>CM062818.1:1467009645-1467609645 GCA_031772625.1 Pinus tabuliformis
TAAGCTCGCTACATGGTGTTTAACTAATCCAAAGACAGTCTGATCATCCAAATAGACCTCCAAGAACTTATGGATGTATTCCCTGAACGCATCCACCACGATGCATGAAAATATAGTTGATGCGTTCTTTAGTCCAAAGGGCATAACGGTGCACTGAAAATAGCCCCATTCTATTGCAAAGGTCATTTTGCTCCTATCTTCTGGTGTAATCTTGATCTAATGGTACCCTAAGAAGCCATTTGTGAATGACTAAGCTCCTTGACCGCCAACATTATCCAATACTTCATCTATGAATGGTGTCAGGAATGGATCGTGTACACAGGCATTGTTAAGCTTACTGAGGTCCACACATATTCTTATTTCACCCTTCTATTTTTTTTCTCCTGTACTACCATAGGACTCACCTAGTTAGATTCTTCCACTGGTTCAATAATTCCTACTATGAGCATTTTGTCTAATTCATCGCGGACCTTTTCTTTGTACTTTGGGTTCAAGCGGTATGGTCGCTACCTAACTAGCTTCACATTGGGTTTCAAGGAGATCTTCATCATCCCTAAATATCCCACGATCCCTTTCAAGTCTGTAATTTTTATCGGGAATAAGTCTTGGTATTCGTGGAGTAACTCAACTACTTTATCGACCGTGGCATATTTCCAGTAGTCCCCAAGCGTTGCGTACTTTGGCTCTGCCTCCATTCCAATGTTGACCTGTTTTGTCTTTAGCGGCGTGGTGATGTTGGGGTCTTCAAGTGATGGTCCGAAAACCTCATGAGAGCCTTCCATTTCTAAAATGTTAATGTTTTGTGGGTCCCCATCATCCTCTTCAACATTTATGTTATAACACTCCATTGCACTGCTTAACTCTATCGCCCAGTCTAGATGAAGTACTCCCATTGGCTCCTATCGTATTTTGAAGATAGCGACTTTCAACTACTTGTAGCGCATCGTCAATAGTATCCGACCACCGATCTTTGACTATGAATGTTAGCAAAAATCCCTTGCACAAGACAACCCATTTGCTTGTACCATGGCGTAGTTCTGTCTCAGTATACCAGTTCATGGGTATGAAATCCACGGTATGGTAGAATAAGTGCACCCATTCAAGTTGTGGCTCTTCCCCATGGACCTTGGTCCATTTCGCAAGGTGCGTGCGTAGATAATCTCGTCCATCATATTTTTATACTAGCCATAATTGTGCTTTTCTGAAACGTAGGCACATCATCCTTCTGCATCCACGCTAGGCTTCAACAGTTCCTTGATGTGTACCCCACCATCATGCAAGTGTTGCGCGCAGTGCCCACCTCAACATATCAAATGCTCCTGTTTAGGTACCGCGCTTTCAAATTTCCTCAAAAATTCATCCACTATTATCAATCCATCATATCTCAGCAACTCTCTTACCTCTGTTGTTATTCAACGTAGTGATCTAACCATCATGTTGTAATTCAGCATCATGACTTCATGCAACTGATTCTGCCATCGCTCTGCTTCTTCATCTGAATCCGAAGTGTAGGAGCTTTCGTGCTCCCACAAGATTCTCCCATCTGCGGTCAGATTCACCCAATCCTGGTCTCACGCAGTTATCTTGTAATTGCATTTAAGATCATTGTTGCTATCATCGTCGCGCACTGGTTCATTGTAGTGCACTCCTTTGGTTGGGTCCAGTGGGACTACTATGCATAGTGACCTTTTATCGAAGATCATTTTGTTCTTCTTCAGATTGATGACTCTATTCATATCAGTGGCCCGATCTATTCCTAGAAATGCAGGATAGGAATTATTGTCACGACAATCTCTATCACTTCAAAATCCACCTGCACGTTCATGCCTTCAATATCAACTTACCCCTTGCAACCTCCCCATGGGCAAAATCTTGTGTTGGTTTGCCACTTGTAACTGAATAGGGAACCATTGTAACCTAGGTTTGCCCATGTGTTCCCAAGTCTTCTTTGGTAGTACATTCGCATTCGAACCCAGATCTAGGATTACCTGATCCATTTCATACTCACCAATCTGCACAGTCAACCTCATTTCCCTTCTTGTGCGCAAGGCATGCTTCCCCAATTTCCAGACTACTCGACGTTCCCCTGACCCCGTGCACATAGTGATAAGTTCTTGTAGTCCTTTGACTACCTTATTTTCGTGTAGCAGTTTCATGCATGTCTCCAGAAAGGTAGTGAGCATTGAAGGATCCATCCCTAGTTCTAGCTAATCCTTAGTACCTAAAGTGGGGGCCTCCGTGAAGCTCTTCTTAGCTTCCATGAATGTCTCCTTAAATCACTCTAAATCAAACTCGGGTTCCTTTGTAGGAGCCTTACAAACCCATACACTTTCTTTCGGCTGCTTCCCCTTATCATCTCCCATTGTCATACTTCTCCTGAGCATCATGTGTACATTTGGGTCTTCTTCATGTGGCTCAAACCTCATCTTTTGCATATTTTGAGTCGAAAGGGATGGAGTACCCCCTTTTCGGGCATCTTCACTATCCGCACAGGGAAATATTCTACCTCATGATCAAATTGAGTATAGTACCAACATGATATCCTAGTCGGGTTCATGCAATTGCGAGCAGAATGCCCTGGCCCACCACAACTGTAACAGATTATCTGTCTGCAACCCCTCCCTGGTCCCATTCCACCTCAACCCTAATCGTGCCCCTAAAACCCAATGTGCGCCATACATGTATTTGGGTGGAGATCTCGTGTTTCTACCCATACCCTGTAGGTAGGGGTCCGATCCATCATTAGTTCATAGCTTCGACAGGTACGTTCGTCATCGCCTACTGACTTGCAGAAATTACAAAACAACTATTGGGACGTATGTGTATACTTCTGCAACAAATGACAATTATCTATGGTATGCTTTCCTCCTATCTGGAAGATTACACACCATAACATAGATGTTGAGCTCAGCCCCACCTATGCCTCTAGTCTTAATGGAATTGGCTCCTCTTACTAAGTAGTCCACAAACACTGGGTAGTGATCTTTGTCGTGGCCCTGGCCTTTGCATTTTATTCACCATACTTCTTCGCGTGCCTCTAACCGAGGTGCCCTATCCTATTTCAAACTCTGCATTTCTAGACATATATTCTGTAGCTACGCATGGATCTATTGGAATCCCAATCCAGGGTCTTGTATAGGGGTCTCATGCAACTTCATTTCCATCTCCAACGCTTCAGCCTGGGTGGAAAGTTTTTGCTATGATATCACCATCCTTAACTGTCTCATAAGTGAAGCCACAAACCGTGTGAAATTTTATGCATACGTTAGTGTCATATTGGCTTCAGGGATCATACTCTTCAGCCTTTGATCCAGATCCCAGGCGGTCTCGTTCAAAAGTATTGCAATTTCCTTAAACCTGATGATTGACTCCATCTCTGATTTTGGCCTGCTAAATTCCCTGTTCAATGCATTCTAGATCTTTGTAATTTCTGCATTTAGGTGGTCATTAGAATGCTTGATGTACCATGTTAATGCGTGATCCTGCAATGCACTCACCAGTGTAGCCTTTTTGATATTATCATCTACAACGCCCTGTGCTTCCATACTGCTCTCACTGCGAACCAGAATTAGCCTGAATCTTCATTCCCTACTCCTCTAAATATTGGTAGTTTGATCACATTTGCCATACTAAATTGTGGAGGTGGCAGAGGTGGAGTGGGTTGAGATGGAGATGAAGGTGGTGAAGTGGGTGGCAGTGTGGGTGGAGGTAGCAAACGCAGAATTCATTGCCTTATCAAACTGACCACAATTCTTGGAGAAACCTTTGTGAGCTCATCCTCACTCTCCTGTGAGGGTGAAATCAAGGGACAATTTTCCAATTCTTCACTACTTCCGCTTCTATAGATATTTCCACTCTATATAGTCCCAAACATTAATTTATTTTCATAATCCTCTTTTCACACAACAACATATTAATCCAAGTTATTCAAAGATTTGATATACTTACCTCGCGGTCCCTTGAGAAAACATCGCTCTAGCTCACTGTAGATGACGGTCGTGGCTAATGCAAACTTAGTGATAAATCCTCCTATTATTCAGTCGAGCTAGTGGTCCATAGCTTATGCTATATTATCTTCTGAGGCTTCTAGTCCTCACACTAATTCCAGAGTCCACACTATTAGTTTGTCGAGCCTACACCTTCTTTGGCTACCTACTAACTTCGTTATACAACTCAGAAGGAAAGGAGGTAAAGAAAATTTTGTGGATTTTTGTATAGACCTAGTCCCCCAACCACTGTTCCTTAGATACTCGCAGATATTTGTTTTCTTGTGTCGTGAACTTGTGAACCTTCTTGTCCAACCACTCTTCAATTTCCTTCTTTGTTGAGTTTCAGTGGCACGACAATAGACATCCCTCATGTAGATCCCGGTCTCGGAAATGGAACCATTTGTTGGCTTAGTGGGCTTGACCCAAATTCAGAAATGGTTTAGCAAAGAAATCCTAATACTACTGGCCCTTTCGGTAATAGTCTAAGGAGCCCGGACTGAGGTCTCACTCTAAGTAGTATGGGAGGGTGCTAGAACTAGGTTTTTGCACCCTAGGGATGTCTGATATGATGGAATTTTTACGCGGTCCAACCTTCGCACTTACGGTGCTACGCGCATCAGCAGGCACCCCATGCCATACGATACTGTCTTCGTGTAGTTCTAGCTGTAGCGCGACCCATGTTATTTACCCCAGTCTT
Source organism: Pinus tabuliformis (assembly GCA_031772625.1). Classification (NCBI taxonomy): domain Eukaryota; kingdom Viridiplantae; phylum Streptophyta; class Pinopsida; order Pinales; family Pinaceae; genus Pinus; species Pinus tabuliformis. The sequence goes on from CM062818.1 coordinate 1,467,014,332, forward strand.
ACTTAATTATTCATTTTTAGCTGATTACTTAGGTTATTTTCATATATAAGCATTCATATAGGTAATTATTCAATTACGCACAGTAAACAGGCAGAGTAAGCGTAATGAATAATCATAAAATACTGACACAAGAATAGATGCACAAAGTAAACTTATCTTTATTAGCTTTCAATCCAAATTACGAACTTGATCCCGCCCTATGCACTCAGCTGCAGGGGTCCATGCACTCAGTTGTGGAATCTACTAGGCCTCTGCGCACTCAGCTACAGAGCCTCCTACTACTACTACTACCCAGTACACTTTAGATCTCACTCTATGCTCAAGCCATGCCTTTGCTATTCTTTCTATCTTTCCTAACTTAACTAACTTTACAACTTAGAGCCTTGCTCTATTTATACAATCCCATGGTCCGTGGACCATGGGTAGGCTGACTTCACACTAATTTACCATACAAGGTTTATGGCAGACAACCATTTGAATCAATTGTACACTTCGCGCTCCACACCCACAATTCGCAGAGTTTTACAACATCTTCAACCGAAACTTGGGCTTTGATCCCAAAAGGACTGCTGTGGGGGGATTCCATGCCCAACAATATTTAATTATGATAGGTAGGTTTAGGAGGTAGCATCATTGTGTCAATGATCTGGAGCAATATAGGACTGATGGATTGCTCGCATCCTTTCCACAACATTGGAGTTGGTAGATGAGATTGAAACAATTACTGATATACAATATTGAGATTTCTAAACCCTGCATAGTTCAACCTAGGGCGGAAGAAGATATTCACCAATCCTAACAATTGAAAATCCATTCTCATATAATCAAGGATAATTTTACCTTTTAGGGTGGAAGTCTTCTCGTGAGATGAATCCACATTTCTCTTGGCCTCAACTAACATCTGACTATATTTCTCCCACAAGATCAACATTCCCACAAAATCCAAATAGTTAGATAGCCTTGCTTTGACTCTCTGCTCAAACTCAGAGTTAAAGTTAGCCACATCCTTCAACACCATGTTTAGGCATTCTTCATATTTGGCTCTTGCCTCCTCCTTCTAAACTACTTTGGAGATCTCCATGATAGCAGACACCCTATCCACCACATCTTAGCCCTCGTCTCACTGAGTGGTTTCTCATTTAAAAATTGGATGAATTTCTTGGCAATCTGGGAATCTTTTCACCTTCTTCCTTAGCAGCTAGGATGAAGAACTCATATTTCTTGATCCCAATATTTTTTGCATCCATCAGAGTTATCTTCTCCCAATTTTTTTTCATCTCTGCAATTATTTTGTCCCAGACCAATTTCTTAGCTTGCAGGATGGACATATTTCCTTTCACATTGCATTTGAGCTCAAATATCTCTTGATTGGCTACCTGTAGGTTCTTACTAATAAGATATGCATTAATCCTGATAGTCTCAAGCTACTTTTATTTTTGTGCCAATGCTCAATGGGTTGCATCTAAGTCCTTCTACACTTTCTTCAGCTCCCCTTTCGAGAGATGCAGCTCGGTGAGGATCATTGTAAGTTGTATTGTGGAATTCTGAGGGTTCTTAGGCAACAAAACTACACAAATTCGAGTGTCTATCCTCAACTAAGGTCTGCTACCTATTTCTTAAGAGCCACCACCTCATTGTTTATGTCTGTTAGCTCTTTTTCTAGGATTTCTTTCTCTTCCTCCACCTCTACAGGTTATTTGGACTACACATGTTCGTTGGCTGGCATCTTTAGCTTGTGTCTTAACTCTTGAACCTCTTCATTTGATATTTGAAAAAGGGCCTAAAATGCAGCTTTATCTTCAGGATTCACCCCGAGTTTCACAATCAACTCCTTGAAGTTCTCATTCTGCATATATAGAGCTCTAGAGTTAGATCTTTCCTGCTTTAATATTGTTGCACCCTTCTCCAATGGCTTCTCAGCCTTGCTTATGGTAATTTCATTTCAATTAAGCTCAATGCATAGCATCTCTCCCACTTGATTGTGGAAGTTGATATTATTAGGTAGAGAGACACTTTCTAGGTCTAAAGAAACATCCAAGGCCCTAAACTAGGAGCTCGACAGTAGTGACTGTGCTAGTGGGTGATGCAGTGAGAATTTAATTTGATTTTTCGACAAGTCTATAACAGCCTTAAGCCTGGTCTAGTATGGCACTGAATGGGGTGTCATTTTCTGTTGCATATCCTCCCTTATTTTCTTATTCCTTTCTTCAATGGACTTTCAAATAGGCCAGCTAAGCTCAGTTGCAGTTGCACTTCCTTGTAAAATCAGAATGCCTACCTCTAATGATGACAAGTCAGTAGCTTGTAGTGGGTCTTCCAAAGTCACCTGGAAGCCTAGTTGGTTTGGTTTTGTCTCTACCAAACTAGCCTTGATTTCTTCTTCATCTATCTCTTAGGTCTTGGGCTTTTTCTGGTGTGTACTTCTTCGATTTCTACATCACTTGTCTCATCAAAATTCCTTTTTTGAGTCTTGTCCTTTTGTGAAAATCCTCAACTAAGGTTCTACTACCTATTTCTTAAGAGCCACCACCTAATTGTTTATGTCTATTAGCTCTTTTGCTGGGATTTCTTTCTCTTCCTCCACCTCTGTAGGTTATTTGGACTACACATGTTCGTTGGCTAGCATCTTCAGCTTGTGTCTTAACTCTTGAACCTCTTCATGTGATATTTGAAGAAGGGACTAAAATGTAGCTTTATCTTCAGGATTCACCCCGAGTTTCACAATCAACTCCTTGAATTTCTCATTCTACATATATAGAGCTCTAGAGTTAGCTCTTTCCTGCTTTAATATTGTTGCACCCTTCTCCAACAGCTTCTCAGCCTTGCTTATGGTAATTTCATTTCAATTAAGCTCAATGCATAACATCTCTCCCACTTGATTGTGGAAGTTGATATTATTAGGTAGAGAGACACTTTCTAAGTCTAAAGAAACATCCAGGGCCCTAAACTGGGAGCCTGACAATAGTGACTGTGCTAGTGGGTGATGCAATGAGAATTTCATTTAATTTTTCGACAAGTCCATAACAGCCTTAAGTTTTGTCTAGTATGGTACTGAATGGGGTGTCATTTCCTGTTGCATATCCTCCCTTATTTTCTTATTCCTTTCTTCAATGGACTTTCCAAAAGGCCAGCTAAGCTCAGTTGCAGTTGCACTTCCTTCTAAACTCAGAATGCCTACCTCTACTGATGACGAGTCAGCAGCTTGCAGTGGGTCTTCCAAAGTCACCTAGAAGCCTAGTTGGTGTTGTTTTGTCTCTATCAAACTAGCCTTGATTACTTCTTCCTCTATCTCTTGGGTCTTGGGCTTTTTTCTGGTGTGTACTTCTTCGATTTCTACATCACTTGTCTCATCAAAGTTCCTTTTTCAAATCTTGTCCTTTTTTGTTTGAGTCTTGATCTCCATCTCTGCATTAATAGGTCATGAATCAAGGTTAGCTTTCCGTTCAAGATTAGGCCTAAATTCATGCTCATGGGTTGAAGCTTTTATTCTTTCCCTTTTCCTTGCAATGATGCTACATGAAGGAATTGTGATTGAGCAATAGGTTGAAGCCTTTATTCTTTCCCTTTTCCTTTCAATGATGCTACATGCAGGAATTGTAATTGAGCAAACTCCTCAAAACTTGATTGTCAACCAGAGGGTTTTGTAAACTTAGAGACGAAGCATAGGCAATGCTAGAAATGGTATGAACTTTTCATATCTTTAATCTTACCTCTTAAAGGAAATTCTTTGTAGAATCAGATAGAAAACAATTGGAAAGGTAATTGACACCAAAGAAACTCTAATGCTGGAATGTAAAGGACAATTTGCATGTAAATCAAGTAAATAAATTCCGCAAAATGGAAACAATCTTAAATGTTGTAATGAAATTCTATGTTCATCTTCCGATGGATGGCTAACAATCTGACAAGTGGGCCCTTACAAAATTTTGTCTTCCTTCTTATCTTCCTTCCACACAAACAACCTGTCCTTCCACTGTTACAACCTACTTGCACTAGTGCAAGTACAGTATCTCTATGCAAAAGTATATGTGACCTTCCTTACTAAAGACTTATGTCTTAGTGAATGTTCTCTAAGCCTAAGGGATTAGAGCACTCTGTTTCTGTGACAAGAGACCAATTCTTGCACCAAAGCAGAGCTTCCTTCACCTAATTTCCAAATTACTTTCGAAAAGACTTAAAGATGTGCTGGAAAAGAATTGCAACTATAAATGAAATTTTGAAGTAAACTATTTGTGAAAAAGGAAATGCTTCAATTCATAAAACCTTGCAAAGGAAGTAAACTTCATGAAATAAAGGCACTTCAAAATAATCAAACAGTAATCTAAGTGTTTTTCATGTGTTAACTAACTTTAGTAATCCATTCAAAGATGCTTATGTTATTTGCAACTATAATATGTTTATGATGATCGTATGCAACTACTTCCAGGTCTTATTAAATATGTACTTTTAATACTGAAGACGGTTACTAAATTAATGATTCATTCACTTTCGTAATAACTGGAAATAATATGCAGAAAAGTGATTCATTGTTCGCTACAAAAGAATAATTAAATCCAGGTGCAGGCAATAGCATGCACTGGTGCAGGAAAGAGCTCCTTACACAGTCCAATCGAAAAGCATTAAAACAAAGATTGAGGGTAAAGGAAATACAGGAAAGATATTTCATAAACAAAGTAAACACAACTAACTCTCAAACAACGGATCCATTTCACACATTAGCTACAAAATATATTTTAAATCAGAATTTGAAAGATAAAGATTAAAACTATAACATCACACAGCTACAAACGAAATATCCACACCTTCTTTCTGAATAGTGAAAGTGAGAGGGGAAAACGAGATTGGTTGGTTGGGCCCTAGCCAACCAGCTTGTTCCCCTTTTAAGGAACAAAAAAGATCATCACTTCAAAATATACATAAAAGATAAACTAAATGTTGTGTATGAAAATCATGGAAGTTCTCTTGTATTACTTGGTTCAAAAAATATACATGACAGATTAGTCCAACCCCAGAGCTGAGGCAATAGCCAGATTACATGAAAAAAATTACAATCAGTGGATCCTTTATCACTAGCCTCCTCCTACCTATATCTATATTTTATATATCCTTTCATCTCTAGCCACTTTCACTAATTACAAACATTTCTTGTTCAGGCATTTCGGCTAAACAAAATTAGAAACTAAAAGTACAAACTTGGCCAAAAGTTATAATACACATGAATCTCACTTGGTAGTAACCTAACTTTGGAAAATATTCCCTGATTGAATGCCACCTGTTATCATGCTTTAGCATATCAACAGCTAAACTCGGAGTTAAGGATCGAGACATGTCCTCATGGAAGATTTGACTTCTCGAAGATCTCGGACAGTCTTCGTGGAGGTGTAGGAATCTACCTGTGCTAGTCATACTCATTCATAATTAATACTAAGTTCCATGGTTACTCTAGGAAATTAATATGAGTTACACGAGATATGTAAATAGGAATGAAATCCATATAAAATGATTAATAAATTGTTGAAATAAATCTTAATATAAAATATAAACATGTTGAGGAATCAATAACTATCTTGTACTAGTGCAAAAAGGAAGTGTCTTTCATTGAGATAAAACAGAGGTTCATTTTGATGGAAATCCGGTAGAAAATAGGGTAATTTAGGATACCAACATCCTCCCATCCCTAAGCTGTTGTGTGTCCTCAGACAATGTTTTACCTCTGCAAAAACCTTCAAAAATGAATGGCCATCTCCTTAGTCCTAGGCTTCAATGTTTATTCCTTCCACTAGTATCTTTAGCTTCTTGTCTCAGGCTTTTTGTAGCTGCTTAGTCACCTTCTTGAGGCATTTATAGCTTTTGGAAGGCCGATAATTCCATACCTTTACTTGTTGCTTCTGCCTCTTTACTTCTGCAAGTAACTCCACCTCACTCTGTTTCTACCAACTATGCTCTTTCATGACCTGGTTCAAAACCTCCAAGTCATGGACTTGTTGCTCTAGATCTACTATTCTTCTATTGAGGAAAAGAGTGGAGGGTGTTGTGCTAAGATCTTCAGGTGTGAACATCCTTTCCGTCACGGACTCAAAACAAGTCCCATCATCATCAAGTTCAAGGTTGTCGAAATCTTGCTTTATGACATTGTTAAGGGTTTTTATACTCGAGGTTTTCTCATTATTGAGGGTTTTGACGCCCTCACCAATCTTCGTGCCTTGTGCACTCAATTCCCCGAGGCTATTAACACCTTGTTCTCCTGGTTTCTCAAGGGATTCAGAACCTTATCATTCAAAATCAATAAGGGTTTTGTTTCCTCACTCTTCTACAACTGCAGGGACTTTAGTACCCTGTCCTTTGAACACTGCAGGGTTTGCAATACACTAACCTTCAAAAGCCGCAAGGTCTTCAATATCCTGAACTTCTAAGATTGTAGGGTTTTCAGTACCCTAACCCTCGAAATTGTTAAGGGCTTCTATGTTTGGTTCGTTGAAATTATCAAGATCCTCTGCATGTTGTTCCTCTTTGTTCTTTTTTGCTTGCACTTCACCAGTATGCAGTGTCGACATCATATTTATACTCCTTAGCCTACTGAAAAATGTTGAAAATAGGATGTCATCTTATGCATTCTCCTCATCTTCCACAGTCTCTGCCATTACATCTGCAAGCACCGAGAGATTATGAACTATAGGTGAACTTTGGGGTGTTTCATTGATTAAGATTAGAGAACTCTATTGGCTCATACCTTGGGCGACAACTTTCCTCCTCATCAAGGCTCTAGTCTTCCTCTTCTCTGCACAGGTGGAGTGTTCTCAACGACCCTCTTCTCAGCTTGCATTGGTGAACTTTTACCTTGCCGCTTGTAATGAAACAATGTCCTCACCTTTCTCTTTTTACCTGTACTGGTGCTAGCAAACTCTTCTGCACCCCTTGCTTAGAATTATTTCAGAAATGATCCCCACGTTATCCCCTTTTCTTCTAAATTTTTCTTGACTAGAATAGTAATAAGTTCATGACTGCAGATCTTGTTTGCAACCTGTCTTACACTGCTACTCTGCACATTTATTTCCATCTTCTCAAGGCTTCTGAGCAAGAAGTGAGGAAAATTAATCAATTTTCCTGCCTCGAAATGCAATAGCAATCAGAGGTGGTATACAAATGCCAAGGTGTACACCTGCAACGGTGTTGTGATGAGACCATTTTTGACAGGGGATCATCGCGCATATTAAAGTTTTACTCGCAACAAGGCAGAAACTTAGGGAATAAGGGTCAATTTTTAGCATGAGAGAGCATTTTCTTAATATTCTTTCATGAGTGGGAAGATATGAACATGTTTATTTGACACATGACACAATAGAGGGACTGAGATGAGGACAGTGACAAATTACTATGTAACAAATTCCCCCTAAAGTATGAAGCCCAAGAGAGTGGGAGTGGGGAAATGCTCTATGAAACTGTTTGAACCAAAACACCGCCTTGAAGAACCTACAAGTGCAAGTACAACTGATATCTCTGATAGTTAAATACATGTAGTCTAGGCATAGGAACAGCCATCCAAAAGACAAAGGAAACTTGGTCTGTGGTATGGACACAGTCACCTAGTTGATAAGACCATATATAATGATAAAGGTATGGTTGCAGCCATCCATGAAGACTCAGGTATGGTCACAACCATCCAATCAAAGAGTCATGTATGTAATCACAAACTAATCCATGTAGCCCGAACATATGTAATCTTAGCCTGGGGTCTTGAAACCAAACTGATCATAGTACAAATTCTAGCATGCGAACAGATGCACTGACGTCGAGCATGATAGAAAGTCACTTAATTACCTGTCAATGATGAAAACCATTAACAAGTGTGAGAGAAACCACCAATAATGCCAATGGCTCTCAAGGTATTGTCCAGTACAATCCACTAAGTGTGAAAAATGAGATGAAGTCAAACATTCATGGAATCACCAAATCAAAGACCAATGATGAATGTCTGTCATCAGGCACAAAGAACTTGCCATTGAGGCATGCAAGATCCAAGGTACTGAAGGGAATCTCTCGACCAATCTCTTGGATAATGAGTTGCCATTGATAGGAGATGATCTATCATAGGAGGGCCATAATGCTTCCCCCATCAATGATGTGAGGTAAGGATCAGGTAGTAGATGGTGAAACAGAGTATCAGAGGAGGAGGTAAGAATGCAAGCTGTAGAAGGATTATACTCTTGAACATGCCGGCGACCCAAAATGGCAACCCAAAATCCCAGAAGGCCAAATGACAATGTGAAGATATCCCAACCCAACAAGAAGCAGAAGTGTCGATGTTCAAGAGTGACTAGATGTCGTAAGTAACCAATGACGACTACCAAATTTTCCCCCACCATTGTTGGTGAGTACCCCAATTATTTTGAAAACAAGCTTGAAGGGGATAACATATGCTTGTTAATATAAGTCCGACCTTCGAACGAATCCAACCTAGTAATAATTTAATGAGCCCTAGGGAGGAGAAGCTCAAGTCTCGTCATGGTGATGATTCCAATGTCGTCATGGTTTAATGAGTCTGACATAGGGAAAACTCGGAGTCTTTTTCATGTTTAGAGAGTTTGAAAAAGACACAGAAAAGAAAACTCCAAGGGGGGTCCTTTTTCGTAAATTTGTGTCCCTCGAGCTCGAAAAAGTATAAAAGAATACTCAAGAGAAGTGCTTGACCATTATGATCAAGGAGTACTTTACGTAAGTAGTGGCCTCGATCTGAAAAAATAAAAAAGCAATCGAAGACATGTCATTTCATAACCAAGTTCGAACTCGAAACAAAAAAGTCTGACAATCTTTTCATGTTTATACGATTAGAAAAGAGCTCAAAGTGGACCAATTTTGATTCCATTTAACGAGTTAAAAGGGAAAAGCCGACAATATTTTTGTCTTTTGAGTCGAAAAAGAACTAAAAGAAGACTTTTGGAAAATATGGACCAAGTGTATATAGATCATGACATGTACCCACCATCCCTGTTTCTGCACAAAAAAACACACCATAAGATACATTTGATACAAATACATTATATATATATATATATATATATATATATATATATATATATATATATATATAGATACACACACACACACACACACACACATATGGAAATTATATGGAAATTAGGTTAAAAACTCAAAATCCTAAAAAACATTTAAAGTAAATGGTAAAAAGCCTAAACCCTATAGCGCAAAACCTTAAAAATTGGGAAAAATCACCATAAAAGGGGTCCATGGTAATTCATTTTTACATTTAACTTTTGAGTTTTTTAACCTTTGGTGATTTTGTGTGCAAAACCTCACAAAGTTTTGAGCTCAATTCTAGCATCAGAAATCAACCATCTCGCCTAAGACTCTTACCAAGTAAGTAATCCCGCTTTTGCACTACATTTCAATTGTTTTTTCAGTCAATTTCATGCTTCAAAGGTGGTTTTCGGTGGATTTTCCATTCCAAATCTACCTCTCAGTCGTCGCAAAATATCTACTCGAGTTAGCGAAGACCAAGCATGCTAACGCACACCACCATTGGGATCGTCACTAGAGATAGATGTACTCTTGCAACGATCGTGGAAAAAATGAACTCTGACCTCGAGTCGTCACTGCTATTTGAAAAACAGCTGCGACAATGCCGTAAAGATTGAAATTTTTCTAGTTTCTGCATTTTAAGCTTATGGAAAAGATCCTAATTAACTTTTCCTTCAATGCAGGGAAAAATGGCATTCGTATCACAGGAAAGTACCCACGATGAAAATGATGAACAAGCATTTAATGATCCTGGGTGCAAGAGGACCCTATGTGATTGTGGATTGCTGAAATTTTTCCTTACACCACACCTTCGAGCACAACCTAACTTGCTAGAGTTGTTGATCTGCTCATGGAACTAGATAGAGGGGAAGTTTGTCATCCGCGCCAAGGAAATTGAATTTGATGCAACAGATATATATTTCTTGACTGGTTTATCTCATTGTGGTGAGAGACCAATCTTAGAGGGTACACTGATTGCTGGTGAGACCCTTGATACGCTGATAGCGCGGGTGTGCCTAGGGGCGCGCAAGTCATCCACTAGCGGGAAACTACAGATCCTGACAGTGGGGAACTTGACCCTTCGCACAGTGTTGTTCATGGTTACGAGAGTAGTAGGATCTCAAGCACAACATTAGGCAACAAAGACTCATCTTTGGCTAGCCCTTGATTGCCTCATTCCAACCACGTATAATTGGGCCGAAGCAGTGTCCATTAACATGAAGAGGCATCTTACTAAGTGCCGACAAGGGGAGGCAAAATAGTTCGGATACAGATCCATTCTAGTTCCACTCATGTTGAAGTGGGTGCCATCACTACAACTACAGGTCATGGACCTATATATGCCTAGGCCGTGGGAGACCCGTATCACCTGATGTGCACATGTAATGCCACGGCGGGTTGGCGGCTGACCAGTATCATGGAGAGTGTTGTTTCGAGAGTGGCTGGAGCATCAGAAGGTCATTGTCGAGGACTGGACATATGCAGGCATGGATTTTCGCGGAGACCCCGACATGTTGCTCCCACCTGGTGAGCAGTGCAATGAAGGAGGTAAACACTTGGTCAAACACCACACTATTTACGTGTTCTTTTTAATGATGTTTTTGGATTTTATCATGTATATGTCTTAATCGTCATCTCTATGTTACTTGCAGGTGTGGGACCGGAGAGACCCGTAGTACTGGCTCCTGAGGCATGGAGGGACCTATAGGGCAACAGAGAGTAGGCTCTGGTTTGCCCAGGCGGCAATGCAGAGGAGGAGATCGCCTGTAACCTTGAGGGCTTGTCTGACGGGATCCCAAACTACAACGGGATTGAGGAGGTCCCAGTAGAGTATCAAAGACATACAGTCGGAGTAACACCTAGAATACATAGGCTTTTGAGACGAGTTGCATAGGCAGTGGTCTGCTATAGAGAGTAGAACCCACTGCTGTAGGCACCTATGCTTTACTTTCTGCTATTTTTTAGAGACATGTGTCTCGGATGTATTAGGAACACAGACTCTATTTTTTGACATACACACTTATTGTTTGAGTGCCTCGGTGTGCCACACAACATATATATATATATATATATATATATATATATATATATATATATATATATATATATATATATATATATATATATATATATGGTTTATTACTGTGTCTAAATGCTTCTATACAATATTTGATTACATGTTGCATAAATGTATGTCTAATACATGATTTGCTAATGCATCAGTTAATGTGTTTAATCTTATTGGAATGTCTTGATATGTGATAAAATAAAAATTTCTTTCCAATAATTTAACACATAAATACAACCTTAAAATCCTATTATCTCTAATGGAATAACGCCTATTAAGTTGGTGGACAACAAGTTGAGAATCTAGATTCACAACCAATGCATGAATATCGAGGTTAAAAGTCTCAGTCAGTGATTCAATGACAACACTATATTCAACGAAATTGTTTGTGGTACAACCCAGACAAATGCCTTAAAGGTCTACTAACTCACCGTAAGGATTGTAGATCACCCATGCCGTAGATGAAAGGTTTCGAGTACTACAGCAGGCACCATCAACAAAACCAACGTAAGGTGTACCAGAAATCTGCACAAGAAGTAAAAAGACACTATAAGTGGCAATTATGCCTATACACCAAGCCATACATGAAAACACACTGAAAACACACGTATGTACATAGCAAATTCATGAAAATTCATGCATAATATTTCTTCAAATAAATCCAATTTCGAGGCTTATCTAGAGGATTCCCTTCATAATCGATTAGCTCATAGGCCTCTTTTTGCAAAATGCATTTCACAATGTAAGGCCCATGCCACATAAGCTCGAATTTTCCTACCCCCAGCTTATCATTCGCTTGATCATAGAGCAGGACTAGGTCTCCTTCAACAAAAGAATGAGGGTTGACAGCTTTTTCGAAGTGAGTTTTCACTCTCTTCTTCTGCGCTTCAATGACTAAAGAGGCTAGTCAATGGGTCTCATCTAACCGCTCTAGGTAAAGAAGATGTCCTTCTACCAGAGTAGTGTTTGGGAAAAATTCGACAACTAATTTAAGAGAAGGGATCCCACATTCAATCGGAAGGGTAGCCTCCAGACTGTAAACCAATTGGAATAGGGTGAATCCAGTGGCATCCTTCACTAAAGTTCGATAGGCCCATAAGGCAGAAAACAACATCAAATGCTAGTTGGACTTGTGCATGCCATTGGTGCGTTGAAGCATCGTAACCAAAACGTTTTTGACGACTTCTACTTGGCCATTGGCTCGAGGATAGTACGACATCGAACTATCATGACACAAGCCTAGCTGGGTTGTTAACTCAGTCATCATTTGATTATGGAAATGGGAACCGTGATTAGTGATGATAGCCTAAGGGACTTTGAATCAAGAAATTACATGATTGAATAAAAATTGAGTCACTGTCCTACCATCATTACATAATGTAGGCATCACCTCAACCCATTTCGTAAAATAATCGACGGCAATGATGATATACCCATGCCCCCCGACCGAGCGAGGGTCACAAGTCATATAATCAATGCCCCATTTGGCAAAAGGGCCGACGGTAACGACATAGTGTAAAGGAACAGGAGGCATACGCATCTTCCATTGGTATATTTGGCACGCATGACAAGAGTGGATGACAAGAATGCAATCCTTAAAAATAAATGGCCAAAAATAACCAACCTAGGGGATCTTCTGAGCAATCGCATACCCGGACATATGACCACCACGTGCGCTAGAGTGGCAGTCATTTAAAACTTGTTTGGCTTCCTCGAACGTCAAACAACGGTGGAGAACAGAGTCAGCGTTGAGACAGTACAGGGTGCCCCTAATAATGCAATAAGGCTTAGGATGATGGCGAATACATCACCAAGCATCCTTAGACAAATTAGGACGAAAGAAGGACATGTGAAGATAGACGATAATATCCCCGTACCAAGGATCGAGAGTGCTAATCAAGAACAGAGACTCATCCGGAATATGATCTTTGGATCGAGAGAGTGTAGTAGCAGATGGTAGCAAGTAGATAAAATCAGTGAAAACCAGGGATTTCTTAGACTTGGCCATAGTAAACTCCAAGTCAAACTCTTGAAGGATGACAATCCATTTTGAGTATTTGCCCCCCATCAACTGATGTGACAAGATGTACGTCATCGGGTTGCAGTTAGAAATCACCATCATTGTACGCAATAGTATATAATGACAGAAACGTTGGACAGCATGAACGACTGCCAATGCTAGCTTTTCAACATAGGCATATCGATTTTCTGTGTCAAGTAAATTGTGACTGAGATAATAAACAACATGATCAATACCATCATCATCGTCTTGAACCAGAACCATGCCGATGGTGCTATCGGTGGTAGCCAGATAAAGAGTATATTCACGGTGATAATCAGGCGGACGTAACAAAAGTGCAGAAAAAAGAAGTGCCTTGAGTCGCTCGAATGACTCTTGTGTAGTGGCATCCCAAACAAAGGAGGTATCCCTCTTTAATAATCATGTATAGCCTTTGGCAACTTCAACATAGTTTGGAATAAAAAAACGTAAAAATTTGCTTTGCCCTACAAACTCTGCAATTACTACAAAGAAGTAGGAGGAGGAAGATTCAAAATGGCTTCAACCTTGAGGGGATCCAAGCATATGCCCTCTTTGGAGATGACAAACCTAGGAAGTCTACCATATTCAACATAGAAGACACATTTATACAGATTACGACGGATATGATATTGTCGACAATGAAGAAAAATTTTGTGAAGATGTTGTGGATGGTCATGGTGCTTTGTTGAATGAGCTGGAATGTCATCCAGGTAAGGCTACACAACGTGATGAATATCATGGAATGCATAAGACATTGCGCTTTGGAAGGTAGCATCAGCATTATTGAGATCAAAAGGGAGCTTCTTATAGGCGAAGGTATCCCATGGGTAAATGAAGGTAGTTTTGGTGTTGATCCGTTGGCAATATATTGATCTAGTTATAACTAGAAAAGATATCCACAAACGAATAAATTTCGCTCCCAGCACAATCATCGATGAGCTGAGCAATGAAAGGCGTAGGGTAGTTATCTTTGGGACAGGCACAATTAATGTCACAATAATCAACACACACCCTAATAGTGCCCTGTTTCTTGGTCACAGGCACAATATTAGAAACTCAATCTGTAAGTGTGATAGGGTAAATAAACCTCGCTTTAAGAATTTTTTCAACTTCTACTTTAATAGTTGTCGCCTTTCGGGGGTGCATGGGGCGTAGACATTATCGAACAGGTTTAGCACCCGAATACATTGGTATTTCATGCACCATGATGCTAGGATCAATGCCAGGAATCTCTTCATACGACCAAGCAAAAAAATCATTAAATTCTCGAAAAAGATTGGTATAAAGTTGAATTTCCTCTTGAGTACAGGTTACTGCAATGTGAATATGCTCGACAATCCCTAGTTTAACAGAGATGTCGATATGCATAGTTTGCATAATGTTCCCCATATTGCCTTCAGAGAAAACTTGATGGATTTGAATAGGTGACTGAAGGGGTTTGGAGAGGACACAAGAAGTAAACTGCTCAAGACAAGTAATCATAGCCCCGTGGCTAGGGAGAAACGAGGAACAATGGTGATGATCAGACCAAGGAGGTTCCTCGAAAGACATAGTCTCAATGATCACTTCATCAGAAGGAAAGATTTCCTGAAAGGGATCTAAAGAAGCACTGTCTCTGAGCCAAGGGGATTGGATATGTGTCAAGAGTCCTACTCGAGGGAGTAGGTTCAGAAGATGAAGCCGATGCAAAAACAATTTTGACATAGTTGAGCTCAGTAGGACTCAATAGCATGAAATCACCCCAAGATTCTACCTGATCAATGGGAGGAAGAACGCAAGGATCAGAATGGATAGAGATCATATTGATAGGAGTGATGTTGGGAGGTGGGAGCAAAAAAACACCCATAAGGGCAGGATCTTTAAAAATTCCAACACTCACACTCTCATACAAAACAGAAGTATGCTCCACGAAAGGCACGTTGCCATCGGAAGAAGAAGAAGCAAAGAATGACAACTTGTCCACCGTGACAATTTTCCCTTGATAGGGAAAATGAAGGACATGAAATAGAGATGAAGCCACGGCTCGCATGGCATATGTCCAGCTTCGTCCCAAATGGAGGTTGTCAGTTAAACTTGCATCGACAACTTTGACCCCAAATTTGACTGTCTTTCCTTCCAAGGTAATAGGCAGACTCAGGAGGATACCATAAGGATGGGAATCTCTCCCATCAAAGGCTTCCAAGGTATTGGGATACTGACTCAAGGTCGGAGAACCAATAGCCTTCCAACAAGCCACAGACATAATGTAAGTGGAAGCACCTTCATCAATAACAGTGCGATGAATAATCTTAGAATTGATGATGACTTGAATAAGGAAGGTGGTTTGATGAGGCAGTCTTGGTACATTATTATCTAGGTCAAAAGTGATCAAATCTAAGTCGATCGGGTCAATGCCACCAATGGCTGATAGCAATGACTTCCTCTGGGAGGGACAACTTTGGAGGACTTCTAATGTAGACATAGCTGAAGGAGCTTGGGCTACGTCCTCAATGATGCTATAGTGCTGGGTAGCATAAGCATTAGGGTTGTAGGAATACTTCTGGAGCACTCCTTTAAGAAGTGGTCTAATGACTAACTCAGTACTGGGTTGCTCGATATGGAGTGGGCCAGTACTAGATGAGGGAATACAAGAGGAGACCTCAGTTTCCTTCTCAGCGGGCAAAGGATATTCTTTTGACCGAGTACTAATATGGATGGGAATTGTCCCAGCCATAAAGACTTGGGAGCCTAAGGTGGAAGAGGATTGAGATGGATCAGCCACCATTTGAGTCTGTTGTGAAGGGAAAGGCTCTTTGATCATGGCAGGAGTCCCAGCAGTGCCTTTTCACAAACGACTAACTTCAGACTACCTAGGTAAATATTTAGTATAGTTATCCTTATCGTGAATGAGGCAAGGATACTTAGGCTTGCACTTGGCACCTTCCTCGGTCAGAGGCTTAGGGGGATCCTGCTTTGTTTGATCAACCTTATTCTTTCATTTTCCCTTCTTCTTACCTTTCAAAGTTTTGTCTGCCGCAGTGGATTGGATGGCATTAACTTTGGGAGTTTTACTAGGATTGGGTGAATCCTGAGAAGAATTTTTGTTTGGAGCATTAGACTTTTGCTTCGCAGGGTCCACGGAATATTTTTTGAAGGACGTATTAACAGAACTAACAATGTCAACAGATAGGGTTGACGGGGCTTTGGAAGTTTTGAGCCGTAGAGCATCAGGAAAATAATTGTATAATGTACCAGACTGGGAGTAAACCAAGTCAAGATACTGAGCACATGTAATATCCTGCTCTTTAGTTACACATGCCCCCATAGCAACGTCCCGAGCTATCAAACCGACGAATGAGGTTGTAAACGAGTCAGTCAGAAGCTAGTCAAGAATCCAAAACTTAATCAGATGACAATGCCTCCTCCATTCATGAATATGATTGGAGATATGCATGGCCATGTCTTGTTTCAAAGATGTCAGGAGGTGTGTGCCTATTTTATATCGAAACGAAAACTGAAAATGAGTTAAAAATGCCTTAGCAAGCAAGTTAAAGTCCTAAAAACTTCCACGAGCTAACTCAATATACCATTTTGTGGTAGAACTAGTGAGAGTCCATTGAAATAGATGGAGCGGGATTGAATCATCAAGCCACGAATTGGATGAACACCATAAGTGATAGGTCAGGACATGAGCTTGAGGATCTTCTCCCGCCTTAACATCGAATTTGGGACAATCACCGGGAATCTTAGTGGGAATAGGTGGCCAATACAAATTATGAAGAATGGGGTCATTTGTCAGTTTGGACACATCCGATAACTCCAACGTTGCCAAAAAATGGAAATTGAGGGTTGAAGTACATCTGAGGCCGCGGGTAAGAATCAGCGTTAGAATTCCATCTAGTTCCCGGTTGCCCCACTGATTTTGTCCGGACAGATTTTTCCCATAAGGGTTTTGTCTGTAAGGGTTTTGTCTATAGGGATTATAATTGTAACTAGAAGGTTGAACCTGGATTTGACCACCAGCAGCCCACTGATTACTAACCTGACCAACAGGAGCAACGTATGGTTGTTGAAAATTCTGATAAGGGTTAACCTATGGCTATTGATAAATTTGGTATGGGGAAATTTGAAGTTTCCCTCGGGGTTGTTGGAAACCATATGGAGGCTAGCCTCCAAACTGTGCTTGGGAACTAGTTTGCATTTGATAAGAAGGTTGGGTTTGGAAGCCAACTTGAGCTTGAAGACCAGATTGGGTCTGGAGCCTAGACTAGGTCTGAGAACCATTGGAGATTGAGAAGCAATGAGCATTTGAGTGCCTGGTTGAGCAGGTCCAGATGGATGTCATTGCGAAAATTGAGGCTGACCCATCTGGCTAGAAGGTTTCTCTGGTTGAGATTGGGGTTGACCCATTTACCCAGAAGGTTAAGTCGGCTGGGTGATGGGTTGGCCTTGTACCACTGAAGGTTGTCCTGACTGACCAGATGGTTGAGCAGGCTCAACAATTGGTTGGCCTTGTTGGATCTGAGACTAACCAACTTGTCTAGAAGATGGGCCAGGCTAGACAGTGGGTTGGCCTTGCTGGATTTGAGGCTGACCTACTTGTCAAGAGGGATGACCTTTTTGGGTACTAGGTTGACCTTATTGGATGTAAGGTTGTCCTGGGTTGCCAAAAGGTTGCCTGAAGTAATTGAAGGAGAAACCATTGAAGGCCGAAGGTTGTCCCTGTAAGGGTTGTCCTTATCGGCCAATAGGTTTCCCGAGATAAGGTTGCGCATAATACAACTATCCATAAGATGGTTTCCTATAAGACAACTGACCTTGATAGGGTGGTCCTTGAAAATTTGAATGCTGTCCTTTGCCACTGTGATAATTGGTCGGGCCCCAAGCAATAGATAACAGAACCAAAACCTCAACTGCAGGCTGAGATGGGATAGGTCCTGGGTGATAAATATGGGCTCCTTGAGAATCATAATAATGAAATGGATTTTGTGGATCTGAATTTTGAAGAGCTTACAAACACTAATCATATGCCCCCTGCTAGAATGGACCCAAAATAAGGTGGGGAACTATGGGTGGGATTAACAACTACAAATGCGAGGCCGACAGACCACGACTAACAGGACCAACTGAAGGTCCAGCAATAGTGGTCACAACTGAAGATGCAGTGACGACACTGACAATGGCAGTTGAAGAAGCCACACAAACAGTGGAAATAGTTGGGACAAATGTGACAATAAAATTGTTAATTTGGAGTGTAAAAGGCCCCGAGGTCAGAGTGACGGTATGAGATCACATGGAACTCAGAAGGGGAGAACTGGAACTCATGAAATTAGCCAAAACATGGTAACATAAAGGCAATGTGATACCAAGAGGGGTGACATGAAAGGGTGAAGTTTCTATAGGTATAGGAATTTCACCACTTGCCATAATGGTTTCTTCACTAGAGACGACATTCGTCTCATCCATGTTAGAGGAAGACATTGGGGCCGAAACACCTAATGGGAAAGTCTTCTTCAGAAGGCTCCCAAATAGGGTTCCAATGAATATTGTAAAACCTGTCTTTCGGAGTGCAAGAGTTAAGTGGTTGGATACTTAGAATAACAGGAAGAGTATCACTAACAACCAGTATCTCAAAAGTGACAGAAGATGGAACCTTGGTCACTTGGTATGGGAGATGGGATCAGTGATTCTGCAAGGATGATTTAACTCAAAGGTTCTAAGGAAAAAATAAACAAGGGAAACAATCCTACGCAAACTGAAATGCAATCAAGACTTAACCGAGTAAATGTGAATATGGCCGAATAAATTTTAATACATAGGAACAAAACTTGACCTTTTCATTTTTATAGAGTCGAGAAAAGGACGAAAGATGACTCTAGCCGCCTCGAATATTTAATGAGCCTGAAAGGAAAAGTGATCAGATGGACCTTTTCTTTTAAGGAGTCTGAAAAGGAATGAAAGTGACTACTCTTGAGAACTAGGCAAATGGTTTACCAAACAAACCGTAAAATTGCATGTACACCTTGGTGATCAAATGAAAACCAAGGACTTTCTGTACGGCGGTCAATCTTCCTGAATGATGTGTTCGTGTGTTACAGTTTGTAGGGTGGTAGACACAACTTCCTATGGATAAAGGATGATAACCTAGTGGTGTCTCCCAACATATACTTGACGGTACTGGGAGCACAAGTCCGTACTAGCGGCTATTGAGTCACAGAAGGAGGAATCACCCAACCTTAAGTGAAAGCAATAGTGACTAGGTTTAACAATACTAGAGGATGTCTCTAGCCAAGACCTTTAAATAATGTGCATTATGTTCCAGTGAATTGTTAATTTCATTCAGTTCATTTTAGATTTTATCTTGAATTAGTTTTCAATTTCTAGGCCCTACTGTATGTATATAAAAAACCCTAGGATGCAACTAGAATGAGTAAACATCTTTCATTTCGATGAACACCTACTTACAGGAAGGTAGAAAGTTCATTCCCAAACCAAGACAAGCAAATGCAAGTGCTAAGAAACACAATGCATTAGCACACCAATCCTACAATGCATCAATACTACTAATGAAAGATTTAAAATGGGCTTTCCAATTTCTCAAACATGACAATTTGAAATGCAAATATACTTCACTTCCGTATACTAAATGAATGCAATCTTTTCATTTTGATTGTTTTGAATTTAAAGACAAACAAGAAAGCATGGACTGATCAATCCAAGCAATTGTGATCTATGCTTGCTAGTGAAGAAATCGAACCAATATCAAAAATCAGTTCAATAATCGACATTAAAAATCAATAAGCAAAACAAGCAGTGAAAAAGCGCCAAGCAAATCGATAAGACTACTACAGATAAACCTTGGATTGACAAGCAACCCAAAAAAATGATTCAAAATACTTGAAAGAGCTAGGTCACAAAGCCTACAAATACAATATTCACTCAATGAAACCAAAGAGACAGTACCTTTAAACAACAACAATTAAAACAAACTGATGGGCAAGAAGAAGACAATAGGGGATAAACAAGACTCGTGGATTTTGGAGGTAAAGTTGAAAAAACAACTCTACAGGAATTGTCACGGGTGTAGAACCAGCAACTAGTGACAATCAACCAATAGTCACAGTAACAGAGTGATATCATCATGAGAGTACACGTCTCTTCTGCAATGTGATGATTTCAGGAATCGTTATGACTGTACGACAAGATTCATCAATGCACAGGTTTACAAAATAGAGACAGGGCAAGGTTAGCGATGAGCTTAAAAATAATGAAAAAAGAATGAAAACTCCCAAATAAAGACCAGACTATTCTTCCAGATAGTAAAGAGATTTTCCAAATTGACCCAGGTGACCTAAGAAATTGATGGTTTAACCCCAAAATTCAAGAGACAGTCAATCAAAACCAAACAAAAGAAAACAAGCAAAAAAAAATACAAAGGACTCCCCAATGGAGTTGCCAACTTGTGTAGGAAAGTGTTCCCTCTGCGGATAGAGACAACACCTCTAGCCCTAGAGTGGGTCTAGTCACATCAAAGACAAAACAACAATAGATTCCCTTAAATAGTCATCGTTGGAGGCCTACCTAAAACTGGAGGTAGATGTCGTTCTGTTGCGCTACTCCAGCTTTTGTTTCCTTCTCCTCTATGAGAAATCAAATTGAAACACCACAAGAAAACAACAGAACACGTAACCGAGAAAAACAATGATCTATTTACTTATAAAGTCAAGAAATCATAAGCTATCAAGTAAATGTACAAAAAATATAAGAAATCATCATTGATTGTATTAAAATGAATCAAGAGTAAAGCTTACAACCAAGTATTTATGTCGCAAGCCTTCTTAGAGGGTAAAACTAGTATGTTTCTTCAAGAATTCACTCTCAAGAATGGGTCTCCCAAATAGACAATATATCTCTCTCTCTCCCACTGACAAGCTTTAATACAAAGTTAAGGCACTCCACACCCCCTTAACAAACTATTGGCAATCCCACACTTGTCACACTCACACCAAAGCTATGTACGAAACTCAAAAGCACTAGCAACACTGTCCAACCAAAAGAACTAGCAGATCATAGAAATGGTGAGTGATTTTATAGGAGAAGGAGTCTCCATGAAATGAGGGAGAGGGAGCTTATCCTCAAGGATGGTTGCACAAAAGACAGAACCACCACCCCAAAGGAGGAAAGGCGACCCAAACCGACCCAACAACTAGGTCTAGAGACATCCAAAAGACCAACTGCTGGAATAAACTTGCCCAATCTAGATCATTGCTAGCTGTGAACTAAGTCTCAGCAACGACATCACAAGGAGGCAATGCATGCAGACCAATCATCGCAGTAAATAGTTGGAAGCCTCACCCTGGGCCCTAGAATTTAACCGTTGTGGGAAACAGGTGTACACCTGCGACGGTGTCGTGATGAGACTATTTTTGACAGGGGATCATCACGCATATTAAATGTTTACTCATGTCGAGGCAAAAACTTAGGGAATAAGGGTCAACTTTCAGCATCAGAAAGCATTTTCTTAATCTTCTTTCATGAGTGGGAAGATATGAACATGTTTATTTAACACATGACACAACAAAGGGACTGAGATGAGGATAGTGACAAATTACTATGTAACAGGGCAAGAGATCCTATCAAAATCTTGCTCGAAGAAGCCCTCGAGCAACAAAGGAATGCGATGATGGAAAACTTCACCCAGATCATTCAGTGGCTACCTAGAGGCAATGCATCGGCTTCCAACCGCTACTCTTGAAACACCACACCCTTAAAGGTACAAATTAATTTGAAATCCCCATATTCGAGGGTCAAATAGACGCATATGCCATAGATAAATGGTTAAATCTACTAGAGGGTTATTTTTTTGTTCATGATCTTTCCAGTCGGGAAAAGATTATTTTCGCTCTTCTCAAAGCAGCCCCCCACATCAAGGACTAGTGGGAAACCTACTACGAGCAGAAGGAAAAAATTATGAACTCAATGTTTTCAGCCACACCCACTTGGAATTCATTCCGGGATGCCATCAAGGAGTAGTACTACCCTATCAAAAGCTATGAGTACAAATACATAAAGTGGACCACATTGTGACAGGGAAGGGATCAAGATGTGCCAGAGTTCACAAACATTTTTCATACCCTTCACACACAGTTGGTTATTAAGGATTCTAGGTTACATTTGGTACTCAAATACCATGATTTCCTACACAAATACATCAAGGAAGAGATGGATTTCTTGAACATCTCCTCGCTCGGCATGACGTGCTGATACATTGTCAAAATCAAGCAAAAGTTCAAACGAAAGAAGCGAGACTTTGGATCTGCAAACCCAAAGTAAGGGAAAGGCTTCCCCAAATCGCAGAACCAAGGAAAAATCCAAGACAGGGCAACTTAATACAACCCATCGAAGCCACAAGAAAAGAACAACACCATGAAGTTAAACAACAACATAGCAAAGTGATGTGAGTTCCACAAGAACCCCACTCACAACATAATTGAGTGTCAGACCAAGCAGTCATTTCTAGCTAAGTTGAAGGCTTTCGAATCAGATGCATGTTCCAACCCTGATTCATAACCCAACAAGAGGAATGGAAAAGAGAAGTAGATCATTGACGTGGAGCCCAGTGCCACTGTTGCCACTGCCAAGATCCAGAAGAATGAACCTAAATATCTAGAGAGGGGCAACATATTTTCCACTCACAGATGTGGGTGAAGGGTTCACCATTGTAATTCATTGTCAATAGTGGCTACTAAAAGAACCTCATTTCATCAGTGGTCGTGAAGCAGTTGGGCCTACCGACTACACCACACCTGCAGCCATACAATATTGGCTGGCTTCACTAATGACAAGATCTACGAGTCCACCAGTAGTGTTGCCTTCCCTACAACATCAAACCCCTCACAGACGAGGTATTGTGTGATGTTGCACCTCTGGATGTTTGTGATGTATCATTAGGCTAGCCATACTTATGGAGGCAACATGCTATGTATGAGTCAAGGCCTT
Organism: Pinus tabuliformis; assembly: GCA_031772625.1. Lineage (NCBI taxonomy): Eukaryota > Viridiplantae > Streptophyta > Pinopsida > Pinales > Pinaceae > Pinus > Pinus tabuliformis. Next base: position 1,467,037,455 of record CM062818.1, read on the forward strand.
GCGATGTCATTATTTCTTTGTGTAATTCATTATACAGGATACTAGAGGTAGCCCCACATACCACCACCTCTTTGATCACTACTAATAAATTGAGCAAGCTAATCTCCCAGACTAGGAAATTCATTTTCTATCTAGTTCGCTCCCAAAGTAAGGGGAAGATTGTTGCCACATCGATGACCCCCACGAAGGATTCCTCCACATAGCAACAGTAGCATTTAGATACGATCATGAAAGAACACAGGAACATCTTCTCCTCACCCATATGGGTACCACGGCACTATCAGGTCAAACATTCATTCGATTTGACTCTCAGAGCGCCTCTACCCAACGGGCCGATATATCACCGCTCCATTTTGAAAAATGAGAAGTACAAGAAGCGACATGATCCTTACACCAGTACCAAGGGTGTGGGGAATAATGCTTTGGAGCACAACATTCCCCCATTCCTTCGCTTACACCAATTGTTCAATATGGATCACCCTCTACCATGCTTCCCACCATTATTGGATACATCAAAGATTACATAACATCTCACCACGATCCAAGTTCAGTAGATGAAGGAACTCAACGCAATCGGGACCATTACTTGCTAAGTGGGGAGGAATGATTCAGGTTTATGTTGGTGGCCACCCACCTATCGCACATGGACCCCCACGACTGTCACCTTTTAGTTTTTCAATTTCCTTGTTTGTAACACAATTTACTATTTTTAGCAATTTTTCAGATCCTGAACTTCCAGAGCTATTTTGAGCAACATGGGTACCTGGACTGATGTTGCTCTTCCCAAATTTTTATTTCTCAGATAGATCTTTCTAACGAGATATTGTACACATCAAACAGAGATCGTATGCCAAAGTTACAACCCTGGGAAGTTGATGTGCCAATTTATCCAAACAGGGCCCACAATTTGTTGTTTCATATTCTAGGGTTGGGTATTTGGATATTTAGGGTTTTTCATTATTTCTCAACAATAAATAGGCCTTCGAGTGTCATTGTAACATATTTCAGAGGAATGTAGCTGCCACATCTCTTCTCAGAGATAAGCTACCATTGCCCTGGCTGGTTTATTTCCATTTCTGTTTGTAAGCATATTTCAATATTTTACATTAATGAAATGAAGTATTATTTCTGCTACATCTCTCTTTCTATGGTTATCTCTGTAATTTGTTGCATTCCTGTATAAATCTAGATCAGTGTACATGTTTTAGGAGGGATGCCTTTCATATCTTCAAAACCCCATGCAAAGGCATCAAGATGGTTTTGCAAAAAATTCACAAGATGCTCTTAATGAGAAGGATCCAAGTCCAAACATATATACAAGGATTTACCTAGACTAATCTTAATAAGAGTAGTATCAAGCTCAATAGTACACAAGGGTTCCACTAGAGATGGTGATGATGGGGGTAGAGAGTCATATCCTTCCTGAAAATCTAGACTAAAAATCCAACTCAATGACTCGAAATTAGGCATGGTGTCTAGATTGTAGTGATGGTGTCTAATGTATCAATGAGATAGGCTAAGTCTCCTCATCACTACTCTAGTCTAACCATAAAGTGTCTCAGAACTCTTGAATAAATCTAGCGGGTGGATATAGGGTGATCTTCTTTCTAGAATCTCCACGGGAAATAAACATATCACCAGATGTCAAATGACATTCGATATAAGCATCAAACTTGGCAAGCCATGGTCATCCCAAGATAAATGGATTCCCTCTGATGAGCCCCAATTTTTGGTACAATTTGGGCTCATTTGGCCTACTTGCTCTGCTCAAACCATTCATTTTTTATTGCTTATGCATTCATTTCTTGGTTTATTCGTGTTGTTTGTAGGAAGAAGGGTAGGCATTCTATCTACGTGACTAATGCATGATGCTTTCAGGTTTTTGGCATTAAAAGGGAGAAAAGACCACGAGAAAGGAGACAAGGAGACAGTAAGGTGGCACTGCTGGTTTTTAGGAGAGGATGTCCACAGTCTTGGGGACCTTCCTCGTGATTCCCGCCATAGCTCCGAGCTCCAACCAATCTCCCCACCGAGCTTAGAGGCAGCCAACCGTTCTACAGGAACCGCAGTTACGACTGTTCTACAGGAACAGCAGTTATAACTGTTCTACAGGATCAGCATTTTAACCTTCAGTTGGACAGCCGAGCTCCACAAATCAAGGACACCTGTTGGATGATCATTTTGCATAAATACTGAGGCCGTAGCCTTGGATAGGATCTTTTTGAACTTTTGCATTACTCTTGTAATTTGGAAGTACGAGCTACAGCTCGATGTTGGTTCTTTTTGTAAGCCAGTTTTGGCATGACATCAGATTTTTGGTTATGAATAAAGGCAGGCAGATTTTGATCTCATTCTGAGTTTCTAAGGGAGCTATAGCTCTCAGGTTAGGGCCCAACCTGAGAGCAATAGATCTCCTCGGTGTTGTAATGTTATTTTCATTTCGTTCCAGCACTTTGAGTCTTTACTTTGACATGCAATTCGAATTTACAGTCTGTTAATTTCCATCCATGCACTTTGGTTTTGATCTTCACTCCTCCATTCCACTTCCATGCACGAGTTTCATTTCTTGGTTTTCCATTGCTGTTCATAGGTTTAATGGCACAGTTAACATAGGTTAAAGAGTTCTCGTTTTTGGTGACATTCATAAGTCATTTGTTTCATTTACGCTGCTCCATATCATTCCACTTCCTTCTTCTTCTTCTTGATCTCTCCTCAAGCCACCTACTCGGCCTCTGTCCAGCTCATTTACCCTCCAATTCATCCATTGCCACGTAGCTTCATCTTTTTGACCTTTTGTTGATCCCATCCTTCCAGCCATCAACCCACTACATGCACTCTTCCTCCATCTGACTTCTCTGCTCCTGAGCCATCACTAGTGCCATCTCCATCTCACCTATCCTCCCACACCACTCCAACACTTCACCATCTCCCAAAACTCCCACGGTCGAACATCCTGTAGAATTGCACAGACTTCCTGTAGAATCCCTGAGTTTCCTGTAGGATCCCCTGCAGACTTCCTGTAGAAGCCTGCAAACTCGGTTGCTGAGCATTCGAACGTGGTAGACTTCTGTGGACTGATGCTAGAGACGCTCAGGGACCTCCCCTAGCCATCCTGACCTTACCCATGCTTTCCTTCTATTCAAACCGCTCCTGCACAACCAAACCCTAATCAAAAGCATCATCACAATAAATCCAACCACTTAACGAAAAAATACAAAAACATGTCTTTTCAGATGCAAGTAGCTTAGATGCATGTATTTCAGTTCACTGCAAGTAATGGCATTATTGGTAGTGGTTTCATTCACAATTTTGCATTGTAAGGGCCTAGCTAGTCAAATTAGGGTTTACTAGGGTTTTCATGCTTTGTTAGCTTTCAGTTTCTTTTTGCAAATAGACTAGTCTCCTTTGAGTTAGCTTTCGTCCATCATTCATAAAGCTTCTTCTGTGAGCATATAGAAGTTGGCTTAAGCCCTAGCGGACTTGTGCCAGCTGACCAAGTGACAGCTGCGACAAGAGCTAGTACTTGTGCATACATCACCGTCGCTTCCAAGTTTGTACGAACTACCGGGTTGATAAAATTAGAGATAGGAAGCTCCAGGAGTTGTAGCATTATTGCTACAATACTGGAGCCCACCACCCTCCTATAGGTTTCTTTGGATGAAGCATAATGAAATCTATGGGATATTCCCAAGAATATAAGGAAATGACCACATCATCCAATACTCCTTCTGGCTTGATTTTAGATCTATCTTTCGATTCAAGCATAGTGGGAGTAGGCTGAATATGGACTGGTCCAAGTTGATCCATGGTTTTCTTGGTCATAACATTAATGGCTACCCCTAGGTCTATAAGTACATTTTGGACAAGAACATCACCTATCTGAATAGAGACAACAAGGTTTCTGGGGTCTGTATATTTTTCCATGTTCATACATCTCGTCATTAACTCTGTTGCTCTACCAACAAATTGAATGGTTTAGGGTTCCAATCTTCTCCTTCCTACCTTCTTGCGACAGAGTTCTCTAATGATTTTTGTACAAATGGGGATATCTTTGATAGCTTGGAGCAAAGGTACCCTTATGAAAAGGTTCCTAAGCTCGGAAGCCAGGCTAGACTGAGGAATGGGGTCTTTCTTCTCCATGACTAACCTCTTTGGATAGGGAGGTCAGTTGGAAGAAGATGACAAGGGATCAGAATGTATAGAGATAGGCTGAATGGTGTCATCTTTTTCGGAATGGTTAGGATTTTCCTCCTCTCCTTTGTCATTGATAATAACCATGGGCTGCTTTTGATACTCTGAGATTACTACCTTCCCTGATCTCAATTGGAGATCATTAACTCCAACTGGCATAGTCTAAAATCTGGATGAAGAAAGCAGAGTCATAGAATGTATCATTTTTATTGCTTTATTGTTGGGGTTGGGTAAAGGTTGAGAAGGCAGCTAATAAGGTCGAAACAGTGGAGGTAATGGTAATGGTGGCATAGGTTGACTCAGCTGAGGTAATGATGGTTAAGGCATTGGGTAAGGTGCATATGCAATATGGTATGATTGCATAGGTGCATGATAGGAATTATGTGGATGATATGAATGGTTTGGCCCAATCCATCCTTATTGCCAAGATTGGGAGGGTTTTCCATATTGATATTGATTCCCCTGCTACCAATGCTGAGAGTGACTAGTGTTAGGATAGGAAATTGAATGTGCATTATAACCAAAAATATGTCGTGGTGATTCAAGAACCATACCTGCAATTAGTTGAGGCCAATTCCTTCTTGCTCCCATAGCATGCAATGATTCGGATTTAGGTTGTCCCCCCTCCAATACAGCTTTCAGCCAAGGTATAGATGGGCATTTATTCGTAGCATGGTTATCTGCACAAATTTCACATTTATTAGTTTCTTTAGTACCTAGAGGACATTTTCTTAAAGGATGCTTTCTTCTACATTCAGGAAAGAAAATAGACAATATCTCTTTCTCTTCTACAAGTTTCTACTGAAACTTCAAAGGGTCTATTTGTTTACTAACAATATTCATTATTTCAATTTTCATATTGTCCATTTTGTTTTCTAATCCAATAATCATAACATCATTAGATTTGGTTTTTCTGTTTTTATTCTGAATTCCTTTACTGGATCTATATAGATTCCTCAATAATTTCCTACACAAGTAACAAATGTGATCAAAAGTCTTTTTACAAATATCCCCTTGTCCTAACAGATTTAAATTAATTCTAGTATCATCAGTGAGCGCGTGTAAGAAGAAGGTTCTAATGGTACTTAGATCAAATTTGTGCTTTGACATTTGAAGGATATACAAGAATATCTCCAAGTAGTCCTCTAAAGTCTCATCATCATTTTGCACAATAGTAAATATTTCATCTTGAATATCACTAGTTTCACAATATTCCTAATATTTTGAAAAGAGCACTCTCTTCATTTTCTCCCAAGAAGATATAGTGTTTCCTTGAGGGTTGTAGGAAACAACTTTAACTTCTTGGCATCCAATGAATAATCATAACTTCTACACAAAATATCAAACTCAAATAAGAAAGAGTCTAGGTCTTCATGTACCTTACCAGATAAATGAGGAAGAGTTGATGGTGAAATTTTTTTCATTTGTACTTGTGTATCAGGATCCACAACCGAGAATCCGAAAGCGGATTGTTCCTCATTTACTTTATTTTCACCACTTCCTTTTGCATGGTCTTCCATATCTTCCATTGTTGTTCTTCCACTCGAACCATTCTTAATAGGTTGAGAAGGTTGACTATGGATTCCAAAATGTTGCGTGGAGTAATTGCACTTGAACAAACTCTTCAACACTTAATTGTCAACCCAAGGGATTCGTAAACTTAGAGACGAAGCACAAGCAATGCCAGAAATGGTATGAACTTTTCCTATATCTAATCCTACTTCTTAAAGGAATTGCTTTGCAGAATCAGATAGGAAACAATCAGAAAGGTAATTGACGCCAAAGCAACTCTAGTGCTGAAATGTAAAAGAAAATTTGCATGTAAATCAAGTAAATAAATTCCACAGAACAGAAACAATCTTAAATGTTGTAATGAAATGTTATGTTCATCTTCAGATGGATGGCTAATAGTCTAACAAGTGGGCCCTTGCAAAATTTTGTCTTCCTTCTGTTCTTCCTTCCACATGAACAATCTGTCCTTGTACTATTACAATCTGCTTGAACTATTTTAGGTACAATATCTCTGTGCATAAGTGTATGTGAGCTTCCTTACTGAAGACTTATGTCTTAGTGAAGGTGCTCTAATCCTAAGGGCTTTGAGCACTCTATTTTTGTGACAAGAGACCAGCTCTCGCACCAAAGCAGAGCTTGCTTCACCTAGTTTCCAAATTATATTCAAAAAGACTAAAAGATGTGCTGGAAAAGAATTGCAACTATAAATAAAATTCTGAAGTAAATTATCTATGAAAAAGGAAATGCTTCAATTCATTAAACCTTGCAAAGGAAATAAACTTCATGAAATAAAGGCACTTCAAAAGAATCAAACAGTAAACTAAATGTCTTGCATGTGTTAACTAACTTTAGTAATCCATTCAAAGATGCTTATGTTCTTTGCAAGTATAATATGTTTATGATGGTTTTATGCAATTGCTTCCAGATCCTCTTAAAGATGTACTTTTAATACCGAAGATAGTTACTAAATTAATGATTCATTCACTTGCGTAATAACTAGAAATAATAAGCAGAGAAGTGATTCATTGTTACCTACAAAATAATAATTAAATCCAAGTGCAGGCAACAACATGCACTGGTGCATGAAAGAGCTCCTTTCACGATCCGATCGAAAAGCATTAAAACAAAGATTGAGAGTAAAGGAAATATAATAAATATAATTCATAAACAAATTAAACACGGATAACTCTCAAAGCACGGATCTGTTTCACACGTTGGATACATATTATATTTTAAATCATAAGTTGAAAGATAAAGATTAAAACTATAACATCACACAACTGCAAATGAAATATCCACACCTTCTTACTGAATAACGAAAGCAAGAGGGGTAAATGAACTAGGTTGGCTGGGCCCTAGCCAACCAACTTGTTCCCCTTCTAAGGAACAAAAAATCTCAACACTTCAAAAGATAAATTAAAGGTAAACTAGACATTGTGTATGTAAATCGTGGAAATTCTCTTGTATTACTTGATTTGAAAAATATATACGAGAGAGCAGTCCAACCCCAGAGCTGAGGCAATAACTAGATTACATAAAAAAAAAAATTACATTCGATGCATCCTTTCTGATTAGCCTCCTCCTACATATATCTATATTTTATATATCCTTTTGGCTCTAGCCGTTTTCACTCATTACAAACATTTCTTGTGCAGGCCTTTTGATCGAACATAATTAGAAACTGAAATTACAAACTTGGTCAGCATTTATAATACACATGAATCTCGCTTAATCATAACCTAACTTGGGAAAATATTCCCTGATTGCACACCACCTGTTATCCTTCTTCAATTCATCAACACCTAAACTTGAAGTTAAGGATCAAGACCCGTCCTCGTGGAAAATTTGGCTTCTCAAAGATCTCAGACATAATTCATGGCAGTGCAAGAATCTACCTGCACTAGTCATACTCATTCATAATTAATACTAATTTCCATGGTTACTATAGGAAATTAATATGAGTTACAAGATATATGTAAATAGGCATGAAATCTAGATAAAATGATTAATGAAGTGCTGAAATAAATATTAATATAAAATATGAGCATATACAGGAATGGGTAACTATCTTCTATTAGTGCAAGAAGGAAGGGTCTTTTATTGAGAGAAGAAATAGGTTTATTTTGATGGAAATGGAATAGAAAATAGGGAAATTTAGGATACCAACAAATGACATCGCAAGGATCATAATGCTAAACATCTCCAATATCAAAATTATTTTTTTCGTTAATTCCTCAGCTATCAGGAAGGCCTATCTAGAGTTAACAATAAAAGGACCTATAGGCTTACCCAACTTGAACATGTATACCTTTTTGGCAGGGACAAAGTGGACTTGGTCCATATTAATACTTTGTATAATGAACTCAAGGGTGAATATCCTCATAGGAATAAATACAAGCAAGTGGTAAGGAGGAAGCTCATACCCATAGACCCTAATCTCTATGTAATCCTCAAATAGATACCGATGTATCACCCTAAAGGCCTTCCTCACTTAAATTATTTATTTTTGGTGAGGGAGGATTCTTAGAGGGGAAACAGTATGAATAATTTTATAAGAAATGGCCATGTAGGAGGATATGAACTAAGATTATCCATCATTATTTGGTCTCCTCCAGTCACACTCCAGTTAAAAACAAACTTCCTATGCTTATTTGGGCCCATCATACTGATACCAAAGCACTCAAACTCATCCACCTAAGTATACACAAACAAATAGAACAACAGGTAATAATACCTGAAGTATGAGGTGGTAGAAAAATAACATAATTTTAATTTTATGGACTCATCCAAGTAATAAGGTATGTCAAATAGATGGTCTAGATGCATCATCTCCCTTAGAACCCATAGGGATGATTTATTTTCTATATTGGCATTATCATCCCCAAGAAGATGAGAAATTATAGACATATTAGGTTGCGAAAACTTAGAAAAGATAGTTATTAGGGAACTATCAGCAATGGGCAAGGAATGCAAGCCAGGGGCTAGGACCATTTATAGAAAGGATTATTTTTCAATAGTTGAAAGGGTAGTATAATTATAAACCAGAGTGGTTTCTTTGAATTGCTAGGGTTCAGGGGAGCTTGGGTAAATCAAATATTTCTAGATCAACTCTAGTGTCACCTCTAGGATTTTGGCAATGGAGTAAAGAAAACAATTATTTTCTTCTATGTCTGCAACAATTAACCAAGAAATGAACTCAGAGAAATTATGCATAGAAGGGGTGATATGGTAATATAGCTTTGAATCAACTACACAAAGTGGATCCTATCCTATGGCATGGTGGCAATACATGTCAAACCATATGTCCGACAGGTGGTAAGTACAAAGGGGTCTGAAATTTGTGCATTTGTGTCCATGAGTATTTTGACATTGGAAGAGGGTTTGGCTCCTTAAGCTTTGGGGGTCTTGGGGGCTGCCTTCTTCATTTTAAACAACTATCGAAACAATTTGCAAGTCGAGGGGACCGACATGCTACTTGATTGGCATGGAAACAACTGAAAATAACATTGGAGGTGAGCTCTAAACTAGCTTAGTAATTGAATGAAGTTATAGAGCAGACAAAGTATAGGAGGAATTTTCACTAGGAAAGAAAAAAAAATCTAGAGCAGGAAGGGTTTTTATTGGCAGAGAGGGGAAATTATCATCTCATGTCAAATGGTGTCATAGGGGGGACACATGGTAGAGGTGATTGGGTGATGAATTTGATAGGAGGATGGGAGAAAGCAATGAGGAAGTTATCATTCTACCTTTACTTTCATCACTCGCTTGAAAAATGGTGCTGGCGAAATTATGACATGGCAGGTGGACCCCACCTTCCTCCAATGGGTGGAAGAATGGGAAGCGAGATCCTATGGTTATCCAACAAAATTAATATGGGTTGTTGGATCAGTGAGCCCACACATTTGGCTATTCAACTCTATGGGTAGCATTGGTCTATCATCCACACATGTTACCTCCTCGAAATATTTTCGGGGGTCGATTAGCAAGAGATGGATGATGATCCAACATGTGATCTTCACTAAATTTAACCAAAAAGGTGTTCCTATACTAATTTCATTATTTACCCCACTACGCTCACTTTGTGGAGTATTCCATGGATGAAGCCTCTAGTATTAGAGCTCCTTATTATGGCACCAAGGCCTAAAGTTTCCCTCGTCCCCAATTCTATTATGTTTTAAGCCATAAGTCTTGAATGCAACCATTTATCTCCCCTACAACAAGAACTGATGAATATAAACAAAATTGGCTCCAACTGGGGACATTTGATTGTATGCAATGCACTGAGAACCTACATATTAGTGTCTCCTTCCTTGGGCATGGATCCATTTTATTCAAACCCACATAAAACAAAACAATAGTAATAAGAACACAAAACATTTCTAGTATTTAAAATGGCTCATCGGTATTTAAGTGGGTGAGAATGGGCTTCTTTAATGCTCGAAGTAAAGCTTGAGAAACATCCCATTCACAGGAAATCTATGCATTTCACCATTTAAATCTTCCAACAAGAAAGTATTGTTCCCTTTTGCTTCAACAATCTTGAAAGTTCCAAACCACAGAGGATCAAACTCCCCATGTTTTCCTTTACATTCTCTTCTGACATCCCAACTAAGTACTAAATCTCTTGGTTGCAGGGATATGTCCTTCACTTTTCTATAAAATAGAGACTTCATCCTCTCCTAATAATTTGGAAAATTCTAGTTTACCTGTTACTTGTTTTCTTGAAGCTCTAGTAGCTAATTTATCCTTTCGAACAATGCATTTAGCTCCTCCTCAACATCTTGTACGATTGTAGCTACTGGAATTGATAATTGTATAGGAAAAATTGTAGCTTTCCCATACAATAATTCAAAATGATATTTCCCAGTGGACCTTTTGGTGGTAACCTTGTTTTCCCATGGGGAAAAATTCATTCGTGAATACCAATTCTTTTGATCTTCTACTATTGTCTTCTTCAGAATACTTACTAAGTTTTTATTATAGGATTAAACAAATCCATTTCCTTGTGGGTAATGGGCAGTGGAATGGCTTACTGTAATGTTGTACCTTTGTCAAAAATCCATAAATTTGGTTGACTTGAACACCTAAGCATAGTCAATGACAATTTTACCTAGGCAACAAAATGTGGCAAGGATGTTTTCCTCCATAAACTTGATGACTAATGCATTAGTTGCATTTCTAGATGGGGTAGCTTCCACCCACTTAGTGAAATAATCAGTGGATGTGAATATCTATTTGTGTTGGCCACTGGAAGGTGTATGTATTTATCCAATGAAGTATAACCCACATTATGTGAAATGTTCTTCTACGAAAATAGGGATTAAAGGAACGTGAGACAACATTTTTTATTTCTACAAACATTTGACATTTCTCATAGATCTAAACATAGGCATGCAGCTCGCCAAACAACTTAGGCCAATAAAAGCCTACTTTGATATTCTTTTGTGATTACCTCTCCAACTATAGCGTCCTCCACAGATGCAATTAAGGAACTCATTAATCACTTTATGGATCTCTCCAACCAGACATAATATTTAAATCCCCACTGGGTATTTCCAATACAGTTGGCCATTTGAGATCACAAATTTCTGGGCTTGTACCCTCAGAGCCTTGTATTTAACTTTATCAAAATTGACTGGACCCATAAAAAGAGTAAATAATGGAAAATATGTTTACACCAGTGGGATACAATGTATTTCATCTGGATTTCTAAGTTCAGGTCTCAATTCTTTGTTGTTCCTCTACTGTTACACTTTCTCCATCCTTTTTTGTCAATAAGTTTATGCCCAAAGCTTCGAAATTTGCATCAAACATAATTTTAGCTAGCCCCTGCCTTTTGATCAACTTGGTGGGTCTGATATCCATGTCATATTCCTATATTTTAGCAATCCACCTGCCTCTTTTTTCCTCGTTGTCACCATGCACAAGGATATCTTTCAAAAAATATGAAGGAAACTAAGTTGTTATATTTGATTGTAGGACACAGATTCTAAAAGCTTACAGGGCTTTGGCTAAGTCATAGGCTATTTCCTCCATGATATTGTATTTTAGCTCAGCATATCATAACACTTGGCTAAAGAGTGTGATTGGTTTCTCTTTTCCTTTATCATTTTTTTGCAACAAGACAACATCCACCATAGGGGGCGAGAAAAAGAAAAGATGAAAAACGGTTTCTGATAATTTGGACTGACTAGTTTTCGGGCCCTCTACAAAATCCCTTTTGATTCTAGAGAATTATTCCAGAGATTCTATATTCCACTTTACCTCACTATCCTTCCTCGACATCTTTGTGATTTCTTTGACTATTGTAGCATAATTGGGTATAAGCCTTCTTAAGAAGTTGATTATGGCCAAGAATACTTGGATTTCTTTCTTATTTCTTGGTAATGCATTGTGATTGATGGCTTCCACCCTTTTGGGATCAATATTTACTTCTTCCTCTGCCACAATGCGGCCAAGTAGTTTTCCTTCACTTAGAGCAAACTAGGATTTATTGGGGTTTAAAGGCAAACCATGCCTTCTGCATTTCTCAAAAGTGTTATGCAATTTTTTAATGTGCTCTTCATCTATTTTTGAGAAAACAATGATGTCATCTAGGTAGATTATTATAAATTTTTCATGTCCTCCAACAAATTCTATATCCATAGCTCTATGAAAAGCGGCTCCTATTTTTATGAGGCCAAAAGGAATTCTGGCATACATAAACTTTCCCCAAGGTGTAGTGAAAATGGTTTTCTTCTGGTATTTTTGGTGCATAATGACTTGGTTGTATCTAGAGAAGCCATCCATCATGGACATCCAAGTAGACCCTACAACCTTATACAAAATGTATTCCATCTTAGGCAAATGGTAATTATCTTTTAGTGAGGCTTTTTTTAGATCTATGAAGTCAACACATAATCGTATTTCTCCATTCTTCTTCCTGATAAGGACTAAATTTGTTTCCCAATCTAAATACCTCAAAGGTACAATAATTTTGACCTGGAGAAACTTCCTCACCTCTTTCTCAATTGATGGAAGCAACAGAGGGTTAATTTTCTAGAGCTTTTGTTTATATGGTTTCACCCCACTCTTCAAAGGAATTTTGTGTTAAATGATAGTAGTCTCAAATGTTTTAAAGTCATCGTATGACCAAGCAAACACATTCATATAGTACTTAAAAAGATCCATATACCTTTTCTTGTATTCTTTAGGAACTCCTTTAGAAAACTTAATTACTCTAGGTTCTTGTTCTATACCAACATTACAGTATTTCACCTTATCTTCAAGCTCTTATTCAGTTGGGTTGGCAACCACATAATTTGAGTTAAACAACCTTTCCAATGGGACCAAAACCCTGGGGATGGTGTTACCCTTCAGTTATAAAATCTTGTGTCCAACAATAGTTTCTACCCAACTGACTTCTTGTTCATTTATCACTTTCTCATCCTCTTGGTCAATCAATGAGTTTGAAAAATATCCAATAACCTCCATGAATTATTTGATTTCTTCCTCATATTCAAACACCTTCCAATACTTGACATTTTCTGGTATTGAAGGTCTATACCTGACCTAGACTTCATATCTAAGCAAGCGGTTTGAGGAGGCTTAATGTTACTAGCATCTACAGCCAAGGATTCAACCATCCAATTTCTATCTCTAGGAAAAAATTACATATTAAAGGATATGAAAAAATTCTAAATTATATGCCATACCTCATTTCGATAAGCCTTCAATATTGGATTTTTAGTTTGACATTGATTTCTAATTTTCTTCACAACCAACTCTAAATATCCAAACACTTCCAAGCACCCAATCTTGAAATCTTTGGTAGCTTGCAGCCCTAACAACAAAGCTTCACATTCAACAACATTATTAGTGGCTTTAAACTCTAGCTTGAAGGAGAGAGGAATTAGGCTGCCTTCTAGAGACACTAACAACACACCTACCCCATTTCCTTGCTTGCAATAAGCACCATCAAATTATAACTTCCATACTTTATTACATTCTAGTGATTGTTTATTGAAGTGGAAATAACATCCCAATCATGTTTCATCCAAGATTTTATCATTTTCCTCTAACATCAAACAAGATAAATCCTTCTCCTTACCATACACTAGAGCATTATTTTAAGAATCATCCCTTTTAACTATCTTTACAAATCTCGATTCTATATATAATCAACGTTCCTCTCCACCAAAAACATGAATGGTAGCATATGTCAAATCTATTCCCTAGTTTTTGATCCCCATGACCTAGATAAAAGAATACCAAACCTTGTTGAGATGTTAGTAACTACAATATCCATTACAACACATTTTAAATATATCTGATCCAAACTAACCACCAAGTCTTTAATCATCCCCAGGAATTTGAATCTCTTAGAATCAAAAGAGTATATGTCTTTATATGGTTTTGTTATTTGTAGCCCCAAATGCTCCATGACAAACAAGGGCATCGGATTATGAGAAGCTCCTAAGTCAAGCATGCAGTTATGCAATAGGAGCTCATGAATTACCAATGTAACATAGAAAGGGATAGTGGAAGAGTCTTTCTCCTCAACATGAGATCCAAATACAACCATGGGTCTTTCTTCTTGGAGGTTCAGAGGAGATATAGTAGGTAGACATATGAACTAAGATACTTGATCTTTATAATTAGGTTGTTTTAACAATTCCATTAAGGGAATATATATTTTGAACTTCTCCAACTCTTTTTGAATATTAAACGTAGGAGGGTTCCTATCAGCTATGGAAGCTTTGGCAGGTTCCTTCTCCTTACTATAGCCTAGATTGGTTTGGGGAGGAAATGTCTCTATTTTGGGGCTGCAAGCTTACAAGGATTAGGAATTAAGGTCTCCTTCTTGTTTGGTGGGACTTATTCAAGAAGATTATTTCCTTTCTCTATTGACTTAGGGGGACTTGAATGGGAGGCTTTTCATTTTGATCTTGTATTCTATACCTTTTCCTACAAGACTTGAGGTCATATTTTCTGTGTAACTAGATTTCCATGAAGTCAACAAAGTAGCTACAATAGTTTTCAATCTCATCATCATCCAGCGGGGCATTCAATTCGTCTACTTCTTCCTCATGTGCTTCTATTTCATGTTCCTCATCAGAAAGAGAAGAGAACTAGTTTTCTTTAACCTCTATGGTTTCTTCAACTTGTTCCTTTGGATCATCTTCCAAATACAAAGGTGGTTGAATATGCTCTTGTTGTTACTATCTCTCCCTTTGCAAGATCTACAAAGGTGGTCTTGTATATGGAGGGTTTAAATTTCAATTCGGAGATGGTTGAGTTTGTTGAGGAGGGATTTTTTTCAAACTCTAGTTTTACAAGCTTGTTAGACAAATTTCTTATCAGCTTATTCATCTCCTCAAGCTTCTATCCTTGGTTTTGCTTCCCATGGATCGAATATTTTTCTTCCCCTTTTCCCCTCCCCGTATCACCATACTCAGTTTTCCCTTTCCATTTCCCATTGGAAGTGAGATTTTCTTCAACTTCGAAAGAATCTATTTGAATCTAGTCCACGGTATGAGACTTTCTATCTCTAAGAGTGAACCCAAATTCAAGTTCAAAAGCCCTAGAAAAATCCACTTTGGGAGCAGCCTATGGAGGTTTAATTTCAGTTGGAAGGATATTGTATAATTTTTTAAACCTTTTTAAGAATTTTAAAACATATTCATAATAATTTTTCTTCATTGCATTAAATTCAGTGATGATATAACCATGATCCCTTTTCTCTCCCCAATTATGCATAAAATAATTCTCCATCTCCTCTAAGGTAGTCACTTAAAGAATTTGGGAGGGTTTTGAATCATTTCCTGGCCCCCCCATCTAGGGAATGGACAAAGAGACTTAACACCACATATAGGTGTTGTACATTCATATTTTCTTCAAATTCACAATAGGTTTCTATATGTCTTTGAGTTGAGATATCATCTTCTCTAGTGAATCTTGGCAAGAGTTTAATATAATCTTAAGGCATACCATTTAGGGGTTGTGGAAAGTCCAGTGGATCATATTTATTTAGGATAAAGGCAGGGGCAACCATGTTGTGCAAGGGAGGTGGTATGAGGCTTATCACAGGTCTTTGCTGAGGAGTTTCTTGAATTATAGCTAACTGGAGTTGGATTGGAAAACTGTTGATGACCCGTGGTGGCCTATTTATGAGAATATATTTAACTTCCTTAGGTTTTGGGAAGGTATGAAATGTGAAGGGAGGTGAACTGACAGAAGATTCTTTGATTTTTACTCTTGAGTAAAATGCGCCAAATATTCCTCAACTTTCCTCAAGCCCTTGGATGGAGACCAATCTGATCATGGTTTTTAGTGATGTCCAACCATGAGGTGGAATCACTGTTTGATGGGTTGAGGTGGGTGGCCTATGGAAGCCTTGGATTATTTTTTATTGATGTTTTCTATGAGATCCCACATTCATGCTTGGTATATGACATGGGGGTGATTGTCTAAAGAGAGACTTTGCTCATCCAATCGATGGTCAAGTGGAACGTGGTAGTCCCATCGCCAATTGGTTTATTGCATTTATTAGTGACAAAATTCATTCCCTTGATTTTCAGGTGGAAATGTACTGATAAATATATATGGATTTTGTTGGCTAATATGTTTATTGTATTTATGTTCATATTATGTTGTTTATATGCACATTTACCCTAGAAGGTGTTACAAAGTGGTATCATAGCATGGTTCAAACACTTGGACTGGATGGGATATATCATAGGTGAAATGAAGAACAAAGTTTAAAGTTTAGACCTTTCTATCATATGTGTTATAACTTTCCTTCTGCGTCATATTATAAGTTTAAAATTTTTCCATATTCAATGTAAATCCCACTAATAATTTGGTAAAAATTTCAGATATTGGTTCACAATAGTTTAGGAATTATGATCTAAGGAAGATGACCTTCCTGAATGCACCTTTAAAGAGGTCATGTTGGAATTTTTGCAATAACTCATCTTCAATGGGCTTTCAGAAGCTGAAAATTTGTGAAAATTTAGGGGGCTTACCACGAATTATGTGGTAGAAATTTCAAATATTGGGTCACAATATTTTAGGAGACATGAGCATAGGGAGATAAGCCTTTACAATGCTCCTAAAATAAGGCCTCAAACAGGTCACGCTAACATTTTTGTTATAGCATTTCTTCTAGGTACTTTCTGTTGGCATTATGATACATGTGTTGTACTTGATGGCAAACAACTCATAGAAGATCAACTCACTTATATATATCTAGATGAATCTATGGAAGAGATATCAGATGACAATTCTCAGTATGACAAGTCCAAAGGGGGAGATTGTTGGCATTATGAGACAAGTGTTTTCCTTGATGGCAAATCACACAAATGATAAATTATAGTGCAGCAAATTTATTTGATAAATTATAGTGCAACAAAGTTTCCTTCATGTAGAGAAAAGTTCACGCACTTTTATGCAGAGAAACATTTATTCCATGTAGAGAAAAGTTCACGCACTTTTATGCAGAGAAAAGTTTATTCCATGTAGAGAAAAGTTCACGCACTTTTATGCAGAGAAAATTTTATTCCATGTAGAGAAAAGTTCACGCACTTTTATGCAGAGAAAAGTTTATTTCATGTAGAGAAAAGTTCACGCACTTTTATGTAGAGAAGAGTTTATTTCATGTAGAGAAATGTCCACGCACTTTTATGCAGAGAAAAGTTTATTTCATGTAGAGAAAAGTTTACGCACTTTCATGCAGAGAAAAGTTCCCTTCATGCAAGAGAAAAGTTCACACACTTTCATGGTTGGTTCATGGTATTAGTCCGACAGTTTTTTATCCTATGGTTTTGGTCCATGGTATTGCATCGAAAAGTGTTGATCTCACGCACTTTCATGGTTGGTTCATGGTATTAGTCCGACAGTTTTTTATCCTATGGTTTTGGTCCGTGGTATTGCATCCAAAAGTGTTGATCTCACGCACTTTCATGGTTGGTTCATGGTATTAGTCCAACAAATTTTTTGATCCTATGGTTTTGGACCGTGGTATTGAGAAAGGACTAAGGCTATAAAAGAGGAAGGAGATCATTTGGCAAAGCATCTTCTGAATTATTGAATATCTGATAAAGTGCTAGATCTGGAATATGGTGATTGGGTTATGGTGCAGATTTGGATCTGAATGAAGAAGGAACCTGAGCATAAGGAGAAGGATAAGTTCTATTGATGGGTCATAATCTTAAGGCTGGAATAGTGGTATCTCTATATGATTTTGATCTGTGATATGTGGCACACGGTTGATCTATAAATCTAATAATCTGGGTTAACTAATATCTAAATATTTGAAAGAATGAATTTATA
Source organism: Pinus tabuliformis (assembly GCA_031772625.1). Taxonomy (NCBI): domain Eukaryota; kingdom Viridiplantae; phylum Streptophyta; class Pinopsida; order Pinales; family Pinaceae; genus Pinus; species Pinus tabuliformis. The sequence goes on from CM062818.1 coordinate 1,467,055,470, forward strand.
GATCTGAATTATTGATGCATGTTTTATTGTACACATGTTATGATCTAGGTATACTGCAAAGTTATAAGGAAATATTTGCAGATCTGTATGCGGGTTGGCTTTGGTGAAAGCATTGATTCAGTATTGGATAAATCAGAGATTGATGATGCAAGTGTAGTTGATGGGTTTTTGATGTTCTTGGATCCAGTCTGAAAATTAATGAAAAGTGGTCCTTGAAAGAAAAGAAGTAGGGGTTTGTAGCTCCCTTCCAGGAGAGACTGGAAAACGAGAGAGAGATTTGTAGCTCTCTCCAGGTTGTAGCCTGCGTACTGGTAAAGGACTGCACCAGTACAAAATCATTGTAAAAGGAGTTTCTTATTAAAAGAAGATAGAGACATATTGCAGCAGGTGGTTTTCACCCACATTGGGTTTCCGCCTTATATCTGGTGTTCTTTTGTGTGACTATTTTCTTTTCTTGTTCCTGCTCATTATTTTATGATACTGACATACAAAGTAATGATCAATATTTGAAGAATTATTCAAAGTATAAATAAGGAAGATATATTGAAAAGAATTTGATAATACTGATTCACCCCCCCCCCTCAGTATTATTTCCAACAATTGGTATCAGAGCAGGTCCTTCTGAAGAAGCTTGATCGCTTGAAGGAATATCTAACATCATGAGCAACTACGAGAAGGAACCATCAATCAGGCCACCGATTTTTGATGGGACAAACTTCGTATATTGGAAGGTAAGAGTTATTGCCTATATTCAATCTTTGGGTACAGAAGTATGGGACATTATAGAAACAGGGTATACTTTTCTATCAGCTACTCCTACAGATTCAGCTGAGAAGAAGAAATATGAAACAAATGCAAAGGCGGTTAATACTCTTCTAGGATGTCTATCTCAATCTGAATTCGTGAAGGTTATGCAATATAAATCTGCAAAAGAAATATGGGACAAGATTTTTTTGAGCTACGAAGGAGATGAACAGGTAAAACGTGCAAAACTTCAAACCCTCAGGATTCAGTATGAGAATCTCAGAATGTATAATGATGAAATTGTGGCTAACTATTTCCTTCGGGTAGATGAGATTGTTAATTGTATGAAAAACTTGGGTGAAGAAATAAAAGAGGATGTTGTGGTTGAAAAATTCCTAAGATCATTGTCCCCCAAGTTTGAATCTAAAGTATCTGCAATAGAAGAAAAGGAAAATCTACAAACTCTTACTATGTCTCAACTACACGGAATTCTAATTGCTTATGAAATGAGAAAAGGAGGTCCATCAGACAGGAGAGAAGCTGCTTTTAAGGCTTTAGGCAAAGGAGACTACTATGAATCAATTCACGTGCCAGAAGAAGAAGAAGAATAAAATTTTGTCAGAAATCTTCAACGGGGTACTGGAAGGTTCAGAGGTAAGCTACCTTTTAAATGTTTTTCTTGTGGAAGAGTAGGTCATTATGTTGCCAAATGTCCTCATAAGGATAAGATTGACAAAGTAAAGGAACCTGCTAGATGGAACAAGAAACAGAATGCAAATAAGAAAAGCTACTACACTCATGAAGACAGTGATGGTCTATCAAATAGTGATGAAGATGAACGACGTAATGACTATAAAATTTTAATGGCATTTGAAGATGATGATTACATGGATGCTATAGATGTGGATATTTTTTATGAAGAGATTTCTAGACTTAAGACATGTATAGAAGAAAAGAATATGATCATTGATACTCTACAATTTCAAATTGATGAAAAAGAAAAATATCTTGAAAAGTTAGAAGGTGAAATTGTTGACCTTAGAAAAGAAATTGAGAAAACAAAGGCTATTAATCTTAAGTTTTTCAAAGGATCTGAAACTCTGGATGAGATCATCAATGTACAGTGTTCTCCACTAAATAAGACAGGTCTGGGGTATAATGGAGAAACATCTCAAGCATCCACCTCAAAGATTTATCTTGATTCAGCAAGAAGAAATGAGCAAAAGCACAATGGAGATCACCAGGTAAAGCAAGGACGAATTACATCAAGAACGAACAAAGACTATCAGGTAAACCAGGGGCAATCTGTCTTAAGGATGAACAAAAGCTACAACCAGCCACAGGTAAAATCTTCTCAATTTGCTTCAAGAATGGATGACAATAGAAATTACAATCATTTGGCCAGTAGATTTGATAATCGCAGAAGTTTCTTCAATGGGCAATGTTTCTGTTGCCATAACTTCGGTCACAAAACAGCTCAATGTCTTGCATATAAAACAATCATGACTAGAGAAGATCAAAAACAAAGAAGTATGATCGGGATTACAAAAAGGACCTATAACAACTTTTCGGCTCTTGAAAATGAAGTTGAATGTTCTATTTGCAATAACTTTGGTCATGAAGATTCTAAATGCAGGAGCAGGTCTCAGCAGACAAAGGAACAAGCCTCAAGCACCAGAACATGGAGAATAAAGGAACCACAAACAAAAAGATGTGGGATAGCATTTTATGCAGAAGGACAAGAAAATCTATGGTACATTGACAGTGGATGTTCAAAACATATGACAGGTGATAAAGAAAAACTTGAATCATATTTTGCTTTAGAAAAGGGAAAGAAAGTTTCTTTTGGAAATGATACTCCTGTAGTTATAAAAGGAAAAGGCACTGCTCAGTTAAAAGAAAAGGTCAAAGCTGGAAATGTTTTGTATGTTGATGGATTGAAGCAAAATCTTCTAAGTGTCAGCCAGATGTGTGATCAAGGAACCGAGGTGATATTTAGATCAAACGGATGTCGTGTTCGTGATCTTGATACAGGTGAAACAGTGATCAAAGGTAGAAGAACTCCAAATAATCTATACATATTTGAAGAAAGACAACAACAATGCTATTTGGGAAAGGATGATGAACATTGGTTATGGAACCGGAGGTTGGGGCATCTAAGCTTTTCACAAATAAGGAAAGCATGCAAATATCAGGCAGTTCGTGGTCTTCCAGATATCAAAATTCCAGACAACACCATATGCAAATCATGTCAGTTTGGAAAGCAAGCCAACACTAACTTTCTAGAGAAGGAAGGATCAGCTAGCATGCCTCTTGAGCTAGTCCATACAGATGTATGTGGTCCATTTAGGAAAAGGACACCTCGAGGAGAAGAATACTTGATATTATTCATTGACGATTTCTCCAGGTTTGTTTGGTTAGGACTTATGAAGCACAAAGACAAAGCATTCGAGAAATTCAAATCCTTCAAAGCCTTGGTTGAAAATGAATCAGGTTACAAAATTAAGTGCCTCAGGTCTGACAGAGGTGGGGAGTTTACCTCAAATGAATTTTTCGATTTCTGTGAAGAACATGGGATAAGGAGAGAATTCTCTACAGCTAGAACTCCTCAGCAAAATTAAGTGGTGGAAAGGATGAACAGAACAGTCCAACAAATGGCTCGTGCTATGCTGGATGAGTCTGGAACTCGCGTAACTTTCTGGGTGAAGCAGCATATGCTGCGGTTGTTATTCTCAACAAAACAAATGTCCAAGTAAACAGCACTCAAACTCCTCATGAGCTCTGGTATGGTGAGACTCCTTCGGTAAAGCACTTCAAAATCTTTGGGAGCAAATGCTATATTAAGAATACTGATGAGCAACTTGGCAAACTTGAACCTAGAGCAGATGAAGGCATTCTTCTTGGTTATTCTCCACACAGCAAAGCATATAAGTGCTACAATAAAAGACTTGGAAGAATTGTTGAAAGCATTGATGTAGTGGTTGATGAAAAGGGATACATTCCTAGGCAAGTAAATCATGAAAATATCGAAGAAGATGAAGACTACCCTCAAAGACAGAATGATGAAGAAGAAGAACCTCAAGGAGCACCAGAGGAACAAATAAAAATATAAGAGAAGACTCCATCCCGATACGTTCAGAAGAATCATCCAGAATCTCAGATTTTGGGGCAGAAAGAAGTAGGTGTACAAACAAGAAGAACAATTGCAGAAGCTTCAAGCTATTTGGCATTACTCTCCTCCACTGAACCACAAAATGTAAAAGAAGCATGCAAAGATGAATGTTGGGTCAAAGCAATGGATGAAGAACTTGAGCAGATCGAAAAGAACAACACTTGGGAGTTGGTTCCTAGACCAAAGGATAAGAATGTTATAGGGACAAAATGGGTCTTCAAAAATAAGTTGAATGAAAATGGGGAAGTAATTAGAAACAAGGCAAGACTTGTTTGTAAATGGTATGTGCAGCAAGAAGGAATAGATTTTGAGGAAACTTTTGCTCCTGTTGCAAGACTTGAGGTCATCCGAATGTTCCTTGCTCTCTCAAGCTTTCAAAAGTTCAAAGTATTTCAAATGGACGTGAAATCAGCCTTTCTGAATGGAGACTTAGAAGAAGAAGTATACATTGAGCAGCCAGATGGGTTCATTCTTGGAAATGATCCAAATCTTGTATGCAGACTGAAAAAGGCTCTCTATGGTCTTAAACAAGCTCCAAGGGCTTGGTACTATCGTTTGGACAAATATCTTCATCAACAAGGTTTTTCAAAAGGATCAGCAGATAGCAATCTTTATATAAAATTGAAAATGACAAATTGCTAATACTTGTTGTGTATGTAGATGACATTATCTTTGGCAGCAATGAAGAATCTATGAGTCAAAGCTTTGCCTTAGTGATGCAAAAAGAATTCGAAATGTCTTTTCTTGGAGAATTGACATATTTTCTTGGCCTGCAAATCCAACAAAAGGAAGGAGGGATCTTCTTGTCTCAAACCAAGTATCTCAAGCAGATTTTGAAGAAATATGGCATGGAAGATGCAAAACCAGTATGTACACCCATGGTCACAGGATGTAACCTCAGTGCAAATGATGAATCAATAGCAGTACATCAACCAACCTACAGATCTATGATTGGAATTCTACTTTATTTGACAGGTATCCGACCAGACATCATGCATGCAGTGGGAATAGTTGGAAGATTTCAGGCAAATCCAAAGGAAACTCATCTTCAGGCAGTAAAGAGAATCTTCAAATATCTTCAAGGGACTCAAAATTATGGCTTATGGTATCCTAGAGATACAGATCTCACACTTCATGCTTATACTGATGCAGATTGGGCCGGAAGCGTGGATGACAGGAAGAGCACAAGTGGTGGTTCATTCTTTATGGGTTCCGGATTAGTATCTTGGTTCAGCAAGAAACATAGTTCGATTGCCTTGTCTACAGCTGAAGCAGAATATGTTGCTGTTGCATCTTGTTGCACTCAACTCCTTTGGATGATGCAGACCCTGCAGGATTTTCAAATCACTTGTACACCACCTATCTCCATCTTATGTGATAATACAAGTGCAATCAGCATTTCAAAGAACCCAGTCATGCACTCAGAAACCAAGCACATACCAATCAAGTATTACTTTCTCCGGGAACAAGTGCTTGAACAAAAGGTCAAGTTGGAGTATGTTCCTTCTAAGGAACAGGTTGCTGATATACTCACCAAACCATTGCCTAGGGAGACCTTTGAATACCTCAGGCAAAAGCTGGGGGTTGTTGATGTATCATCTTGTTGTTGAATCTCTTCTGATTGTTGGTTGTACGCAAGGTTCATCTGAAGTATATGCGTACATTGGTCGAAGATCGAATGGCACAGGTTCAGGGGGAGCATATCATGCATTGTTGGCATTATGGAGGAAGTACAGAAGGAGATCATGGATGTTGGTCTGAATATTCTGCAATATGTCTCTATCTCTTTCTTGGAGAACATCTTTTGTAGATCTTTCCTACAGTCAGGGGGAGCATGAAACAACACAATTCAGAAAGAGCAGAGCTTTCAGCATGTAGAATGAACAGATTGGTACACCTTGGCATATACAAAGGGGGAGCTCATTCAGAGATTTCAACAGGTACTCAGGGGGAGTATGAACAGCGAAATGTCCTTCTAGGAAAGAGAATATCTTGCTTCGCCCTTTGCCCTTGATGTCAAAGGGGGAGAGTGATTTGGTATTGTTGCCATCAAGTCCAAAGGGGGAGATTGTTGGCATTATGATGCATGTGTTGTACTTGATGGCAAACAACTCATAGAAGATCAACTCACTTATATATATCTAGATGAATCTATGGAAGAGATATCAGATGACAATTCTCAGTATGACAAGTCCAAAGGGGGAGATTGTTGGCATTATGAGACAAGTGTTGTCCTTGATGGCAAATCACACAAATGATAAATTATAGTGCAGCAAATTTATTTGATAAATTATAGTGCAACAAAGTTTCCTTCATGTAGAGAAAAGTTCACGAACTTTTATGCAGAGAAACTTTTATTCCATGTAGAGAAAAGTTCACGCACTTTTATGCAGAGAAAAATTTATTCCATGTAGAGAAAATTTCACGCACTTTTATGCAGAGAAAAGTTTATTCCATGTAGAGAAAAGTTCACGCACTTTTATGCAGAGAAAAGTTTATTTCATGTAGAGAAACGTTCACGCACTTTTATGCAGAGAAGAGTTTATTTCATGTAGAGAAATGTTCACGCACTTTTATGCAGAGAAAAGTTTATTTCATGTAGAGAAAAGTTTACGCACTTTCATGCAGAGAAAAGTTCCCTTCATGCAAGAGAAAAGTTCACACACTTTCATGGTTGGTTCATGGTATTAGTCCGACAGTTTTTATCCTATGGTTTTGGTCCATGGTATTGCATCCAAAAGTGTTGATCTCACGCACTTTCATGGTTGGTTCATGATATTATTCCGAGAGTTTTTGATGCTATGGTTTTGGTCCATGGTATTGCATCCAAAAGTGTTGATCTCACGCACTTTCATGGTTGGTTCATGGTATTAGTCCAATAGTTTTTTTGATCCTATGGTTTTGGACCGTGGTATTGAGAAAGGACTAAGGCTATAAAAGAGGAAGGAGATCATTTGGCAAAGCATCTTTTGAATTATTGAATATCTGATAAAGTGCTAGATCTGGAATATGGTGATTGGGTTATGGTGCAGATCTGGATTTGAATGAAGAAGGAACCTGAGCGTAAGGAGAAGGATAAGTTTTATTGATGGGTCATAATCTTAAGGTTGGAATAGTGGTATCTCTATATGATTTTGAACTGTGATATGTGGCACACGCTTGATCTATAAATCTAATAATTTGGGTTAACTAATATCTAAATATTTGAAAGAATGAATTTATAGATCTGAATTATTGATGCATGTTTTATTGTACACATGTTATGATCTGGGTATACTGCAAAGTTATAAGGAAATATTTGCAGATCTGCATGCGGGTTGGCTTTGGTGAAAGGATTGATTCAGTATTGGATAAATCAGAGATTGATGATGCAAGTGTAGTTGATGGGTTTTTGATGTTCTTGGATCCAGTCTGAAAGTTAATGAAAAGTGGTCCTTGGAAGAAAAGAAGTAGGGGGTTGTAGCTCCCTTCCAGGAGAGACTAGAAAACGAGAGAGAGAGTTGTAGCTCTCTGCAGGTTGTAGCCTGCGTACTGGTAAAGGACTGCACCAGTACAAAATCATTGTAAAAGGAGTTTCTTATTAAAAGAAGATAGAGACATATTGCAGCAGGTGGTTTTCACCCACATTGGGTTTCCACCTTATATCTGGTGTTCTTTTGTGTGACTATTTTCTTTTCTTGTTCCTGCTCATTATTTTATGATACTGACATACAAAGTAATGATCAATATTTGAAGAATTATTCAAAGTATAAATAAGGAAGATATATTGAAAAGAATTTGATAATACTGATTCACCCCCCCTCTCAGTATTATTTCCAACACTCTCAGGAGCTAAAAAATTTTCCACAATGAGGGGAACTCTCACTGATATTTTGATAAAAAATTCAGACATTTATTCACTATATTGTAGGAGATATGACCAGTGGAAGTCGAGATTTCTGGATACTTCTAGAATTGTGCACTAAATATGATTGTGTTGGTATTTTGTTATAATTTTTCATCTATAAAATCTCAAAAGTTGAAACTTGAACCATAGTGAGGGAAAATACCACCAATCATATGGTTAAATTTCCATATCTTGTACTACTACAGTGTAGGATATATGCATTGAATCATTCACTATATTAGTTTGCATGCAAAGTGTTTGATGAAATGCTTAAGTGGTTCAATGATTAATTGCATACAAAATGTTTGATAAAATGCCCCAATGAATATGTTTTCTGTGGTTGGGGATAATATTGATGCATAATAGTATTTTTGTAATTGATATATGCTTACCAGTATGCAAATACTTTACTATATTACTTTTCATGTAAAGTGTTTGAAGAAATGCTTACATGTAAATGTAATAATAGAGTAGTTGTTTGAAGAAAAATGTAAAAGTATGGTAATTGTTTGAAGAAAATGTTATCTCTTTGGATGGGATAGTATTGTAGTATCATAATATGGATGTAGTTGATATATTCCTATTTTCATGCAAATAATTTGAAGAGTTGCATGTAGGGAATTTGAAAGGTTGCATGCAAAGAATTTGAAAAGTTGCATGTAAGGAAATGGAAAAGTGGCATGTTTTTATTTATTATATTACAAGTGGAATAAGTGAAATGTTTTTGACTTAGTATCATACAAATGTATGAGAAATAAAATTCAATTTATTTTCAAGTGTGGTTAAATTTAGTAGAATTTTGGAGATCCCATTTCCATAATTGGACATTGGATATTGGCCCATTATAGTAGCTTCCTCCTTCTACATTAGTGTGGACCATGGATAGTAAGGAGGCATGTTTATAGTTTGTCAATATTGGTGAATTCTTATTTCAAAATAATAGACACAATTCTTGATTTTTGGAACATGTGACTGAATGTGTAATATATGTTGCTTACATGTTGATTTCATGATACCTACTTACATCCTTGTATGTTAGGTTAAATTTTTTAATATTTTGATTACATGTATCAGTCTTGTAGGTTGATTACAAGAATTGATCACTTATGTTTGACTATATGTGTTTATGTGTAAGTGTAGTTGATTTGGCATTGCTTACGCATATTGTTTGTTGCATGTGCCAATGTGTACAATGGAGTAATGGTTGTTGTTATGCATGTATGGTTGTGACTATGATTATGCATGTATAGTAGGTCAAACATTCCTTGTGAAGTCATTGTATGCAATTTAGGTCTTCATGATGCTATTGGTTGTTATGATGCTAATGAACTAGTTGAGATATAACAAGCGATGCAGATCATCATAATGAGGATGCAACTTTAGAATTTGAGATAAGAGCATATCGTCATATAGGTAGTGTATGTTTAGCATGCAGGTATGTAAGTTAAGGATTATTATATCCATTAGGGTTATATACATTAGGTTTATGAACATGTATTTGATGTTATATTTACATTGATGATAGATTTTATATGATTACTGTGGTTATATGCACATGTGTCAGATAGTCAAGAATGATAGTAACCTATAGTTGTATGCATTGCTATTGTTGTTTTATATTTGATAACTTGACGATTATGTTGGATGTTGTTGATTAGTATGATATATAACTTATTGTTGTTATATGCTATTAAATTGATGATTAGAGACATTTCATTGAGATATTGATGTTGTAATTTGGGTTCATCATATGCGTGATGGTTATGTTCATTGCCTTGAATATGTTGATGTTATATGTATTGTGTTAACCTAGTTTGACCTACGAAAATGGTTATGGTTGCAATATTCACGCATGAACTAACATATTTGTGAGATGGTGTCATACTAATCTAGATTGACTTTGCATATGTGTATGAGTTTACGATGTGAACATGTTAGTTAGATATTTTTATGGATATCATCATCTTATGAATGCTTGAGCTAATGTGTTGTAAAGTTATATTGTGCTAACTAGATTGATTGTGTAGATCACAAGATCACCTCACCTGAGATATATTAAGGTATCAGTTGCTTATGCCATATATTTGGTGCTTAACTATTTCATCTAATTGATTTATTTAACACGGTATGAATGTTTGATGAATTTCATGGTATGAATGGTATGAGTATGTGTTCAAATGATCTTATTTTAAGATGATTGTACTAAAATATATGAGTTGAGACAGTTGGTATGTACTTGAGTATAGTAGGTGATAATTTTAGTATTATGAATGATGACTATGAGTTGACTATGGATTATGACATGATTGTTATTCTTGGTAACAATTGATTTCAAATTAATAGATATGATTGTCTTGATATTTTGGAACATGTGGTTGACATGTGTGAGCAAATGTAGGGTAACATGCTTCGTATTATCATGACAAGGTAATAGTTGGTATGTCTATATAACTAACAGTTGGGTGGTGTGACAACATATAATAAGCCTCAATTCCAACAAGGTAAAAAGGCAAAAGAAAGGAATTGGGCAAGAATTCCTTTGGCTATGTTTAGAAACCCTAATTTCGTATGAATGAGTGCTTTGCACATAGGAAGTCTTCTTAACCTTGATTATATGTGCTATATTCATGAACATGCACTTGACATGTATATTAGATAATATTTAGCTATAGGTCAATCTGTTAGAGGATTGGAGTCCCATGACAGATGGCGGTGGATGTGTTCAGTTGCAAGCAGTGTGCTTGGCACAATATGATGAGGTAAATAGTGTATTATTATGGTTAATTATACATTAACAGATATGTGTTTATGGTAGCATGATGTAGGTAGTTGCATGGCAAGGCAGGTTACCATGAAATCTTAAATATGGTTTAGGTTGATCTTTCCTTGGGAACTATGGGGATTGAGTCATGGTGTCAGTCTTGTGCTTTTGGTATTTTGAGCTTCATTGTGGTTTCTTTTATGTCTGGTGCAAGGCCTTTCCACTTTGCTATAGTGTCATATTGTTATGGGCTTTCATGGTCTTCTTTTTGGTTTTTTCTTGTCTTCTCTTTTATTTTTTTTAGTCTTGGAATTGGGTTGGGAAAGAGGAAAGTTGATGGAAATAGGGAGAGATGTTTGGTACCCAACTAATGATATAAGACCCAAATGAAGCTTTGTGCATGATTAAGCATAGCAGAAGGTAAGACTATGACAATTGGTTAGACTAGTTGGGTCCATTGTGGTAAATGGATAGTAGCAGTGTAGACACAAGAAATGTAACTAGAAAAGGTAAAGTAAATGAATCAAAGGTGTCATATACATTGGCTATGTTGGGAACTATTACTCTCAATGCCTGTGCATAAATAAGTAAGTTCTCTTAACCTAGACCTTATGTTATGTGGTAATTACTTTATCATCATGATTATGTTGAATTTTATATATGTATACATGTATGTATGTATGTTGTCCTCTTACAGGATCATCATTATTTTATGCTAACATTTATATATGTATGTATGTATGTATGTATGTATGTATGTATGTATGTATGTATCCATTTATCTATGTTACTGTCTAACAGGGTTGTCCGGGATCGTTCATTTGGAGGAATTATTGCTTATGCAAGAGAACGACATGAAGAGGTTCTTGCTCTTAAGAGGAATCAATTGGGAAGAGTAGTCACGACAAATATATGAGGTCAGTATCATGTGGATATGAATTCATATTGTATACTTGTATTATGCCTATGTTTATGTTATGACAGGTAATGTTGAAGGATACACCAGAAAATTGAAAGAAATGTGGTTTGCGGCATGCTATGGTAAGCATAGATAAGACATGAGAAGTAAGGTTTCTTGGTAAGGACAATATGGTTTTGGATGTATGGTACCACTGCTGCGCATATATTGTATATGTTGTACATGTTTCACATATGATGTGTGCATATGCAGTGTTGTGTATACATATCATGTGTACATGTTATTTATGCAATGTTATATACACAATGGTACAAATAGGATTGTGCAAAGATTGCATATGCGGTGTTGTATACATATTGTATTGTCTTCATGATGTATATGTGGTGTGTGTGCATATGGTGCTCTGTGCATGTTGGATATGTAGTGTTATGTACGAATGATGCTATGTACATGTCCGATATGCAGTGCTATGTATTGTGGTGTTACGTGCATGTTGTACATATGGTGTTGTGTGCATGATTGTACAAGTGGTGTTGTGAGCATGTGGTTCCATGTACATGTTTTACATAGGATGTTATGAGCATGCAATGTTGTGTACATGTCGTGCATGTGATGTTATGCACATATGGTGTTGCATACACATCGTGTGTGTGGTACTGTGTACATGTGGTATTGTGTACACATTATATAGAAGTGTAGTGTACATGTGGTGTTGTGTACACCTTGTGTAGGTGGTACCATTTCCATGTGACTGTGTACACATTTGTGTAGGTGGTGTGGTGTACTGGTGGCACTATGTACATGTTGTACATATGGTACTAATGTATGTGTGGTATTGTGTGCATGTCATTCATGCTATGTTATGGGTATGCAGTATTATGTATGTGGATCATGTAGTCATGGTATTGCTGTGTGTGTACTTGTTGTGTTGTACTTTGTGTATGTACATGTATTGGGTGGTATTGCACATCGTGTATAGATGGATGCATTGTATTGTATACACTAGGTGTAGGGGTATGTGTTGTATCTCAGGTGTAGATGCATGTATTTCATGGAATGGTATGCCGTGTGGTTGTATGTGTGTGATGCACACTATGTGTCTATGACCTGGTTGAGGAGAAGGAAGTGGGAAATTTTTGGGCATGGAAACTAATCTAGAGTGTATATGGGATAAAGACAAAGACATAAGTAAGGATAAATGAAGGACAAGTACTAGTATTGTATTTCAATTTTATTATGCATGTGATTTATGATTCTGGTTTATGATGATTACATGTGATCTATGATTTTGATTTATGATGATTACATATAATTTATGATTTGATGGCTACGTTTTGAGATAACCTGATGTGATATTTTTATACATGTTGATTTGGTCAAATGTGCTAGTTTGACTTGTTGTGACAAGAAGTGAACAACATTGAAAATATACCTTATTAACGAGCTACCAATGAGGTATGATGTGAAATTATTTCAATTTATTTTAGAAATAATGGAAGTTATGTTCTTGGTACAACAATGCATGAACATGCCAAGTTGGGTAGTTGAAATAAACTACAAGAATTAGCAGCAACAACGAAAGGAATTAGAACATGCAGTAGTATGTTGGTAAAGCACTACAGAAGCAGGGCCATTTTGGGACACTAGTACCCAATATTGTCCATTGATTTACATGAGCATGCTATGACTAGTATTATGTGTTGAGGTAGGTATATGCCTTGGTTTTTGTATCTTCAGATGCGAGGAAGCCTTGCAAAGGGATGGACTTCCCAGGATGGGGGTGCTGATCGAACTTGGAAGGTGAGAGACTACGTGGAAGGGGTGATCGGATTCTGAGGGTATATGTAGCAGAGAAAGGAATGTCACTGATGGATTTTTTTGGTCACTAACATTTCCATATGGAATCATATGCACATTAGGAGTGCACCCTGGAATAATGAGTCGGTAATTTTTCGCTGAGAGGACAACTGGCACGAGATTATAGCATTGGACATTGAATGGAGATTTGACTTTGTAGTTGTTATCAGGAAAACTAGTGTCCAATCAGAGCTACTAGTCCCACTAAGATGGGTAGCTATCTTAGAAATACAAAAACTAAAGTTACTTGTGTTTTCCATTATGAGAGATAGATGAGAGAGAAGCAGAGAGTACCAACCTCAGTCTTTTGATTAGCTCCTTGCTTGTTTCCTCTCTCCTTTGACAGAGCTTTGTCACTCTTTCTTCACTTGTCCCGCTTCAAAGAACACTTGTAGAGTCAAACCAACATAATACCATCAAAGCATAGAGATCTATAACCATATACAATATAGGATCAGATATATATTAACCATACAAATGCATATACCAATACGAGATTCAGAAATATACAAGAATATGGAGGAAAACTCAAATAGCTTTATTGATAGAGGTAGTAGAAGAGAGGATTACAACCAAGCTGTCTGATCCAGCGCCATCCTCCCAGAATGAAAGCTCTCTTCACCTCATGAAAAGCTAGATCACCCAATAATGCAATGTTGCATAGAGAAACCAACAACACTTCCTTACAAAATACAAAATTCCAGCCTCTGGATCTCTAGGATGAGGGATCCATATATAGATATTTGCAGTTGGGTGAGTCAGCTTCTAGGATTTTGAATAATGTCATTTCTCTGATAGTTTTTGCTTCCACTTGGAGATTTCATGATCTCTTACTCATCCCTGGGCGAATTCAGAGAGGCAAGTGTCAAATGGGCAGTTTCTAGAAGATTCTCTTGGTTTCCACCTAGCCAACTACCTCTACCATTTGTATGCTTTCACTCATCGTACCCTACAGAAGGGCTTTTCAGCATGCATTGCACTTTTTAAATGTGGCAGGTGAGATGCATTGCACCCTTAACACTGAGTAGTCTGTAGGGTCCAGTTTTGACCCGTTCTGAGTAGTTTTTCAAGGAGAACTTCTGGGAGATGATGTAATCAGCTGACCTTCGTCCTTTAGGGTATGAAACAACACTTTCAGGGGCTTATAAGCCCTTGGTTTATGGACATATCAGATTGGGGTTGCAGGGCCCAAATATGTCTATAACATTTGCCCCCTAAAGCATGAGGTTGTAAATCTTCTAATGTCGGGTGAAATGCTTTATCACGAGGATCCGCAGTTTTTTGAACTAGAAGGTGACCTGTATTAAGATACAATACAATACATTATCTTCATAATATTTTCATGATCTAGTTGAGGTGGGAATTCCCATGCTCAGCTTTATAAATTCATTTTCATGTACATATGACAGACAACCATTTGTGATATAGACTGATGATTCAGGTAGAGCCATCATATTTTGGCTTGGATGATTATCTATGCAGCTATGATGTACATTTGATGTCTTTATTTTTTTGAATATATCGTAGCCTGGATGGTTGAAACTAGATCCAGGGTCTTCAAACTCATTCAATCTTCGCCCGAAGTACAAATCGATCCATGTGAAAGGATGTTCTAATGTCGAACATGGAAAGACATCGCCTGATTACCAGCCAATGATGTAAGCTATTAACAGGCATGAGAGGAATAGCCAATAATGATAATGACCCTCAAGGTAATGTAATACAATTCACGTGGTGCAAATACATGAGTCAATGTCAAACACCACACAAAATCTTCCGATCAAAGGCCATTGATGTAAGCCTGTCACCGAAAGATTTCCATTGATTCATGCAAGCTTCAAAGTACTGAAAGGGTTGTTCCTAAGTCAACTTCTTGGATAATGAGCTGATGTCAACAAGAAGTGACCCATCGTAGGAAGACCTTAATTAATCCCACATCTACAACATGAAACGAAGCAAATGATTTTGTGGAGGTAAAAATAATCTGATGATACAAGGTTCTGGGTGGCGGTCATGAAAGAATGAAGTGTGAAGGTATTGCAGCGGATAAGATATAAGCTAGGTTGGTGAATTCTCTTAGCGACTTCTCTTGAACATATCAATGACACTGAAATGGATTGGTAGTGTTAACCTCAAAAATGGATGGTACGGAAGACCAATGGTGATATGACCGATGAACGGAATATCCCAACACAACTCAATCATGGTGATGGAGTGAAAGTGTCATGTTCAAGAGCAATCTGCTACCAATAAAGTTCTTCAATTTTTCTTCCCAATTTTCCCAAGTCATTACTGACCAGTACCTCTTTATTTTTGTCAAGCTTGAGGAAGATAACATATGCTTGTTCTATAATTTTCCCTTCGGGCAAACTTGTCACTATGTTTTAACGAGCGTAGTGACAGTGAAACTCATTCTTGTCTGCATGGACAAGTTTGTCGTTATTGTTTTAACGAGTTTAACGACAAAGATAACTTGGTCCTTTTCAATTTTAGAGAGTCTAAATGGAGACAGAAATGCTACTCCAGTAGTCCTTTTTCATAATATAATCCCTTAAGTCCAAAAAAGTATAAAATAATACGAAAGGGAAGAATTTTTGATAGTTTTAATGAGCCGAACAAGACAAATGCTCAATCTTTTTGTGTAATAATCCCTCAGGTCCAAAAAGATTAAAATATATAGAATCGATGGCACTTCCAATGACTTTAACGAGCTGGAGAGGCCAATTGCTTGGAAATATTTTCTTATTTTACAAGTCAAATGAAAAGAGCTTAAAGGAGACTCATTTTTTAGGAACGGGTGATGTTTTTGGATAGCAATTGGTTCTAGGTAAGGTTTGGAACTTTTTCAATCATGGCAGTGCAAAGAAGGTGGCTAATAGAATCACTCGTCGCAACTATTCCTCAAAAGGGGTAAACAATCAAATGGACGTTTATGATCGGCTTAAAGAAAGTGGAGGTGATGGTAAGAACATGACCAAGGCTCAAAAGCTAATAATTACATGATCGCAATGGTTATTTACAGAAAGTAGGTTCATTTTTTTAATGAGCCTGAACTCTGGGGGAACATTTACTCATCGCTAGGTTTATTTTTTAACGAGCTTGAACTTCATGGAAACATTGCTCATGCCAGTCATATAATAAGGATGTCTCATCGATAGGTTCATTTTTTAGGGAGCTTGCCCCATTCGAAACTTTTCTCCGAAGCCTTTTGTTATTCAAGCTAGGAACGACCAACCTACGAGTTTAAAGGGTTAAGAGCCTACAAAATAAGAAAATGAATGGTCGCTTTTCACTTGCATGCAAAAAAGGTTTGCATGACCCCAGGTATAGAAAAATAAAGCTTTGAGGTTACCATATGGAAGTTCTTGCATTAGCAAGATTGTTTCATCCACATTTGCAGAAAAAACGCTTCCTTGGCTCTGTCAGAAATAGACATAGCTTTTGATGGAGGAATCCTTTTCTATTCTACTTCTATTTTCCTAAATGGACAGGGAAGTCAAACTAGTCATATATCCTACGTAGAAACCTACCTTATATATGGGGTTTTCCTACTGAAGCAGACTAGGGCGTATGCCTCCTAGGTTTCAGTCACAATCATTGAATCACTCGCGCTCATCAAGTGGACGGACTGGAGATTGATGGGACATTCCTTGCGTAAAAAGACTAGTTAGGGATGGAATTTGACTAGTAGCTGTGTTTGAACCAAGGAATGAAAGCTAGTCAACTAGGAGGACCACTTTGCCTTCATGCAGCAAACACATCACTCGAAAGAGTGAGGAAACAATGGCTCCCATGCTATAAATATAGTCACATCCAAGGAGTAGAGTGTAATCTAAAGGTCCTTCAACTACCATCACATTTAGATGAACGGTTTTCCTTCTCAAAGTTATAAGAAAATTTGGAATGATCCCAAAAGATCGACTGGTTCCTTTATTGAAGCTTGTCAGATTTTGAATCTCAGGCAGAAGCGATGGCAAACCAAGCACTTTCCATGCAGTTGAGGAAAGGATACTCATAGAAGCCCCTTCATATATGATAGTACCAACCATGATCATTCTGTAAGCTTGTTGGTAGGCGGAGTCTGCCCAGTAGATTCAAATCGAAGGAAATGACTAGATTGTTGGGAGGAGGGACTGAATAAACGGACAGGTAAATCTTTGATGAACTTCCTACCTACGGTAAAGGAACAGGTAGATTCCCCCAGGTTCATTAGATTTTATGCTAACAAAATAATTTGAATGGTGTCGTTCTCATTCTGTTTGGTGACTGTATCATCTTAAGGTGGGCCTTCTGAAGACAAGACTGGGTCAACTGCCGTCTATACCTGTTGAATTTGGTCCTGTGTGGACTTAGAGGGTTTATCTTCAATGATAGATGCTTCGACCAACAACAAAGGTGTGTCAATTAGATTTTCAACTAGTGATGGACTCGACAAGGGTTTCTGGTATCCAAGAGGAAGCCATAGCAGTCAAGTAGGACAATTATCCAAGACTCTTTTAGCTTCATCCAAGAAGGGACAACAGTGGAGGGCATGATCACCTTCACACAGTCTACAACAAAATTTAGATCTTCCTTTTTGTCCATTGACTTCGTTTTCACTAATTGACAATGTACTTTCAACATGATTGTCAGAGGTTGAGGACATCGAATTGTGCAAGTGGGGAGACCAATGCTTTAAGATCCATGTGATGCAAGGACAATATCGATAATAGTGGTCTCCTTTGCAAATGACACATGGAGATTTAGGTTTGGATGGTGCAATGTGTGAATTTTCGCCACACAATGCATGGTTGCACCCTTTTTCCATTGGTTTCTTCTTCTTCTTCTCCTTCCCTTTCTTCTTCTTCTTAGTTATTTGGTTTTTAGTTTTACTATCTTCACCAAGAGAAGAGGAGGAAGGAGAGGGAGAAACAAACGAAGTAGAACGTTGGCGGGTAACTCTAGTATCATCTAGTTTCTAATTTGATTGCTCAGGAATCACAGTGTTTTAATGACAGAGGTCGAGAAAAGCCATACTGGCAGGCCAATTGTAAGTCCTAGAAGGGACAATGTAGCCATATGAGGTGCACCAACATCTCCCCAAGAGGAGAAGGGACTAGGATTCCCCCCAAGGGTAAATCCTTGATTGGTGGACTCCATTTTCTCGACCTAAGACCAATGAGGGAATAGTGATGTTATTCTAATTAAAATAAATTTTATGATGCTTTGACACAACTTGCTTTTTCAATTTTTAAGAGTCGAGAAAAAGCTAAAGATGACTCTAGTCGCCTTCGATTTTTAATAAGCCTGAAGTGACAAGTGCTCAGATGGACCTTTTCTTTTAAGGAGTCTAAAAAGGAACCAAAGTGACTACTCTAGAAATCTAGAAAAAGGGATTACCAAACCAATCGCAAAACTGTAGAATACTTTTTAAGGTATGGCAGTCAATATTCCCGAATGTTGTGTTCAGTGCATTGCGATCGAAAGGGCAGCAGACACAGCTTCCTAAGGCTAAAGGATATAGCCTATTATGGTCTCCCAATATATACTCGATGATATGTTGGAGCACAAGTCCATACTAACACTTGTCGTATCAAAGAGGAGGAATCACCCAACCTACGATGGAAATGATAGTTACCAGGCTTTATGATGCCGGAATACATCTCTAGCCTAGACTTCTAGATGTTGTGTGTTAGGGTCCAAAGCATTTTTATGTTCGTTGAGGTTTATTTTACAGTTGATCTTTCTTAAGAAGCTTTCATTTAAGGTTCACTGTGTGATGTAGATATACAATTCCTAAATATGCAATCTAAGATGATAAACAGTTATTTACTTTCTTTTTGTAATGAAAATCCCAGCTACTAAGGAAACAGAAGTAAAATTATTTCAACATAGAGCAGAGAGCACACACTAAGATGCTTGTCCTAAATCAATTTCCGCATGCAGTCTAAATGCAAATGCACATGCATATATTTGTTTTCCACTTTCTTAATGTGTAAATGACGAAAAGAATGTTAAGTACATATCTAAACTATTTTTATTTCAAAGCAACAGTACTAATAATTTTCTTTTCAAAAAACAAAAGGAATACTAAGATGACACTTTGCAATTTCGAATTCAAAAAACGAAAGGAAGATTAAGATGACACTTTGCAATTTCGAATTCAAAAAACGAAAGGAAGACTAAGACGACACTTTTCAAGTTCGAATTTAAAATTGATTTTGACACTTGAAATACTATTAATTCAAATAAAATACAATGGCAAAAGTGTAATCGACTATCAAAAAGAGGAAGACTTTATGAAACTCTTTTCTTTGACTGAAAATGACACTTGCGACACTTTCAAATCAAAAGATGATAGTTCGATTAAGCTATTGTTTGCAAAGGAGAACTATAAATGATGAAAAATACATAAAAACATTCACAATTCTCTATCAATGGAGGCTGACTAATGCAAAGGAAGGGAGTTTCAACAGTGATATATTGATCATAGACAACAAAACTATTGAATAAAGCTAAAGACAATGAAGAAAAAACCAAAATCTGGAGGCAGAAACAGTATTACTCAATCATTGCACCTGTAACACAGGGAAACAGGGATGCATCTCACCTGCAGCACAAGGGAGGTGCGATGCATCTAGACTACCAATGAGAGACAGTGCGATGGTCTAGGGACAAGACTGAGCTTGGTTTTTGCTCACAGTTTGCAACTTAGTTCCGAGATCTAGGCTGAGCTAATGATAGGTAGTAAACACAAAGCATAGGGGCTGATCTAATGAGGTTACTTGAGCTACCACCAGGGCACTTAGGATGTTTGCAAGTCAGATGTTCAGTTCATAAACTAACCCAGAGATTGACTGAAGCAGCATTGATCTACTTTGCATTTGCATAGAAAAAGCAGTTCAAAAGCTAGCTGGCTTAACTTCAAGATCTGTCTGTAGTTTATAAAGCAAACAAATAGAAACAAGAAAACAAACTATTCGCTCCCCAATGGAGTCACCATTTTGTTATCGAGAAAACTAGTGTCCATTTAGAGCTGTTAGTCCCACTAAGACAGGTAGCTATATCATAAACAAACAAACTAAAGTTACTTGTGTTTTCCTTTATCAGAGATAGATGAGAGAGAAGCAGAGAGTACCAACCTCAGTCTTTTGCTCAGCTCCTTGCTTGTTTCCTCTCTCCTTTGACAGGGCTTTGCCACTCTTTCTTCACTTGTCCTGCTTCAAAGAACACCTGTAGAGTTAAAGCAGCATAATACCATCAAAGCATAGAGATCTATAACCATAAACAATATAGGATCAGATATATATTAACCATACAAATGCATATACCAATACGAGATTCAGAAATATACAAGAATATGGAGGAAAACTCAAATAGCTTTATTGATAGAAGTAGAAGAAGAGAGGATTACAACCAAGTTGTCTGATCCAGCGCCATCCTCCCAGCATGAAAGCCCTCTTCACCTAATGAAAAGCTAGATCACCCAACAATGCAATTTTGCACAGAGAAACGAACAACACTTCCTTACAAAATACAAAATTCTAGCCTTTGGATCTCTAGGATTAGGGATCCATATATAGATATTTGCAAGTGGGTAAGTTAGCTTATGAGATTTTGATTAGTGTCATTTCTCTGATAGTTCTTGGTTCCACTTGGGGATTTCATGATATCTTACTCATCCCTATGTGAATTTAGTGAGGCAAGTGTCAAATGGGCAGTTTCTAGAAGATTATCTTGGTTTCCACCTAGCCAACCGCCTCTGCCATTTGTCTGCTCTTGCTCATCACACCCTACAGAAGGGATTTTCAATATGCATCACACTTTTTGCATGTAGCAGGCGAGATACATCACACCCTTAGCATTGAGCAGTCTGTATGTTCCAATTTTGACCAGTTCTGAGTAGTTTTTCAAGGAGAACTTCTGGAAGATGATGTAATCAGCTGACCTTGCTCCTTTAGGGTATGAAACAACACTTTTGGGGACTTAGAAGCCCTTTGTTTATGGACATATAAGATTGGGGTTGCAGGGCCCAAATATGTCTATAACAGTAGTGGTTTCTAGACTTCCTAAGAAGGAAGTGAATCTTGGTATTAGTTTGAGGATGGAGGTGTGACCCTTTGGATTCCCTTATTGATTGATATGAGCATTGTATCATTAATTTGTTGCTTAAGAAAATGTGTATATGTGTGTATCATTCTAAATACCTTAAGGAGCTATGTTATAAAACTCCAGTATGCAGTATGTTGTCATGTTGTAATGACGTTTTGATTTTGAGCAGGTATTTCATTTTAAATACTACAACAAGTTGTGCTATAAAGATACATGGGGAGTATGTTTTGTTTTCAGTAGTCATGTGGTTATATGTGTCATTGAACATAGAGGACGGTGTTCCCCCAAGGGGGACGGTTCTGTAACAACCCTGGTGAAAATTCCATGTAAAAATATATAAATACCACGGATGATGGGACATGTATTCCAAGCTTAATGGTGGGAAGGACATCCTAGTGGGTGTTCATTTGGTTGTTTAAGGTTAAGGAAATTGGAAAAGGCAATGGCTAAGGAATTAAAGAGGCAAAATGACATTTTTCGCACATTTATTTATGAAAATATTGGAAATCAGGATAGAAATGAGGTAAAAGGTCATAGGTTGCATGTGAGGAGGAAAATGAAGGAAAATAATGGAAAATGAAGAAAATAGAGGCCGCATTAATAAAAATGCTTCTGAGGATTAGTTGGCAAGCTTCTTCCTTTCAGTGTGAATCTTTTTCCAGTTCAGTTTTGGGAGCTTGCTCATTGTTATCTCTCTCTCTCTCTCTCTCTCATACACTTCGATACTTAGAGTTTTCTTGGAGCATACTTGGATTCTTGGAGAAAGAAGGAAAAGGAAGAGCAGGAAAGCACAAGAGGGAATTGACATTAGAAGATACATCAGAAGCTATATCAAATTACTTGCAAGTACCAAGTTGCATGTATGATTTCTTCACTAGTTTATGCATGCATGGCACATGCATGTGGTTTCTTGGTTATGATTTTTCATTGGCATGGAGCGTGGTCAGGATTGACAGTGGATTTCCTAGCCATTCCATTTCCTTGATATCCATGGTGATTGTAGGTTTACTTTCATTTCATTGTTTTTGTTGGTTCTCATGTTTCCTTAGCTTGGGTTGAGTTATTTGTCCTGGAAGCCCTGGTTTAACAAAAACTTTGGAAGACCTGTAACAAATTGGGTTGAGTTACTAGTCCTCAAAGCCCTAGTTGAACAAACACTCTGGAAGACCTATAACAGCTTAGGTTGAGTTACTAGTCCTCAAAGCCCTGGTTGGAAAAATTCTCTGGAAGTCCTTGGTGGGTTGACTTATTTGTCCTAGAAGCCTTGGTTGGAAAAATTCTTTAGAAACCCTGTATAAGTTGTGGGTTGAGTTACTAGTTCTGGAACTTGGTTGGAAAAACACTCTAGAAGCCCTGTCTAAGTTGTGGGTTGAGTTACTATTTCTATAACCCTAGGTTGGAAAAACACTCTAGAAGCCTTGGAAGTCTTGGATGGAGACAAATCTAATGATGGTTTTTGGTGATGTCCGACTGTGAGGTGGAATCACGATTTGATGGGTTGAGGTGGGTGGCCTCTAGAAGCCCTGGATTAGTTTCAATTGATGTGTTCTCGAAGATCCGACATTCATGCTTGGAATATGGCTTGGGGGTGATTGGCTAAAGAGAGACTTGGCTCAACGAATCTATGGTTGGGTGGAATGTGGTAGTCCCATCACCGGTTGGATCATTGCATTTATTAATGAAAAAATTAAGTCCCTTGATTTTAATGTGCAAATGTAATGATGTATATATGGATTTTGATGGCTGACATGTTTATTGTATTTTTGTTCCTCTTATGTTGTTTATATGCACATTTACCCTAGAAGGTGTTACAACCACTAGACAAATACTGCCAAATTGCTCAATAATATATGTAGATAAGTGAGATGATTGGTGTATCTTAGGTGAACTTTTTTACAAGCAAGAGGTAAGGGCTTTGGTCCTATAGATTCCATGTAAGGATCATGGTCCATGCAAATGGAACCAAAGCACCATTATTATTTCTAATAACTAAGTATAACACCATTAAGATGTCATGTGTCATGGATTGAGGATTCATGGCTATCCTTGGATTACTACAACCCTATTGTAGGGTCTATGATAACTATTAATGCATGTGATCATGTATACAACCTCAAAAAACACACCTACTTCTCAAAACATCCAGTTAAGTTATAGCTATAAGCTTCACATTATTATGTACTAAGTATGGGTCATATGGTCTAGAAAATGATTTTGGAATGAAAGCTAGATACTTAGGCTCTTAGACTTATTCTTTTGGAAATCATGACCCATGCTTTAGTTCCCATAAAATATTAGATGCCCTATCAAGATAATTTTAATTATAGCTATGTGTGAAATATAGGAATATATTCTATCACTAATGCTCCTTGGGTGTGTCTAGATAGGAATAAGACTAAGGAACTAGGACTTAGTAATTCCAAGTTAGGGTCATCGTCCATCCAAAGGGCTCAATAATAGCATTACTATTGGTAGGAATTTAGTATAAGATAATTAATATTTCATGTGTGGTGGTTTGAGAATTTATTACCATCCTTGGATGCCTACATGCTTCTTGTAGGGCCCGAGGTAACTATTTCCTCCTATAACAATTTCTACAACCTCAACAACCATGCCTAGTGCTCAAAACATCCAAACACTGTTTATGTTGTACCATGAAAGAAATTGACTTCAATGGGTAGTTAATAAAAACATAATTAGGTTTTGAACATTTATGACACTATTTATGATAAATATTAGTGGTAGCATTATGATTTCTCACTAGCACCTACATGCTTAAATTAATAATTGGAAAATATAGCTAGGTTGGATCGGAATTCAAATAGTGTTTCAATATTGCAGTCTCATGTATGAATTTTTAAACGATGCACATTATTTACATATGTTATAATGTTTATATTTCATATCTTCAAACCTCAACATCCCCTATATAACTTAACATTCTTATCAACATTAATCATTATATTTCATAGGAACTATATCTCATAACCTAATAAACCCTAACCCTATAATTCCTATAAACCATAAGTTTTTACCACTAACCCCTAAAATCTATAATCAATAATTATTGTAATTGTTCAGCCTAAACATTTATAGAGAATATACACTCCAAAATGCCTGAAACTTATAGTTCCTAAAACCTCTAATACAAAATATGTATAATGCGACATGTATGAGTTGACTATGGATTATGACATGATTGTTATTCCTGGTAACAATTGATTTCAAATTAATAGATATAATTGTCTTGATATTTCGAACATGTGGTTGACTTGTGTGAGCAATTTTAGGGTAACATGCTTGGTATTAACATGACAAGGTAATAGTTGGTATGTCTATATAACTAACAGTTGGGTGGTGTGACAACATATAGTAAGCCTCAATTCCAACAAGGTAAAAAGGTAAAAGAAAGGAATTGGGCAAGAATTCCTTTGTGTATGTTTGGAAACCCTAATTTCAAATGAATAAGTTCTTTGCACATAGGAAGTATTCTTAACCTTGATTTTTATCTGACATTATGTGGATATCTACTATATTCCTGAACATGCATTTACATATATATAATTTAGCTAGTCTTTAGCTATACGTGGATCTGTTATAGGATTGGAGTCCCTTAATAGATGGCATGGATGTGTTCAATTGCAAGCAACGTGCTTGGCATAATAAGATGAGGTAAATAGTGTATTATTATGCTTGATTATACATTAATAGTTATGTGTTTATGGTAGCATGATGCAGGAAGTTGCATGGCAAGACAGGTTGCCATGAAATCTTGAAGATGGTTTAGGTTGAGCTTTCCTTGGGAACCATGGGGATTGAGTCATAGTGTCAGTCTTGTGCTTTTGGTCATTTGAGCTTGATTTTGGTTTTGTTTATGTCCGGTACAAGGCCTTGCCACTTTGTTGTAGTGTCATATTGTTATGGGCTTTCCTGGTCTTCTTCTTGGTTTTTTCTTGTCTTCTCTTTTATTGTTTTTAGTCTTGGAAATTGGTTGGGGAAGAGGAAAGTTGATGGAAATAGGGAGAGATGTGTGGTACCCAACTAAATATATAAGCCACAGATGAATCTTTGTGCATGATTAAGCGTAGCGGAAGGTAATACTATGACAATTGGTTGGACTGGTTGGGTCCATTTTGGTAAATGGATAGTAGCAGTATAGACTCTCAATGCCTATGAATATATAAGGAAGTTCTCTTAACCTAGACCTTATGTTATGTGGTAATTATTTTATGATCATGATTATGTTGAAGTTTATATATGTATACATGTATGTATGTGTATTGTTCTCTAACAGGATCATGATTGTTTTATGCTAACATTGATATATATATATATATATGTGTGTGTGTGTGTGTGTGTGTGAGTGTGTATTTGTGTGTGTGTGTGTGTGTGTGTGTGTGTGTGTGTGTGTATGCATTCATGTATCTATGTTATTGTCTAAAGAGTTGTCAAGGATCATTCTTGTGGAGGAATTATTTCTTATGCAGGAGAATGACATGAAGAGCTTATTGTTCTTACGAGGAATCAGTTGGGAAGAGTAGTAATGAAAAATATACGAGGTCAGTATCATGTGGATATGAATTCATATTGTACACTTTTATTATGCCTATGTTTATGTTATGACGGGTAATGTTGAAGGGTACACCATCAAAGTGAAAGAAGTGTGGTTTGTGGCATGTTAGGGTAAGCATTGATAAGACATGAAAAGAAAGTTTTCTTGGTAAGGATAGTATGGTTTTGGATGTGTGGTACTACTATTGTGAATATATTGTATATGTTGTACATGTTTCATATATGATGTGTGCATATGCAGTGTTGTGTATACATAGCATGTGTACATGTTATTTATGCAATGTTATGTACATGATGGTACAAATAGGGTTGTGCAAATATTGCATATGGGGTGTTGCATACATATTGTATTGTCTTTATGATGTATATGTGGTGTGTGTACATATGGTGCTCTGTGCAGGTTGGATATGTAGTGTTATGTATGGTTGATGATATGTATATGTTAGATATGTAGTGCTATGTATTGTGGTGTTGTGTGCATGTTGTACATATGGTTAGATGTACATATGGTGTTGTGTGCATGATTATACAAGTGGTGTTGTGAGCATGTGGTGTCATGTACATGTTGTACATAGGGTGTTAGGGTACATATCGTGCATGTGATGCTATGCACATATGGTGTTGCGTACACATTGTGCGTGTGGTACTGTGTACATGTGGTATTGTGTACACATTGTATAGTGGTGTAGTGTACATGTGGCGTTGTGTACACATTGTGCAGGTGGTGCCATTTACATGTGATGGTGTACACATGTTGTGTAGGTGGTGCGGTGTACCGGTGGTATTATGTACATGTTGTACATATGGTACTGGTGTATGTGTGATATTGTGTGCATGTCATTCATGCTATGTTATGGGCATGTAGTCTTATCTATGTGCATCATGTAGTCATGGTATTGTGGTGTGTGTACTCGTTGTGTTGTACTCTATGTAGGTACATGTATTAGGTGGTATTGCACATCGGGTATAGATGGATGCATTGTATTGTATACACTAGGTGTAGGGGTATGTGTTGTAAGTTAGGTGTAGATACATGTATTTCATGTTATGGTATGTCGTGTGGTTGTATGTGTGTGATGCACACTATGTGTATATGCAACTGGTTTAGGAGAAGGAACTGGGAGATTGTCGGGTGTGGAAACTGATCCAAAGTGTATATGGGATAAATGAAGGAAAATTATCAGTATTGTATTTTAGTTTTATTATTCATGTGATTTATAATTCTGGTTTATGATGATTACATGTGATCTATGATTTTGATTTATGATGGTTACATATAATTTATGATTTGATGGCTATGTTTTGAGATAACCTGATGTGATATTTTTATACATGTTGATTTGGTCAAATATGCTAGTTTGACTTCTTGTGCTAGGAAGCGAACAAGATTGCATATATACCTTATTGACAAGCTACCAATGAGGCATGATGTGAATTTATTTCAATTTATTTTAAATATAATGGAAGTTATGTTCTTGGTAAAAGAATGCATGAACATGCCCAGTTGGGTAGTTGAAATCAACTACAAGAATTAGCAACAACAATGAATGGAATTGGAACATGAAATAGTATGTTTGTAAAGCACTTCAGAAGTAGGGCCATTTTGGGACGTTGTTACCCAATAGTGTCCATTAATTTTCATGAGCATGCTATAACTGGTATGATGTGTTGAGGAAACTATATGCCTTGGTTTTTGTCTCTTCAGATGTGAGGAAGCCTTGCCAAGGGATGGACTTCCTAGGATGGGGGTGCCAATGTAACTTGGAAGGTGAGTGACTGCATGGAAGGGGTGATCAGATTTCAAGGGACTATGTAGTGGAGAAGGGAAAGTCACAGATGGATTTTTTTGGTCATTAACATTACCATATGGAATTAGATGCACATTACGAGTGCACCCTAGAACAATGAGATAGTAACTATTCGCTAAGAGGACAAGTGGGACCAGATTATAGCGCTGGACATTGAATGGAGATTTGACTTTGTAGTGGATTCTAGACTTCCTAAGAAGGAAGTGAATCTTGGTATTACTTTGAGGATGGAGGTATGGGCCTTTGGATTCCCTTATTGATTGATACAACCATTGTATCAATTAATTTTTTCTTAAGAAAATGTGTATATGTGTATATCATTCTAAATACCTTAATGAGCTATGTTATAAAGCTCCAGTATGCGGTATGTTGTCATGTTGTAATGATGTTTTGATTTTGAGCAGGTCTTTCATTTTAAATATTGCAACAAGTTGTGCTATAAAGCTCCATGGGAAGTATGTTTTGTCCTTAGTATTCATGTGGTTATATGTGTCATTGAACACCGAGGACAGTGTTCCCCCAAGTGGGAGGGTTCTATAACAACCCTAGTGAAAATTCCATGTAAAAATATATAAATACCACAGATGATGGGACATGTATTCCAAGCTTAATGGTGATAAGGACATCCTAGTGGGTGTTCATTGATTTTTTATGGTTAAGGAAATTGGAAAAGGCAATGGCTAAGGCATTAAAGAGGCAAAATGACATTTTTGGCACATTTATTTATGAAAATAATGGAAATTAAGATAAATAGGAGGTGAAAGATCATAGGTTTCATGTGAGGAGGAAAATGAAGAAAATATAGGCCTAACTAATAAAAATTCTTCTGAGGATCAGTTGGCAAGCTTCTTCCTTTCAGTGTGAATCTTTTGTCATCTCAGTTTTGGGAGTCGCTCATTATTCTTTCTCTATCTCTCTCTCATACTCTTGTATACTGAGAGTTTTCTTGGAGCACTCTTGGAGGGTGTGGCATACTTGGATTCTTGGATAAAGAAGGTAAAGGAAGAGCAGGAAAGCATAAGAGGCCATCGATATCAGAAGCTACATCAAAAGTTACATCAGATTGCTTGCAAATACCAAGTTGCATGTATGATTTCTTCACTAGTTTTGGAATGAATGGCACATGCATGTGGTTTCTTGGTTATGATATGCCATTGTCATGGAGGGTGCTCGGGGTTGACAGTGGATTTCCTAGCCTTTCTATTTCCTGGATAACCATGGTGATTCTAGGTTTACTTTCATTACTTTGTTTTGTTGGTTCTCATGTTTCTTTAGCTTGGGTTGATTTAATAGTCCTGGAAACCTTGGTTGAACAAACTCTTTGGAAGCCCTGTAACAATTTGGGCTGATTTACTAGTCCTTGAAGCCCTGGTTGAACAAACACTCTGGAAGCCCTTTAACAGCTTGGGTTGAGTTACTAGTCATGGAATCCCTAGTTGGAAAAAATTCTCTAGAATTCCTTGGTGGGTTGAGTTACTAGTACTGGAAGCCTTGGTTGGAAAAACGCTTTAAAAGCCTTGTATAAGTTGTGGGTTGAGTTACTAGTTCTGGAAGCCTTGGTTGGAAAAATGCTCTATAAGCCCTATCTAAGTTGTGGGTTGAGTTACTATTTCTAAAAGCCTTGGTTGGAAAAACACTCTAGAAGCCCCAGAAGGTTTGGATGGAGATGAATCTGATGATGGTTTTTGGTGATGTCTGACCATGTGGTGGAATCACTATTTGATGGGTTGAGGTGGGTGGCCTCTAGAAGCCCTGGATCAGTTTTTATTGATGTGTTCTCGGAGACCCCACATTCATGCTTGGAATATGGCATGGGGGTGATTGGCTAAAAAGAGACTTGGCTCAGTGAGTCTATGGTTAGGTGGAATGTGGTAATCCCATCATCAATTGGTTCATTGCATTTATTAATGAAAATATTCATTCCCTTGATTTTCATGTGCAAATATAATGGTGTATATATGGATTTTGATGGCTAATATGTTTACTTTATTTATGTTCATGTTATGTTGTTTATATGCACATTTACCCTAGAAGGTGTTAAAACCACTAGACAACTACTGTCGAATTGCTCAATAATATATGTAGATAATTGAGATGATTGATGTATCTTAGATGAATTTTTTTACGAGCAAGAGGTAACAGCTTAGGTCCTATAGATTCCATGTAAGGATCATGGTCCATGCAAATGGAACCAAAGCACCATTATTATTTCTAAGAACTAATTATAACACCATTAAGATGTCATGTTTCATGGATTGAGGATCCATGGCTATCCTCGGATTCCTACAACCCTATTGTAGGGTCTATGATAACTATTAACACATGTGATCATGTATACAACCTCAAAAAACACACCTACTTCTCAAAACATCAAATTAGGTTATAGATATAAGTTTCACATTATTGCATACAAGGTATGGGTCATATGGTCTAGGAAATGATTTTGGAATGAAAGCTAGATACTTAGGCTCGTAGACTTATTATTTTAGGAATAATGACCCATGCTTTAGGCCCCATAAAATAGTAGATTCCCTATCAAGATCATTTTAATTATAGCTATGTGTGAAATATAGGAATATATTCTATCACTAATGTTCCTTAGTTGTGTCTAGATAGGAATAAAACTAAGGAATTAGGACTTAGTAATTCCAATTTAGGGTCATCGTCCATCCAAAGGGCTCAATAATAGCATTACTATTGGTAGGAACTTAGTAGAAGATAATTAATAGTTCATGTGTGGTGGTTTGAGAATTTATTACCATCCTTGGATGCCTACATGCTTCTTGTAGGGCCTGAGGTAACTATTTCCTCCTATAACAATGTCTAAAACCTCAACAACCATGCCTAGTGCTCAAAGCATCCAAACAATGTTTATTTTGTACCATGAAAGAAATTGACTTCAATGGGTAGTTAATAAATACATAATTAGGTTCTAAACATTTATGACACTATTTATGATAAATATTATTGGTAGTATTATGATTTCTCACTAGCACCTACATACTTAAATTAATAGTTGGAAAATTTAGCTAGGTTGGATTGTAATTCAAATAGTATTTCCATATTTCAATATTGCAGTGTCATGTATGCATTTTTAAACAATGCACATTATTTACATATGTTATAATGTTTATATTTCATATCTTCAAACCTCAACATCCCTTATATAGCTTAACATTCTTATCAACATTAATCATTATATTTCATAGGAACTATATCTCATAACCTATATAAACCATACCACTCTAACACTTAAATCTTACAACATTTAATATAATCCATATGTTGCCCATAAACTCTAACCCTATAATTCCTATAAACCATAAGTTTTTACCACTAACCCCTAAAAGCTATAAGTAATAATTATTGTAATTTTTCATCCTAAACATTTATAGATAATATACCCTCCACAATGCATGAAACTTATAGTTCCTAAAACCTCCAATGCAAAATTTGTAGAATGTGTATCTCTATAACCTTTGATGTTATCCCTTACTCTATAATAAATCATAATGTCTCAAAATTGTAATATATAACCCTAATATACACCTTAATGGTTATAATATTTTTAGAGATGATTACCTACTTGATTTACAATCTGAAAACTGATAAATAAGAATAATTTTCACATCTCTAATATTTGATAGAGAAATTTCACTGAGAATAAATATAATTTATAATGATAAAAAATTATTTAGTTTTCAAAGTGTATTGATTATAAAAAATCACTCATTTTGCTTAAAACTCAGATGTATTTTTTATGGACACATTGGAGAGAGAGGTTGTAGTGATGATAATGGCCTCAAGAAGTTAGTTATAAAGTTAGACCATACCATATTAATTTTCCATTGGATATTATGAGTTATATATATATATATATATATAAATATATATATATATATATATATATATATATATATATATATATATATATATATATATATATATATATATTGCTTTTGAAAAATCTAATATTAAGTGAGATAGTGGCTTCATGTGCTCTAAGAGGAACAATATTTAAAGGGAAATGGAAGAAATATATGTTTTGTTGTTCATTTAATATATAAATTTTTAATTTTGTTTATCACTATAGATTAAATATAGCAGTTATGTTCTCTTTTTTTATCTAATTTAAATTGTAAAAATATTCTTGTAATATCATAACTATCTATTTACTACTATGGTGTGAATGTTCCTGATTATTTAGTAGTGAGAGGTTATATTTATGCAATTTAAATTTTACTTACTAAATGATAGAAATAATTCTATAGAATAAAACTAGGTGTTTAGGAATTTGAAGCCTATGCATTTGGAAGACATATATATATATATATATATATTGAAAATTGTGGAAAAGGCCATGCTATATAATTACAATTTTCATCTCTTAAGATTGACATCAAACCCATATTATTTGGAGAAGTTATATCAGCTAAATTTTCATCTTGGGTGGTATATAATCATACAAATATTGTAACCATATAAAAAGTATATCATGCTTTTGATGCAATTCCTTTAGAATACCTACCTACCTAGTAGCTTATTTTTATCTCGAATGGGGTTTAATCCTAATAGTTACGGAAATCTCAATTTTTTTAAACCACATTTTATAAGGTACCTTATTGCTTAATTTATTAGTTGGAAATATTTTTATATTTCAATAATTTAGCAATGATTTTATTCAATAAAATTGGACGTGGATTACTTAAAAAAAATTAAAAGGTATGAAAAAGGATATTACAATTTATAAATTTGTATTCATAGAAATTATCTTGTATTTATCAACACTTAAGTGTCATTGCCACTTATTATGTCATTAGCATATGTTAAAGCTCCAAAATAATATTGTGTTGCACCATTAGAGACTAGTCTTTACACAAAAGTAAATAAATCAATCAAAACATTTCCAATATGTTTGAATGTTTCTCCAACATTTTACATAAAAATCTGATTTTTGTTAACTTTAGTATCTTTATAAATATATTGTAATCCTAATTGTTTCTAAAAATATATACCCACAATAATACTATGAGGTTAATTTTTATATACTAACTCATTGTTTAGTCAACTAATTCAAGCTGGAGTATTATTTTTAGTAACAAATTTTCAAGACTTGACAAATTTTCAAGACGTGAATATTATTGTTTAACATTTTAAGAAATATATTTACCCATCAATTACTTATTCTTACTTTAAAACACAACTATTCTTTACATTAAATGTGTTAGGATTCAAAATATGTAATATTGGCAATAATCCTTGAAAAAGATTTTCATCATCCATGAGTAACTTAGTATTCTATAAATTACAAGGTGTTTCAGGTCATTGTTTGAGGGCTAGTCTAGGGGCCAATTTTGTCACAATGGCCACTGCTATTCCAACGATTAAATTGGAAATTTCTATTTTTAGCCATAGAAATCTTCAATCCATAATAATAATTTAGATAAGTAATTAACAAAATGTATTAAAAATATTTTCTTTAAAAATAAAAAATATATTTTACAATATTTTCCAGCTTAAAGAAGACTCTCCAACCTTCATGAATCTTTCTTTCAACATTTTGCATAATGAAAAAAAAATGTTACTCAACCTATTGAAATGTTCACAAAAACATACTCTTTCAAATATAATACACTCTCCAACCTTCATGAATCTTTCTTTCAACATTTTGCATAATGAAAAAAAAAAAGTTACTCAACCTATTGGAATGTTCACAAAAACATACTCTTTCAAATATAATACTTAATTTCTTTGGACCAAATTTTACCATTATCAATTAAAAACACATTTTTAAAATAAGTTATTTTTTATTAACTAACTATATGAATAATAATATTTAAGAGTATTTTTTAAAAAATCACATTTTAGATTTTGAAAAAAAAAACTATTTGCTTTTCCTTTTTATTTCAGGAAATAGGTTAATCACCCAAAACATAAAGGAATTTCCCAAAAGCAAAAGTCTATCCCTTAAACCACCAATAAATAATTACGAGTGATTTGGTTTTCCTTAAATATCAATAACCAATCAACATACATTCATATATTCATGAATAATAACATATATTAATTTGGTAATTAAATGATAATAGATTTTTCACTCTTTACAAAATAAGATAAATGATAAATATCAATAAATAAATAAAATTTAGAAATGAAATATTACGAAATATAACAACCCTGACAAATGATAAATATCAATAAATAAATAAAATTCAGAAATGAAATATTACGAAATATAACAACCCTGACATGCGGGGAAATACATTTTTTATTAAAAAAAATAATAAAGCAAACCGTTATCCACACGAGCGGACATAGCTTAACTTTCATATATTTTAACTCCTATCAAAGCCGTCTATGAAGTTTTCATATTCGGCTTTAACCTTTGCAGGTTGACCATGACTTGTCTCCAGTCTGATGGACCCAGATAGAATTGAATTGAACCCGGGAGGGCTAATAACTTGACAAGGGGCTTCAAACCCTGAGGTACCCATCAAGGCTACAGCACCAATTTTATTGACCCCAATATCTTTTTCGGTCCAGCCTCATAGCCTTCAGAGCTGCGTCGGTTATTCTTGTCATACGATTCTTGCTTTCATCCACTCGAAACGAAACCGGTCTTGATAATTTCAGTGCACACCGGACCGGACCCAGGGGGGCGAATCCTTGAACCGCACTATCTTCCCATACCGCAACACGATCTACAAACTCGTTGTTTTTCTTGTAGGAACTCAAGATATCAGCGTGGCCTTGCATATTTTTCCCTGCCAAAGTGTTGTGAAGAAACCCTAGACAATTTCTCCATAATGACCATCTCGCCCCGTCTATCCGACGTTGCAATTTCCGGTTTATAACAGCAGAGGGATTACACTTAGGTTCGACTTCCTCTATAATCATATCAGGGCTGTACACAAACCATTCTATAAAAACCAGGAGAGCGGGCAGCAACGGAGTTGAGAAAACATCTTTGACAGATCCACATACTTCAAAGAGGCGCGCCCCAAAATAATATGCAACTAAAATCGCATATTTCTGCAATAGCACGAAATGGAGTCCAAGCTCCACAGGTAGCTTCTTGTGAAGATGAACAACAAATATGATAACCGAAATGATTTGTAATACGTCCAATTGTGTGGTTGTCTTCAATGTCAAAAACTTTTCAACGCAACCTGCCACTGAATTCCACACATCGTCGAATGCTTCCACACTGCTTGGACACAAAGGCGTAAAATAGTAATGAATATGAGGAAAACATTGGAATTTGAAAGTGGAAATAAACACTCAGAAATATTTTGGAATTCTATACAGAAGTGAAGTGTGTTTGATCTTATTTTCTATTTAATTTAATTATAGAATATTTATAAAATCTATACATAACTCGGAAAAAAATATGTGTAGATTTTAGAATGTTTCATAATCTAAGAATAACAAAAGAGGTTAGAATGTTTCATAATCTAAGAATAACAAAAGAGGTCAATTGCTTGATCTCTTCCTTGATTAACAAATCCAAAGTGTTTGACCTTACTCTTTATCTATTTTTATTATAAAATATTTTCAAAACCTATAATCAGATTCAGAGATATTCCTTACCTTTGCAATTGGTATTAAAAAACAAAAAAATCATAAAATAGTCTATTACCTTGAGAAAGTTGACAAGATAGAAACAAGTCGAACAAATCGGATGCAGAATTTCTTCGGAAATTCCATATTTGGCCTAGATTTAACGAGGTCATAGTCACTACGATTCTGAATACAGAAATAACTTCGTCAAAAGATGGATTCATGGTTAATGTTGATACAATCAAGATATGCGGCAGAAATTTTCATTATATATATTGGCATATATGAACAGAAATGGAAGGAATTTTAGCAGTACCTTTTGATACAGCCGTATGAGATCGTAATTTACCATCATCTCATAATTCACACGTAAGCTTCTAAATAAGTTGTAGATCGCCCCAAGCTCATTACCGTTCTCCATAGCCACAAGTGCAACCTAAAAATGACAGACCAACATAGAATTTCAGTTCCGATAGACGTATTACGCTGTAAATCATGAACAAATAGAAGTTACAAAATACATGGTGGTAGTAATTTTCTTCGGTTTCTTCCTCCATCCATTTTGGGACGCTAAACATTGTGCCGTGGAGGAGCGGACCGTTGCAAAGAAACACAGGCATCAAGACAAGTTAGAATAGAAATATAAAGACAACCTAGGGCAGATGTCGGTCGTGTTTAAATACAGCGTTAAACTTATAAAAGTAACGAACTCACAAAAACTAGTACTTAACTCACGAGGACTTCTAGTACAACTCACGAGGACTTCACAGAGGACTCCACAGAACTAGTACTTACCAAATGTTTAAATATACTATAAACAATTAGTACTCAAAGATAAAACACCATTATTTTAAGTTTCTAATCAGGAACTAATAAGTAACTATTAAAAAAATAAAATTAAAAATTATTATGTTATATAATAATTTCTAAATTAAAAATTATTATGTTATACCATAATTTCTAAAGTATTATATTATATTATAATATAAATTAAAAAATTAATGTTAAATTATAGTGTATAAATAAATAAATCTAGAGCTTAAAAAATTTCACTTTAAAATAATTAATATGTATTTTTGAGTTATTTAATATATTCATGGGAAACTCTCATGTATCATTCAAAATAGTCACTATCTTGATTTATGTCTTTTCTATGCCATAAATTATAATATCTTGATTTATGTCTTTTCTATGCCATAAATTATAACATTTTAGGAGGGAATGTCTTTTCTATGCCATAAATTATAACATTTTAGGAGGGAATGTCTTTTCTATGCCATAAATTATAACATTTTGGAAGGGAATGAGACATGTTATAAATTCTAATTGTTTTGGTTATTAATATTCTAAATTCATATTATTGAACCTTTCATCCATTTCCTCATATTTGACCAAGATAATTCCAAATTTTTTATATTCCCTTAATTATTC
The DNA here is from genome assembly GCA_031772625.1 of Pinus tabuliformis. Lineage (NCBI taxonomy): Eukaryota > Viridiplantae > Streptophyta > Pinopsida > Pinales > Pinaceae > Pinus > Pinus tabuliformis. The sequence continues at coordinate 1,467,092,271 of CM062818.1, forward strand.
TAAAATCATATTATTATTTTCCATCCATTTTTTCATATTTCCAAAATATTATTCTAAATTATTATTTTGTTCTTTTAATTATATCATTATAAGCCTCTTTTTTAAGTCAGTAATACTATCATAGTATACTAATCAATTATAATTTTATTTTATAACTAAAACTCAAAGTGTTATTTTATTATTGAATATAAAAATAATTAATTCATCATTTAATTTAATTAAGTAGATTACATAATTCACTGTGGGATAAGTTTATTTCTAGTTAAAAAAAGATATTTCGAATGTTTTTCAAATAAATATTATAACTTATTTTTATAGGATGGATTTTAGGAATAATGTGAAGTGAATATTTTTTATTTTATTTTTTTAACTTCTATTTTAAGTAAAGAAAGTTTATTGAAATTCATTTGAGGCATAAGAATTTGAACAATTAATTTAAAAAAAGTTGTAAGAATGACAATCATAGAAGAAATATTTGGAACAAATAATAGAGTCTTAGGTGTTAGATTTGCTTGGGTGATTTTATTGTCATCACATGGTTAATGATATTCTTATTTTATGGCTGAATGCTATATATTATATTCCTTAATAATACTATATGATGTGAAGAGGTTGGATAGGATTTGTAAAGAAGATAGATGAAGATGCAAGGAAATTTTTAGGAAAGAAATGGTATTTGGGAGCCTTTGTTCTTGCATTGTAGAGAGATAATCTAGTTTTTTACCATAAGAAATAGCCCAAAATGAAGATATTGGTATGGAAAAAGCTTCCAATGTTAGCTTTCGAATGTTGCAATGGCAAGTTCTTTAGGAACCTTGTCGATAGTTTCGGAAGGGTTCCAAAAATGAATTCTCATACAAGTCAAGACCTTTTGAGACTATGGTAAATATTGCATAGGGTATTTACTAGTGGACCTATTACATAGTGTGTGCAATGATGGCATTTAAGGAATGCACCTAATTTGACTAGATATTTATAACTATCTCCAAAAATCCTTTTGTTGAACCCCAATCCTAATACGTAGCTTTTCATTAATAATAAAAACTGTAGTTCTTTTACTAGATACTATTTTTTTATATACCCACCAATACCTGTAATACCCTATGCCCCCCTTCCCCAAAATACCTACAATATATTTATTGTAGCTCCTATAGAAAGCCCCTGGGTTGAAGACAGACCAGTGCCTAGGACATCTTGATGAGTGCTTACAATCCATGCTTGAATTGTTCACTTAGACTCAATATTTAACTAGATTTTAAGTCATAATTCCTTCAGAATCTTCTTTGTGAAGAGAAATACCGATCTAGATGCAAAGTAATACTCATAGAAGCATTAATGTTTGACTCCACCGACCAAAATTACATGAGCATGCAGATTTATTAGTCATTTGTATTATATTGGAGAGAGGAATAAAGAAGGAAAGAAAACCAACGCACAAGGTTTAAATTAAGAATCTAGTGCATCAACGTTCAACATGAAATGGATGACAAAAACATTCAAATGATGTGCTAAGATACATGGAGTTCATTCTAAGCATAATAATCTTATCAGTCATAGGCACATTAGATCGGAATTAGACATAGATGAATCCATGGATTCATATAAAATATGAGAAGAAGAGTGAGGGTATATGGAACAACCACAAGATAGAATACATACTGCGCATTCATATGAGCTATAATCACCAAAACATTTCATTACTCTTAAACGGTGCATACTTTTCATTTATAGTTTGTAGAGCTTCTCTCTTGAAAACAAAATTCAAAACCCCTTGTTCTGTGTCATAAATTGTTTTCTATATGGCCTCATGGAGAGAACAATTTACAAAATATTCTTTCTTGATTTGTCAGTGAATCATCATAACAAAAATATTGGTGTGTTTTAGTGGCACAATTGTACTAGCCGGATCCTAACTAACTAGCATTGAGTCTCTGAAAACATAATATTTACATAAAACATAAAATATCAAAGTTTCAAGATTGAGACAAATAGCATCATATTTGTTGGCTTAGTGGGGCCTGACCCAGGTTCAAAAATGATTTAGCCAAACAAATCCTAGTACTACTGACCCTTTTAGCAACAGTCCACAGAGCACAGACTGAAGTCTCACTCGAAGTAGTATGGGAGGGTGCTAGAACCAGGTTTCCACACCCTAGGGATGTCTGATATGATGGAATTGGTACATGGTCCAACCTTCCCACTTATGGTGCTACGCACACTAGCAAGCACCCCGCACCCTGCAATATTGTCTTCACGCAGTTCTAACGTAGCGCGACCAGTATTATTTACCCCAGTCTTCCTTAATTATGCATTGTTAGTTGATTACTTATATTATTTTCATATATAAGCATTCATATAAGTATTTATTCAATTGCGCATAGGAAATAGACAGAGTAAACATAATGCATAACCATAAAATATTTATTCAAGAATAGATGCATAGAGTAAACTTCTCTTTATTAGCTTTCAATCCCAATTACAAACTTGATTTCGCCCTGCACACTCAGCTGCAGGGGTCCGCGCACTCAACTGCAGACTCTACTAGGCCTATATGCGCTCATCTACAAAGCCTCCTACTACTACTACTACGACCCAGTACACTTCAAATCCCACTCTAATCTCAAACCTTGCCTTCACTATTCTTTCTATATTTCCTGACTTAACTAACTTTACAACTTAAAGCCCTGCTCTATTTATACAATCCCATTGTCCGGGGACCATGGGTAGCCTGACTTTACACTAATTTACCATACAATGTTTAGGGCAAACAACCCTATGACTCAATTGTACACTTTGCGCTCCATGCTCACAAATTGCGAAGTTTTACATCATTTTTTACCAAAACTTTGGCTTTGAGCCCCAAAAACCTGCTATGTGGCGGATTCCTTGCCCAACAGGCCCCCAACACAATCATCATGACTCATCCCGAGTCACTCTACTAGTGAGGTGATCTTGGCATGGAACCCCTCCAACCATTCTTATGCTTCCCGTAGGTCCGCAGTGCACTGATCTGCAGTCTGCTGGACCTGTTGAATTTGTTCTTCTAAATCATCTGCATATGAATATTGTCCTTTCTTTGGTACCAGCTTCTAGGTCATGTGTTTACAGTCCTATGCCTTTGTTCGGCTCCTTGGGTCGTGAAGACTGTGAGTTGGCTGGTTAGTTAGATAGCTGGCCCACTTGTGTAGGGATTCAGCTATCTGTCGTTAAATTTTCCTTGGAAGGGTTCTTCATTGAGTTTGACTAGCTAGAAAACGCCTCCATCTGTGACCTATTTTACCACATATAGTCCCTACCAGTGCATCCTGAATTTTCCCGGGAATTTTTCAAACTTTCTGTCATATAGTAACACTAAGTCATTTACCTTGGAGGTATGCAACTTGATATGGTGGTTATGCCAGGATTTTTCACACTGCTTTTCTACCAGTTGATGAAATCCAGCAAAAAATTGTTCTTCCTCGAGTTCTTCTAGTTGTGCAAGCCTTTCTTCTGGAGCTTCGCAGTCCGTCATGCCTATGAGCACTACTATTCGCAGACTAGGTACGATGTATTCCATCGGCATGATAGCTTTTGTACCATAGACCTACTGGAAGGGTGTCTCTCCCGTCAATTTCTTTCACATTTTCTTGTACGCCCATAGCACCACAAGTACATGTAGGTCCTAGTCGTTTCGTTGCATGTTACATACCTTGGTTAACACAATCTCCAGTATTTTGTTAATTGCCTCAACTGTTCCATTAGCTTGCAGGTGGTACGGTGTACTTTGCTGATGATACACTTAGAACTCCTCTGTGAGTGCTGATGGTTTCATTCAAAAAATGCATTCCACGGTCACTCATTAAGATTTTTGGAAAACCAAATCATGTCAACATGTTTTCAAACAAAAACTTCACAGTCGTAGCGGCTGTGCAGTCCTTGACCGACTGCGCTTCCACCCACAATGTCAGGTACTCCATCACAATGATGATGTAGCATGCCACCATCCTTCCCTGAGGTTTGATCAGTCCCACAAAGTCGATTGCCCATTTTTCGAATGGTTGTTGTGTCATTTGTGGATTTAATGGGATCGCGTCCCTTCATGATGGTTTCCTTGTCCTTTGACATATATCGTAGCCTTACAGTGTGCTTTCAAATCCTGGTACAAGTTTGGCCACCATAACCTTGCGAGAAAAATCTTCTGTTTGGTCGTGCGTCTAGCATACTATCCTCCTGCAGCGCGCCCATGTGTTTCCCCAAGGATCTGACCTCGTTCAAGTTCAGGTACGTATCTTCATAATATCTCATCATTGCCCATCTTGTAGAGGTACCCCGCGATGACAGAAAACCCTACTGCACACTCGACCAATTCCTTCTTATGCTGGATTGAGTACTTCTTCGGTGCAATCCTTGTGGTTGGAAAATGGATTATATCTTCAAATTGGTCGTCCATGACGCGTACTATGAAGAGTTATGCATCAGGTAGTCCCTCCTCCAAATTTGTTTGTTCCTCGCCTGTCTCAATTCGTGACAAGTGATATGGTCATAGTTGAAGCATCTTGGCTTGACTATGACCTCAAAATCATATTCTTGAAATAGTAAAAGCCTTCTACATATGTGCCCACACCCCCCCCCCCAACACAGGCTTATTCAAAAGGTATTTTAATGTGGAATGGTCAGTATACATCTTGAAATATCCTCTAAGTAAATAGTGTCAGTATTTTTGGAGTGTGTACACCATTTCCAGCCCCTCGCATTCAGTGGTAGAGTAGTTCTTTTCAGCTTTGGACAATCTTTGACTTGCAAATGCTATCAAGTGATCCACACCCTCTACGCCCTCCTGTGTGAGTATGGCTCCCAATGTGATACACGACGCATCAACATGTACATGAAATTCCACGTCCCATTTTGAGAAGATCAAGATTGGCACGGAGGCTAGTTTCCCCTTTAGAACATCCAAACTCTTCATGCAATATTCATTCTAACATTATGTAACATATTTTTTCAATATCTTTTCCATCGGCGCAGTTATTTGGGCATAACTTTTAATGAACTTCCTATAGTATCCAGTGTGTCCCAATTTAGTGCGCAGTTGTTTAACACTTTGTGGTGCTTCCAAATTCAGAATAACATCAATCTTCATAGGGTCCACCATCAGACCTTGTTTTCAAACCACATGTCCCAGCAGGTTACCAAAGGGAATGAGGAAGGGCACTTCTTAAGATTCAACGTGATTTGGTGTCAGCGACAAGTATCCAGCATCGAACGTAAGCTCGCTACATGGTGTTTAACTAATCTAAAGATAGCCCGATCATCCAAATAGACCTCCAAGAACTTATGGATGTATTCCCTGAACGCATCCACCACGATGCGTGAAAATATAGTTGATGCGTTCTTTAGTCCAAAGGGCATAACGGTGCACTGAAAATAGCCCCATTCTATTGCAAAGGTCATTTTGCTCCTATCTTCCGGTGTAATCTTGATCTAATGGTACCCTAAGAAGCCATTCGTGAATGACTAAGCTCCTTGACCGCCAACGTTATCCAATACTTCATCTATGAATGGTGTCAGGAATGGATCGTGTACACAGGCATTGTTAAGCTTACTGAGGTCCACACATATTCTTATTTCGCCCTTCTATTTTTTTCTCCTATACTACCATAGGACTCACCTAGTTAGATTCTTCCACTGGTTCAATAATTCCTGCTATGAGCATTTTGTCTAATTCATCGCGGACCTTTTCTTTGTACTTTGGGTTCAAGCGGTATGGTCACTACCTAACTAGATTCACATTGGGTTTCAAGGAGATCTTCATCATCCCTAAATATCCCACGATCCCTTTCAAGTCTGTAATTTATATCGGGAATAAGTCTTGGTATTCGCGGAGTAACTCAGCTACTTTATCGACCGTGGCATATTTCCAGTAGTCCCCAAGCGTTGCGTACTTTGGCTCTGCCTCCATTCCAATGTTGACCTGTTTTGTCTTTAGCGGCGTGGTGATGTTGGGGTCTTCAAGTGATGGTCCGCAAACCTCATGAGAGCCTTCCATTTCTAAAATGTTAATGTTTCATGGGTCCTCATCATCCTATTCAACATTTATGTTATAACACTCCATTGCACTGCTTAACTCTATCGCCCAGTCTAGATGAAGTACTCCCATTGGCTCCTATCGTATTTTGAAGATAGCGGCTTTTAACTACTTGTAGCGCATCGTCAATAGTATCCGACCACCGATCTTTGACTATGAATGTTAGCAAAAATCCCTCGCACAAGACATCCCATTTGCTTGTACCATGGCGTAGTTCTGTCTCAGTATACCAGTTCATGGGTATGAAATCCACGGTATGGTAGAATAAGTGCACCCATTCAAGTTGTGGCTCTTCCCCATGGACCTTGGTCCATTTCGCAAGGTTCGTGCGTAGATCATCTCGTCCATCATATTTTTCTACTAGCCATAATTGTGTTTTTCTGAAACGTAGGCACATCATCCTTCTGCATCCACGCTAGGCTTCAACAGTTCCTTGATGTGTACCCCACCATCATGCAAGTGTTGCGCGCAGTGCCCACCTCAACGTATCAAATGCTTCTGTTTAGGTACCGTGCTTTCAAATTTGCTCAAAAATTCATCCACCATTGTCAATCCATCATATGTTAGCAACTCTCTTACCTCTGTTGTTATTCAACGTAGTGATATAACCATCATGTTGTAATTCAGCATCATGACTTCATGCAATTGATTCTGCCATCGCTCTGCTTCTTCATCTGAATCCGAAGTGTAGGAGCTTTCATGCTCCTACAAGATTCTCCCATCTGCGGTCAGATTCACCCAATCCTAGTCTCACGCAGTTATCTTGTAATTGCATTCAAGATCATTGTTGCTATCGTCGTCGCGCACTGGTTCATTGTAGTGCACTCCTTTGGTTAGGTCTAGTGGGACTACTATGCATAGTGACTTTTTATCGAAGATCATTTTGTTCTTCTTCAGATTGATGACTCTATTCATATCAGTGGCCCGATCTATTCCTAGAAATGCAGGATAGGGATTATTGTCACCAACAATCTCTAACTTCAAAATCCACCTGCACGTTCATGCCTTCAATATCAACTTTGACCCCTTGCAACCTCCCCATGTGCAAAATCTTCTGTTGGTTTGCCATTTGTAACTGAATAGGGAACCATCATAACCTAGGTTTGCCCATGTGTTCCCAAGTCTTCTTTGGTAGTACATTCACATTCGAACCCAAATCTAGGATTACCTGATCCATTTCATACTCACCAATCTGCAGAGTCAACCTCATTTCCTTTCTTGTGCGCAAGGCATGCTTCCCCAATTTCCAGACTACTCGACGTTCCCTTGACCCCGTGCACATAGTGATAAGTTCTTGTAGTCCTTTGACTACCTTATTTTTGTGTAGCAGTTTCATGCATGTCTCCAGAAAGGTAGTGAGAATTGAAGAATCCATTCCTGGTTCTAGCTAATCCTTAGTACCTAAAGTGGAGGCCTCCGTGAAGCTCTTATTAGCTTCCATTAATGTCTCCTTAAATCATTCTAAATCAAACTCGGGTTCCTTTGTAGGAGCCTTACAAACCCATACACTTTCTTCCGGTTGCTTCCCCTTATCATCTCCCATTGTCATACTTCTCCTGAGCATCATGTGTACATTTGGGTCTTCTTCATGCGGCTCAAACCTCATCTTTTGTATATTTTGAGTCAAAAGGGATGGAGTACCCCCTTTTCAGGCATCTTCACTATCATCACAGGGAAATCTTCTACCTCATGATCAAATTGAGTATAGTACCAACATGATATCCTAGTCGAGTTCATGCAATTGCGGGCAGAATTCCCTGGCCCACCGCAACTGTAACAGATTATCTGTCTGCAACCCCTCCCTGGTCCCATTCCACCTCAACCCTGACCGTGCCCCTGAAACCCAATGTGTGCCATACATGTATTTGGGTGGAGATCTTGTGTTTATACCCATACCCTGTAGGTAGGGGTCCAATCCATCATTAGTTCATAGCTTCGACAGGTGCGTTCTTCATCGCCTACTGACCTGCAGAAATTACAAAACAACTATTGGGACATATGTGTATACTTCTGCAACAGATGACAATTATCTATGGTCTGCTTTCCTCCTATCTGGAAGATTACACACCATAACATAGATGTTGAGCTCATCCCCACCTATGCCTCTAGTCTTAATGGAATTGGCTCCTCTTACTAAGTAGTCCACAAACACTGGGTAGTGATCTTTGTCGTGGCCCTGGCCTTTGCATTTTATGCACCATACTTCTTCACGTGCCTCTAACCGAGGTGCCCTATCCTATTTCAAACTCTGCATTTCTAGACATATATTCTGTAGCTTCACGTGGATCTGTTGGAATCCCAATCCAGGGTCTTGTATAGGGGTCTCATGCAACTTCATTTCCATCTCCAACGCTTCAGCCTGGGTGGAAAGTTTTTGCTATGATAGCACCATCCTTAACTGTCTCATAAGTGAAGCCACAAACCGTGTGCAATTTTATGCATAAGTTAGTGTCATATTGGCTTCAAGGATCATACTCGTCAGCCTTTGATCCAGATCCCAGGCGGTCTCGCTCAGAAGTATCGCAATTTCCTTAAACCTGATGATTGACTCCATCTCTGATTTTGGCCTACTAAGTTCCCTGTTCAATGCATTCTAGATCTTTGTAATTTCTGCATTCAGGTGGTCATTAGAATGCTTGATGTACCACGTTAATGCGCGATCCTGCAATGCACTCACCAGTGTAGCCTTTTTGATATTATCATCTACAACGCCCTGTGCTTCCATACTGCTCTCACTGCGAACCAGAATTATCCTGAATCTTCATTCCCTACTCCTCTAAATATTGGTAGTTTGATCACATTTGCCATATTGAATTGTGGAGGTGGTAGAGGTGGAGTGGGTTGAGATGGATGTGAAGGTGGTGAAGTGGATGGAAGTGAGGGTGGAGGTAGTAAACGCAGAATTCATTGCCTTATCAAACTGACCACAATTCTTGGAGAAACCTTTGTGAGCTCATCCTCACTCTCCTGTGAGGGTGAAATCAAGGGACGATTTTCGCAGAGATTTGTTTTCTTGTGTCGTGAACTTGTGAACCTTCTTGTCCAACCACTCTTCAATTTCCTTCTTTGTTGAGTTCCAGTGGCACGACAATAGACATCCCTCATGTAGATCCCGGTCTCAGAAATGGAACCATTTGTTGGCTTAGTGGGCTTGACCCAAGTTCAGAAATGATTTAGCAAAGTAATCCTAATACTACTGGCCCTTTCGGTAATAGTCTAAGGAGCGCGGACTGAGGTCTCACTCTAAGTAGTATGGGAGGGTGCTAGAACTAGGTTTTTTCACCCTAGGGATGTCTGATATGATGTTATTTTTACGCGGTCCAACCTTCGCACTTACGGTGCTACGCGCATCAGCAGGCACCCCGTGCCATACGATACTGTCTTCGTGCAGTTCTAGCTGTAGCGCGACCCATGTTATTTACCCCAGTCTTACTTAATTATGCATTGTTAGCTTATTACTTAGGTTATTTTCATATATAAGCATTCATATAGGTAATTATTCAATTACGCACAGTAAATAGGCAGAGTAAGCGTAATGAATAATCATAAAATACTGACACAAGAATAGATGCACAAAGTAAACTTATCTTTATTAGCTTTCAATCCCAATTACGAACTTGATCCCGCCCTATGCACTTAACTGCAGGGGTCCATGCACTCAGTTGTGGAATCTACTAGGCCTCTGCGCACTCAGCTACAGAGCCTCCTACTACTACTACTACCCAGTACACTTTAGATCTCACTCTATGCTCAAACCATGCCTTCGCTATTCTTTCTATCTTTCCTAACTTAACTAACTTTACAACTTAGAGCCTTGCTCTATTTATACAATCCCATGGTCCGTGGACCATGGGTAGGCTGACTTCACACTAATTTACCATACAATGTTTATGGCAGACAACTGTATGAATTAATTGTACACTTCGCGCTCCACAGCCACAATTCGCAGAGTTTTACAACATCTTCAACCAAAACTTGGGCTTTGATCCCAAAAGGACTGTTGTGGGGGGATTCCATGCCCAACAATATTTAATTATGATGGGTAGGTTTAGGAGGCAGCATCATTGTGTCAATGATCTGGAGCAATATAGGACTGATGGATTGTTCGCATCCTTTCACAACATTGGAGTTGGTAGATGAGATTGAAACAATTACTGATATACAATATTGAGATTTATGAACGCTGCATAGTTCAACCTAGGGCGGAAGAAGATATTCACCAATCCTAACAATTGAAAATCCATTCTCATATAATTAAGGACAATTTTACCTTTTAGGGTGGAAGTCTTCTCGTGAGATGAATCCACATTTCTCTTGGCCTCAGCTAACATCTGACTATATTTCTCCCACAAGATCAACATTCCCACAAAATCCAGATAGTCAGATAGCCTTGCTTTGACTCTCTGCTCAAACTCAGAGTTAATGTTAGCCACATCCTTCAACACCATGTTTAGGCATTCTTCATATTTGGCTCTTGCCTCCTCCTTCTAAACTACTTTGGAGATCTCCACGATAACAGACACCCTATCCACCACATCTTAGCCCTCATCTCACTGAGTGGTTTCTCATTTAAAAATTGGATGAATTTCTTGGCAATCTGGGAATTCTTTTCACCTTCTTCCTTAGCATCTAGGATGAAGAACTCATAGTTCTTGATCCCAATATTTTTTGCATCCATCAGAGTTATCTTCTCCCAATTTTTTTTCATCTTTGCAATTATTTTGTCCCATACCAATTTCTTAGCTTGCAAGATAGACATATTTCCTTTCACTTTGCATTTGAGCTCAAATATCTCTTGATTGGCTACCTATAGGTTCTTACTAATAAGATATGCATTAGTCCTGATAGTCTCAAGCTACTTTTATTTTTGTGCCAATGCTCAATGGGTTGCATCTAAGTCCTTCTGCACTTTCTTCAGCTCCCCTTTTGAGAGATGGAGCTCGGTGAGGATCATTGTAAGTTGTATTGTGGAATTCTGAGGGTTCTTAGGCAAAAAAACTACACAAATTCGAGTGTCTATCCTCAACTAAGGTTTTGCTACCTATTTCTTAAGAGCCACCACCTCATTGTTTATGTCTGTTAGCTCTTTTTCTAGGATTTCTTTCTCTTCCTCCACCTCTGCAGGTTATTTCGACTACACATGTTCGTTGGCTAGCATCTTTAGCTTGTGTCTTAACTCTTGAACCTCTTCATGTGATATTTGAAAAAGGGCCTAAAATGCAGCTTTATCTTAAGGATTCACCCCGAGTTTCACAATCAACTCCTTGAAGTTCTCATTCTGCATATATAGAGCTCTAGAGTTAGCTCTTTCCTACTTTAATATTGTTGCACCCTTCTCCAACGGCTTCTCAGCCTTGCTTATGGTAATTTCATTTCAATTAAGCTCAATGCATAGCATCTCTCCCACTTGATTGTGGAAGTTAATATTATTAGGTAGAGAGACACTTTCTAGGTCTAAAGAAACATCCAAGGCCCTAAACTAAGTGCCTGATAGTAGTGATTGTGCTATTGGGTGATGTAGTGAGAATTTAATTTGATTTTTCGACAAGTCTATAACAGCCTTAAGCCCGGTCTAGTATGGCATTGAATGGGGTGTCATTTTCTGTTGCATATCCTCCCTTATTTTCTTATTCCTTTCTTCAATGGACTTTCAAATATGCCAGCAAAGCTCAGCTGTAGTTGCACTTCCTTGTAAACTCAGAATGCCTACCTCTAATGATGACGATTCAGTAGCTTGCAGTATTCCAAAGTCACCTGGAAGCCTAGTTGGTTTCGTTTTGTCTCTACCAAACTAGCTTTGATTTCTTCTTCCTCTCTCTCTTAGGTCTTGGGCTTTTTCTGGTGTGTACTTCTTCGATTTCTACATCACGTGTCTCATCAAAATTCCTTTTTTGAGCTTTGTCCTTTTGTGTCTATCCTCAACTAAGGTTCTACTACCCATTTATTAAGAGCCACCACCTCATTGTTTATGTCTATTAGCTCTTTTGCTGGGATTTCTTTCTCCTCCTCCACCTCTGCAGGTTATTTCGACTACACATGTTCGTTGGCTGGCATCTTCAGCTTGTGTCTTAACTCTTGAACCTCTTCATGTGATATTTGAAGAAGGGACTAAAATGTAGCTTTATCTTCAGGATTCACCCCGAGTTTCACAATCAACTCCTTGTATTTCTCATTCTACATATATAGAGCTCTAGAGTTAGCTCTTTCCTGCTTTAATATTGTTGCACCCTTCTCCAACGGCTTCTCAGCCTTGCTTATGGTAATTTCATTTCAACTAAGATCAATGCATAACATCTCTCCCACTTTATTGTGGAAGTTGATATTATTAGGTAGAGAGACACTTTCTAAGTCTAAAGAAACATCCAGGGCCCTAACAGCCTTAAGTTTGGTCATTTGATTTTTCGACAAGTCCATAACAACCTTAAGTTTGGTCTAGTATGGTACTGAATGGGGTGTCATTTCCTGTTGCATATCCTCCCTTATTTTATTATTCCTTTCTTCAATGGACTTTCCAAAAGGCCAGCTAAGCTCAGTTGCAGTTGCACTTCCTTCTAAACTCAGAATGCCTACCTCTAATGATGACGAGTCAGCAGCTTGCAGTGGGTCTTCCAAAGTCACCTAGAAGCCTAGTTGGTGTTGTTTTGTCTCTATCAAACTAGCCTTGATTACTTCTTCCTCTATCTCTTGGGTCTTGGGCTTTTTTCTGGTGTGTACTTCTTCGATTTCTACATCACTTGTCTCATCAAAATTCCTTTTTCAAATCTTGTCCTTTTTTGTTTGAGTCTTGATCTCCATCTCTGCATTAACAGGTCATGAATCAATGTTAGCTTTCCATTCAAGATTAGGCCTACATTCATGCTCATGGGTTGAAGCTTTTATTCTTTCCCTTTTCCTTGCAATGATACTACATGAAGGAGTTGTGATTGAGCAATGGGTTGAAGCCTTTATTCTTTCCCTTTTCCTTGCAATGATGCTACATGCAGGAATTGTAATTGAGCAAACTCCTCAACACTTGATTGTCAACCAGAGGGTTTTGTAAACTTAGAGACGAAGCATAGGCAATGCTAGAAATGGTATGAACTTTTCATATCTTTAATCTTACCTCTTAAAGGAAATTCTTTGTAGAATCAGATAGAAAACAATTGGAAAGGTAATTGACACCAAAGAAACTCTAATGCTGGAATGTAAAGGACAATTTGCATGTAAATCAAGTAAAGAAATTCTGCAAAATGGAAACAATCTTAAATGTTGTAATGAAATTCTATGTTCATCTTCAGATGGATGGCTAACAATCTGACAAGTGGGCCCTTACAAAATTTTGTCTTCCTTCTTATCTTCCTTCCACATAAACAACCTGTCCTTCCACAGTTACAATCTACTTGCACTAGTGCAAGTACAATATCTCTATGCAAAAGTATATGTGACCTTCCTTACTAAAGACTTATGTCTTAGTGAAGGTGCTCTAAGCCTAAGGGATTAGAGCACTATGTTTCTGTGACAAGAGACCAACTATTACACCAAAGCAGAGCTTCCTTCACCTAGTTTCCAAAATGTTATAGACATTTTTGTGCCTAACACATGGAGCATGAAATGTCAATAATCTGAGGGATCCAAAGTCCCTAAACATGTTGTTCTTACCCTTAGAGGAACAAGGTCTGCAAACCACAGCACTGAAAATCAGTTCTCCACCTGAAAACACTCAAAAACAGGCTATTTCTGGATCATGTCAGCTGCTCCACTGAGCATCTGCACTGAATGTCAACTGCTCCTCCTTGTACCTGCGCTGAAGGTCAAAACTGATGAAGGCTACCTGTGCTGGGCGAGATTGGCCAAGTGGCACGGTCATTCTGCAAGGTGTCAACTGCCCAGGAAGCTTCCAAACTGACACTTGGGTCAAGGAATTCGCCTAGTGATGAGTAAGAGGGTCTTGATCTCCAAGTGGAAGCAAGATTCTCCAAGTGGACTCAAGAACTAAAGATTAACTAAAGTGGGAGAGGACACAAGTCAGCTTCAGGCCAGTCTCAAGATGGCTCATCCTTTCTCCAAAACCCTATATATAGATCTCTCTCATGAGGTCTAGAGAGGTTGGAATTTTGTGCAAGTAAGGAAGTGATGTTGGTTTGTGTATAGAGCTATTGGGTGTTTGCTTGAAGGAGGTGAAGAGGAGATTTCTTTCAGCTGGGAGGTGTTGCTGGATTGGGCCCATTGTGGTTGTAACTCTCTCAGAACTTTACTTCTATTATCAATAAAGTATTTGAGATTCTTCTATGTGCATGTGTCTTTATGATGAATAGATGCTTGTACATTTGATTTATGCTAATCCTATAATCAATTATGGATGTATTCTTCTTGTAGTTTCCTTTTCTTGTGCTTTTACAGGATCTGTGTGTAGCTGGGCCGGTGGAAGGACAAGGAGCTAGGAGCAAGCGGCAAGGAGTGAAGACTGGATTGACTATTAGCGCAAGATAACGGTTAGTAGATCATCCTTTTCTTCCCTCTCTCATCTCATAAAGAAGAATCCTTGAATAGCTTTGCATTCTGTTGTTGCTGAGGTACTATCACCCTTAGAGTGGGATAGAGGAATTCTGCATTAGATACTTTTCCCCCCAACAAATTGGCGACTCCGCTGGGGATCGTATCTTGTTGGTTTGTTGTGTTTCTTGCTATTCATTTCATAAACAAGGAGAGTACCGAATCGAACCGTGTTTGAATCTATCAAACACAAAGTAGAGGGCAGCTACTCTGGCTCAGTTTTGAGCAAGTTTATGATTTGAAGAGCTGATCCACAAGGACTCTAATAAGCTCTTAGTGATAGCTTTTCATCCTCCTTTACATCCCTTAGTGTGTCCTTGACTGATAGTTTCTGATTTGAGCAAAAACTGTGAATTTTTGAGCAATCTGTGACCCGGAAACCAAGACGGACGAAAGTCTCGTTCTCCATTGCAGGCTGTACAAAGGCAGTCTGCATTTCAGCGCAGTTCCCGAAGGGGCTACCTGCGCTGAAGGTCAAACAGGCAGTGTTACACCTGCGCTGGACCAGTCTTGGCTTGAGTTCTTGGGGTTTCCTGCTGTGTCTTGATTTGTTTTCACTCTTGTTTTTGTTGTTTGCTGCCAGTCAGTAGGCCTATCTGAAACCATCTTCCTTTGTCATTATTCCACCTCAGTTGTATAAAGAAACTGTATTTGTTCTTTTGTATTTCTTGTGTCATTTACAGTTTCCCATAACAAAAGTGAACCAGTCATGCATTGACCTCTTAGATCTAGACCTGTGATTAAGTGTCGTTCTGATCTCAAGAGTTCGTTTATTTGCTGTTCATAGCTGATTGAGTTTGTCACTTTCGTTATATGGTTTGAGTTTATATATTTCTAAGTGTCGAAACAAGTGAATCGTAAGGTGTCTTTCGATTTTTGGACAAACTTGTTTGCTTTCGCTTGAAATTAAATTCAAAGTTATACAACAGCTTTCTTTTTGCATTTCATCAACATTAAGAAAGAGAAAAGAAATACTTGCATTGTGCATGTACATTATGACAGTTTGCATGTTGATTTAGGAAAGTGCATTAGTGTGTGCTCTATGATCTGTGTGAAAAGGTGTTATCTTCCTTCTCCCTCAGTAGTTAAGGTTTTCAAAGTTGAAAGATTGAAAAGCTTGCTTATCATCTTAGATTGCATTCAGGAGTGTTTCTATACATCTCGTGGTGATCCATAAAGGCAAACTGCTAAACAAGATCAACCTTAAAATAAATTGAATTTACATAACAACGCATTGAAACATAACGCAAACATCTAGAGGTCTAAGCTAGAGACGTGTTCCGGCATCGTTAAACGTGATATCTTAGCGTTGAGTGGTTGGGTGACTCCTCCACGGTGAAGCGATAAGTATCAATACGAACTTGTGCTCCCACGTACCGTCGCGTATATATTGGGAGACCCCTATAGGATCAAAGCCTTTATCCATAGGAAACTGTGTCGGCCGCCCTACTGATCGCAATGCAGTGAACACAGCATTCATGAAGATCGACCACTCCTACCGTAAAACATATTCTGTGGTTTTGCGAAAGGTTTGGCACACCCTCTGCCTAGAACTCCAGAGCAGTTTCTTTTGGCCTTTTTCAAACTCTATAACTGAAAAATTCCATCCGAGCATTTGTCACTTCGGGCTCGTTAAAACATCGAAGGAGACTAGAGTCATCTTTAGCTTTTTCTCGACTCTTAAAAAGTGAAAAAGCAAGTTGTGTCTAAGCGTCGTTATAAAATTTATTTTAAACGGAACATAATCACCTCCTATTCCCGCGTTGATCTTTAAGTTGAGAACATGGAACGCCCCAACCAAGGAACTCCACATGATGGAAGTCCTAGTCCATTCTCCTCTTGGGGAGAAGTTGGTGCGCCCCACATGGCCACATTGTCGCTTCCAGGGCTGACAATCGGCCTGCCTGTTTGGCTATTCTCAACTAGTGTAGTTCAGAACACCATGGTTCCTGAGCAGTCAAGTCAACAGTTAGATGAGTCTAGAGCATCCCACCAGCCTTCTACTTCCTCTAACCCTTCCTCCAATCCTTCATCTTCAAAAGGTAAAGCTGGCAAAAGCCAAGCTCCCACGGAGAAGAAGGAAAAGAAGAAGAAAGAAAAGAAGAAGAAGGAGCCTAAGGCGACTGGGGGCAAGCAAAAGACATCTAACAAAAACCCACACACAGCACAGACCGGGCCTAAATCGCCATGTGTCATATGTAGAGGAGACCACTTCCATAGAGATTGTCCCTGTATTCCCCGGATACTAAGGGACTGGTCCCCTCGTCTGCACAATTCGGGAGCATCAACCTCTGATAGCCATGTTGATTGCTTACCGTCAACCAGCGAAAGTGAAGGTTCAAGACAAAGAGGGGGAGCAAGATCCCCCTGCAGACTGTGTGAAGGCGGTCACGCCATCCACCGTTGTCCCTTCTTAGACGAAGCGAAGAGAGTTTTGGAAGATCGTCTGGTTTCTCCGATAGTACTTCCTCCTGGATACAAAAAACTCGTGCCAAGTCCTTCGTTGGTTGAAAATACAGCTGGCCCGCTCAAGTGGTCAACTGAAGCGTCAGTCATTGAAAATGAACCTACTGAATCCAGACCAGACGAAAGTCTAAAGGTCGATACGGAAGTTGACCCGGTTCTTCCTTCAGAGGCTTCATCCTCAAATGACACCGTCACTGAAGATTCATCTTCAAATGACACCCTCACGGAAGAGAATAAGGATGACACCATCCAGATTCTTTTCGTCAACACAGATTCTGATGAACATCAGGGCAATGCGCCCATTCCTTTATTGCAGGAAGGAACATCGTCAGGATCGTATCCGGCCGTGTATTCGGTCCCACCACCAAGCAACCTGGTTGTGTCCTTTGATTGGAACCAACTGGGCAGACCCCGGTTACCAGCCAGTATACCATTCAGAATCATAGTCCAAATTTATAGAATGGTGATGGCTGGAACTATCATTGATGAAGGGGCATCTGTGAGTATCCTTTCCTCTGTTGCTTGGAAAGCACTGGGTTCCCCGGCGCTTTTGCCTGAGATAAGAAATCTCTCGGGCTTTGATAAAGGAACCAGTCGACCATTAGGGATCCTCCCCAATGTGCCTGTTACATTGAAAGGGAAGACCGTTAATTTGAACGTGATGGTCGTTCAAGGACCCTTGGATTATAACCTACTCCTTGGACGTGACTATATATATTGCATGGGAGCTATAGTCTCCTCACTCTTTAGAGTAATGTGTTTTCCACACGAAGGAAGGATGGTCAAGCTCGTAGACCAACTTTCATTTCCGGGATCACGCATCGCAAATAGTCAAATACCAATCCTCAATGGTCTATTCACCCAAGAAATGTCTCCACCCCCAGTCCTCCTTCCCGATGAGTGCGAGTGATTCGGAAAGATGGGACTGGAGCCTAGGGGGCATGCATCCTGGTCTGCTTCGGCAGAAGAAACCTTGGGTATAAAGTAGAATTTCCGCGAGAGAATATGACTAGTTCGTACCCCATCCGTGGATGGAAGAGGGGTTGTTCTAGAATAGGATTCTTTTGATAAGGTTACTTGTCTGACAAAGGTCATTCAACTCTGTCTAAACAGGTAGGCTACCAAGGAAAGAGATTCTATTGCGGCAGCAAATGGAAACCATCTTTGGGTAAAAGGCAAGCCTCACCCATTAAAACTAATGTTTTAGAGGATAAGTAGGGGCAGCCTCCAAAGAAAAGGATTCCTTTGCTGCAACAAGTAGTAACCATCTTTGAGTAACCTGATGATAGACATCGCCGAAGAAAGAGTTTCATTTGCGGCAGCAAATGAAACCATTCTTTGGGTAACCAGAAAGAGGCAAGCCTCACCCTTTAAAACAAATGTTTTATCGGATAAGTAGGGGCAGCCTTGAAATTGTACTTTATACCTGGGGGCATGCCACTTTTGGAGTGCAAGCAAGGGACGACTATTTATTTTTTAAATTTTTAGGTCCTCCCTTTAAAACTGTAGGTCTAACCCTTTAAACTCGTAGGATTAGCCGTTTCCAAACTTGCATAAAGAAAGGATGAGGGGCAAAGGTCAAAATTTGCCAAATTTAGAGCATAGCTTATGTGAGGTGCAAGCTCTATAAAAATTGGAATCTTGCAGGAAGACATTTCTTATCCTATGACTGGTATAACGAGCAGTTTTAGCATAAAGTTCATGCTCATTAAAAAATAAACACAAGATCCGAGCAGTTTTAGCGTCATAGTTCATGCTCGTTAAAAAATAAACATAAGCTTTTGAGCAGTGTTTTGGTGCATTCAAGCTCTTTAAAAAATAAACCTAGTACCGGTAAATAACCATTGTGATCGTAAATTTATTAGCCATAAAAGCCTTGGTCGTGTTTTCACCTGCCACCTCCATTCCGTTTGGCCTATCGTTCACCCCCATATGATTGTTTACCCATTTTGAGGAACAGCTGCGAAGAGTGATTTCACTTAGCCATCCTTGTGACACTGCCGTGATTGGAAAATTCCAACCTGTACCTGGAATCTGCTGCTATCCCTGTTTATCACTCGTTCCTCAAAAGACGAGTCTTCTTTAAGCTCTTTTCAACTGACTCGTAAAATATGGAAAGATTGCTGAGTTTTGGCCTTCCAGCTCGTTAAAAGGACCGGAAGAGCTATCCCTCCTCTAGATTTTAATCTTTTTGGACCTGAGGGATTATTGCACAAAAAGGTCGAGCGCTTGTTTTATTCGGCTCGTTAAAGTTATCGAAAATTCATCCCTTTTGTATTGTTTTATACTTTTTCAGACTTAAGGGATTAGATGACGAAAAAGGAATTTTGGAGTTAACTTTCTGTACCTTTTCAGACTCTCTAAAAATGAAAAGGACCGAGTTGTCTTTGTTGCTAGACTCGTTAAAATGATTAAATAGCGACAAACTTGTCTTTAGACGAGAACGAGTTTCCCTATCGCTAGGCTCGTTAAAACATAGCGATGGGCTTGCCCGAAGGGCAGGTTATAGAACAAGCATATGTTATCCTCCTCAAGCTTGACAAAAATAAAGACGTACTGGTCAGAAATGACTGGGGAAAAATTGGGAGAACCTCAAAGCTTTGATGGTAGCAAGTCACTCTTGAACATGACACTTTGTCCTCCGTACCACATCGGGTTGGGTTGTTTCATTCACCGGTCTCATCACCATGGTCCTCGCCAAACCATCCGTATTTGGGGTAATGCTACCGATCCATCACATTAGTGTCGTTATATGTTCAAGAGATGTGTTCAGAAAGAGTCAACCGTGTCCCGTCCACTACCATACATTATCCTTCATCCACCCATGATCGCCACCCTGAATCATATCTCACAGTTTGTTTTCACCTCCACTAAAGTCATTAGCTCTGTTCCGTGTCACTGATGTGGGATTCATTAAGGCCCTCCTTTGACGGATCGCTTCTTGTCGACTTCAGCTCATTATCCAAGAAGTTGATCTAGGAACACCCCCCCAGTACTTTGAAGCTTGCATGCCTCAATGGCAAGTTTCTCACTTCCGGCGATAGGTATACATCAATGACCTTCGACCAGAAGATTTTGCGTGGTGTTCGACGCCAAGTCCTTTATTCACACCACGTGAATTGTACTGCAGTACCTTGAGGGTCATTTTCATTATTGGTGATTCCTCTCGCGCTTGTTAACGGTTTACATTATTGACCGGTAATCAAGCGATGTCTTTCCATGTTCGACTTCAACGCAATTCTCACATGGATCGACTTGTACTTAGAGTGAAGATCGAACGAGATTGAAGACCCCGGATCTAGTTTCATCCATCCGGGCTGCGATATATATTCAGGAAATATAAATACATTGGATATGTACATTATTACAGCAGATGATCATCCTACTCAAAGGATGATAATTTCAGCAGAGAATTATCAGTCTATCATCAGACGATCCTCTGTTATATGTACCAAAATGAATTTATAAAGCTGAGCATGGGAATGCCCGCCTCAGCTAGATCATGAAAGCAAAATGAAAAATAATGTATTGTATTGTATTTTATTGCAGGGCACCTCTCAGCCGATTGAATGAACTTCGGATCCTCCTAATAAAGAATTTCACCCGATAAACGACCTCATACATTAGGGGGCAACTGTTATAGACATTTTTGTGCCTAACAGCATGGAGCATGAAATGTCAATAATCTGAGGGATCCAAAGTCCCTAAACATGTTGTTCTTACCCTTAGAGGAACAAGGTCTGCAAACCACAGCACTAAAAATCAGTTCTCCACCTGAAAACACTCAAAAACAGGCTATTTCTGGATCATGTCAGCTGCTCCACTGAGCATCTGCGCTGAATGTGAACTGCTCTTCCTTGTACCTGCGCTGAAGGTCAAAACTGATGAAAGCTACCTGCGCTGGGCGAGATTGGCCAAGTGGCACAGTCATTCTGCAAGGTGTCAACTGCCCAGGAAGCTTCCAAACTGACACTTGGGTCAAGGAATTCGCCTAGTGATGAGTAAGAGGGTCTTGATCTCCAAGTGGAAGCAAGATTCTCCAAGTGGACTCAAGAACTAAAGATTAACTAAAGTGGGAGAGGACACAAGTCAGCTTCAGGCCAGTCTCAAGATGACTCATCCTTTCTCCAAAACCCTATATATAGATCTCTCTCATGAGGTCTAGAGAGACTGGAATTTTGTGCAAGTAAGGAAGTGTTGTTGGTTTGTGTATAGAGCTATTGGGTGTTTGCTTGAAGGAGGTGAAGAGGAGATTTCTTTCAGCTGGGAGGTGTTGCTGGATTGGGCCCATTGTGGTTGTAACTCTCTCAGAACTTTACTTCTATTATCAATAAAGTATTTGAGATTCTTCTATGTGCATGCGTCTTTATGATGAATAGATGCTTGTACATTTGATTTATGCTAATCCTATAATCAATTATGGATGTATGCTTCTTGTAGTTTCCTTTTCTTGTGCTTTTACAGGATCTGTGTGTAGCTGGGCCGGTGGAAGGACAAGGAGCTAGGAGCAAGCGGAAAGGAGTGAAGACTGGATCGACTATTAGCGCAAGATAACGGTTAGTAGATCATCCTTTTCTTCCCTCTCTCATCTCATAAAGAAGAATCCTTGAATAGCTTTGCATTCTGTTGTTGCTGAGGTACTATCACCCTTAGAGTGGGATAAAGGCATTCTGCATTAGATACTTTTCCCCCCAACACAAAATACTTTCGAAAAGACTTAAAGATGTGCTGGAAAAGAATTGCAACTATAAATGAAATTTTGAAGTAAACTATCTGTGAAAAAGGAAATGCTTCAATTCATAAAACCTTGC
Organism: Pinus tabuliformis; assembly: GCA_031772625.1. Classification (NCBI taxonomy): domain Eukaryota; kingdom Viridiplantae; phylum Streptophyta; class Pinopsida; order Pinales; family Pinaceae; genus Pinus; species Pinus tabuliformis. The sequence goes on from CM062818.1 coordinate 1,467,114,144, forward strand.
AAAGGAAGTAAACTTCATGAAATAAAGGCACTTCAAAATAATCAAACAGTAATCTAAGTGTTTTTCATGTGTTAACTAACTTTAGCAATCCATTCAAAGATGCTTATGTTCCTTGAAACTATAATATGTTTATGATGATTTTATGCAACTGCTTCCAGGTCTTATTAAATATGTACTTTTAATACTGAAGACGGTTACTAAATTAATGATTCATTCACTTTCGTAATAACTGGAAATAATATGCAGAAAAGTGATTCATTGTTCGCTACAAAAGAATAATTAAATCCAGGTGCAGGCAATAGCATGCATTGGTGCAGGAAAGAGCTCCTTACACAGTCCGATCGAAAAGCATTAAAACAAAGATTGAGGGTAAATGAAATATAGGAAAGATATTTCATAAACAAAGTAAACACAACTAACTCTCAAACAACGGATCCATTTCACACGTTAGCTACAAAATATATTTTAAATCAGAATTTGAAAGATAAAGATTAAAACTATAACATCACACAGCTACAAACGAAATATCCACACCTTCTTTCTGAATAGTGAAAGTGAGAGGGGAAAACGAGATTGGTTGGTTGGGCCCTAACCAACCAGCTTGTTCCCCTTTTAAGGAAAAAAAAAGCTCATCACTTCAAAATATACATAAAAGATAAACTAAATGTTGTGTATGAAAATCATGGAAGTTCTCTTGTATTACCTGGTTCAAAAACTATACATGACAGATTAGTCCAACCCCAGAGCTGAGGCAATAGCTAGATTACATGAAAAAAATTACAATCAGTGGATCGTTTATGACTAGCCTCCTCCTACCTATATCTATATTTTATATATCCTTTCATCTCTAGCCACTTTCACTAATTACAAATATTTCTTGTTCACGCCTTTCGGCTAAACAAACTTAGAAACTAAAAGTACAAACTTGGCCAAAAGTTATAATACACATGAATATCACTTGGTAGTAACCTAACTTTGGCAAATATTCCCTGATTGCGTGCCACCTGTTATCATGCTTTAGTATATCAACAGCTAAATTTGGAGTTAAGGATCGACACATGTCCTCATGGAAGATTTGACTTCTCGAAGATCTCGGACAGTCTTCGTGGAGGTGTAGGAATCTACCTGTGCTAGTCATACTCATTCATAATTAATACTAAGTTCCATGGTTACTCTAGGAAATTAATATGAGTTACACGAGATATGTAAATAGGCATGAAATCCATATAAAATGATTAATAAATTGTTTAAATAAATCTTAATATAAAATATAAACATGTTGAGGAATCAATAACTATCTTGTACTAGTGCAAAAAGGAAGGGTCTTTCATTGAGATAAAACAGAGGTTCATTTTGATGGAAATCGGGTAGAAAATAGGGCAATTTAGGATACCAACATCCTCCCATCCCTAAGCTATTGTGTGTCCTAAGACAATGTTTTACCTCTGCAAAAACGTTCAAAAATGAATGGACATCTCCTCAGTCCTAGACTTCAATGTTTATTCCTTCCACTAGTATCTTTAGCTTCTTGTCTCGGGCTTTTTGTAGCTACTTAGTCACCTTCTTGAGGCATTTATAGCTTTTGGAAGGCCGATACTTCCATACCTTTACTTGTTTCTTCTGCCTCTTTACTTCTGCAAGTAACTCCACCTCACTCTGTTTCTACCAACTCTGCTCTTTCATGACCTGGTTCAAAACCTCCAGGTCATGGACTTGTTGCTCCAGATCTACTATTCTTCTATTGAGGAAAAGAGTGGAGGGTGTTGTGCTAAGATCTTCAAGTGTGAACATCCTTTCCGTCACAAACTCAAAACAAATCCCATCATCATCAAGGTCAAGGTTGTCGAAAGCTTGCTTTATGACATTGTTGAGGGTTTTTATACTCGAGGTTTTCTCATTATTGAGGGTTTTGATGCCCTCACCAATATTCGTGCCTTGTGCACTCAATTCCCTGGGGCTATTAACACCTTGTTCTCCTGGTTTCTCAGGGGATTCAGAACCTTATCATTCAAAATCAGTAAGGGTTTTGTTTCCTCACTCTTCTACAACTGCAGGGACTTTAGTACCCTGTCCTTCGAACACTGCAGGGTCTGCAATACACTAACCTTCAAAAGCCGCAAGGTCTTCAGTATCCTGAACTTCTAAAATTGCAGGGTTTTCAATACCCTAACCCTCGAAATTGTTAAGGGTTTCTATGTTTGGTTCGTTGAAATTATCAAGATCCTCTGCATGTTGTTCCTCTTTGTTCTTTTTTGCTTGCACTTCACCAGTATGCCGTGTCGACATCATATTTATACTCCTTAGCCTACTGAAAAATGTTGAAAATAGGATGTCATCTTATGCATTCTCCTCATCTTCCACAGTGTCTGCCATTGCATCTGCAAGCCCCGAGAGATTATGAACTATAGGTGAACTTTGGGGTGTTTCATTGATTAAGATTGGAGAACTCTACTGGCTCATCCCTTGGGCGACAACTTTCCTCCTCATCAAGGCTCTAGTCTTCCTCTTCTCTGCACAGGTGGAGTGTTCTCAACGACCCTCTTCTCAACTTGCATTGGTGAACTTTTACCTTGCCGCTTGTAATCAAACAATGTCCTCTCCTTTCTCTTTTTACCTATACTGGTGCTAGCAAACTCTTCTGCACCCCTTGCTCAGAATTTTTTCAGAAATGCTCCCCACGTTATCCCATTTTCTTCTAAATTTTTCTTGACCAGAATTGTAATAAGTTCGTGACGACAGATCTTGTTTGCAACCTGGCTTACACTGCTACTCTGCACATTTATTTCCATCTTCTCAAGGCTTCTAAGCAAGAAGTGAGGAAAATTAATCAATTTTCCTGCCTCGAAATGCAATAGCAATCAGAGGTGGTATACAAATGCCAAGGTGTACACCTACAACGGTGTCGTGATGAGACCATTCTTGACAGGGGATCATCGCGCATATTAAAGTTTTACTCGCAACAAGGCAGAAACTTAGGGAATAAGGGTCAATTTTTAGCATGAGAGAGCATTTTATTAATATTCTTTCATGAGTGGGAAGATATGAACATGTTTATTTGACACATGACACAATAGAGGGACTGAGATGAGGACAGTGACAAATTACTGTGTAACAAATTCCCCCTAAAGTATGAAGCCCGAGAGAGTGGGAGTGGGTAAATGCTCTATGAAACTGTCTGAACCGAAACACCGCCTTGAAGAACCTACAAGTGCAAGTACAATTGATATCTCTGATAGTGAAATACATGTAGTCTAGGCATAGGAAGAGCCATCCAAAAGACAAAGGAAACTTGGTCTGTGGTATGGACACAGTCACCTAGTTGATAAGACCATATATAATGATAAAGGTATGGTCGCAGCCATCCATGAAGACTCAGGTATGGTCACAGCCATCCAATCAAAGGGTCATGTATGTAATCACAAACTAATCCACGTAGCCCGAACACATGTAATCTTAGCCTGGGGTCTTGAAACCAAACTGATCATAGTACAAATTCTAGCATGCGAACAGATGCACTGACGTTGAGCATGATAGAAAGTCACTTAATTACCTGTCAATGATGAAAACCATTAACAAGTGTGAGAGAAACCACCAATAATGCCAATGGCTCTCAAGGTATTGTCCAGTACAATCCACTAAGTGTGAAAAATGAGATGAAGTCAAACATTCGTGGAATCACCAAATCAAAGACCAGTGATGAATGTCTGTCATTAGGCACAAAGAACTTGCCATTGAGGCATGCAAGATCCAAGGTACTGAAGGGAATCTCTCGACTAATCTCTTGGATAATGAGTTGCCATTGATAGGAGATGATCTATCATAGGAGGGCCATAATGCTTCCCCCATCAATGATGTGAGGTAAGGAACAGGTAGTAGATGGTGAAACAGAGTATCAGAGGAGGAGGTAAGAATGAAATTTGTAGAAGGATTATACTCTTGAACATGCCGGCGACACAACTCCAAAGGATCGCAGCATATTGGTACCAAGGGATCGAAGGTCTGATGAAGACAACATGGATCAGATGGAATGAGGCAAAATGGCAACCCAAAATCCCAAAAGGCCAAATGACAATGTGAAGATATCCCAACCCAACAAGAAGCAGAAGTGTTGATGTTCAAGAGTGACTAGCTGCCGTAAGTAACCAATGATGACTACCAAATTTTCCCCCACCATTGTTGGTGAGTACCCCAATTATTTTGAAAACAAGCTTGAAGGGGATAACATATGCTTGTTAATATAAGTTCGACCTTCGAACGAATCCAACCTAGTAATAATTTAATGAGACCTAGGGAGGAGAAGCTCAAGTCTTGTCATGATGATGAGTCCAATGTCATCATGGTTTATCGAGTCTGACATAGGGAAAACTCGGAGTCTTTTTCATGTTTAGAGAGTTTGAAAAAGACACAGAAAAGAAAACTCCAAGGGGGGTCCTTTTTCGTAAATTTGTGTCCCTCGAGCTCGAAAAAGTATAAAAGAATACTCAAGAGAACTGCTTGACCATTACGATCATGGATTACTTTACGTAAGTAGTGGCCTCGATCTGAAAAAGTAAAAAAGCAATCGAAGACATGTCATTTCATAACCAAGTTCGAACTCGAAACAAAAACAGTTCGACAATCTTTTCATGTTTATACGATTAGAAAAGAGCTCAAAGTCGACCACTTTTGATTCCATTTAACGAGTTAAAAGGGAAAAGTCCACAATATTTTTGTCTTTTGAGTCGAAAAAGAGCTGAAAGAAGACTTTTGGAAAATATGGACCGAGTGTATATAAATCATGACATGTACCCACCATCCCTGTTTCTGCACAAAAAATCACACCATAAGATACATTTGATACAAATACATTATATATATATATATATATATATATATATATATATATAGACACACACACACACACATATATATGGAAATTATATGGAAATTAGGTTAAAAACTCAAAATCCTAAAAAACATTTATAGTAAATGATAAAAAGCCTAAACCCTATAGTGCAAAACCTTAAAAATTGGGAAAAATCACCATAAAAGGGGTCCGTGGTAATTCATTTTTACATTTAAATTTTGAGTTTTTTTACCTTTGGTGATTTTGTGTGCAAAACCTCACAAAGTTTTGAGCTCGATTCTGGCATCAGAAATCAACCATCTCGCCTGAGACTCTTAACAAGTAAGTAATCCCTCTTTTGCACTACATTTCAATTGTTTTTTCAGTCAATTTCATGCTTCAGAGGTGGTTTTTGGTGGATTTTCCATTCCAAATCTACCTCTCAGTCGTCGCAAAATATCTACTCGAGTTAGCGAAGACCAAGCATGCTAACCCACACCACCATTGGGATCGTCACTAGAGATAGATGTACTCTTGCAACGATCGTGGAAAAAATGAACTCTGACCTCGAGTCGTCACTGTTGTTTGAAAAACAGCTGCGACAATGCCGTAAAGATTGAAATTTTTCTAGTTTCTGCATTTTAAGCTTATGGAAAAGATCCTAATTATTTTTTCCTTCAATGCAGGGAAAAATGGCATTCGTATCACAGGAAAGTACCCACGATGAAAATGATGAACAAGCATTTAATGATCCTGGGTGCAAGAGGACCCTATGTGATTGTGGATTGCTGAAATTTTTCCTTACACCACACCTTCGAGCACAACCTAACTTGCTAGAGCTGTTGATCTGCTCATGGAACCAGACAGAGGGGAAGTTTGTCATCCGTGCCAAGGAAATTGAATTTGATGCAACAGATATATATTTCTTGAATGGTTTATCTCATTGTCGTGAGAGACCAATCTTAGAGGGTACATTGGTTGCTGGTGAGACCCTTGATACGCTGATCGCGCGGGTGTGCCCAGGGGCGCGCAATTCATCCACTAGCGGGAAACTACAGATCTTGACAGTGGAGAACTTGACCGTTCGCATAGTTTTGTTCATGGTTACGAGAGTAGTGGGCTCTCAAGCACAACATGAGGCAACAAAGACTCATCTTTGGCTAGCCCTTGATTGCCTCATTCCAACCATGTATAACTAGGCTGAAGCAGTGTCCATTAACATGAAGAGGCATCTTACTAAGTGCCGACAAGGGGAGGCAAAATAGTTCGGATACGGATCCATTATAGTTCCACTCATGTTGAAGTGGGTTCCACTACTACAACTACAAGTCATGGACCTATATATGCCTAGGCCGTGAGAGACCCGTATCACCCGATGCGCACATGTAATGCCACAGCGGGGTGGCGGCTGACCGGTATCATGGACAGTGTTGTTTCGAGAGTGGCTGGACCATCAGAAGGTCATTGTCGAGGACTGGACATATGCAGGCATGGATTTTCGCGGAGACCTCGACATGTTGCTCCCACCTAGTGAGTAGTGCGATGAAGGAGGTAAACACTTGGTCAAACACCACACTATTTACATGTTCTTTTAATGATGTTTTTGGATTTTATCATGTATATGTCTTAATCGTCATCTCTATGTTACTTGCAGGTGTGGGACCGGAGAGACCCATAGGACTGGATCCTGAGGCATGGAGGGACCTATAGGGAAACAGAGAGTAGGCTCTGGTTTTCCCGGGCGGCAATGCAGAGGAGGAGATCGCCCGTAACCTTGAGGGCTTGTCTGACGGGATCCCAAACTACAGCGGAATTGAGGAGGTCCCAGTAGAGTATCAAAGACATACAGTCGGAGTAACACCTAGAATACATAGGCTTTTGAGACAAGTTGCATAGGCAGTGGTCTGCTATAGAGAGTAGAACCCACTGCTGTAGGCACCTATGCTTTACTTTCTGCTATTTTTGAGAGACGTGTCTCGGATGTATTAGGAACACAGACTCTATTGTTTGGCATACACACTTATTTTTTGAGTGCCTCAGTGTGCCACACAACATATATATATATATATATATATATATATATATATATATGGTTTATTACTGTGTCTAAATGCTTCTATACAATATTTGATTACATGTTGCATAAATGTATGTCTAATACATGATTTGCTAATGCATCAGTTAATGTGTTTAATCTTATTGGAATGTCTTGATATTAAAATCAAAATTTCTTTCCAATAATTTAACACATAAATACAACCTTAAAATCCTATTATCTCTAATGGAATAACGCCTATTAAGTTGGTGGACAACAAGTTGAGAATCTAGATTCACAACCAATGCATGAATATTGAGGTTAACAGCCTCAATCAGTGATTCAATGACAACACTATTGTCATGTGGAAAGAGTCAAATTTGCGGACAAAACTGACCTCCCTAGAAACTAAGGCTTTTCTAGTTACAAAAAAAACAATCAAGCACTATCTTTCCCTAAATATGCATTTGAAAATAAAAGCAACCAGGTGTTTAAGGCTTACCTTTAGTCCAACGCTGTTTGTAGCGGCCAAGCCTCTTCAATTCAGATGAGCTCCTCTTCTTGAAGACTGCATACACAAACAAGCAAACGATTACATAGCACCTGAATAACTCATATAATAAAACATATTCATCATAAATACCAAGGAGTTTATGAAACAAATTATATATAACAACTTGTTGAGAAAAATGAACTTAATTGTATTAATTGGAAACAAAAGAAACCTTACATCCAATGCCTTGGTGTTGTGCAGGTCCCTCTCAGGGTCCAGCAAGAGTTCTCCTCTACTTTGATCAGCTCACCCACTTCCAAATGAAGCTAAGAAAGGAATGTGATCTCTCCTCTCAAGCTCTATAAGGGAGTCCTAATTTCAGCAGCATCTACCCTTAGAAATGTTCAGCTTTCAACCTCCTTTGCCTCTGGCCCAATGCCTGTATTTATAATTCTTTGGAGGAAGTTAAATAGGTCCACCATCAATGGGATAAGCCCTTCTTTCAAAGGGATAGCTCCCCTCTTCATGGGATAAGTTCCTCTTTCATTGGGATGCATGAACCATCTGGAGGTGCTCAATCCACGTCAAACCATCTTCTAGAATGCTCTAGAATCGACCGCAAGTAAGTTTTTGAAGTAAAACTTGTGCCTTTTGACTCTTATAGGGGTACGCACCCACCCCTTTACAGACAGAGCGTAAAATTATGCAGGTATTATGTACTTGAGGTGCGGGCCCGCAGGTAAGAGTAAGAGAAAGTGCGGAACCATAGTTATATTGATTTTTTAAAGGCTTTCTCTCTTTTTTGGAGTTTGACATGAGGAGCAGAGGTATAAGACTTGCCAAAGAGGACAGTATGGTTATTGATGGAGCCATACTGACTGCAAATAGTTATGGTGACAAATTTTAGAGTAACAGATTGCCCCCTAAAGTGTGAGGTCTGTAGTAGATCAGGGTTTTATATCATCTAGGAACGGTGAAGCACTTTATTAGTTCGAGGATTATCTTGTGGAGAGCCCAGTCGGAACCTGCAAATATTCAACACAAAATACATATATGAGATCATATCATCGCTGAGGTAGGCATTCCCATACTCAGATCAAAAACTTAACTAACAAACTAACTACTGCTCTGATATAGGAATGATTTCGCAATAAATCATAATCATATACACAGGTAGACACAGTATGGACGCAGCCATCTATTTATAATTAGTCTACTGTATAATGAATACAAAACTCCTCGTAGCCTGGATGGCGGAAACTAGATCCAAGGTCTTCATTTCTGCTTCCCGAAATAGTACGATTCTATCCATGCGAATAAATGAGTTGATGTCGAACATGGTAGAAACCACTTGATTACCAGTCAATGATGTAAACTGTTAACAAGTGTGAGAGAGACCACCAGTGATGTCAATGGTTCTCAAAGTACCGAGTACAATCCATGAGATGTGAATGAATGTGTTGATGTCGAACATGTCACAGAATCCCTTGATCGAAGGTCATTGATGTAACCTATCGTCAAAGGTGAGAAACATGCCATTGAGGCATGCAGATCCGAAGGTACTGATGATTTCTAGATCATCTTTCTAGATAATGAACTGAAGTCGATAGAAAGCAATCCATTGCAGGCAAGCCCACAACACGAAATCATAGATCAAGTTGAATAAATGTAGCTGTAAGGACTGACTCAGGGATGGTCAAGATGGATGACAGATATTTTGCAGATGAATGGTTTATTTGCAAGACTCCTCTTGAACACATAACGACACTACAGATGGTTTGGTAACAATTATCGCAAAGTTAATACCCGGAAACCGGCTGAAGACTTTCAATGTGGTTTGATCAACTATTAGGCAAAGGATTTCCCAGCCCAGGTGAATGAAAAGTGTCGTGTTCAAGAGTGGTGATAAGGTTTTTCTGAGACAAAGTATAACAAATAGACTCATTTTCCTCTCTTTTCCCCCACCATTTCTAGCAAGTACCTCTTTATTTTTTACAAGCTTGAGGAGGATAACATTTGCTTGATTATAAGCTCATCCTTCGGATGAGTCCAACTTAGTTTAGATTTGAAACCTAAGAAGGAGTGGTCCGTTCCTGTTTGTAATCGAATAGGTCCTTTACTGTGAAATTTTAACGAGTCCAGTATAGGAGAAACTCGGCGTTTTTCAATTTTAGAGAGTCTGAAAAACTTAAGAAGACTCCAGAGTTGACCTTTTTCGTAAATTTGTGTCTCCCAAGCCCAAAAAAGTATAAAATAATACTTGAGAGAACCGCTTGATCTTTACGACCAAGGAGTAATTTCATGATTAGTGTCTCTGATCTGAAAAGTAGAAAGCGATCAAGGACACGTCGTTTTATTTCCAATATCGAATTTGAAACGACAAAAATCCGGCAATATTTTCATGTTTTTACGGTTAGAAAAGGGTTGTAAGAGGACCGTCCTTTTAATTCCGTTTTAACGAGCTAAAAAGAAAACTCGGCAATCTTTTCACATTTTAGGAGTCAGAAAAGAGCTTAGAGATGACTCTGATGTTTTTGTTTGTAAAAAATGACAATTTTCCTTGAAAATCCTTTATCCTACAAAAAAACCAACACATTACTCATACATGTTGGAGATAGATAAAAATACTTTGAAAAATACCTTTTCATGGTGAAAAATAAACAAATTTACCATTTATTTACCCAAAAAACCTATAAAAAGGGCTTTTACCAATTCATTTTTACCATTTTACTATTTGAGGAGAGAAAAAGGGCTTTTGGCAAGAAACTTCCCGTGGACATTGCGGAGAATCCGACCGTCGGAATTGAACGCCGTCTCTTCCAGGTAATCTACAACATCCTCCTCTTCAATTTCATCTGTTTAGAGTTCTTTTTAAGGCCCCAGATTTCATTTTTGGGAGGTTTTATGGTTTCAAAAACTGCCTCTCGGGGTACACAGGCACCACACTAGGGACCCGCGGACCCCGACATTTTCTCAGTTGGAAAAATGTCAGGGGTCCGCACCCTGCCTTCAGGGACCCTGCGTACCTACGCTCTGTTCCTAAAGGCGGGGTGCGTACCCCGCGCAACGAGTTTTTAAAACCTAAATTCTCCAAAATGGACCAAATTTTTTTGATTTTATGGAATCTAATGGATGTTTCATGGCATGTAGATTGTTCACCATGCTCGATTGGCGCGAGAGAGAGCACGAAGATGTTGATTTGGCCGCCATTAATCATCAACCGTCAATTGATGCTTTGAAGGCATGCGGCCTTTATAAATTTTGGGCCATACCTGGCATGAGGGCCCAAGTGAGCTTTCTAGAGTGGCTGGTAGAAAGATGGAACGTTCAGGACCAGTGTTTTTATATTGGAGGGCACCAGCTTGAGATGGAGCTGGTAGATATCTACTTTATCACTGGTTTACCCAAGAGAGGTGAACACTTGACTCTGTTCGGGACTAGGCCAGGTGGCCAGTCTGTCACTAGTCTCCGACTAGAGTGGTGTAACACTCAGTCTCAGGAGAAGGGGATAGAAATCAAAACTATATCCCGTCCTGAACTTATGATGATTGCCTTTATAGTTACCAGACTTTGCGGGGCTGCCGCTTTACACATTGCCACTGGATCCCAGATGCGGATGGCAATTGATTGCTATCGAGGTACCATTTTCAACTGGTTTGACGCTGTGTTGGCCAATGTAAAAGTTAAACTGACTAGAGCCAAAAATAGAAAGCTAAAGACCTTTGGTTATGGGGCTTTAATTGTGAGTTTTGGCTTAGAGATTGTTCCGATGCTGATCCCACAACAGCTCACTGTTGAGATTGGGCTTCCCCGAGAGCCCAAATTGATGCGATGGGTTGCGGTTATGGCCCGTCATCCTGATAAGGGTACGGAGGTTGTCCGATTTACTCCAGAGTACTTTCGCTGGTTAGAAAACCAGGTCTTTGCTATATAGGATTTTCCTTATGCCGGAGTTTATTTTTGTGGAGATCCGGACATGGTTCTTCCACCGGGAGAACAATGGGATGATATAAGTAACTTCATTTTTCACAAGTTTTTTAAATTATCTATTATTTTTGTTTGTTTTATATTGTCTCAAAACTGATAGTAATAATTTTAAAAATGTAGATGTAAGCCCACGACATCCATCCAATATCCGGCCTTACGAGAGGAGACTACCAGCTGCAGCGGCACCAGCCCCACAGGACGAGGCCACAAAGACTTTGGCTGAGTTGGAAAGTGACCTGGAGCGTCTTACAGCAGATATACTGGAGACTACCATAGATGATATTCCAATCAGACTTCAGCGCTATGTAGTCGGGGTCCCAGGACCTTTTAGGAGGTTCTTGTGTAGGGTGGCCCGTACAGTGGTGTCATATAGAGATCATCACTAGTGATTGGATGGTCGTTTTGTAGACACATGTGACATTTTGTTTTTTTGTACTTATCATTTTTGCCGATCATAAGGTGTTTTTCAACCTATGATCAAAGACGATGTATTTTTTGACACACTCCTATATATATATATATATATATATATATATATATATATCATTATTACCGGCTTACCTTGTAAATCATGTTATGGAATGGTTTTAAATTTACCTGTATGATTATTGCAAATGTCTATTTAACATTCGAGAAGCAATTTCATCTGCTAATGTATTTAAAGACCTTGGAATATGCTAAAATTCAATGTAATCAAACTCACGTTCCAAGAGACGCACTCTCAAAAATAATCTTAATAACACTGGATTTCTAATGGCATACACTCTATTAAGCTGTAATACAACGAGTTCAGAATCTAACCTCACTATCAAACTCCGAATCCCAAATGAAATAGATTCAGATAATAACTCAATCACTGCACTATACTCGGCAATGTTGTTTGTTGTTTGACCGAGGCTTACCCCATGCATAGAAACTAACTCGTCAGAGGGTGAATAGATAACCCAAGCTGTGGAAGAAATGTTCTGTGTACTACGACAAGCACCATCAGCAAATCCAATGTATGTTTGGAGAGGCATCAACATCTGCAACATCAAGAGTAAAACCAAGATAAGCAGAAATAACGACGAAAACACACTCTCTAAGATAAGCACACTGTTTAAACTAACAAACACACCAGATAGAAAGAAAAACTATCCTAAAAATTCTCCATACCCATCTTTTAAGCATAATACCTCTTTAGGTAAAGTCCATTTCTGGGTTTACCCAAAGAGTCCCCGTCAAAGTCTACCAACTCATAGGCCCCTTTTGCTAGCTTTCGCTTGACAATATAGGGCCCATGCCACATAGGAACGAATTTTCCAGCACCTAATTTATCATTAGCTTGATCATATAATAACACTAGGTCTCCTTCCGAAAAATTTCAAGGGGTCACATTTCGATCATACTGAGCTTTCATACGTTTTGCGTGAGTTTCGATCGCCAATGCAGCATCACGTCGATTCTCATCTAATTGAGCTAAGTATAATAAACGCTTTTCCTCTTCGGAAGTAGCTGGAAGTAACTCGATGGCCATTTGCAGTGACGGGATTTCGCATTCAATGGGTAACATAGCTTCCAAACCATAAACTAGTTGGAAAGGAGTGAACCCTATTGATGTTTTCACTGAGGTTCGGTACGCCCAAAGCACTGAAAATAACATGTTGTGCCAATTCAACCTATGAATACCAATGATTCGTCAGATCATGATAACTAAAACTTTGTTGATGGACTCAACCATACCATTCGCTTGTGGATAATAAGGAGTTGAACTATCGTGACGCAACCCAAGCTGGCCTGTAAGTTATGCCATCATAACGTTTCGAAAATGACGTCCATGATCAGTGATTATCACTTGTGGGACACCAAACCTAGCAATTATATGATTGAACACGAAAATTGCAGTTGTCTTGTCGTCTGCCTCGAATGTAGGCATCGCCTCGGCCCACTTAGTAAAATAATCTACCGCAAGGATGATATACGCATGCCCCCCAGCCGAGTGAGGGTTACATGTAATAAAATCGATACCCCATTTTTCAAAAGGAACAACGACAATTATAGGGTGGAGAGGAGTAGGTGGAGAGCGCATCTTTCGATCAAACACTTGACAGTTGTGGCATTTTCAGACCACAGTAATACAATCTTTAAACAAGGACGGCCAGAAGTAGCCAGCGCGCAATATCTTTTAGACTGTGGCATACCCAGACATATGACCACCACACGCTCCAGAGTGATAGTCATTTAGAACCCTTTCAGCCTCTTTGTGAGTTAAGCAACGTCGAAAAATAGAGTCCGCCCCACGGCGATAAAAAGTATCTCCAATAATTTTGTATTATTGGGACTGGAATCGAATTTTCCGACGTTCCGACTTTGAAACTTCAGGCGAAAGGATTGGGTCTGGAGATAGATGATGATATCCCCATACCACGGATCTAAAGTTCTAATTAGAAACAAAGATTCGTCTGCAATGGGCTCCTCTGCCACAGTTTCTGTGTCAGCACGCGGGAAGTCACACATTAACTCTGCAAAAACTAAAGATTTCTTAGACTTAGATTTCTCAAACTCCAAGTCAAACTCCTGCAGGATAATGATCCATTTAGAGTACTTTCCCCCTAGCAATTGTTTGGTCAAAATGTAGATCATAGGGTTGCAATCCGAAATGACTGTAGTTTTACGTAGTAAAATGTAGTGACGAAAACGTTGGACAGCTTGAACAGCTGCCAGTTTCAATTTCTCAACATGTGAGTATTTTAGCTCAGTAGGATTTAAAGTTATACTAAGGTAATATATCACATGTTCATTTCCAAATTCGTCTTCCTGAACTAAGACCATCCCAATGGTGGAATGAGCGGCGGCGAGGTACAAAAAGTAATCCTGGTTGTAGTTGGGAGGATGCAACAATGGTGCATGGGTCAACGCGTGTTTGAGTGCATCAAAAGATTTCTGAGCTATCTCATCCCAAGAGAATTGAGCGTTCTGTTTCAACAACTGTGTAAAACCCTTTGTAACCTCGGTGTAGCTAGGAATGAATCGTCGTAAAAAGTTTGCTTTCCCCTGCAAACTTTGGAGTTGGCGAAAACTCAAAGGAGGAGGAAAATTGATAATAGCTTTGACCTTCGAGGGATCAACGCAAATGCTGACTTTCGAGACTACAAATCCCAGTAATCGACCCGTTTCTATACAGAAGACACATTTGTGTGGGTTCAACCAAATACGATAATGCCTACACCTCATGAAGATTGCACGTAAGTGGACGAGGTGATCAGCTCGATGTAATGAATGAGCGGGAAAGTCATCAAGATACGGTTGCACAATGTGTTTGATGTCACGAAACGCATAAGACAATGCCCTTTGAAAAGTTGCTCCGACATTCTTGAGCTCAAAAGGTAATTTACAATAAGCAAATGTCCCCCATGGACAAATGAAAGCCGTTTTTGGTTGATCGGCAGGTAGAATATTGATTTGATTGTATCCGGAAAAACCATCCATAAAGGAAAATATTTCGCTGTTGGCACAATCATCAATGATTTGATCGATATAGGGAGTAGGGTAGTTGTCCTTTGGACAAGCTCGATTAATGTCCCTATAATCGATGCATATTCTTATTGTTCCCTGTTTTTTGTTAACCGGAACAATATTCGATACACAATCTGTTAACGGGATCAGATAAATGAAACCTGCTTTCAATAGTTTTTCAACTTCTCCTTTAATTGCAGCAGCTTTTCGTGGGTGAATCTGACGCAAACGTTGCTGGACGGGTTTAGCATCCGGGTAAGTTTTGATCTCATGAACAAAAATCGCGGGATCAATTCCTGGCATTTCCTCATAGGACCAGGCAAACACGTCGCGGAATTCTTGAAATAGGGCCTTATATAATTGGAGTTCATCATCTGTACACGAGGCACCTATATGAATGTTCTCAACAATTCCAGGTTTAACCGAAATGTCAATGGGAATAGTTTGAGAGATGTTTCCCAAATTTAACTCTAAATCGGGATGTTTCATTGGATTCTGAGGTTCCTTGACATATTCAGTCGTAAAGATTGATGAGAAATCATTTTCAAAACGATCATCCTCAGGTAAAAACGAAGATCTGTGATGGAGATCTTCCCATGGTAAATCATCTACACATAGGATTTCAAGAATTTGCTTATCAGAGTGAACAAGTTCAGAAAACATAGTTAAATCCGAGGTTGATGTGAAAAGTGAGTCCTCACAGACCACATTCATTAAGTCTTTTTTGATTGAACACTGGTCGGTAAAAGACTGCACGGCTTCATAGGCAATTTCATATGGACTCAACGGCATAAAATTACCAAATGAGTCTATTTCCGATTCAAAAGGAACGATCCAAGGATCGTCATAAAAAATAGTATTTGATGTAATCATATGAATGGTTGCAAATGAAGATGATGCGTTGATTGGAGGAAAAGGAAAAGTTCCCAGTAAACCGGCATCTTTAACTAATCTTACTCCAACATCCTTATATGGGATAGTCATTTTACCGACATGCTGAATACTCTCTGAAGAGGCTGGGTCGAATGAAAAGTAAACCAGCTGGTCTGTTGTTACGATCTTTCCATTATGTGGGAACTTTATTACTTGGAAGACCGATGAAACGACCGCTGTCATCGCGTAAGACCAACTTCGACCCAAGAGAAGGTTGTAGTCTAGAGGGGCATCAACCACCTCCACATCTAGACTAACAGTTTTTCCTTCAACCCCTATAGGCAAATCCTGTAGAATGCCAAAAGGATGAAACCCACGGCCATCAAAGGCCTTAAGGATTTTCGGGGATTGATTTAGTGAAGGAGAGGCAAGCGATCTCCAACACTGCATCGACATAATACACGTTGAAGCTCCCTCATCAATTACAGTCCGATGAATAGGCCTGTTTTTTACTATCACTGGGATTTGGAAAGCCATTTAATGAGGCAAACGCGGTGTACTATTTTCTAGATCAAAGATTATTAGGTTCGGGTCATGAATATCAACAGCTCCTATAGCCAACAAAAGTAATTTACGCTGTGCTGGACATGATTGCAGCACTTTCAAAGCCGACATTGCTGAGGGTGAAACAGCTAAGTCCTCAACAATGTTATAATTCTGAGCCGCTCTCGCATGTGGATTGAAAGCAGACTTTCGAAGTATACCCTTGGCGGGTGGTTTGATTACTAAGTCTGGATTAGGCTTCTCGATCTGTAGTGGATCGGAACCAGGAGCTGAGGTTGATGGATTAGAATGAGAATATTCTGCTTCTTTGCCATCAACAGGACTTTTACTACCATAATCTTGCGATCAAGTCACAATCCTTACATGGGACATCATCAATATGGGTTCTTCATTGGCACTCGAGGAAGAACCTATCATCTTGCTATCTTGATTTGGAAATGGATCCTTCAAAATAGCAGGAGTTTGGGAACCTTTGACGATCTTCGCAACCTCTGCTCGATGAGGGCAGTCTCTTGTAAAATGTTCTTCATCACAAATAAGACAAGGATATCGGGGTTTGCGTTTTTCACCATTGGTTTCCAATTTTTCAGTTTTCTCCTTTGGATTTTTGTCTGCTTTATTCTTCTTCTTCCCTTTCTTCTTCCCACCGGATTTTGATTTAGCCGTAGATGATTCTACAACGTGAACATCGGCGGAAACCTCTGCAGAAGAATCTCCTGTCGGGGAATCAGGCAAGGTTATGATAGGAGAAGAATTCTTGGAGGATTTATTCTTGCTTTTAGTGCTCACCATACCAATCATGCCATCAGTAGCATGAGACCCTGACGGAGCAGCAGCTATTTGATTCCCCTTGGGAAGATCTGGGATTTTTTCATGTAACGTACCGAACTGAGTATAAACTAAGTCAAGGTACTGTGCTTGAGCAATCACTTGCTCCTCGGTAACTACTCAAGCCTTAGCTACGTCTTCAGTAATCTTCGGTAACAATGATTTAGCAAACCATTTAGCTAAGATCTAGTCCGGGATAAAAACTTTCACTAACCGCCTTCGACGTCTCCATTCATGAATATGATCGGAAATATAAGTGGACGTTGATTGCTTTAATGAAGTTAGTAACTCCGTGCCATTATCATATCTGACCGATAACTGAAAATGAGTTAAAAACGAGGTAGCTAACTGGCTAAAATTATAAAAAGAGGCCCATGGTAACTCAATATACCACTTGGCCGCAAGACCAATGAGAGTGCGCTGGAAAAGATGTAAGCGGATCGAATCATCCGAGATGGAATTAGAGGCACACCAGAGGTGGTAAGTCATCACATGGTTTGACGGGTCCTCTCCAGATTTACCTTCGAACTTGGGAATGTCACTGGGCAACTTATTCGGCATTGGCGGCCAAAATGGAAGATAATTAATTGGATCGTTCATTAGGTGCGACAAGTCTGGTAAGTCCAAAGTTGCGATAAACGGTAGCTGCCGATTAGGATCCCTAAAACTCTAGGTCATGAGACCAGCCCTAGGAGGAGGATATCCAGGATAACTAGGAATAGGAATCGCGTTCGAGATATTGTATCCTCCTGGAAAACCAGGATTAACCGGACCGTACTGGGGTTGTTGTGGTTGTTGATAAGTGTACCCAGGATATGGCTGATACTGATAAACTGACTGCTGGACAGCAGGACCGAATTGGTACTATCCCTGGTACGCTTGATAAGTGAATTGTGGTTGACTTGTGACAACCGTACTTAAACCAGGTTGTCCTACAGGCATCTGAACCGTAGTTTGAATCGTGGATCTAGATGGTGGTAAAGATGTCTGAGGAGTAGATACAGGAACAGTAGAAACCGGAGCTATCGATACTCCAGAAGTAGGTGGGGTAGATTGAACAGATGTTGCGACAGTTGCAGCAGTCATTTGAGATGGAGTACGAGGTGCAGTAGGCCCAGACTGAGAAACTACTGAAGGTACAGAAGTTTGAATATTAGACTGGACTGGTTGCTGGGGTGAACCAGAAACTAAGGGTTGTCCAGTTTGAGATGACAACTGTACATTTGGCTACAACACCTGTTGAGTTTACGATGGATCCCACACTATGTTCATTCTGGGGTACTGACCCATAACAGGTTGAGAATATTGAGATCCAAAACCGGGTTGAGGGTAGGATTGATAAGTGAAAGGTACATTTCTCATTCCTTAAACATAAGGTTGACCTTGGGGTGGTTGGAAACTTTGGTTCGAGTACTGACCTTGGGGTAGATACCCTTGAGGCATGTACTGATACTGGGGTTGACCTTGAGGTATAAATTGATACTGGGGTTGACCTTGGGGTACATATTGAGTCTGGGGTTGACCTTGAGGAACGTAATGTACCGTAGGCACGTACTGTCCTTGAGGTTGCCCCCCAGATGCAAATTGTGTACCTTGAGGTTGCCCCCCAGGCGTTAATTGAGGCTGCCCCCAGGCGGTAACTGGCCACCTTGAGGTTGAGAATTGGGAATAGAACCTGACATCATAAGAATGTCTTCTATGCTCAATGGCTTTTCACCATTGCTTCCAGTGAATAACCTTTGTTCAATGGGTTGAGGAGATGCTCCCGAAAAAGTACCCGAAAGTGACTGATACCCAGAGGGAACAAAAGGACCGTTGTACAAAAAAGATTCAGGCGATTAAGACATCACGACTGACTGTATCGATATATTAGATGAAGGATAAAAACCCCTAGGTGTCGGGTGAAAAGGAGCTCAAGGTGGTGAAAAACTTAACCCTGGGTTTTCTAAGAAATTTGTTAAAGAAAGATACCAAGTAGTACTCCTTGGTGGACTCTAAAAAATTGATTCACACTCCCTTAGTTTGATAGTAGGTTGATTTTCAGGGATAGATAAACCTTCCTCCTCTTCTGGAGAAGCAAGTTCTTCAATAGCAATAAGCCGAGAAGGAAGATTTTCGGTGATTACTCTTTCTACCCTAGGTGAATTAGGAGCACTAGAGGTTGGAGAGACAAACCCCGATGTTGGAGTAACAGGTTCAGATATCTTAGGTTCTTCGCCTATATCACTAGTAGATGAAAATCTACCAGCAAGTTCGGAAACCGAAATAGCTTCGAGATTATAACCTGTTTCTAGAGTTTGGTAATCAGGATGTACAACCAATGAAGACTCTTCTTCCTCTGGTGACCCAACTTTACTACCACTAGGAGTTACGAGGACTTTCAAGCCTTCGTAATGGCCAGGTACTTCTTCAGGAGGTTGGCCCCAAAGTCTACGGGACTTCCTCAACAAATCAGCCACGGTTACAACCTCAGGAGACTGGCCCCGAAGTCTATGGGACTGTCTTGGTAATTCAGCCACAGCTAAAAACTTTTAACTACTGCACACGCAAACAAAGTAAAATCTCAAAGCAAACCACCTAAAGTCTCTAAAGAACCAAACAAATTTGAATCACACGCCTAAAGAATCTAGGGCATCAAACCACACACAAACAGTAAATTTCCGTACTGAAATTCTAGTTGGTGATGAAATCCAACATCGCAGAGTTCAATACAGAAATGGCGGGTGGAACAGTTACCCCGGCAACCTACTTAATGAATAGACTGGACCAAGTTCCTCCACTTTAACCGTCTCGAGTGAAGTGAACCCCCTAGAAAATCCAAGTAAGTCTAGCTGACGTCTGCTCCAAGTACAGTGGGATCTTCCCTCCACCGTCACCTTAGGAAGAATCCTAAAGATAATAGTCACTAAGGTCACCAACAGCAACAAATATACCTGGGGGAACAGTCTACAATCTGATACGCATGCAAGGGCAGAGTAACAAGCTCAATCCCCTTGCCGGCTCCTTGACAATAATCCAAGGTTTATCGACAAGTGACCCCAGGCTCCTCGACAATTGTTAATCCGAGGTTTATCGTTTGTAGTACGTGCATATCTGGCGTCGTTCCCAATGAAGGAGGATTGATCCCCTCATTGGTTCGGACACGATCTCATGCTTCTCCTTTAAGAGGAGCTTTCCCAGAGCATAAATGTAACAATTGGATTTATCCTACTGCAAGATAAGCTACTTGTTTGTTTTTACTGTCTTGGAGAGTTAATTACTCTCCTACTCCAAGACACTAGCCTGATCTATGTTGGTGTAGCAGAGCCCTAGTAAATAAAAAGTTACTAAGTTAATTTTACTTTAAGCGTTATTTTTTATGGTTTTTCTTTAGGACAAAAGGTAGCGGAGATGAAACTTATGATGTGTAGACTCGACTCAAATCCACTAAAAAGATGCACCTAGGATGAAACAAAACAATCTTTCCTTTTCAATGAATTCCCTAGCTAAGAGAGTTGGAGAATGCAAAATTTATAAAGACAACTTTCTTAGCAACGAAAATCAAAGAAAAAATATCTTTATCTTTTCCAAAGCACACAACACAAGACCACTAATTATTTCATGAAAACTTCCTTTCTCGTTTCAATGACTTCAAGTGCTACTAAAACAAACTTTCTTCAAAAGAGATTTTGTATTTTTCCTATTTTAACAAAGCATGTAAAACTACTTAACAAAAATCAATTTTAAGATCTATGAAAATCTAAGAGAAATTTACCTAAAAGAAAATCCAATGAGGTAAAAGCCTACAAAATATAATTCCAGGTTGTTTTACTCAGTTACAATTCAACCAAGGACTAATTCATGCAGAATCATAAATCAATCAAAAACAAAAATAAAAAGCTCTTGTTCTTTTTCTTAAGAATGAAATTCACAGCTTAACAAGCAAGCCTTCTCGAAATTCCGTAAAGAGACAACACAACGGTAGGTTTCTCAAACAAAGGTGGATTTTACGAATGGTCTAACTCCTAAGAAGATTGAAAAGACCAGGGATATCCAAGGTTTCTACAACTTCTAAATCCAGAGTCACTACAAGACCAATACAGCAATCAAACCTAGGGCTAGAATTTCTATGAACTTCACTAAAACCCTTGATGCTAATGAAACAAACCTAGATGAAAACTTCTGACAGGTAACCAGTGGATCTGGGCAGCAATAAATAAGCTATAAACAAGATCTAATAGGTAAAAAAGGAAAAAATTGAAATTTTCTAAACTTTTGATAGGGTACGCAGGCAGCCCATTTCAACAGGTGCGGCCCCGCTCTGTGCGCAAAGCAGAAGTGCGTACAGGTACGCACTGTGCTTAACTCAGAGGGTGCTTACTTCTTTCAAAAACAAGAAAAATAAAAAACTAACTCAATCCTAAGCTATTCTACCCAAATTCACAGTCAATCAATCAAAAACTAGAAAGAAATCATTGTTTCTCAAATCAAAGTATCAATCAAAAGAGAAATCAATCAAATCCATGGATTCCCCAGTGGAGTCACCATTTTGTCATGCAGAAAGAGTCAATTTTGCGGACAAAACCGACCTCCCTAGAAACTAAGTCTTTTCTAGTGACAAACAAAACAATCAAGCATTATCTTTCCCTAAATATGCATTTAAAATAAAAGCAACCAGGTGTTTAAGGCTTACCTTTAGTCCAACGTTGTTTGTAGCAGCCAAGCCTCTTCGATCCAGATGAGCTCCTCTCCCTAAAGCCTGCATACACAAACAAGCAAACGACTACATAGAACCTGAATAACTCATATAATAAAACATATTCATCATAAAGACCAAGGAGTTTATGAAACAAATTATATATAACAACTTGTTGAGAAAAATGAACTTAATTGTATTAATTGGAAACAAAAGAAACCTTACAACCAATGCCTTGGTGTTGTGCAGGTCCCTCCCAGGGTCTAGCAAGAGTTCTCCTCTACTTTGATCAGCTCACCCACTTCCAAATGAAGCTAAGAAAGGAATGTGATCTCTCCTCTCAAGCTCTATAAGGGAGTCCTAATTTCAGCAGCATCTACCCTTAGGAATGTTCAGCTTTCAACCTCCTTTGCCTCTGGCCCAATGCCTGTATTTATAATGCTTTGGAGGAAGTTAAACAGGTCCACCATCAATGGGATAAGCCCCTCTTTCAAAGGGATAGCTCCCCTCTTCATGGGATAAGTTCCTCTTTCATTGGGATGCATGAACCATCTGGAGGCGCTCAATCCACGTCAAACCATCTTCTAGAATGCTCTAGAATCGACCGCAAGTAAGTTTTTGAAGTAAAACTTGCGCCTTTTGACTTTTACAGGGGTATGCACCCACCCCTTTACAGACAGAGCATACAAGTACGCAGGTATTATGTACTTGAGGTGCGGGCCCGCAGGTAAGAGTAAGAGAAAGTGCGGAACCAAAGTTATATTGATTTTTTAAAGGCTTTCTCTCTTTTTTGGAGTTTGACATGAGGAGCAGAGGTATAAGACTTGCCAAAGAGGACAGTATGGTTATTGATGGAGCCATACTGACTGCAAATAGTCATGGTGAAAAATTTTAGTGTAACAACTATATTCAGCGACATTGTTTGTGGTACAACCCAGACAAATGCCTTAAAGGTCTACTAACTCACTGTAAGGATTGTAGATCACCCATGCCATAGATGAAGGTTTCGAGTACTACAGCAGGCACCATCAAAAAAACCAACGTAAGGTGTACCAGAAATTCGCACAAGAAGTAAAAAGACACTATAAGTGGCAATTATGCCTATACACCAAGCCATACATGAAAACACACGTATGTACATAGAAAATGCACGAAAATTCATGCATAATATTTCTTCAAATAAATCCAATTTCGAGGCTTATCTAGAGGATTCCCTTCATAATCGATTAGCTCATAGGCCCCTTTTTGAAAAATGCATTTCACAATGTAAGGCCCATGCCACATAAGCTCGAATTTTCCTGCCCCCAGCTTATCATTTGCTTGATCATAGAGCAAGACTAGGTCTCCTTCAACAAAAGAATGAGGGTTGACAGATTTTTCGAAGTGAGTTTTCACTCTCTTCTTCTGCGCTTCAATGACTAAAGAGGCTAGTCAATGGGTCTCGTCTAACCGCTCTAGGTAAAGAAGATGTTCTTCTACCGGAGTAGTTTTTGGGAACAATTCGACAGCTAATTTAAGAGAAGGGATCCCACATTCAATCGGAAGGGTAGCCTCCAGACTGTAAACCAATTGGAATAGGGTGAATCTAGTGGCATCCTTCACTAAAGTTCGATAGGCCCATAAGGTAGAAAACAACATCAAATGCTAGTTGGACTTGTGCATGCCATTGGTGCGCTGAAGCATCGTAACCAAAACTTTGTTGACAACTTCTACTTGGCCATTGGCCCAAGGATAGTACGACATCGAACTATCATGACACAAGCCTAGCTGGGTTGTTAACTCAATCATCATTTGATTATGGAAATGGGAATCGTGATTAGTGATGATAGCCTAAGGGACTCTGAATCAAGAAATTACATGATTGAATAAAAATTGATTCACTGTCTTACCATCATTAGATAATGTAGGAATCACCTCGGCCCATTTCGTAAAATAATCGACTACAACGATGATATACCCATGCTCCCCAACCGAGCGAGGGTCACAAGTCATATAATCAATGCCCCATTTGGCAAAATGGCCGACGGTAATGACAGAGTGTAAAGGAACAGGAGGCATACACATCTTCCATTGGTATATTTGGCACACATGACAAGAGTGGATGACGAGAATGCAATCCTTAAAAATAGATGGCCAAAAATAACCAGCCCAGAGGATCTTCTGAGCAATCGCATACCCGGACATATGAGCACCACATGCGCTAGAGTGGCAGTCATTTAAAACTTGTTTGGCTTCCTCGAACATCAAACAACTGTGGAGAACAGAGTCAGCATTGAGATAGTACAGGGTGCCCCTAATAATGCAATAAGGCTTAGGATGATGGCGAATGCATCACCGAGCATCCTTAGACAAATTAGGACGAAAGAAGGACATGTGAAGATAGACGATAATATCCCCGTACCAAGGATCGAGAGTGCTAATCAAGAACAGAGACTCATCCGGAATATGATCTTTGGATCGACAGAGTGTAGTAGCAGATGGTAGCAAGCAGATAAAATCAGTGAAAACCAGGGATTTCTTAGACTTGGCCATAGTAAACTCCAAGTCAAACTCTTGAAGGATGACAATCCATTTCGAGTATTTGCCCCCCATCAACTGATGTGACAAGATGTACGTCATCGGGTTGTAGTTAGAAATCACCATCATTGTACGCAATAGTATATAATGACAGAAACGTTGGACAACATGAACGACCGCCAATGCTAGCTTTTAACCATAGGCATATCGAGTTTCTGTGTCAAGTAAATTGTGACTGAGATAATAAACAACATGATCAATACCATCATCATCGTCTTGAACCAGAACCATGTCGATGGTGCTATCGGTGGTATCCAGATAAAGAGTATATTCACGGTGATAATCAGGCGGACGTAACAAAAGAGCAGAAACAAGAAGTGCCTTGAGTCACTCGAATGACTCTTGTACAGTGGCATCCCAAACAAAGGAGGTATCCCTCTTTAATAATCATGTATATCCTTTGGCAACTTCAGCATAGTTTGGAATAAAACAACGTAAAAATTTTCTTTGCCCTGCAAACTCTGCAATTGCTACAAAGAAGTAGGAGGAGGAAGATTAAAAATGGCTTCAACCTTGAGGGGATCCAAGCATATGCCCTATTTGGAGATGACAAACCTAGGAAGTCTACAAAATTCAACATAGAAGACACATTTATACGGATTATAACGGATATGATATTGTCGACAGTGAAGAAAAATTTTGTGAAGATGTTGCGGATGGTCATGGTGCTTTGTTGAATGAGTTGGAATGTCATCCAGGTAAGGCTACACAACGTGATGAATATCATGGAATGCATAAGACATTGCGCTTTGGAAGGTAGCATCAACATTATTGAGATCAAAAGGTAGCTTCTTATAGGCGAAGGTACCCCATGGGTAAATGAAGGTAGTTTTGTGTTGATCCGTTGGCAATATATTGATCTAGTTATAACTAGAAAAGCTATCCACAAATGAATAAATTTCGCTCCCAGCACAATCATCGATGAGCTGATCAATGAAAGGCGTAGGGTAGTTATCTTTGGGACAGGCACAATTAATGTCACGATAATCAACACACACCCTAATAGTGCCCTATTTCTTGGTCACGGGGACAATATTAGAAACTCAATCTGTAAGTGGGATAGGGTAAATAAACCCCGCTTTAAGAAGTTTTTCAACTTATACTTTAATAGTTGCAGCCTTTCGGGGGTGCATGGGGCGTAGACATTATCGAACAGGTTTAGCAGCCAAATACATTGGTATTTCATGCACCATGATGCTAGGATCAATGCCAAGAATCTCTTCATACGACCAAGCAAAAAAATCATTAAATTCTCGAAAAATATTGGTATAAAGTTGAATTTCCTCTTGAGTACAGGTTACTACAATGTGAATATGCTCGAAAATCCCTAGTTTAACAGAGATGTCGATAGGCATAGTTTGCATAATGTTCCCCATATTGCCTTCGGAGAAAACTTGATGGATTTGAATAGGTGTCTAAAGGGGTTTGGAGAGGACACAAGAAGTAAACTGCTCAAGACAAGTAATCATAGCCCCATGGCTAGGGAGAAACGAGGAAAATGGTGATGATCAGACCAAGGAGGTTCCTCGAAAGACATAGTCTCAATGTTCACTTCATCAGAAGGAAAGATTTCCTGAAAGGGATCTAAAGAAGCATTGTCTCTGAGCCAAGGGGATTGGATATGTGTCAAGATTCCTACTCGAGGGAGTAGGTTTAGAAGATGAATCCGATGCAGAAACAATTTTGACATAGTTGAGTTCAGTAGCACTCAATAGCATGAAATCGCCCCAAGATTCTACCTAATCAATGGGAGGAAGAACCCAAGGATCATAATGGACAGAGATCATATTGATAGGAGTGATGTTGGGAGGTGGGAGCAAAAAAACACCCATAAGGGCAGGATCTTTAAAAATTCCAACACTCACACTCTCAGACGGAACAGAAGTATACTCCACGAAAGGCACGTTGCCATCGGAAGAAGAAGAAGCAAAGAAGGACAAATTGTCCACCGTGACAATTTTCCCTTGATGGGGAAAATGAAGGACATGAAATAGAGATGAAGCCACGGCTCACATGGTGTTGGTATCATCCTAAGACCCTTTTTCCTTCCCAAAAACATATCATTTCTCCATACATTTTCATCATATATCCCTCAAAATCCTTGAATATTGATTATTAATTGTTCTATAGTTATTAAATTGCATAGAAATTAATTTAGGGGTTTTATGTTCCAGAATTAGAGGTTTTTGATGACATGATTACAGGAAGTACCCACATCCTGTAATGAGCTTACCGTTTGACATGTGGCGCAGCAGATGAGCCAGAATGAAAGGCATGGGTGAAAAGCAGAATGTCCAAGCATGGACAAACACCTCTCACCCAGCCAAATCGAGCCTCCTATGCATGCAGTCAACTTAAGTCAAAGCAGGGCACTCTGACAGGCAAAAGCAGAAACAGCATCGTTCCATTTTTCATTTTAGTCTTTTTGATTTTTGAAACACTTGGTATAGAAACATTTTGAAAAGGCTATGTAATAAACGCGACAAAAACACTATGTACATTCATTGTATCGATGACATGGCTGTGCGTACGCATGTGTAAATACAGTCAGGGTTATGTTTAGAGTTTAGTTTTTGGAATCGTTGAATCCTATTTTCTCAGAACAGAGTTTCACTTTTAATACAAGGACATATTTACAGTCACGAAGTGTGTATACCCTTTGCATTGGTTTTGATTGCTGAACGGTGATAACCAGTATACCCTTAGGCGCGGACGGGCCCTACGTTCTTCGATTGGTATACTGTCCATTCGTTTTGGTACATTTCAGTTCTTATATGCTGCACAGTGTTTACATTCAATTCGATTTCTATATCGCATATGACTTGCATCACAGTATTCACATAGCTTTCGATTTATATCACATGGTTTGCATCACAGTTTCGATTTACACAGCTGTTGATTCGCATAGCATGCGAGTTGCATAATATTTATATATAAGCTTTCGATTCCTACAGCCTTTGAATTTCATTACATAGACATGGTGTGCGCTTATGAACGGGTTATGATTATGTTGAATGGTCAGCACTAGGATCTGGAAGGGAGTCTTGTAAGGGATTCGATCCCTGTGTGACTCATAGAGACATTATTTCATAAACTTTGTTTTACTTTACAGTTCATTTATGCTTTCTTTATATAGTTTGATAGTGTAAAAATCTTGCATGTTGTGTGTGGGTACTGAGCAAGGGTTTTCTGGGTGATACCTCTGTAAGGAGGTTAGAATCATTGCCACAATCATATACAGTACTTAGATTCATGATTTGATTTGATAGTTACATCTCATGACCAGCATTGTAATTAAGCATATCAGTAGGGTAATCTAGGTGTGTGAATGATAGGTTGCAAATTCCGGTCTTCCGTAAAGAAGCATTGTATCCTACATCCTACTCACTTGGCCAGAGATTCTTTATGTCTATATATTTTAGACCACGCCTCTAAGCTTACGCACCTCGGTCGATATTAAATATAGAGTCCAGTCTAGTACCCTAGCTGGAAACACTACGTTTTGGCTCCGTTGTCGGGGAGGTGTACGTAAAGGATTCAAACAAAAAGAAAAAAAAAATTCAATACACAAAAACAACCAAAAACACAGTTAGAAATCATGTTTATTTATGCCTAGACTTAGAGACACTCAAGGGAGATTTGTGAGAACCCCCCACCATCTCAACACTAACCCATCATCATCAGGAGCAGACTCTCCGAGGAATACAACTGAGGAGGATATTCAAACAATAGCTGAGAAATTTTATTCAGGACAGCACATTACTCTTGCTGAGAGGGAAACCCTATTTGCACATAAATCACAGTAGCCACCCTTTCCTAAATCTTCTACACAAGGGAAAAGTAGCACCATTACCAAACAATTCTCCTTTCTCTCTTTTCCACCAAAAGACACTAAGAAACCAAGTAGAATGGCTGAGGAGGGATCTGGATCAGTTCCCCATCAAGAGGAGGAGGAATCAACTTTTAAATTCCCTATACAAGAACTACAGGAGGATGAGGAGATCAAAATGAAAAATATACCCCCATCCGTGCTACCCAATTTCTATGGTATGGCTTCAGAGGATCCAGACTCATTCTTATTCGAGTTCGATATTTTGTGTCGAACTTATGGCTATACTGATGATGCTCACAGACTGAGATTGTTTCCAGCCACATTAAAGGCAGCAGCCTTGAAATGGTTTATGGGGCTAGGTGAGCATGCCATAGTGGATTGGGATGGCATGAGGAGAATATTTCTGAGGAAATATCAGCCTTATTGCAGATCCAAAGACTCTAAATATGACATCTTTAGAATGAGTCAGGAGGAGGATGAAACCTTAGAAGAATATCTAGAACGGTTTGTCTATAACTTGCAAAAATCTAAACACCGAACAATGCCTCCTGATCTAGTCCGCACAATATTTCTGAAAGGTATCAGGGAAGAATACATGGATGATCTCAACCTAATGGGCAAAGGTGATATCTCTGCCTTACCCTTTGAAGAAATAGCTGAACTGTGTGAAAAATATTCAAGAAGTAAAGCGAAAATGGGAAAGAGAACCTTGTCATCTAGGGTCATAAAAACTGCCTCTGCTAGTGTCACCCGGGCTGAAATTGGTAATCTTTTAGAAGAGTTCAAAACAGATTTGTTGAGTACTCTAGGAAACCAAATTGATACCTTAAAAGCCAAAAAGAAACAAGAGGAAGAAGACAATATCATGTCTATTTTCTGCCCCAAGTGTCGCAAGAAGCATGCATTAAAAGACTGTCCTCTAGACAATATCCAAGTATGTGCTTTCTGTACTGAGCATCATGATATGTTTAACTATCCTAAAGTTAAAATTGTGCAGAACTGTAACATGGCAGCCAACACAGAGATGGAGAACGTGTACTACATGGGTGCAAAGCGACCATGGCAACCAAGGAAAGCACCCCAAGGTATGTTTCCTAATCAAAATATGCAATTTCCTATGAATGATCAGATGTATGCACAAAACTCATGGAATATACCTATGCCATGGCAGCATGGAAACCAATCACAAAATCAATGGACACCGTCTCAACAGTATTCCCAATCCTACCATCAGTATCCTCAATCATACCCACCTTACTCGCAGCCATATCAGCAGTACCAACAGCCATATCCATCACAATCATAGTCATATCAGCAGCACCCTCAGCCAGTTGTTTATCAACCCCAACCTTCTCAATAGGCCTTACCTGCTCCTCCACAAATAAATGTACCACAAATTCAATTTCCAACTAACCCACAACCTCCCAGACCCACACAAATACCTGCTCAAACTATCCCAAATCCGAACAATAGAGCAGAGAGGCCAGTTTATAATGTAGAGGAAGGAACCTCCTACTCCACACTGCCTTTGCAAAACATTAATCTGAGGTCTGGTAGGGTGCTCCAGAAGGATTCTCTAATAACAGATCAGCAAGAAGAAAACTTAGAAAAAGAAAATGAAATGACCACTCAAACAAAACCAAGCAGTGAAACCAAGGACAAACAGATGCAATCACTGCAACCACCTTTTCCGGACCGTTTGGTTCAAGTAAAACCACCATTGCCTCCACGACAATTTGATGTCTTGGATGAACTTAAAAATGTCTACATAAAAATCCCTTTGCTGCAAGCTATAAAGGACATTCCTATTTACACCAAAGCCATCAAAGACATGTGTCTCAAGAAACCTGCTAGAAAGAGGATTGATCCTCAGACCATTCATGTTTTAGGAAATTTAGCAGGCCTTATGACCAATACCATCTCCATGGAGAAGTATGTTGATCCAGGCATTCCAAAAGTGACCACCATCATTAACAACATACGGATCCCAAATACTTTGATAGATCTTGGAGCTGCAATCAATGTCATGACCCTTGAAACTATGAGAACACTCCAACTCATGAATTTGCAACATACCACAATTGTTCTTGAACTAGCTGATAGGTCCAAAGTCATTCCTGAGGGGATTTTGGAAGATATCATCATCTCACTAGACTCTTGGGAGTATCCGGTGGATTTCCTAGTCCTTCAACCCAAATCCAATCTAGGAGGACATCCTATCATTCTAGGTAGGCCATGGTTAGCGACTGTTGATGCATTTATTGGATGCCGATCGGGTAACATGATTATCTCTAGAGGGACTGAAAGGAAACAACTCACCCTCTATCCATCGGCACACTCACCTGCAGTGACACATAACTTGTGGCTTGATGACAAACTTAATGACAAAGAGGAGGTACAATCTGTTTTTAGCATTGACCAGATCTATGATTTCCATGAAGACAATACTGATTTGGTAGAATTATTTCTCTCACAGCCTGATATATCTGAAAATGTGAGGAATGAACAATATAATGCTGCAGATGTACTTCTAGCTCAAAACTTTCAAGAAACATGCACTATCCATTCCTTACAATCTACATTTCATGACATCTTTCCAGTTCACTCCATTACCAATGCACAGAGTCAAGTCATAGAGATCAGTCCAGGCAAAACTTTGAACATAGGCAACCACCTTGACTCATCTCAACAAGAAAAATTGATTAGACTCTTGACGAAGTACCAAAAAGCCTTTGCATGGGATTACACTGACATGCATGGGATTCACCCCGACACATGCACTCACCACATTTACACTGACAACACCATTAAACCGGTGAGGCAACCACAAAGAAGAATGAACCCCATGCTCCAAGACATTGTCAGAGAGGAGTTGCAAAAACTTTTGAGAGTCAACTTTATATATCCTATTTCTGACAGTCAGTGGGTATCCCCATTAGTTATTGTGCCTAAGAAGAATGGCAAGTGGCGTATCTGTGTGGACTACAGACAGCTAAACAAAGCCACGCTCAAAGACTACTTCCCACTGCCATTCATCGACCAAGTGTTAGACACCCTAGCCGGCAAATCATCATTTTCCTTTCTTGACGGTTTCAGTGGCTACAACCAGATCCGGATTGCCTCTGAAGACCAGGACAAAACCACCTTCACCTATCCTTGGGGCACCTATGCCTACAATGTTTTGCCATTTGGAATTTGTAACACTCCAGCTACATTTCAACGAGCTGTGTTAGCTATCTTTGCTGATTTGATTCATGATTGTGTTGAAGTGTATATGGATGATTTTTCAGTATATGGCAATTCTTTTGAACATGCATTAGAAAATCTAGAGAGAGTTTTGAAAAGGTGTATTGAAGATAACCTGTCCCTCAGCAACGAAAAGTGTTTCATGATGCTAAATGAAGGGATAGTGTTGGGCCATTATATCTCTTTTCAAGGCATCTAGGTTGACCCAGCCAAGATACAGATTATTGCCGATTTGCCTATTCCACAGAACCAGAGAGAGGTAAGAAGTTTTCTCGGGTATGCTAGCTATTACCGCAGATTCATTGAACATTTTAGCAAGATAGCCTTACCTTTGTTTAAACTTCTAGCCAAAGATGTATTTTTCAATTGGACTGAGAACTGCCAACATGCATTTGAACAACTCAAGAAGAAACTATCTACTGCACCAGTCCTGAGAGGGCCTAATTGGAGCTTACCATTTCATATTTTTACCGATGCATCTGACACTGCCATAGGTGCATGCTTAGGCCAAAAAGAAGAATCGTGTACATATGCAATTTATTTCATTAGTAAAAATCTCACACCTGCCGAGCTAAACTATACAGTTACAGAGAAGGAAACACTTGCCATCATTTATGCTGTGAATAAATTTTTCCATTACATAACTGGTTATGAAGTCTTTGTACATACTGATCACTCTGCCATTCGACATCTCATGAATAAACCAATAACTAGTGGCAGAGTTACCAGATGGTTAGTATTGTTACAGGAATTTAACATCACAGTGTTAGATAGACCAGGCAAAGAAAACCAGGTGGCAGATTTCCTGTCTAGACTGCAAAATCCAGGTGAGATTGTTCCTGTTGAGGATTCTTTTCCGGATGAGCACTTATTTGCAATTTCCATAGTAACTCCTTGGTTTGCTGATTTAGCTAATTACTTGTCTACAGGTAGGACACCTCCACATTTCACTGCAAAGGAGAGAAAAAGACTAATCAAACAAAGTGCCAGATATTCATGGCTCAATGGCGATCTCTTTTACACTGGTTTTGATATGATCATTAGGAGATGTGTACAAAATGATGAGGTAATTGACATTTTAAAATCTTGCCATGATGAACCGTGTGGTGGGCATTTTGCAGCGAAGCGGACAGCCTTCAAGGTTCTTACTCTTGGATACTATTGGCCATCCATTTTCAAGGATGCCAAGAAGTATGTAAAGAGCTATGACAGCTGCCAAAGGATGGGCAGACCCATAGCTACCGATCAGATGCCCCTTCAGCCCAAAGTTCACTTGGAACCATTTGATAAGTGGGCTATGGACTTCATAGGACCTATCAACCCAGCCTCTAATGGTAAGAAGTACATCTTAGTATGTACTGATTATGTCACAAAGTGGGCAGAAGCAAAAGCACTGGTAAGAGCAACCGAACACACAGTAGTCAATTTCCTTTTTGAGGAGATCTTTGTGAGTTATGGGGTGCCAAGAGAAATTGTCACTGATCAAGGTACCCAATTCACCTCAAAGCTCATGAAGGACATCACAGACAAGTACCAAATAAAGCATAGGAAAATTACCCCCTACCATCCACAGGCCAATGGACAGGTGGAATCCACCAACAAGACTTTGGAGGGGATCATTACCAAAACTGTTGCAATGAACCGCAAAAACTGGGAAGAAAAGCTCAAGGAGGCACTCTGGGCTTACTGGATTACTTGGAAAGATACCACCGGATTTACACCATACCAATTGGTGTACGGTAAGGATGTCATGCTTCCTATTGAATTCCAAATTCACACTTTTAAATTAGCTGCAGATTTACTAATTGATTTGGATCAAGCACAAAAAGAGAGAATCCAGCAGCTGAACCAGCTGGATGAGATGAGGCAGCAAGCAGAACAAACCACCACCCTCATGCAAAAGCACAGGAAGCAATGGCATGATTCACACATTAAAAAGAAGCACTTCATGGAAGGTGACTGGGCTCTGCTTTTTGATTCAAAATTCAAGGATCATAAAGCTAAGTTCACCACCCATTGGATGGGCCCTTATGAAATTGTTCAGGCTTATGACAATGGTTCAGTAAAACTCCAAACTATTGATGGCAAAGGTCATTCTTTCACAGTCAATGGTCATCGCCTGAAGCTGTACAACAAGCCCATCAGCAAGCAAGATTTTATGCATACACTATCTCAGCAAGAAGAGGTTGAGGTACTGCAGCCCTCAGCTGCAGTATCACTGCCTTAGTTTTATTCCCTTTCAATTTCAAAATCAAGAAAAAATGATAAAAAAAAAAAAACTAAAAAAAATAATAATAATAATGTTGGGTTAGATGTGAAAACCAGTATCTGGCACACTCTAACCCCGAATTCCTACCTGAAAACCAATTTATTGGCGGGTATGAATTCTCTTTTTATTGTTCCTTGTTTCATTTTTAGTTCCATCATGACTTGAGGACAAGTCAAACTTTTAGTCAGGGAGAGGGAGACATCTGTTCTGTTACTTTTATCTCTCCCTTGTAAATTCTTCAGATTTCTTATTCTATATTTCACTGTAACTTTCCAACAGCAGCTTGTTACCAGCATTCCAGACTTTAACAAATAAGTTGTTCTGTCATGATTTTCAGAGGGACCTGGTTATAAATATTTTGCAGGGGGACCTGTTCTGTTCAAGACATCTATGCTATTAACACTAGCAGCAATGGGACCTGTTTAAGATATTCAGTTGGGACCTGTTAAAGCAATTGACACCTGTTTGAGACATTCCAACCAGCAGTAAAAGGGACCTGTTTAAAACATTCAGTTGGGACCTGTAAAAAAAATTTCTTGACATCAAAGGCTACTTCAACAGACTTCCACCAAGACTTCCAGCAAATTGCAAGCTCAGTGAACCTGTAACAATACAAAGAGCTGCATGAACATCTTCAGTTTTTCCAAGGGACCTGTATCTTCAAATTTTCTTAAGGGACCTATTGCATCTTCAGTCTTCAAAAAGGGACCTGTACATTCCAATTTTTCAGAGGGACCTGTTACATCTTCAAAACTTTTCTCAAAGGACCTGTGTATTCAACCTCCCTGAGAGGACCTATCAAAAAGAACAGTCAAAAGGATTAGCAACTTAGCATGTCAAAAGATCAACAAAAGAGTAATGTATTTTTGTTCTTGGGCATTTAATTTCCTAGATTGGTTTTTAATGTAATTTTGGTGACTATAAGCTGTTGTAATTGATTTCAAGGACATCTTCATACATCCACTTATCACCCTTATCCCACCAAGCTTCATCATTTCCCTACATCAACCTATCCCTAAAGCCCATCACCAACACATTCACCATGTCATATACCCTACAGGCATACCAACATTCTCTACATGACTGAGTATAATTGAAAAGGGCACGTGGTGAGCTGAGTGTTTGTTTTTAAAATACAAAGGGTGAGATAGAAGCAGCCTATATATATATTCTTCACCCCATACAGTCAAATCATAACAAGTGGCCTATATGTTTTCCATCACACACACCCGAATCATAACCTCGCCACCCAGCATTATAGCTCAGCACTATGGGTACGCTCTCAGCGCCCTTATGATAACATGCATACAAGCGTACAACACTCTGTTTTTAAATGAATGATTATATTATAAGGCAAGTACAGGTTATTTCACATCCTTTCCACCCTCGGTTCCCTTAACTTACAAAGTGAAAGAATGAAGCAAGGAGCGCGAGGGGATTGTTATTATTCAAGTAGAGTTACAAAGTGAAAGAGTGAAGCAAGGAACGCCGAGAAGATTGTTATCATTTGAGCGGGGTTACAGAGTGAAAATCTGAACAAGGAGCGCCGAGGAGAGTATCACTGTTCGAGGTCGGTTTACACAGTGAAACCGGTGAGCGCCGAAAAGGGAAGCATCACCATTCTGTCTCTAACTCCCACCACAGTCACATCGACTAGCCAAGCACCATAAATTGAAGAGTGAAGGAAGAGATATATGCCAGGTAACCAACTTGACACTTCTGTGTTTAAATTTTAAAGAGCATAGACAAAGAAGGGTTCGAGGCATAACCCTCTGCCATCACCATGACTAATAGGGTCGAACCCAGTACATTTGATAGCTCACAATACCATAACGATTGCATTGAGATTCTTAGAGAAGCATAGTGGTTACCTTTTCTGGAAAAATTCCATGGGAGTAATGAAGAAGTCACAAAACAATTTGCCTTTACCTTCAATGGAGAAAAGGCCCTAATAGGCACCTTCTCCTTCAGAATCTCAGAGGATACCATAGCTCAGGCAATTGGACTCAGCCCTGAGGGAGAAAAGTACTTTAAAACTAAACAATTCAAGGAGAAATCATGGACACAGTTCATGTCCAGGTCTAGAGTTTCCTCAGTAAACTGGAAGAAGGGAGTTCCAAGAAGCTGGTTAGTTCATCCTTGGGATGAAATGGTTTACATTATCCAAAAGTTTATAACCTGTGAGGGTAGATACAGCATTGTTTACCTATATCACATCAAGCTACTCCTCCATTTAAAGAAACAATGTGTAATCAGTGTGCCATATTTTCTGCTGCAAAGTTTAACAAAGATGGCCAAAACTATCCAGAAACAAAAAGGGAATGAGGATAAAAGCTTGTACCATTTTGGCCTGATTAAAATCCTCATTGAACATGAGTTGCAGAAGCGAGGGAAGCCATGGAAAGAATTCTTAACTGTCAACCAAATCAGAGATGAGGAGGAAAAAGAAGAAGTGCAAGAAGATTCCGGGTTTATGAAGGACATAGATGAGAAAATTCCAGTGTCCAAGGCCAGCAGAGCACCTCAACCTGTGGGCAGCATAAGGACCAGGAACATGCAAAAAGAGGATGCCAAGAGGGCTGAGAAAGACAAAATTTTTACCACCTACTCCCGAAGAACAAGGAGGACACCAAAAACTCAGCTGCAAGAAGACCAATTCGAATCTCATGCCCCTGCACAAATTGATGTTGAAAGTGGTGATCATTCACCACCAGCACCAGAAGTTGACATAGAGGTGTAAAGCCACAACAAAAAAGAAAAATGTTCACCACCTCCCACCAAAAGACAGAAGAAGTTAGAAAAACAAATTGAAGAATTGAAAGAAGAGCTCATGGAAGCTAACATGTTGGAAAAGGTTATTAAAAGAGAAAATGAAATGCTCAGGGCACAAAGCAAAGAAACACAGAAGACAAATGAAAAGCTCAAAGAAAGAATCAGTGAGTTGGAGACTGAGCAATCTGAGATTTCCAACTGGGCCACTAAGTGGTACAATCAGAAGAAGGCTCTTAAAGAGAAATATAAAAAGTTAAAGCAGGAACTCAAGGGACAGAAGGATCACCAGGTAAAGAAGAATGTAGATACCTTTCTCAAGGCAGCAGAGATCCATGCAGGCACAGAGTTCAAGGGGAGTACTTCTGGGGTAGCATGAGGACATGCTAAGTCCTTAAGTCGGGGAGAGATCTTGGTATCATCCTAAGACCCTTTTTCCTTCCCAAAAACATATCATTTCTCCATACATTTTCATCATATATCCCTCAAAATCCTTGAATATTGATTATTAATTGTTCTATAGTTATTAAATTGTATAGAAATTAATTTAGGGGTTTTATGTTCCAGAATTAGAGGTTTTTGATGACATGATTACAGGAAGTACCCACATCCTGTAATGAGCTTACCGTTTGACATGTGGCGCAGCAGATGAGCCAGAACGAAAGGCATGGGCGAAAAGCAGAATGTCCAAGCATGGACAAACACCTCTCACCCAACCAAATCGAGCCTCCTATGCATGCGGTCAACTTAAGTCAAAGCAGGGCACTCTGACAGGAAAAAGCAGAAACAACATCGTTCCATTTTTCATTTTAGTCTTTTTTATTTTTGAAACACTTGGTATGGAAACATTTTGAAAAGGTTATGTAATAAATGCGGCAACAGCACTATGTACATTCATTGTATCGATGACATGGCTGTGCGTACGCATGTGTAAATACAGTCAGGGTTATGTTTAGAGTTTAGTTTTTGGAATTGTTGAATCGTATTTTCTCAGAACAGAGTTTTACTTTTAATACAAGGACATATTTACAGTCACGAAGTGTGTATACCCTTTGCATTGGTTTTGATTGCTGAACGGTGATAACCAGTATACCCTTAGGCGCGGACGGGCCCTGCGTTCTTCGATTGGTATATTGTCCATTCGTTTTGGTACATTTCAGTTCTTATATGCTGCACAATGTTTACATTCAATTCGATTTCTATATCGCATATGACTTGCATCACAATTTTCACATTGTTTTCGATTTATATCACATGGTTTGCATCACAGTTTCGATTTACACACCTGTTGATTCGCATAGCATACGGGTTGCATAATATCTATATATAAGCTTTCGATTCCTACAGCCTTTGAATTTCATTACATAGACATGGTGTGCGCTTATGAACGGGTTACGATTATGTTGAATGGTCAGCACTAGGATCTGGAAGGGAGTCTTGTAAGGGATTCGATCCCTGTGTGACTCATAGAGACATTATTTCATAAACTCTGTTTTACTTTACAGTTCATTTATGCTTTCTTTATATAGTTTGATAGTGTAAATATCTTGCATGTTGTGTGTGGGTACTGAGCAAGGGTTTTCTGAGTGATACCTCTGTAAGGAGGTTAGAATCATTGCCATAGTCATATACAGTACTTAGATTCATGATTTGATTTGATAGTTACATCTCATGACCAACATTGTAATTAAGCATATCAGTAGGGTAATCTAGGTGTGTGAATGATAGGTTGCAAATTCCGGTCTTCCGTAAAGAAGCATTGTATCCTACATCCTACTCACTTGGCCAGAGATTCTTTATGTCTATATATTTTAGACCACGCCTCTAAGCTTACGCACCTCGGCCGATATTAAATATAGAGTCCAGTCTAGTACCCTAGCTGGAAACACTACACATGGCATATGTCTAGCTTTGTCCCAAATGGAGGTTGTTAGTTAAACTTGCATTGACAACTTTGACCTCAAATTTGACTGTCTTTCCTTCCATGGTAATAGGCAGACTCAGGAGGATACCATAAGGATGGGAATCTCTCCCATCAAAGGCTTCCAAGGTATTGGGAGACTGACTCAAGGTCAAAGAACCAATAGCCTTCCAACAAGCCACAAACATAATGTAAGTGGAAGCACCTTCATCAATAACAGTGCGATGAATAATCTTAGAATTGATGATGACTTGAATAAGGATGGTGGTTTGATGAGGCAGTCTTGGTACATTATTATCTAGGTCAAAAGTGATCAAATCTAAGTCGATTGGGTCAATGCCACCAATGGCTGATAGCAATGACTTCCTCTGGGAGGGACAAGTTTGGAGGACTTCTAATGTATGTTAGCGCTTGAAATTTCACCTCAGGCTGAGAAAGGTAAACCTCAAGGCTACATCAAACCATTCAGCCTCGTAGCTAGCCCTACGGGGCAGGAGAAGGCTCTCTCCGGTCAATCTCGGTAGATTTTCAATGGGATGAGATGACCAACAAGGTAACACTGATTTTAGGCTAGTAAACTGATTAGAAAGGTTGATTTGGGGGTTTTTGGGGTTTTTGGTGGCAAATTGAGGAACTGCAATTTAGGGTGCGGGGATTTGACACGGTTTTTGCAGGGGATTCCTTGGGGCGAGGTAGGAGACAGTGCTGATGTCTTTGACTGAAGTGGATGGTTAGGAATGAAAGATAAGAAGGCTAAAGAGAGCAAACAATGAATTTGAATTCTCTTTAGACAGTAGAAAACATCGAAATTAAACAAATTTAAAAGCAGAGCATGGCAAGCATGAATTCTTACTTTAACACTTCATTTGTTTAATATGCAGCAGTATAAATAGGAAATGAATCACATAAAAAAGTTTACAATAACATGGAGAAACACACCATCAACACATGATTCCACAAGAATCCCAAAGATGACTGCAAAACCCTGGTCTTCCTTAGCCAAAAATTGCAGAGATACAGTGAAAATATACAATGATAGTTGCTCCCTCAAGAGTCCAACCTTCCAACCTCTGAAAATGATTAAGAAAATACATAATATAGGCAAGCCAACCTCTTCCCTTGCCTATAGGGGTCGAGCTCATCCTTCTAGGAGCTGTTTCAACTAATTCTAAACTGAGCACTAAAATCTAGGCAGTCAAAACAACTTGCCTCTATAAGCTAGGAAACCAATCCATTCATTAAATATTTACCCTTAACATGAATGAATCTTCTAGAAGTGTTAAACAAGAGTAAAAGTGTCTTAGAGTTACAAAAATTACATCAAAGATAATCATCTTCAACCCCAAAAAGTCAAACCAAGTCAAACTGTGCTTTTTCGAGCTGTACAGTGAAATCTGGCAAAGTCTGCTCAACGGGTCGCGCCCCCCTGCTTAACGGGTCGCACCCCTTTGGAGCTCTGTGTTATCATCTAGAACTGCAGTCACATGTACATAAATTTTGTCCAAAAAATTTCATTGTCAAAAATGGGTGTCAAATGGTTGTTGTCCTATGTTTACTACTTAGGGGTCATGTTTCTAAAGGATATTGATGTGAATCATTTTCAAATACCGTTAGTCATCCTCCATCATGATTGTATAAGACATGTCTTATCTTGTATACGTCACTGGTCCTTTCTGCATTTTCGCAGCGCAGTTTTATTGGTTGATTTTGCAGCGCAATGTTGTTTTAGCCTTTTCGCAGCGCGTCAGTATCCAGCCATTTCGCAGCGCATTTTGCTAATTTATAACTATCTGCGCTACGAAATCGCGGATTCAGGGATTTTGCAGCACATATTCTTAAAGTGTCATGTCTGGGGATGAGTCATTGTGTCCGTCCGGTTAATTTCAGTTGGCATTCTTTCCAAGAAATTATGAGCCATCACTCCACCAATAGGTTCATAGCCACACACATAAAAATCATTCAAACGGTTTTGTCATGCATGGTTGTGTTATGATGTTTGTTAATGATGCATAAACTGACCCGCTTGGATGATAAGACAATTGAATTGCAAATGAGCCCGAGTTTCTTCTTCAAGAGAGCCTAATTGCAAGCGAGCCTGCGTTCTAAAATTTGAATTTGCCATTTGAGTTGAGGCTGGTGGTGTTTCTCTGTGCGAAAGATTTCAAAAGCGGAATGGAGAAGAAGGAGCATCAGTCTGGAAGATGTCAGAGGGCAGAGCCTGAAGGATTGGACCTTGCATTGAGAGATGAAGGTGTAAGAAAGGCTTTCAAAGATGCTGGTTGCTGGAGTTTCTGTGAGAAACTGAAGGGTGGCCACACTCAGGTAACAAAAGAGTTTGCCTTGAACTTTACAGGTTTAAATTCTAAAGTGTCTATGTTAGAATTCCAAGTATCTCCAGAGGCTATTGCTAATGTAACTGAGATTCCGAGAGGAGGGCAGGAGTGGTTTAAAAACTTCAAATTTGATATGAACCCCTGCAAAGAGTTCTTGAAAGAAGCCTATGTGAATGAAGATCTAACCAAGGCTATGCCTAGAAGTTATGTTAAGGAGCACTTTGCCATGCTTCTTAACTGTATTCAAAAGTATTTAACTTGTGAGGGCAGATATAATAAGGTTTATTCCTATCATTTTAAGTTGTTGCTGCATTTTACGGGTAAAGCATCTATAGATATCCCATTTTACTTGTTTCGTAGCCTCAGCAAGATGTGTGACAAAGTCCAATTGAGGAAGGATGATTGTGAGACATCATTATTTCACCATGGTCTAGTCAAACTGTTAGTGCTGGATGGTCTTCAGAAAATTGGTAGGGATTGGAATTCTTTCATCTATATGGCTGGTTTTCAGAGTAAGACAGGCCTCACCCCACAGCCAGTTAGAGAAAGAGAAGAACCAAGCGGGAGCAGAAAAAGATGAAGTTGCCCAGGTGAAGAATGTTACTAAGGAGCTTGCAGTTAGATATGCCAACTATCGAAGAGCTGTGTTAAAAGGTAGCAAAAACCTAGTGGGTCAGGTAGATTCAGTGGCTGATGTGTATACATGGACGGTTCCAGCCCTCAAGCAAGCTAAACTCATCGGAAAAATGAACATGAGCCTGAGAGCTGAAAACAAAGCCTTAAAGAAGGAGGTTGCAAATTTGAAGATACAGCTAGGTCAACTAGCTCACTGATTTGAAGAAAAAGGTGCCATTCTTAGTTTTGGTCAATTTTGTTTAAGCTCCATTATTTTGAAGTCATTTAAGTCTCTGACACCTGTAGCAGAAGTCTAAAGAGTCATAAGTTCAAGCAAAAGACGGCTTAATGTAAATATACTCTGTTTTAGCAAAAACAGCAGTTTCGTAGCGCGCTACGAAACTGCTGTAGGTGTTGTTTTATGATGAAAACAAACAGTTTAATGATGAGATCAGCAAATTTTTGAAGGAAACGCCTAAGGAACATAAGGGAGACCACTTGAGGCTATCCTAGCTATTCAGAGAATGACAAGTGTGCCTTTTTGAAAAGGTGAAATATTTTGTCTTTAGTGAAAGCTTTGATAAAGGTACTTTATTACCGGTTGTTAGGGTTCTGATAGGAAATGCATACGGAGATTTTGGTTTATACACCTGTTCAATCAGCAAGGCTTCCAGCACATTGGGGAATATGGTGATGCTCGTAGTTTTTGAGGAATTAAAGGGCTGGGAACATGTTACTTAATTTGTGAAGAATGATGGGAGACAAGGACCGGGAAAACAGGAGACTTATCTTGATGATTAATGAACCATCAACGCATCCAGTATCCAAAGCCAACTTGTTCATTGCATTCTCCTCTAAGCTATCTCGGCCAAAACAGAAAGAAGACAGGTGTCAAGAATCAAGAAGGAATCATGCTACGAGGAGGACAGAATTTGAGTTTTGATTAAATTAGGACTCTTTGTAATTACATTTCAGCACTTAATGTATTTAACGAATTAGTTAAACAGTAGATAGGAGTAGTTAATAGCAGTCTTCGAGCTCCCCTCATGCTGGAGGAGGAAGCTCAAGGTGGTTAAGAATGTATCCCTATATATAGATCAGACTTGGATGTAATGGGGGTTGGATGTTTTTGGAGAAGACTGTTTTGGTTTATTTATAGCAGATTTCAGTAATGCAAATGATTGTTGTTTCTTCTCAGGATTCACAATAGATCTTATTGTTCAAATGTATGATGGTTTATTCTCTTTAATGTTCTTTTACAGTTTGGTTAATGCATAATCACTCAGAACTCATGAATCATGCTCTGAATTCCTGTATGCCTAGGCAAACTGTGTTTCATGTAAGTTATGTTTGAACATTAGATGTAAAGTGCCTTGATTTCTATGAAAGGATAGTGTTATTGTTTACTGAGATATTAGTGACTCCATAAGCCCAATGGGAAGCAATTTTGTCCAGCCAGTACATTTTTCATGTGTCTTGTAAGAGTTAGCCATCTTGTTCAATATCAATAACCTATGAGAGAGCCCTCTCAGACTAAGGAGGCTAAGCCTTAGTTAAAAGCTTGGTTTGAAACAGTTACACAGAGTCTTGCTGATTGGCAGCCTTCAGTACCTGATTTTGTGATAACATTTTGGTGCGTCTGCCGAGAGCCTGAAGATTACTCATTCCCGTAGTTATAAGATTGAATTTCTGAAGGTAGCAGGAGTTCAAAAAGGTTTTCGAGGCTGCATTCTACCTTGGTGACTCCATGAATTTTAAAGTTTGAAAGGTGGCTTTGAGGGGAAGATATACAAGGAGTAATCCTGATCCAAACCCACCTAGTCCTGTGGAGAATCCTAATATCATTTCAAAGAGTAAACAAAGATTTTCTGATATACCAGGTACTTCAAATATTTCAAAGTCTTTGTTTCCTGAGTTTGCTAGAAGTCCTGAGGATAAAATTGTTGATGATAAAATCCAAGAAGTGTTGTTGAGGTCTGAAAATGAAGAAGAGCTTATTGGTATCATATTAGATTTACAAAATAAAGGCATTGATACTTCATCTTTAGTGTCACAAAAAGATAAAGAAGACTTTTGGGAAATTGTTACTTCTGAATTGTTATTAGAGGAAGAGGATTTGAAACAGCTCAAGGAGCTTGACCCTTTTGAAGTTTTGCTTAAATCAAAAACTGGTTTACCTCTCCCAAATTGGAGTTCTTTTGTTAGTGGCTTACAAAGTCCCAATAGCCCTTTCCGTACTCATACTTTATCTTTTGCCTCTGCTAGTCCAAATACTCCTCAGTCAACATCTCATACTAGTTCTGGTCCTCCTAGTCACACAGTACCTGTTATCCCTTCTCCTCCTTTCATTATGGCTGTACCTGCTAGGTATGCTCCCCTAGCTCTCCCTGTTGTTTTGCATGATCTCCCTAGTAAATATGCTGCTAGGATTCC
Source organism: Pinus tabuliformis (assembly GCA_031772625.1). Taxonomy (NCBI): domain Eukaryota; kingdom Viridiplantae; phylum Streptophyta; class Pinopsida; order Pinales; family Pinaceae; genus Pinus; species Pinus tabuliformis. The sequence goes on from CM062818.1 coordinate 1,467,157,914, forward strand.
AACATGGGGAGGAGATGAGGACATTACAGCTAAGGAACATGTGGATAGATTCAATGACTTTGTTGATAGGGAAGAAGTGGATGATGAAGATGTAAAGTTAAGACTGTTTGCTCAAACCTTTATTGGGGAAGTCCGGAAATGGTTTAAAGCCCTTGGAGCTGGTAGCATTCATAGTTGGCTTGAGTTTGAAGATCTTTTTCTGAGGAAATGGGGGAATAGGACCAATCCTGTTCAAGCCCTCACTGAATATAATAGTTTAAGAAGAGCTCCAAATGAAACTGTCCAAAATTTTTCTAAGAGGTTTAATAAAGTATATAATTCCATTCCTGCACATTTAAAGCCTCCTGGAGCTTTGGCACAGTTAAGGTATGCTGAGTCATTTGATTCAGATTTCTCTCTTTTACTCAGAGAAAGAGAGTCTGCTACTCTTGCTGATATGCAGAATGATGCACTTAAGGTTGAGGTAAATATGCTAGCTGCTAAGAAGTCAAAGATGGCAAAGGCTAAGATAAAGGAAGAGGAGAAACCTTCTACCTCTGCTCAAGAAGAAAAGTTTGAAACCATGATGAAAACCATGGAGAAATTGATGGATCAATTAGCACTTGGGAATATTGCTGCTCCCCAAGCACAACAAGAGCCTAGGTTTAGGAATCCTCAATTTAGAAGGCCTCAAAATCAGCAAAGACCAAGGGACAATAGAAATCAGCAAGCAGATCCTCCAGTGAGACCTCCTTTCCAGCAAAACATGGTGGATGAAGAAGAAGAACCTGAGGTACCTGAGGAGTCTATTCATTGCTTGGGTGAAGAAGACTCAGAAATTTTCTTAACAAAAGAAGAGCATGATGAGTCTAGTTTGGTAAAGGCAGAAGAGGAGCCTTCAAATTTCTTGAAGGGTTATCAGCATGCCATATTTGAAATTCAGAAACAGTACAACCTCAGAAACCGAGATGTCCCTATTACAGCAAATAAAGCACAGCCCAAGAAGAATGTTTCAAAGGCAGTTGAAGATAAGAAGGAAAAGACAAAGCAGACTGATGGTAAAGGTGATTCCTCTGGTGAGAGAAAGGATATTCAAAGCCCTACACCCCCTAAGGAACTTGAAAAGTCTACTTCTGTTTTTAACATAGAAAATGAGATTGCCAAGATTAAAATATCAGTCCCATTTAATGAAATTCTGAAAGTAGACAAATATAGAAGCAAGATTGTGGAAATGCTTAATTCTCCACCAGGAGGGGCTGATATTCTAAGTGTGCAAGAGGATAATCCTATTATCTGTTTAGGACCAAGACTTGAAGATGAACAAAGTGATGAGTTTCCTCCTTTCTATATAAGCATCAATATCCATGATATGACTCTACATAATGCTATGCTGGATTCAGGGGCGTCACATAATCTCATGCCTAAGGTAATTATGGAAAGAATGGGATTAGAAGTAACTAGACCATACAAAGACTTATTTTCTTTTGATTCAAAGAGAGTTCATTGCATTGGGTTGATAAAAGACGTTTTTGTGGCTCTAACACAAATCCTAGCAAAAACAACTGTCATGGACATTGTTGTTGCAGACATTCCACCTAAGTTTGGGATGCTTCTTTCAAGGTCGTGGGCTGCAAAGATCAAGGGTACCATGCAAATGGATCTGACATATGCTACTATCCCAGTGTTTGGAAAACAAAGGAGGTTGTATCGTGAAACAAGGATGGCATACATGGTAAGCAGCAAGGACAAGCCTCAGAATTTTCCTATTTACTCATGTGATACAGGTCTGGGGTCAGCTATCTTGTTTCATGAATCAGTTGGTAAAGAATCACAAGATGAGCATGCAGAAAATCAGTGTCAGGAGGAACAGCAAAGAAATGAAAGAGATATCAATGGTTGTTGGTCCTTATACTTTGATGGAGCAGCAGGAAAAGATGGCGCAGGAGCTGGAATTTGGATTACTAGTCCAACAGAAGAAAGTAAGTTTCTATCATACAAACTTAACTTTGATTGTACCAATAACATGGCTGAGTACGAATCTCTGGTGTTAGGCTTAGAAACCTTGATAGAGTTGAAGGCAAAGAACATTGTTGTTTGTGGATATTTTGAATTAATTATTAAGCAAGTACAGGGTACATATCAAACAAAGGATGTCAGGATGAGAGCCTACAGAAACTTAGTGTTGGAGCTGTTGGAAAAGTTTCAATCCTATTCCTTCAGCATTAAAAACAGAGATTAAAATTCTATTGCAGATTCTCTTGCTGTAGCAGCCAGTCTTTTTGTTATTCCCAAACATTCTTCTGATAGCTATGAAGTGAAAGTTCACCATAGACCAGTCATCCCAGATAATATCATAAATTGGCAAGTATTTGAAGATGATCAGCAGGTAAGAAATTTTCTTGAGTTGAAAGAGGAGTTTGAAAATAATCAAATAGATCAGCAGAATATGTTAGCTGAGACAAAGGAAAAGTCTGAAGTGTTGCAGTTGCAAAATAACTTAATCCCTAAAGGCCTCATTCCTCTTGAAAAGTTATTTGATCAGAATGATGTGTTTAAAGCACCAAGGTTGCAAGCTAATGAAGAGGAAATAGAAAGTTGTAATTTAGGTGACTCAGTTGTGCCTAAATTAGTCAAGATTTCAAAGTTCTTATCAGCTGATATGAAGGTCAAATATGTTGAAATGATGAAGAAGTTTATTGATGTTTTTGCATGGAGCTATGCTGATTTGAAGCAGTATGATTCTTCAATCATACAACACACCATCCCAATTAAGCCAAATGAGAAGCCTTTTAAGCAGAAATTAAGGAGAATTAATCCCCTTCTGATGCCACTGATTGAAAAGGAGGTGAAAAAGCTTTTTGATGCAAAGATTATTGTTCCAATCAGATTCTCGAATTGGCTTGCTAACTTGGTACCTGTCAGGAAAAAGAATGGGGAGATTAGAATATGAATAGATTTCAGGAACTTAAACAAGGCTTCACTGAAAGATAATTACCCTCTTCCTAAAATGGATCTTATTTTGCAAAATATTGTTGGTTCCCAAAGAATGTCTATGCTGGATGGTTTCTCAGGGTATAATCAGATCCTTGTTCATCCAGAGGATCAGGAGAAGACAACTTTCACTATACCATGGGGCACATTTATGTATGCAAAGATGCCCTTTGGTCTCATGAATGCAGGGGTGACCTTCCAGAGGGCTATGGACATTGCTTTTGCTGAAGAAAAGGATAAATCAGTGGTGGTATATCTTGATGATATCACAGTATTTTCAAAGAGGGAAGAAGACCACTTAAAGCACCTAGAAAGGATCTTGTTAAAGTGTAGGAGGTTTGGTATTTCCATAAACCCAACCAAAAGTATCTTTGCTTTAACCTCTGGTAAGTTACTTGGGCATATTATTTCTGAAGAGGGTATTAAGATTGATCCTAATAGAGTCAGTGCTATTCAAAGGCTGGATTTGCCAAGAAGCAAGAAAGAAGTTCAATCTTTTCTTGGAAAGGTTAATTATGTTAGAAGATTCATTCCTAACTTTGCTGAAGTGGTCAAACATATAACCAAGATGTTAAGGAAAGGAACAGATTTCAAGTGGACAGCTGAAGCAAAGAAATCATTTGAAGAAATTAAAAAGGTCCTCACTCAAGCGCCAGTCCTCATCAGCCCGGATTTTACCAAGGAGTACCTGATATTCACATTTGCTTCTGAAGATACAATTGCTGGAGTTTTGCTGCAGAAAGGAAGTCAAGGTACTGAACAACCCATTTCTTTCTTTAGTAAGACATTGGCTAATGCTGAGTTGAAATACAACATTTTAGAGAAGCAAGCATATGCATTGGTGAAGGCAATTAAGGATTTCAGAATTTATGTGTTGCACTCTCATATTGTTGCATACGTGCCAAGTGTTGTTATAAAAGATATTCTTACACAAGCAGACCCGGATGGAAAAAGAGGAAAATGGATAGCCAAGCTGTTAGAATATGACATTGAGATCAGGCCCACCAAGTTGGTGAAGGGTCAAGGCTTGGCAAAGTTGCTAACTCAGTCAAATCTGGACTGCATTGGTATCAATTTTAGCACAGAAATATCAGAAATTTCTGAGAATGAAGAAGAGTTGGTCCAAATCAATGAAAATTTTTTGACATCAGAATGGTATAGGGATGTGGCATTTGTATTGCAGCACAATAGAGCCCCTGATAACCTTTCCAAATCTAAAGCTCAGTTCACCAAACTAAAATCTCTTAGATATTTTGTGTATGAGCAAAATTTATTTTGGAAGGATGCAGGAGGAATTTTATTAAATTGTCTCATTGAAGAAGAGGCTGATAGGGTAATTGATGAATTTCATAAGGGAGATTGTGGAGGCCATCACTATTGGAAAGCCACTGCAAATAAAGTTTTGAGAGCTGGATATTTTTGGTCGACTATGTTCAGAGACATTTATAAAAAGATAGCAGCATGCCATGAATGTCAAGTATTTGAAGGAAGGAGAAAGCTCATGCCTTTGCCATTGGTTCCTATTTATGTTGAAGCACCCTTCCAGCAGTGGGGATTAGATTTTATAGGGGAAATCCATCCTCCTTCATCAGGACAGCATCGTTGGATCCTCACAGCCACTGATTATTTTACAAAGTGGATAGAGGCGATACCTACCAGGCAGGCCAATGACTTAGTGATAATATCCTTTCTGGAAAATAATATTTTATCAAGGTTTGGTTGTCCAATCAAGATTATCACAGACAATGCCCAGGCTTTTAAGTCTAAAAGAATGATAAATTTTTGTCATCAATACCACATTTCCCTGGGTCATTCCACTGCTTATTATCCACAGGGGAATGGCTTGGCTGAAAGTTCAAACAAGAGTCTTGTGAGGATTATTAAGAAGCTGTTGCAGGATAATAAAAAGGCTTGGCATTTGAAACTGAAGTATGCCTTGTGGGCTGACCGAATTTGCACGAAGAGGTCCATTGGAACATCTCCTTATGAACTTGTGTATGGAGCAGAGGCAATTTTCCCAACATCTCTTGGGGTACCAATTATGAAGCTAATTCGGGGATTAGAAGAGGAACCAAATGCCATACAGCGAAGAATTAATCAGTTGATAGCTTTGCAGGAGAAAAGGAATGAGGTGTTTGAAGATCATCAACAAAACCAGAATAGAGTCAAGAGAGCATTTGACAAGAAGATCAAAGAGGTCACATTTCAAATTAATGATAAAGTCCTAAAATGGGAAGCCAGAATTGAAGAGAAAGGTAAACATGGAAAATTTGAAAATTTGTGGAAAGGGCCATATCAGATTTCTGCTTTCCATGGAAACAACACTTACATTCTGCAGGAAGTTGATGGAACACCATATGCTGGAGGATCTGTAAATGGCAGGTTCTTAAAGCATTACAATCAGTAAAATTCTGCTAAGAATCTCATGAGCATTGTACATAACCATTTTTGAATGTTTCTGGTTGACAATAAATGACACGCTGAACAGAAAAGCTTTAGCCCGAGGAGAAGGCCCACAAAGCTCGAAAGGAATGCTTGTCAGTTGTGTGTATGTTTTTTTTTTTTAAAATGGACAAGGCACTGGTTCTACGAGTTCTTAGTGTACTACAGGAGCACACTATCCCAAGTGGAGCCACTGTTATCATCTAGAACTGCAGTCACATGTACATAAATTTTGTCCAAAAAATTTCATTGTCAAAAATGGGTGTCAAATGGTTGTTGTCCTGTGTTTACTACTTAGGGGTCATGTTTCTAAAGGATATTGATGTGAATCATTTTCAAATACCGTTAGTCATCCTCCATCATGATTGTATAAGACATGTCTTATCTTGTATATGTCACTGGTCCTTTCCGCATTTTCGCAGCGCAGTTTTATTGGTTGATTTTGTAGCGCAATGATGTTTTAGCCTTTTCGCAGTGTGTCAGTATCCAGCCATTTCGCAGCGCATTTTGCTAATTTATAACTATCTGCGCTACGAAATCGCGGATTCGGGGATTTTGCAGCGCAGATTCTTAAAGTGTCATGTCTGGGGATGAGTCATTGTGTCCGTCCGGTTATTGTCAGTTGGCGTTCTTTCCAAGCAATTATGAGCCATCACTCCACCAATAGGTTCATAGCCACGCACATAAAAATCATTCAAACGGTTTTGTCATGCATGGTTGTGTTATGATTTTTGTTAATGATGCATAAACTGACCCGCTTGGATGATAAGACAATTGAATTGCAAATGAGCCCGAGTTTCTTCTTCAAGAGAGCCTGATTGCAAGCGAGCCTGCGTTCTAAAATTTGAATTTGCCATTTTAGTTGAGGCTGGTGGTGTTTCTCTGTGCGAAAGATTTCAAAAGTGGAATGGAGAAGAAGGAGCATCGGTCTGGAAGATGTCAGAGGGCAGAGCCTGAAGGATTGGACCTTGCATTGAGAGATGAAGGTGTAAGAAAGGCTTTCAAAGATGCTGGTTGCTGGAGTTTCTGTGAAAAACTGAAGGGTGGCCACACTCAGGTAACAAAAGAGTTTGCCTTGAACTTTACAGGTTTAAATTCTAAAGTGTCTATGTTAGAATTCCAAGTATCTCCAGAGGCTATTGCTAATGTAACTGAGATTCCGAGAGGAGGGCAGGAGTGGTTTAAAAACTTCAAATTTGATATGAACCCCTGCAAAGAGTTCTTGAAAGAAGCCTATGTGAATGAAGATCTAACCAAGGCTGTGCCTAGAAGTTATGTTAAGGAGCACTATGCCATGCTTCTTAACTGTATTCAAAAGTATTTAACCTGTGAGGGCAGATATAATAAGGTTTATTCCTATCATTTTAAGTTGTTGCTGCATTTTACGGGTAAAGCATCTATAGATATCCCATTTTACTTGTTTCGTAGCCTCAGCAAGATGTGTGACAAAGTCCAATTGAGGAAGGATGATTGTGAGACATCATTATTTCACCATGGTTTAGTCAAACTGTTAGTGCTGGATGGTCTTCAGAAAATTGGTAGGGATTGGAATTCTTTCATCTATATGGCTGGTTTTCAGAGTAAGACAGGCCTCACCCCACAGCCGGTTATAGAAAGAGAAGAACCAAGCGGGAGCAGCAAAAGATGAAGTTGCCCAGGTGAAGAATGTTACTAAGGAGCTTGCAGTTAGATATGCCAACTATCGAAGAGCTGTGTTAAAAGGTAGCAAAAACCTAGTGGGTCAGGTAGATTCAGTGGCTGATGTGTATACATGGACGGTAACAGCCCTCAAGCAAGCTAAACTCATCAAAAAAATGAACATGAGCCTGAGAGCTGAAAACAAAGCCTTAAAAAGGAGGTTGCAAATTTGAAGATACAGCTAGGTCAACTAGCTCACTGATTTGAAGAAAAAGGTGCCATTCTTAGTTTTGGTCAATTTTGTTTAAGCTCCATTATTTTGAAGTCATTTAAGTCTCTGACACCTGTAGAAGAAGTCTAAAGAGTCATAAGTTCAAGCAAAAGACGCCTTAATGTAAATATACTCTGTTTTAGAAAAAACAGCAGTTTCGTAGCGCGCTACAAAACTGCTGTAGGTGTTGTTTTATGATGAAAACAAACAGTTTAATGATGAGATCAGCAAATTTTTTAAGGAAACGCCTAAGGAACATAAGGGAGACCACTTGAGGCTATCCTAGCTATTCAGAGAATGACAAGTGTGCCTTTTTGAAAAGGTGAAATATTTTGTCTTTAGTGAGAGCTTTGATAAAGGTACTTTATTACCGGTTGTTAGGGTTCTGATAGGAAATGCATACGGAGATTTTGGTTTATACACCTGTTCAATCAACAAGGCTTCCAACACATTGGGGAATATGGTGATGCTCGTAGTTTTTGAGGAATTAAAGGGCTGGGAACATGTTACTTAATTTGTGAAGAATGATGGGAGACAAGGACCGGGAAAACAGGAGACTTATCTTGATGATTAATGAACCATCAACGCATCCAGTATCCAAAGCCAGCTTGTTCATTGCATTCTCCTCTAAGCTATCTCGGCCAAAACAGAAAGAAGACAGGTGTCAAGAATCAAGAAGGAATCATGCTAAGAGGAGGACATAATTTGAGTTTTGATTAAATTAGGACTCTTTGTAATTATAGTTCAGCACTTAATGTATTTAATGAATTAGTTAAACAGTAGATAGGAGTAGTTAATAGCAGTCTTCGAGCTCCCCTCATGCTGGAGGAGGAAGCTCAAGGTGGTTAAGAATGTATCCCTATATATAGATCAGACTTGGATGTAATGGGGGTTGGATGTTTTTGGAGAAGACTGTTTTGGTTTATGTATAGCAGATTTCAGTAATGCAAATGACTGTTGTTTCTTCTCAGGATTCACAATAGATCTTATTGTTCAAATGTATGATGGTTTATTCTCTTTAATGTTCTTTTACAGTTTGGTTAATGCATAATCACTCAGAACTCATGAATCATGCTCTGACTTCCTGTATGCCTAGGCAAACTGTGTTTCATGTAAGTTATGTTTGAACATTAGATGTAAAGTGCCTTGATTTCTATGAAAGGATAGTGTTATTGTTTACTGAGATATTAGTGACTCCATAAGCCCAATGGGAGGCAATTTTGTCCAGCCAGTACATTTTTCATGTGTCTTGTAAGAGTTAGCCATCTTGTTCAATATCAATAACCTATGAGAGAGCCCTCTCAGACTAAGGAGGCTAAGCCTTAGTTAAAAGCTTGGTTTGAAACAGTTACACAGAGTCTTGCTGATTGGCAGCCTTCAGTACCTGATTTTGTGATAACACTCTGTTTGAGGCACTTCTCGGTGTCAGAATCAGGTATAGGATAGCTCGTTGGAAAGGTATTTGAGTATACTTTCCAACCCAACTAGAATTTTGCAATTTTGAGGTCATTTTCCCTGTCAAAACTTAATTCTCCTAAGACTGGTTTCTGCAACTCAAAAAAGGGGCAGATTTGCATGTATTTTGACCTTTTGGAGGCCCAAAACTCCATAAAAACTCAAGTCCATCCATGGGCATATGTAACTTTGCATAAAAAATCAGGAAATGCTGAGTTTTTTTGAAAAGGAGTTGCCATGACAAAGGGTCTCACCGGGGGTGAGACCCGTTGAGGAGTCAAAACTGTAAATTTCCAAAAATTGCCAAAATTACCCAAAATTCTCAAAAAAATTTGGGATTTGAGCTGTGGCTAGGCTATTGAGTGCCATGATCTTTGAGTGAAGCCTCCACCAAGATATGGAGGGGATTGGGCCTCTTTCTCCTTTTTTGTGCCTTGGCCAACCGCCTTGGATCCGACGATTGTAATTTTGACATTTCTCTAAAACCATGACACCTGTGCAAAAAGTGAATGAGGTTTTTCTTCTTTGGCATGTTCTAGACAAAAACCTCCCTCAGTTTTCCAAAATTCATCTTTTATTGCTTTGGAACATCATTTTAGTGCGACTTGTCCCGATGTGTGAAACAAGGAATTTTGTCGAAATGGAGCAAAATGAAGGGGATAGGGGGCTTCTAAATTCTTGGGGAAATTTTTGGGAGTGGGGAGGGATATTAGGAAGTAGGGGAAACTGGAATCTCAGAGATTGAGTGAGGGGAAGGGGTCCAAAAGGGCAAAACACTGGCCAAACCTAGAAAATTGCCAGATTGTAGCTAGAAACTAGGGTTTGTGCAAAAATGAGGAATTTGGCGGATCTAAGGGATGGGAAGCATTTGGTAAGGTACTTTAAGGATAGGGGAAGGTGTATGAACATCAGGATATGAGTTTTTCCAATTATTTAGCCGCCCAAGAGAAATTTGCTTCAAAACCCTACGAGAGGGAAATGACCTTGCCTAGGCACAACTGAAGCATGAACAAGGTGTAAAATGACTCATTAGACACTGACATGATAATGACAACCCTATGAATGATGATAGACTCAGATGAATAGTGACATAGACTGAAATTTGGAAAACTTTAGAAGGAGTGAAAGCAAACCCTAGACCTAATGCCTAGTGACCAAATTTTGCTTGAAGACTCACTGAAATGACAAAATTTGACCTTGACACTTCAAAATCACTTTGTAAGAGCACATTTGATCACTGGAGGAAGGCTGGAAAGACTGACACTAACAATGTAGACGTAGCTGAAGGAGCTTGGGCTACGTCCTCAATGATGCTATAGTGCTGGTAGCATAAGCATTAGGGTTGTAGGAATACTTCTGGAGCACTCCTTTAGGAAGAGGTCTAATGACTGATTCAGTATTGGGTTGCTCGATATGGAGCGGGCCAGTACTGGATGAGGGAATACAAGAGGAGACCTCATTTTCCTTCTCGGCAGGCAAAGGATATTCTATTGACCGAGTACTAATATGGATGGGAATCGTCCCAGCCATAAAGACTTGGGAGCCTAAGGTGGAAGAGGATTGAGATGGATCAGCCACCATTTGAGTCTGTTGTGAAGGGAAAGGCTCTTTGATCATGGCAGGAGCCCCAGCGGTGCCTTTTCACAAACGACTAACTTCAGACTACCTAGGGAAATATTGAGTATAGTTATCCTCATCGTGAATGAGGCAAGGATACTTAGGCTTGCACTTGGCACCTTCCTCAGCCAGAGGCTTAGGGGGATCCTACTTTGTTTGATCAATTTTATTCTTTCATTTTCCCTTCTTCTTACCTTTCGAAGTTTTGTCTGCCGCAGTGGATTGGATGGCATTAACTTTGGGAGTTTTACTAGGATTGGGTGAATCCTGAGAAGCATTTTTGTTTGGAGCATTAGACTTTTGCTTCGGAGGGTTCACGGAATATTTTTTGAAGGACGCATTAATAGAACTAACACTGTCAACAGATGGGGTTGACGGGGCTTTGGAAGTTTTGAGCCGTAGAGCATCAGGAAAATAATTGTATAATGTACCAGACTCGGAGTAAACCAAGTCAAGATACTGAGCACATGTAATATCCTGCTCTTTAGTTACACATGCCCCCATAGCAACGTCCCGAGCTATCAAACCGACGAATGAGGTTGTAAATGAGTCAGTCAGAAGCTAGTCAAGAATCCAAAACTTAATCAGATGACAATGCCTCCTCCATTCATGAATATGATTGGAGATATGCATGGCCATGTCTTGTTTCAAATATGTCAGGAGGTGTGTGCCTATTTTATATCGAATCGAAAACTGAAAATGAGTTAAAAATGCCATAGCAAGCAAGTTAAAGTCCTAAAAACTTCCACGAGCTAACTCAATATACCATTTTGTGGTAGAACTAGTGAGAGTCCATTGAAATAGATGGAGCGTGATTGAATCATCAAGCCACGAATTGGATGAACAGCATAAGTGATAGGTCAGGACATGAGCTTGAGGATCTTCTCCTGCCTTACCGTCGAATTTGGGACAATCACCGGGAATCTTAGTGGGAACAGGTGGCCAATACAAATTATGAAGAATGGGGTCATTTGTCAGTTTGGACAAATCCGGGAACTCCAACGTTGCCAAAAAATGGAAATTGAGGGTTGAAGTACATCTGAGGCCGCGGGTAAGAATCAGCGTTAGAATTCCATCTAGTTCTCGGTTGCCCCACTAATTTTGTCTGGACAGATTTTGCCCATAAGGGTTTTGTCTGTAAGGGTTTTGCCTATAGGGATTATAATTGTAACCAGAAGGTTGAACCTGGATTTCACCACCATCAGCCCACTGATTACCAACCTGACCAAGAGGAGCAACGTACAGTTGTTGAAAAGTCTGATAAAGGTTAACCTATGGCTATTGATAATTTTGGTATGGGGAAATTTGAAGTTTCCCTCGGGGCTGTTGGAAACCATATGGCGGCTAGCCTCCAAACTGTGCTTGGGAACTAGGTTGCATTTGATAAGAAGGTTGGGTTTGGAAGCCAACTTGAGCTTGAAGACCAGATTGGGTCTGGAGCCTAGACTAGGTCTAAGAACCATTGGAGATTGAGAAGCAACGACCATTTGAGTGCTCGATTGAGCAGGTCCAGATGGATGTCATTGAAAAAATTGAGGCTGACCCATCTGGCTAGAAGGTTGGTCTGGTTAAGATTGGGGTTGACCCATTTGCCCAGAAGGTTAAGCTGGCTGGGTGATGGGTTGGCCTTGTACCACTAAAGGTTGTCCTGACTGACCAGATGGTTGAGCAGGCTCAACAATTGGTTGGCCTTGTTGGATCTGAGGCTAACCAACTTGTCCAGAAGATGGGCCAGGCTAGAGAGTGGGTTGGCCTTGCTGGATTTGAGGCTGACCTACTTGTCAAGAGGGATGACCTTTTTGGGTACTAGGTTGACCTTATTGGATGTAAGGTTGTCCTGGGTTGCCAGAAGGTTGCCTAAAGTAATTGAAGGAGAAACCACTGAAGGCCGAAGGTTGTCCCTGTAAGGGTTGTCCTTATCGGCCAATAGGTTTCCCGAGATAAGGTTGCCCATAATACGACTATCCATAAGATGGTTTCCTATAAGACAACTAACCTTGATAGGGTGGTCCTTGAAAATTTGAAGGTTGTCCTTTGCCACTGTGATAATTGGTCGGGCCCCAAGCAATAGATAACAGAACCGAAACCTCAACTGCAGGCTGAGATGGGATAGGTCCTAGGTGATAAATATGGGCTCCTTGAGAATCATAATAATGAAATGGATTTTGTGGATCTGAATTTTGAAGAGCTTACAAACACTCATCATATGCCCCCTGCTAGAATGGACCCAAAATAAGGCGGGGAACTATGGGTGGGATTAACAACTACAGATGCGAGGCCGACAGACTACGACTAACAGGACCAACTGAAGGTCCAGCAATAGTGGTCACAACTGAAGATGCAGTGACGACACTGACAATGGCAGTCGAAGAAGCCACACAAACAATGGAAATAGTTGGGACAGATGTGACAATAAAATTGTTAATTTGGAGTGTAAAAGGCTCCGAGGTCAGAGTGAAGGTATGAGATCACATGGAACTCAGAAGGGGAGAACTGGAACTCATGACATCAGCCAAAACATGGTAACATAAAGTCAATGCGATACCAAGAGGGGTGACACAAAAGGGTGAAGTTTCTGTAGGTATAGGAATTTCACCACTTGCCATAAGGGTTTCTTCACCAGAGACGGGATTTGTCTCATCCATGTTAGAGGAAGACATTGGGACCGAAACACCTAATGGGAAAGTCTTCTTCGAAAGGCTCCCAAATAGGGTTCCAATGAATATTGTAAAACCTGTCTTTCGGAGTGCAAGAGTTAAGTGGTTGGATGCTTAGAATAACAGGAAGAGTATCACTAACAACTAGTATCTCAAAAGTGACAGAAGATGGAGAGCCTTGGTCACTTGGTATGGGAGATGGGATCAGTGATTCCGCAAGGATGATTTAACTCAAAGGTTCTAAGGAAAAAATAAACAAGGGAAACAATCCTACGCAAACTGAAATGCAATCAAGACTTAACCGAGTAAATGTGAACGTGGCCGAATAAATTTTAATACATAGGAACAAAACTTGACCTTTTCATTTTTATAGAGTCGAGAAAAGGACGAAAGATGACTCTAGCCCCCTCGAATATTTAATGAGCCTGAAACGAAAAGTGATCAGATGGACCTTTTCTTTTAAGGAGTCTGAAAAGGAATGAAAGTGACTACTCTCGAGAACTAGGCAAATGGTTTACCAAAAAAACCGTAAAACTGCATGTACACCTTGGTGATCAAATGAAAACCAAGGACTTTCTGTACGGCAGTCAATCTTCCTGAATGATGTGTTCGATGTGTTACAGTTTGTAGGGTGGTAGACACAACTTCCTATGGATAAAGGATGATAACCTAGTGGGGTATCCCAACATATACTTGACGATACTGGGAGCACAAGTCCGTACTAGCGGCTATTGAGTCACAGAGGGAGGAATCACCCAACCTTAAGTGAAAGCAATAGTGACTAGGTTTAACAATACTAGAGCACGTATCTAGCCAAGACATTTAAATAATGTGCATTATGTTCCAGTGCATTGTTAATTTCATTCAGTTCATTTTAGATTTGATCTTGAATTAGTTTTCAATTTCCAGGCCCTACTGTATGTATATAAAAAACCCTAGGATGCAACTAGAATGAGTAAACATCTTTCATTTTGATGAACACCTACTTACAGGAAGGTAGAAAGTTCATTCCCAAACCATGACAAGCAAATGCAAGTGCTAAGAAACACAATGCATTAGCACACCAATCCTACAATGCATCAATACTACTAATGAAAGATTTAAAATGGGCTTTCCAATTTCTCAAACATGACAATTTGAAATGCAAATATACTTCACTTTCGTATACTAAATGAATGCAATCTTTTCATTTTGATTGTTTTGAATTTAAAGAGACAAACAGGCAAGCATGGACTGATCAATCCAAGCAATTGTGATCTATGCTTGCTAGTGAAGAAATCAAACCAATATCAAAAATCGGTTCAATAATCGACATTAAAAATCAATAAGAAAAACAAGCTGTGAAAAAGCGCCAAGCAAATCGATAAGATGACTACAGATAAACCTTGGATATGCAAGCAACCCAAAAAAATGATTCAAAATACTTGAAAGAGCTAGGTCACAAAGCCTACAAATACAATATTCACTCAATGAAACCAAAGAGACAGTACCTTTAAACAACAACAATTAAAACAAACTGATGGGAAAGAAGAAGACAATAGGGGATAAACAAGACTGGTGTATTTGGGAGGTAAAGTTGAAAAAACAACTCTACAGGAATTGTCGCGGGTGTAAAACCAACAACTAGTGACAATCAACCAATAGTCACAGTAACAGAGTGATGTCATCATGAGAGTACACGTCTATTCTACGATGTGATGATTTCAGGAATCGTTATGACTGTACGACAAGATTCAGCGATGCACAGGTTTACAAAATAGAGAAAGGGCGAGGTTGGCGCAACTGTTAAGCTTTTCTTACCGATGAGCTTAAAAATAATGAAAAAAGAATGAAAACTCCCAAATAAAGACCAGACTATTCTTCCAGACAGTAAAGAGATTTTCCAAATTGACCCAGGTGACCCAAGAAATTGATGGTTTAACCCCAAAATTCAAGAGACAGTAAATCAAAACCAAACAAAAGAAAACAAGCAAAAAAACATACAAAGGACTCCCCAATGGAGTTGCCAACTTGTGTAGGAAAGTGTTCCCTCTGCGGATAGAGACAACCCCTCTAGCCCTAGAGTGGGTCTAGTCACATCAAAGACAAAACAACAATAGATTCCCTTAAATAGTCATCATTGGAGGCCTACCTCAAACTGGAGGTAGATGTCGTTCTGTTGCGCTACTCCAGCTTTTGTTTCCTTCTCCTCAATGAGCAATCAAATTGAAACACCACAAGAAAACAACAGAGCACGTAACCAAGAAAAACAATGATCTATTTACTTATAAAGTCAAGAAATCATAAGCTATCAAGTAAATGTACAAAAAATATAGGAAATCATCATTGATTGTATTAAAATGAATCAAGAGTAAAGCTTACAACCAAGTCTTTATGTCGCAAGCCTTCTTAGAGGGTACAACCAGTATGTTTCTTCAAGAATTCACTCTCAAGAATGGGTCTCCCAAATAGACAATATCTCTCTCTCTCTCTCACTGACAAGCTTTAATACAAAGTTAAGGCACTCCACACCCCCTTAAAAAACTATTGGAAATCCCACACTTGTCACACTCACACCAAAGCTATGTACGAAACTCAAAAGCACTAGCAGCATTGTCCAACCAAAAGAACTAGCAGATCATAGAAATGGTGAGTGATTTTATAGGAGAAGGAGTCTCCATGAAATGAGGGAGAGGGAGCTTATCCTCAAGGATGGTTGCACAAAAGATAGAACCACCACCCCAAAGGAGGAAAGGCGACCCAAACCGACCCAACAACTAGGTCTAGAGACATCCAAAAGACCAACTGTTGGAATAAACTTGCCCAATCTAGATCATTGCTAGCTATGAACTAAGTCTCAGCAACGACATCATAAGGAGGCAACGCATGTAGACCAATCATCGCAGTAAATAGCTGGAAGCCTCACCCTGGGCCCTAGAATTTAACCGTTGTGGGAAATAGGTGTACACCTGCGATGGTGTCGTGATGAGACTATTTTTGACAGGGGATCATCACGCATATTAAAGGTTTACTCGTGACGAGGCAAAAACTTAGGGAATAAGGGTCAACTTTCAGCATCAGAAAGCATTTTCTTAATCTTCTTTCATGAGTGGGAAGATATGAACATTTTTATTTAACACATGACACAACAGAGGGACTGAGATGAGGATAGTGACAAATTACTATGTAACAGGGCAAGAGATCCTATCAAAATCTTGCTCGAAGAAACCCTCGAGCAACAAAGGAATGCGATGATGGAAAACTTCACCCAGATCCTTCAGTGGCTACCTAGAGGCAATGCATCGGCTTCCAACCGCTACTCTTGAAACACCACACCCTTTAAGGTACAAATTAATTTGAAATCACCGTATTCGAGGGTCAGATAGACGCATATGCCATAGATAAATGGTTAAATCTACTAGAGGGTTATTTTTTTGTTCATGATCTTTCCAGTCGGGAAAATATTATTTTCTCTCTTCTCAAAGCAGCCCCCCACGTCAAGGACTAGTGGGAAACCTACTGCGAGTAGAAGGAAAACATTATGAACTCAATGTTTTCAGCCACAACCACTTGGAATTCATTCTGGGATGCCATCAAGGAGCAGTACTACCCTGTCAAAAACTATGAGTACAAATACATAAAGTGGACCACATTGTGACAGGGAAGGGATCAAGATGTGCCAGAGTTCACAAACATTTTTCATACCCTTCACACACAGTTGGTTATTAAGGATTCTAGGTTACATTTGGTACTCAAATACCATGATTGCCTACACAAATACATCCAAGAAGAGATGGAGTTCTTGAACATCTCCTCGCTCAGCATGACGTGCTGATACATTGTCAAAATCAAGCAAAAGTTCAAATGAAAGAAGCGAGACTTTGGATATGCAAACCCAAAGTAAGGGAAAGGCTTCCCCAAATCGCAGAACCAAGGACAAATCCAAGACAGGGCAACTTAATACAACCCATCGAAGCCACAAGAAAATAACAACACCACGAAGTTAAACAACGACATAGCAAAGTGATGTGAGTTCCACAAGAACCCCACTCACAACATAATTAAGTGTCAGACCAAGCAGTCATTTCTAGCTAAGTTGAAGGCTTTCGAATCGGATGCATGTTCCAACCCTGATTCATAAGCCAACAAGAGGAATGGAAAAGAGAAGTAGATCATTGACGTGGAGCCCAGTGCCACTGTTGCCACTGCCAAGATCCAGAAGAATGAGCCTAAAGATCTAGAGAGAGGCAACATATTTTCCACTCACAGATGTGGGTGAAGGGTTCACCATTGTAATTCATTGTCAATAGTGGCTACTAAAAGAACCTCATTTCATCAGTGGTCGTGAAGCAGTTGGGCCTACCGACTACACCAAACCTGCAGCCATACAATATTGGCTCGCTTCACTAATGACAAGATCTACAAATCCACCAGTAGTGTTGCCTTCCCTACAACATCAAACCCCTCACAGACGAGGTATTGTGTGATGTTGCACCTCTGGATGTTTGTGATGTATCATTAGGCTAGCCATACTTATGGAGGCAACATGCTATGTATGAGTCAAGGCCTTGCGATGTCATTATTTCTTTGTGTAATTCATTATACAGGATACCAGAGGTAGCCCCACATACCACCACCTCTTTGATCACTACTAATAAATGCAGCAAGCTAATCTCCTAGACTAGGAAATTCATTTTCTATCTAGTTCGCTCCCAAAGTAAGGGGAAGATCATTGCCACATCCATGACCCCCACGAAGGATTCCTCCACATAGCAACAGAAGCAGATAGATACGATCATGAAAGAACACAGGAACATCTTCTCCTCACCCATATGGGTACCATGGCACTATCAGGTCAAACATTCATTCGATTTGACTCCCAGAGCACCTGTACCCAACAGGCCGATATATCACTGCTCCATTTTGAAAAATGAGAAGTACAAGAAGCGACATGATCCTTACACCAGTACCAAGGGTGTGGGGAAAAATTCTTTGGAGCACAACATTCCCCCATTCCTTCTCTCACACCAATTGTTCAATATGGATCACCCTCTACCATGCTTCCCACCATTATTGGATACATCAAAGATTACAGAACATCTCACCACGATCCAAGTTCAGTAGATGAAGGAAATCAACGCAATCGGGACCATTACTTGCTAAGTGGGGAGGAATGATTCAGGTTTATGTTGGTGGCCACCCACCTATCGCACATGGACCCCCACGATTGTCACCTTTTAGTTTTTCAATTTCCTTGTTTGTAACACAATTTACTATTTTTAGCAGTTTTTCAGATCCTGAACTTCCAGAGCTATTTTGAGCAACATGGGTACCTAGACTAATGTTGCTCTTCCCAAATTTTTATTTCTCAGATAGATCTTTCTAACGAGATATTGTACACATCAAACAGAGATAATATGCCAAAGTTACAACCCTGGGAAGTTGATGTGCCAATTTATCCAAACAGGGCCCACAATTTGTTGTTTCATATTCTAGGGTTAGGTATTTGGATATTTATAGTTTTCCATTATTTCTCAACAATAAATAGGCCTTCGAGTGTCATTGTAACATATTTCAGAGGAATGTAGCTGCCACATCTCTTCTCAGAGATAAGCTACCATCGCCCTAGATGGTTTATTTCCATTTCTGTTTGTAAGCATATTTCAATATTTTACATTAATGAAATGAAGTATTATTTCTGCTACATCTCTGTTTCTATGGTTATCTCTGTAATTTGTTGCATTCCTGTATAAATCCAGATCAGTGTACAAGTTTTAGGAGGGATGCCTTTCATATCTTCAAAACACCATGCAAAGGCATCAAGATGGTTTTGCAAAAAATTCACAAGATGCTCTTGATGAGAAGGATCCAAGTCCAAACATATATACAAGGATTTACCTAAACTAATCTTAATAAGAGTAGTATCAAGCTCAATAGTACACAAGGGTTCCAGTAGAGATGGTGATGATGGGGGTAGAGAGTCATATCCTTCCTGAAAATCTAGACTAAAAATCCGACTCAATGGCTCGAAATTAGGCATGGTGTCTAGATTGTAGTGATGGTGTCTAATGTATCAATGAAATAGGCTAAGTCTCCTCATCACTACTCTAGTCTAACCATAAAGTGTCTCAAAACTCTTGAATAAATCTAGCAGGTGGATATAGGGTGATTTTATTTCTAGAATCTCGATGGGAAATAAACATATCACCATATGTCAAATGACATTCGATATAAGCATTAGCCTTAGCAAGCCATGGTCATCCCAAGATAAATGGATTCCCTCCTATAGGTTTCTTTGGATGAAGCATAATGAAATCTATGGGATATTCCCAAGAATATAAGGAAATGACCACATCATCCAATACTCCTTCTGGCTTGATTTTAGATCTATCTGTCGATTCAAGCACAGTGGGAGTAGGCTGAATATGGACTGGTCCAAGTTGATCCATGGTTTTCTTGGTCATAACATTAATGGCTACCCCTAGGTCTATAAGTACATTTTGGACAAGAACATCACCTATCTGAATAGAGACAACAAGGTTTCTGGGGTCTGTATATTTTTCGATGTTCATACATCTCATCATTAACTCTGTTGCTCTACCAACAAATTGAATGGTTTAGGGTTCCAATCTTCTCCTTCCTACCTTCTTGTGACAAATTTCTCTAATGATTTTTGTACAAATGGGGATATATTTGATAGCTTGGAGCAAAGGTACCCTTATGAAAATGTTCCTAAGCTCGGAATCCAGGCTAGACTCAGGAATGGGGTCTTTCTTCTCCATGACTAACCTCTTTGGATAGGGAGGTCAGTTGGAAGAAGATGAAAAGGGATCAGAATGTATAGGGATAGGTTGAATGGTGTCATCTTTTTCGGAATGGTTAGGATTTTCCTCCTCTCCTTTGTCATTGATAATAACCATGGGCTGCTTTTGGTACTCTGAGATTACTACCTTCCCTGATCTCAATTGGAGATCATTAACTCCAACTAGCATAGTCTAAAATCTGGATGAAGAAAGCAGAGTCATAGAATGTATCATTTTTACTGCTTTATTGTTGGGGTTGGGTAAAGGTTGAGAAGGCAGCTAATAAGGTCGAAACAGTGGAGGTAATGGTAATGGTGGCATAGGTTGACTCAACTGAGGTAATGATGGTTAAGGCATTGGGTAAGGTGCATATGCAAGATGGTATGATTGCATAGGTGCATGATAGGAATTATGTGGATGATATGAATGGTTTGGCCCAATCCATCCTTATTGCCAAGATTTGGAGGGTTTTCCATATTGATATTGATTCCCCTGCTACCAATGTTGAGAGTGACTAGTGTTAGGATAGGAAATTGAATGTGCATTATAACCAAAAATATGTCGTGGTGATTCAAGAACCATACCTGCACTTACCTGAGGTCAATTCCTTCTTGCTCCCATAGCATGCAATGGTTCGGATTTAGGTTGTCCCCCCTCCAATACAGCTTTCAGCCAAGGTATAGATGGACATTTATTCGTAGCATGGTTATCTGCACAAATTTCACATTTATTAGTTTCTTTATTACCTAGAGGACATTTTCTTAAAGGATGCTTTCTTCTACATTCAGGAAAGAAAATAGACAATATCTCTTGCTCTTCTACAAGTTTCTACTGAAACTTCAAAGGGTATATTTATTTACTAACAATATTCATTATTTCAATTTTCATATTGTCCATTTTGTTTTCTAATCCAATAATCATAACATCATTAGATTTGGTTTTTATGTTTTTATTCTGAATTACTTTACTGGATCTATATAGATTCCTCAATAATTTCCTACACAAGTAACAAATCTGATCAAAAGTCTTTTTACAAATATCCCCTTGTCCTAACAGATTTAAATTAATTCTAGTATCATCAGTGAGCGCATGTAAGAAGAAGGTTCTAATGGTACTTAGATCAAATTTGTGCTTTGACATTTGAAGGATATACAAGAATATATCCTTGAGAAAACATCGCTCTGCCTCATTGTAGCTGACGGTCGTATCTACTGCGAACTCAGTGTAAATCCTCCTATTATTCGGTCAAGCTAGTGGTCCACAGCTCATGCTATCTTATCTTCTGAGGCTTCTAGTCCATGCACTAATTCTAGAGTCCACACTATTGGTTTGTTGAGCCTACACCTTCCTTAGCTGCCTGCTAACTTCGTCATACAACTCAGAAGGAAAGGAGGTAAAGGAAATTTCGTGGATTTCTGTATACACCTAGTCCCCCAACCACTGTTCCTTAGATACTCGTAGATATTTGTTTTCTTGTGTCGTGAACTTGTGAACCTTCTTGTCCAACCACTCTTCAATTTCCTTCTTTGTTGAGTTCCAGTGGCACAACATTAGACATCCCTTATGTAGATCCTGGTCTCGGAAATGGAACCATTTGTTGGCTTAGTGGGCCTGACCCATGTTCAGAAATGATTTAGCAAAGCAAATCCTAATACTACTGGCCCTTTCAGTAATAGTCCATAGAGTGCGGACTGAGGTCTCACTCTAAGTAGTATGGGAGGGTGCTAGAACTAGGTTTTTGCACCCTGGGGATGTCTAATATGATGGAATTTTTACGCAATCCAAACTTCGCACTTACGGTGCTACGCGCATCAGTAGGAACCTCGTGCCCTATGATACTATCTTCGCATAGTTCTAGCTGCAGCACGACCCATGTTATCTACCCCAGTCTTACTTAATTCTACACTGTTAGCTGATTACTTAGGAGGTTATTTTCATATATAAGCATTCATATAGTTATTTATTCAATTATGCACAGTAAATAGGCATATTAAACGTAATGAATAACCACAAAATACTGACTCAAGAATAGATGCACAAAGTAAACTTCTCTTTATTAGCTTTCAATCCCAATTACGGACTTTATCCCGCCCTATGCACTCAGCTGCAGGGGTCCACGCACTGAGTTGTGGACTCTACTAGGCCTCTGTGCACTCAGCTACAGAGCCTCCTACTACGAATATTACCCAGTACACTTCAGATCTCACTCTAAGCTCAAACCATGCCTTCGCTATTCTTTTTATCTTTGCTAACTTAACTAACTTTACAACTTAGAGCCTTGCTCTATTCATACAATCCCATGGTCCGCGGACCATGGGTAGGTTGACTTTACACTAATTTACCACACAATGTTTACGGCAGATAACCATATGACTCAATTGTACACTTCACGCTCCGCACCCACAATTCGCAAAGTTTTACAACATCTTCGACCAAAACTTGGGCTTTGAGCCCAAAAGAACTGTTGTGGGGGGGATTCCATGCCCAACATTATTTAATTATGATAGATAGGTTTAGGAGGCAACATCATTGTGTCGATGATCTGGAGCAATATAGGATTGATGGATTGTTCGCATCCTTTCCACAACGTTGGAGTTGGTATATGAGATTGAAACAATTACTGATAAACAATATTGAGATTTTTGAACCCTGCATAGTTCAACCTAGGGCAAAAGAAGATATTCACCAATCCTAACAATTGAAAATCCATTCTCATATAATTAAGGACAATTTTACCTTTTAGGGTGGAAGTCTTCTCATGAGATGAATCCACATTTCTCTTAGCCTTGGCTAACATCTGACTGTATTTCTCCCACAAAGATCAACATTCCCACAAAATCCCAATAGTTAGATAGCCTTGCTTTGACTCTCTCCTCAAACTCAGAGTTAAAGTTAGCCACATCCTTCAACACCATGTTTAGGCATTCTTCATCTTTGGCTCTTGCCTCCTCCTTCTAAACTACTTTGGAGATCTCCATGATAGTAAACACCCTATCCACCACATCTTAGCCCTCATCTCACTGAGTGGCTTCTCATTTAAAAATTGGATGAATTTCTTAGCAATCTGGGAATTCTTTTCACCTTAGAAGCTAGAATGAAGAACTCATAGTTCTTGATCCCAATATTTTTTGCGTCCATCAAATTTATCTTCTCCCAATTTTTTTTCATCTCTGCAATTATTTCGTCCCAGACCAATTTCTTAGTTTGCAGGATGGACATATTTCCTTTCACTTTTCATTTGAGCTCAAATATCTCTTGATTGGCTACCTGTAGGTTCTTACTAATAAGATATGCATTAGTCCTGATAGTCTCAAGCTACTTTTTTTTTGTGCCAATGCTCAATGGGTTGCATCTAAGTCCTTCTGCACTTTCTTCAGCTCCCCTTCCGAGAGATGGAGTTCGGTGAGGGTCATTGTAAGTTGTACTATGGAATTCTGAGGGTTCTTAGGCAACAAAACTACACAAATTTGAGTGTCTATCCTCAACTAAGGTTCTGCTACCGATTTCTTAAGAGCCACCACCTCATTGTTTATGTCTATTAGCTCTTTTGCTAGGATTTCTTTCTCTTCCTCCACCTCTGCGGGTTATTTGGACTACACATGTTCGTTGGCTGACATCTTCAGCTTGTGTCTTAACTCTTGAGCGTCTTCATGTGATATATGAATAAGGTCCTAAAATGCAGCTTTATCTTCAGGATTCACCCCAAGTTTCACAATCAACTCCTTGAAGTTCTCATTCTTCATATATAGAGCTCTAGAGTTAGCTCTTTCCTGCTTTAATATTGTTGCACCCTTCTCCAACGGCTTCTCAGCCTTGCTTATGGTAATTTCTTTTCAATTAAGCTCAATGCATAGCATATCTCCCACTTGATTGTGGAAGTTGATATTATTAGGTAGAGAGACACTTTCTAAGTCTAAAGAAAAATCTAGGGCCCTGAACTGGGAGCCCGACAGTAGTGACTATGGTAGTGGGTGATGCAGTGAGAATTTCATTTAATTTTTCGACAAGTCCATAACAACCTTAAGTCTGGTCTAGTATGGTACTGAATGGGGTGTCATCTTTTGTTGCATATCCTCCCTTATTTTCTTATTCCTTTGTTCAATGGACTTTCCAATAGGCCAACTAAGCTCAGTTGCAGTTGCACTTCCTTCTAAACTCAGAATGCCTACCTCTAATGATGACGAGTCAGCAACTTGCAGTGGGTCTTCCAAAGTCACCTGGAAGCCTAATTGGTTTGGTTTTGTCTCTACCAAACTAGCCTTGATTTCTTCTTCCTCTATCTCTTGGGTCTTGGGATTTTTTCTGGTGTGTACTTCTTTGATTTCTACATCTCTTGTCTCATCAAAATTCCTTTTCTGAATCTTGTCCTTTTTTTTAGTCTTGATCTCCATCTCTGCATTAATAGGCCATGAATCAAGGTTAGCTTTCCGTTCAAGTTTAGGCCTACATTGATGCTCATGGGTTGAAGCCTTTATTCTTTCCCTTTTCCTTGCAATGATGCTACATGCAGGAATTGTGATTGAGAAATGGATTGAAGCCTTTATTCTTTCCCTTTTCCTTGCAATGATGCTACATGCAGGAATTGTGATTGAGCAAACTCCTCAACACTTGATTGTCAACCAGAGGGTTTTGTAAACTTAGAGACAAAGCATAGGCAATGCTAGAAATGGTATGAACTTTTCATATCTTTAATCTTACCTCTTAAAGGAAATTCTTTGTAGAATCAGATAGAAAACAATTGGAAAGGTAATTGACACTAAAGAAACTCTAGTGCTGGAATGTAAAGGACAATTTGCATGTAAATCAAGTAAATAAATTCCACAAAATGGAAACAATCTTAAATGTTGTAATGAAATTCTATGTTCATCTTCAGATGGATGGCTAAAGTCTGACAAGTGGGCCCTTACAAAATTTTGTCTTCCTTCTTATCTTCCTTCCACACAAACAACCTGTCCTTCCACTGTTACAATCTACTTGCACTAGTGCAGGTACAGTATCTCTATGAAAAAGTATATGTGACCTTCCTTACTAAAGACTTATGTCTTAGTGAAGTTTGTTTCTGTGACAAGAGACCAACTCTTGCACCAAAGCAGAGCTTCCTTCACCTAGTTTCCAAATTACTTTCGAAAAGACTTAAAGATGTGCTGGAAATGAATTACAACTATAAATGAAATTTTGAAGTAAATTATCTGTGAAAAGGGAAATGCTTCAATTCATAAAACCTTGCAAAGGAAATAAACTTCATGAATTAAAGGCACTTCAAAAGAATCAAATAGTAATCTAAGTGTTTTGCATGTGTTAACTAACTTTAGTAATCCATTCAAAGATGCTTATGTTCTTTGCAATTATAATATGTTTATGACGATTTTATGCAACTGGTTCCAAGTATTATTAAATATGTACTTTTAATACTGAAGATAGTTACTAAATTAATGATTCATTCACTTTCGTAATAACTGGAAATAATATGCAGAAAAGTGATTCATTATTCGCTACAAAAGAATAATTAAATCCAAGTGCAGGCCATAGCATGCACTGGTGCAGGAAAGAACTCCTTACACAGTCTGATCAAAAAGCATTAAAACAAAGATTGAGTGTAAAGGAAATACAAGAAACATATTTCATAAACAAAGTAAACACAACTAACTCTCAAACAACGGATCCATTTCACACGTTAGCTACAAAATATATCTTAAATCAAAATTTGAAAGATAAAGATTAAAAATATAACATCGCACAGCTACAAACTAAATATCCACACCTTCTTTCTGAATAGTGAAAGTGAGAGGGGAAAAAAAGCTTGGTTGGTTGGGCCCTAGCCAACCAGCTTGTTCCCCTTTTAAGGAACGAAAAAGCTCATCACTTCAAAAGATACATCAAAGATAAACTAAATGTTGTGTATGAAAATCATGGAAGTTCTCTTGTATTACTTGGTTCAGAAAATATACATGACATATTAGACTAGCCCTAGAGCTGAGGTGATAGCCAGATTACATGAAAAAAATTACAATCGATGGATCCTTTATGACTAGCCTCCTCCTACCTATATCTATATTTTATATATCCTTTCATCTCTAGCCATTTTCACTAATTACAAACATTTCTTGTTCAGGCCTTTCGGCCAAACAAACTTAGAAACTAAAATTACAAACTTGGCCAAAAGTTATAATACACATGAATCTCACTTGGTAGTAACCTAACTTTCGAAAATATTCCCTAATTGCGTGCCACCTTTTATCCTGCAATATATCAATAGCTAAACTCAGAGTTAAGGATCGAGACATGTCCTCATGGAAGATTTGACTTCTCGAAGATCTCAGATAGTCTTCGTGGAGGTGTAGGAATCTACTTGTGCTAGTCATACTCATTCATAATTAATACTAAGTTCCATGGTTACTCTAGGATATTAATATGAGTTACACGAGATATGTAAATAGGCATGAAATCCATATAAAATGATTAATAAAGTGTTGAAATAAATATTAATATAAAATATAAACATGTTGAGGAATCAATAACTATCTTGTACTAGTGCAAAAAGGAACGGTCTTTTATTGAGATAAAACAGAGGTTCATTTTGATGGAAATCGAGTAGAATATAGGGCAATTTAGGATACCAACATCCTCCCATCCCTAAGCTATTGTGTGTCCTTAGACAATGTTTTACCTTTGCAAAAACCTTCAAAAATGAATGGCCATCTCCTCAATCCTGGAATTCAATGTTTATTCGTTCCACTAGTATCTTTAGCTTCTTGGCTCGGGCTTTTTGTAGCTGCTTAGTCACCTTCTTGAGGTGTTTATAGCTTTTGGAAGGCCGATACTTCCATACCTTTACTTGTTGCTTCTGTCTCTTCACTTCTGCAAGTAACTCCACCTCGCTCTATTTGTACCAACTCTGCTCTTTCATGACTTGGTTTAAAGCCTCCAGGTCATGGACTTCTTGCTCCAGATATACTATTCTTCTATTAAGGAAAAGAGTGGAGGGTGTTGTGCTAAGATCTTTAGGTGTGAACATCCTTTCCGTCATGGACTCAAAACAATTCCCATCATCATCAAGGTCAATGTTGTCAAAAGCTTGCTTTATGACATTGTTGAGGGTTTTTATACTCGAGGTTTTCTCATTATTGAGGGTTTTGATGCCCTCACCAATCTCCGTGCCTTGTGCACTCAATTCCCTGGGGCTATTAACACCTTGTTCTCCTGGCTTCTCAGGGGATTCAGAACCTTATCATTCAAAATCAGTAAGGGTTTTGTTTCCTCACTCTTCTACAACTGCAGGGACTTTAGTACCCTATCCTTAGAACACTGCAGGGTCTGCAATACACTAACCTTCAAAAGCTGCAAGGTCTTCAGTATCCTGAACTTCTAAAATTGTAGGGTTTTCAATACCCTAACCCTCAAAATTGTTAAGGGTTTCCATGTTTGGTTTGTTGAAATTATCAAGACCCTTTGCATGTTGTTCCTCTTTGTTCTTTTTTGCTTGCACTTCACCAGTATGCGGTGTCGAAATAGTATTTATACTCCTTAGCCTACTGACAAATGTTGAAAATAAGACGTCATCTTATGCATTCTCCTCATCTTCCACAGTGTGTGCCATTGCATCTGCAACCATCGAGAGATTATGAACTATAGGTGAACTTTGGGGTGTTTCATTGAAGATTCGAGAACTCTACTGGCTCATCCCTTGGGTGACAACTTTCCTCCTCATCAAGGCTATAGTCTTCCTCTTCTCTACGCAGGTGGAGTGTTCTCAACGACCCTCTTCTCAACTTGCATTGGTGAACTTTTACCTTGCCGCTTGGCATGAAACAATGTCCTCGCCTTTCTCTTTTTACCTGTACTAGTTCTAGAAAACTCTTCTACACCCCTTGCTCAGAATTATTTCAGAAATTCTCCCCACGTTATCCCCTTTTCTTCTAAATTTTTCTTGACCAAAATTGTAATAAGTTCGTGATGGCAGATCTTGTTTGCAACCTGGCTTGCACTGCTACTCTGCACATTTATTTCCATCTTCTCAAGGCTTCTGAGCAAGAAGTGAGGAAAATTAATCAATTTTCCTGCCTTGAAATGCAATAGCAATTAGAGGTGGTATACAAATGCCAAGGTATATCATCCTTCTCCAGTTACAAACTTCTGTAATATAAATAGTAAACCTCACCACTTCTCAACCATGGAAGTTTGTAGAGGTCCCTTTATCCAATCGACCCTAATTTTATTATCAACCACAACCTGTTTGCCTATATTTTTATGTAGGAGGTTCATTGACCTTTATCTTTACAATCCCACTCATTTGGCTATGATGGAATAGCCCCCCCCCCCCCCCACATTTGGTATTGATTCGTGGCAACCCTCTATGGGTGAATCATGATGATTGGATGTAATGGCAGTATAGGTGGCGGTGGTGCAATGACTAGAATGATTAGATTGCGGGTAAGCTAATAATGGTTAGTAAGTGCATAATCATTTCAAGGAGGGTGTGCAGGTTATTGGACAGTAGTACCATCCCACAGTTAGCATCATAATTCAGTCAAACATACTTCAACATTTATTAAAAAATATTAGATTCCAAACGTTACACATCTTGCACTTTAGATATTTGTTCCTAGATTAGTAAATAATGAAACAAAGCATTAATTAAAACATGGAATGAGATAACATATTAACATATGTGAAGGAAAGTACAGGCCCATAAATATCCTTGATAAACCACTCTAGGACTGTGTAAATTTCTTTCACAGTCAACTGTGTTTCTTCACCAAACCTACTTGCATTGTTGTGCTTGTACTGCACTGTGGTTGCACTATGTTATGCTTGCACCAGATACTTTTACCAAATGAATAATCTGAAAGGACATACTTTTGTAGCTGGACTTAAAAAAAATTCCTCATTATACAAGAAAAAATTATTCTCCATCCTTTGGTGTTTCTTGAACATGCCTTCTAGATTGACTGCATCAAATTCTGCAATCAATTCATGAGGAAATAAAGAAGTGGGAAAGGGGTAAAAAATTTAGAATGGGGAGGAATATTACCGCAGGGATTTTAGAAACAATATCATCAAGAGGGATAAACAAAATGGGATGTGGGAAAAAAATCAAGGGAAAAGAGGGATTTTACGAAATCAGGTAAGGATAGTTTCTTGGAAGAAAGAGGAAGGTAATTCATTGGCAAATTTAGAAAATAAATAGTGGGAAATTTAGAAATGGGAAATAGAAGAAAGACAATCTTTTTACCTTGAAATCTGCCTACACTGGTGTAGGAAAAATAACTGCAGTGCGAAGTAAGTGTTTACTTGGATAAAAATGTGCATGCTAGTTACCCCAAACTTGGGTAAGTGCTCAGTTTCGTGTACCTTCTTCTTCTTGGTGACAGCCATCATATCTAAAAATCAAGTAACATTCCTTTTTTATTAAAATTTCTATCTCCCTGCCAGCATGCTAGTTTCCAAGTCGATCCTTCTGTAATCATGTCAGTCAGCTGATTTTCATAGTCAAAAGAACTTTTTTCTTTGTATATTTTTATTTTCTTTGATTATTTTTTCTTAATAAGGAAAAGAAGGAATCAATTGTTCAACAGGTTGGTTTTATGACCTACCAACTCCTTTTCAAATGGTTGTTGGTCTTGCTGCATAAAATCTCCTTTAATAAGACGCTAGAAATATACCTTCAATCTATGCTCATTTACTAGGAACACAGAATTTCATCCATCAATAGTTTTGATTTCTACCACTCCATTTTTGCACACTTTGACCACCTCATAGGGTCCCATCTAATGTGTATGGGATTTCTTTAAAATGTTTGAATCTTGAATCGTAAAGGAGTATCCAATCACTTGGTTGGAGCTGCTTCTTTTGAATGGACTTGTCATGCCACTTTTTGCACTGTTGTTGAACCAAGATGTTCTACTGAACAACATCCCTTTGATTTCATCTAACTCATTTAATTATAGAAGGAATTTTTGTTGTGCTTTAGAGACATCTAGTCCCAATTGGATTGCAGCCCTGAAAGTCTTGATCTGGAATTCTATCAGAAAAATGACTTGTTTCGGTACACCAACTCATATGGTGTGTGCCCTGTGTTGTTTCTCCAAGTGGTTCGATAGGCCCATAATGTTTCTGGTAATTTGTCAACCCAATCCTTTCTGTGCATGTTTACCTTCTTTGTGAGGATGGACTCAATCACCTTATTCGTGGATTCCACCTAACCATTTGCTTGCGAGTGATACGGTGTATATTTCCTATGTCGTATTTTGTACTGCTCCATCACACCCTGTACTAGATTAAAAATAAAATGCGATCCATTGTCAGAAACAATTTCTCTAGGCACACCAAATCTAGTAAATATTTCAGTAAAAATAAAATCAACAACTCTTTCAGTAGAAAATGAAACAACTTTAGCTTCTACCCATTTTGTAACAAAATTTGTACAAACCAAAATATGTTTGTACATAAAGGAAATTTTCAAAGGGCTCAATCATAACCTGAGGACATAAAAGAATTCTATTGGTTTGATTAGGCTAGCCAATTCACTGATAGTTATCACACCACTTGACATACTATTTGGAATCCTTGAACAAGGAAAGCCAAAAATATCCATTCCATAATACTTTGTAAGCAATCTACTTATCGGTGAAGTGACCTCCACAAGGTTCATCATGGGAAGATTTTAAGATATCAAACACCTCTTCCTCTCTTACACATATACGGATAATGAGATATGCTCTGGTGTAAATGAGGTCTCCTTGGATTAGGATCTAGGAACATGCAACACTTTTTTGAATGATACTCCACTTTTCACGAGCAGATAAGTAAGGTGGTAATTTTCCAATGACTAAATAGTTATCTATGTTAGCAAACCATGGAGATTTTGTTGACACACAAAAAAAAAGATGTTTGTCAGGAAAATCATCATCAATAAGAATTGCTTCACGAGGATTATTTAATCTTGAAAGATAATCTGCAACTACATTTGATTTTCCTGGTCTATGAACAATGGTAATATTAAATTCCTATAATAATAGCAACCATCTAGTCACTCTACCGCTAGTTAATGGTTTATTCATCAAATACCTTATAGCAGAATGGTCAATATGTATAAAAAATGCATATGTTGTAATATAATGTCTGAATTTATTAATGGAAAAAATTACATCTAAAACTCTTTCTCAGTAACCATATAATAGAGTTTAGCGGGTGACAAGTTTTTACTAATGAAATAAATAACATAACATTTTTTGTCTTCTTCTTGTCCTAAAGTTGTGCCTATAGCAGTATCTCGGGCATAAGAGGAAATTTGAAATGGTAGGGACTAGTTTGGTCCTCTCAATACTGGTGCATGAACTAATTTTTCCTTCAATGTCTCAAAAGACTGTTAGCAAGTTGTGGACCAAGAAAACTCACTATCTTTAGCCAAAAATCAGAAAAGGGGGGTAGCTATCCTTGAGAAATTCTTAATGAATCTCCTATAGTAGCCCACATGTCCTAGAAAACCTCTCACTTCCCTTTCAGTTTTGGGTATAGGAAGACTCAAACTGACTTCTATTTTTGTAGGGTCAACTTGGATACCTTTGTCGGAAATAAGATGGCCAAGAACCACTCCCATCTTGCACATTAATCTGCATTTCTTATCACTTAAGGTGAGATGAGCTTCTTAGCAATGAAGGCACTTTTTCTAGATTCTTGAGGGCTTCCTGAAGTGAATCACCAAACACAAACAAATCATCCATATAGATTTATACACATTCAAGGCCAGCAAAAATAGCCAAGACTGCCCTTTGAAAGGTATCCAGGGCATTACATAGCCCAAAGGGAATCAATGGATAAGAAAATGTACCCCATGGGCATGTAAGAGTTGTTTTGGCTTGATCCTCGAGTTCTATCTATATCTAGATATATCCACTAAAGCCGTCTAGAAAAGAAAAGTACTTCTTACCAGCAAGGGTATCGAGTACTTGATTGATGAAAGGAAGGGGGAAGTAATCTTTGAGAGTGGATTTATTCAATTCTCTATAGTCAATACAAATATGCCATCTCCCATCTTTCTTTAGGACTAATACTAATGGAGAGACCCATTGGCTATCAGAAATGGGATAGATAAAAATCGACATCTAAGAGTTTTTACAATTCTTCTTTTACAATGTCTCTTAGAGGTGGGTTCATTTGCCTTTACAGTTGTCGGATAGGTTGAGCTCCCTCCTGAATATAGATGTGGTGTGTATGATCTAGGTGGATGTTGGTGGTCACCCAACTTTCCCACTTCGACCCCCACAACTGTCTCTTTCAGTTTTTCAGTTTCTTTATTTGTAGCACAATTTACTATTTTTAGCAGTTTTTTGGGTCCTGAACTTCCGGAGCTATTTTGAGGCCCTGAATGATGTTTTTTGGGGAAAACAGGGAGCAACATGGGTCAATGGACCGATGCCTCTCCTCCCAAATTTTATTTCTCATATAATACTTCTAACCAGATATTGTGCGTGTCAAACGGAGATCGTATGCCAAAATTACAACCCTTGGAAATTGATGTACCAATTTACCCAAACAAGACCCACAGTTTGGTGTTTCGTCTTCTAGGGTTAGGTTTTTTTATGTTTAGGGTTTTCCATTGTTTCCCAACAATAAATATCCCTTCAAGCCTCATTGTAACACAGTTCAGAGGCATGTAGCTGCCACATCTCTTCTCAGAGATAAGTTACCATCGTCATAGCTAGTTTATTTCCATTTCTGTTTGCAAGTATATTTCAGTATTTTACATTAATAAAATGAAGTATTATTTCCATTGCATCTCTGTGTTTAGGGTCATCTCTATAATTTTTTTCGTTCTTGTATAAATCCAAATCAGTGGTATCAAAGCGGTCTGCTCTTTCTCTATTTTTCTTTGAATGTCCCCAATGAGGTTTGGATATAAGGAGTTAGGGCTTGAACTAGTCGAACCTTTGCAAGACCAACCTTTCAAATCCCGACAGCCTCCCATGGCGGATGAAAAGAAAGATGATGGGGTAGGATATCTTATCAAAATCTTGCTCAAATAAGCCATCGAGCAACAAAGGAACGCGATGATGGAAAACTTTGCCCAGATACTTTAGTGACTACCTAGAGGCAACACATCAGCTTCCAACAGATACTCTTGAAATGCCCCACCCTTTAAGGTACAAGTTAATTTTTAAATCCCCATATTAGAGGGTGAGATAGACACAGATGCTGTAGATAAATAGTTAAATCTACTAGAGGTTTATTTTTTTTCATGATTTTTCTAGTCGGGAAAAGATTATTTTTGCTTTTCTCAAAGCAGCCCCCCACGTCAAGGACTAGTGGGAAACCTACTGCAAGCAGAAGGAAGAAAGTACGAACTCACTATTTTTAGCCAAACCTACTTGGAATTCATTCTGGGATGCCATCAAGGAGAAGTACTACCCTGTCAAAAGCTAAGAGGACAAATACATAAAGTGGACCATGTTGTGACAGGGAAGGGACCCAGATGTGCCAGAGTTCACAAACATTTTTCATACCCTTCGCACATAGCTCGGTATCAATGATTATGAGCTACATTTGGTACTCAAATACCATTACTACCTACTGTAGAGCTTTGAAATTACACCTCTCCTACACATTTTCCCAGACCTTTTTCCCTCACCAGCACTACATAAGCTATCAGAGATCATTGCATATTGATTTTAAAAGAGCATTTAAGTGGTTTTCTGACTATGTTTTTGTGTTTTTTGTTTGAACTATATTTTTCTCATTAGCTATGGAATCCAGTCACTTTCCGCAGCTGATTCAACTTTCCGCAGCTATTTGTGTTAAACTCTATGTTGCAGGTGTCATCATGAAAAACAAGCCACATGGGTAAGCTAGAAATGACCTGGATTTAGACGGATTCATCAAGGGAAGTTGTGGTCAACGGTGGTTAAAAGATGGTCCAACTTAAGAGTCCTACGGCAACCGGACTCTATTTTCCAACACGTGAAGGATTATGAAGGATGTGTGGCCATTCCTAAATCTCTGGGGTCTGTTTCCACCTGTAGACTGCCCCATGGTGCAAATCCAACAACCACAATTGATAGATTTAATAGTCTCAGCAACCATTATGCTAAATCCATGGAATCTATCTTTTACGTGTCCCCTGTTCACTCAGTTTTACAAGAAAACAGTTATGTAACCTTTGTTATAAATAACTCATTTCAATAATGCATGTAGTTAGTCTTTGGAATGTAATATTGTTGTTCAAAACCCACTATGTCGTGACACTAGTCTTATTGTTGTAACTGTGTTTTTAGATATATGAGAAGACTCTATTTCTACATGATTGCGTGAATGTAATTTTGGATTGATAGCCTGTTGACTGAGGCTGTGCAGAGGGCCCCTATACACTGAGGTTTTGTTTTCATTGTTGCTATACAGTTTTTATATCTCGTTTCCTTATTTCCATTGCATATATTCCATAGTCATCCACCTGTGTATAATTCAATTGTTATGGTATTAACATTTCACTTATGTTCATGATTTTACAGCTTTGTATAACACTGATCAGTGCATGTATGTTTTAGGATAGAGTAGGCAGCCCGTGCATCTGCATATAATTTTCACAATGACTAGTGACATGGGATTAATTCTCTGTTGACTTTACTTTTCTTAATTTTTTTTAATTCTAGTTCTCATTTGTTGATTTCAGTCTTGTTCATTTTCTTTGATACAAATAAAATTTCTCATGTCATTAACAGTTACCTCTGAAAGCCATAGCTAGATTAACTGGCAAGGGATCGAATTATGAATGTGTGATTTGATTTTAGTTTTACTTTTCTGCAATTAGATATTAAATTGCTCATATCATTGACGGTTACCTTCGAAAGCCATAGATATACTAACTGGCGAGGGATCGAATTATGAATGTGTGATTTGATTTTAGTTTTACTTTTCTACAATTAGATATCAGATTGCTCATGTCATTGATGATTATCTTCGAAAGCCATAGCTATACTAACTAGCGAGGAATCAGATTATGGATGATGTAATTTGATTTTAGTTTTACTTTCCTTGCAATTTTTTATTTCTTTGAGTGCAGTAGCTTAAACAATTTTTTTGTATTTAGACAGCAGCAGAGATGATAGTTTCATGATCAATAGTTCATTACTTATTTGTTTTAGATAGCAGCACATCTTTCATTCTTGTTCAACTATAACTGTCAACACTAGTATATTCTAAGATCTTCTAGAGTGTTAAGTGTTGGAAACCATTATAAAGGACATAATTGCCTAAAATCTAAATCCATACCTTCCATCTAAAGACTTAGGAATAGGATTTCCATTCATATTAGGAGATAAACGAAGATAAAAACCCCCAAAACAAAATAAAAATCGAAAATGACAAAAAGTAAGGAAAGGTTATCTTGCACATATAGTGTGCCACACTTCATCAGTTTACGACTCCCAGATTGATAATTAATGTAGCAATTTAGGACACACTAAATTGACCAAACATTTTGGCACCGTTTCTGGGGAAGTGTAACTAGGTAGCTAATCTCTTAAAAAAAAAGAAGGGAAAAATTGATAACTTCTTGAAGTATGCTCTCCTCTTGCACCTAGTGTGATCTCGAGGATCAAAAAAGAGAGTTGTTAGTTTAATAATTTCTTGATTATGCTCTCTTCTTGCACCTAGTGTGACCTAGAAGATCAAAAAAAGAATTATTAGCCCAACTTGAAAAATAAAATAAAATAAATGGCATGCATAGATCAAGAGATTCTAGGGAAAGGTTTATAACTAGGTCCAAAGGTTCGATTTTCACAACTCCAGCTACTTCAAGGCATAGATAAGATACGCCTCCATCATCTCTGACTCACACTCCCAGCCTTAGGATTCCTGGAATTCAAGGGGCAGCAGTTGAATTAGGAGACTCTCCCACACTATCCATCAAATCTGACCTAGGAGGAGAACCTTTCTTCACTTCTACAGGGGAACACATTATAATCAAAGAAGTGAAATCACCTAAAGAAGAGGAGGGAGAAGTTCTTCCTCGTTCTCCATTAATAGAAGAACCAGAGGACTCTGAGAAATCTGAGGAAACTATCATGACAGAGGAAGTAGTGAATGGATTTGGAGGAGGGGGTAGAGGTAGAGGTAGAGGAGGAGTAAACAATGGAGGAGGTAGAGGTAACAATGGGGGAAATAGGGATGTACATAACTCATTTGGATTCCCTATAGCCGATGAGGAGACCCATACAACAATGAAAAACATTTCATCATTTTTCCTCCCAAACATTTATGGGTTGCGAAGTGAGGATTCTGAAACATTTCTATTTGAGTTTGAAGTCTTGTGCTGAACCTATGACTATATGGAAGACTCTCAAAAACTCAAACTGTTTCCTTCAACATTGAAAGGAGCTACTTTGAAATGGTTCATGGGATTAGTCACCCAATCTATTAGGACTTGGAATGATATGAACAAACATTTTTGGATAGATACTTGGATTATTGTATTCCCACCAATCATAAGGATGAAGTATTCAAGATGATGCAAAAAGAAGATGAAAACTTGGAGGATTTACTTGAAATATTTCAATACAACTTAAAGAGAGAAAAAATGAGTAATTTAAATGAGGAAACCTTGAAAACCCTTCTATTGAAAGCCATTAGAGATGAATGGATAGATATTTTAAACATGATGGGGAATGTAGGTTTTAACCTTGTACAGAAATTACCTGCATACAAATTCTTAAACAAAGAAAATAAACAATGTGAGAGCATAACACATAAAACACATATGCACAGAGATTTTCCCCTGGATCCCAAAACCGGGACTACCAGCTTGATTTTTTATTATGTTCCTTTCAATGTTACAATGCATATTTATACATGCCAAAGCATCCAATACCATGGACCGAAATCCATCGCGTCCAATACCATGGATCGAAAACCATCCCATCCAATACCATGGACAGAAAACCATCGCGTCCAAAAATCATGTGCGAAAATCATGCACAGAACCATAGGTGGGTCCGCCCAACCTAACATGGGTCCAAAACCAAAATTTTCCGGGGCGCTGCCCCGGACCCCGTAAAGTGGGGTTACGGGTGCCCTTCAAACCCCCTATTAACTATGTGGAAAGAATATAACACAACCCAACAATCTCCCACTTGTTGTTTTCTTTCCACAAGGGGCCAGAGGAGAGCTTAGTCATTTTTCCAGCCCTGAGATGCCCATTTCTTCTCTACACCAAGAGAACTTCTCAGAGCTCACAGATTTTGTCAATGCATCTGCAGTATTCTTCAAAGTGTCCACCTTTACCAGCAACACCTTTCTATCTTCTATCATATCCCTCACAAAGTGATACTGAACATCAATGTGCTTTGTATTTGAATGATAAGCAGGGTTCTTTGCCAAGAAAATTGCACTTTGGTTGTCAAAGTCTATTCTTATAGCTCCCTGTACTAACCCCATACTTGAACACAATCTCTGCAACCAAGCTGCTTCCTTTCTTGCATGAGTGGTTGCCATGTATTTTGCCTCTGTAGTTGATAGTGCCATTATAGATTGTTTCTTACTCATCCAACTGACTACACCTCCAAATAGGTTAAACACATACCCACTTGTAGATCTTCTCTGATCCAGATCTCCAGCCCAGTCTGCATCAACAAAGCCATGAATATCCAACACTCTGTCCAATCCTGGTCTTCCCTAGTAGCACAAACCATAATCACTAGTGCCACGCAAATACCTGAAAACCCGCTTCACTACTGTCCAGTTCTCCTTCCCAGGTTTTGACATAAACCTGCTCAATACTCCCACTGCATGTGTAATGTCTAGTCTAGTACAGACCATTGCATAAATCAAGCTACCCACTGCACTTGCATATGGAACACGGGGCATGTCCTCTTCCTCTTCTTGTGTCTTGGGACACTGTTCAGCAGATAACCTCACACCTATAGGAATAGGAACCTTCACCAGTTTACTATCCTGCATATTAAACCTCTGCAGTATTGTCTCGACATACTTCCTCTGGTTTAACCAAAGCTTCCTCTTTGCCCGATCTCTTTTAATTCCCATGCCCAAAATATAGTTTGCAGCACCAAGATCTTTCATGTCGAATTTGGAGGACAATTGGGTCTTCAAATCCTGGATAATTTCTTTCTCATTTCCAGCCAGCAACATATCATCCACATACAATACCAGATAAATAACATGGTCACCAATTAATTTAAAATACACACAATGATCTTCTTTGCTTCTGGTGAAGCCAAGTCCCCGTATAAATGTATCAAATTTCTGATACCACGTCCTTGGTGACTGTTTTAACCCATTCGGAGACTTCTTTAACTTGCATACTAGTTCTTTCTTACCCTTCACCACAAAGCCTTTAGGTTGCTTCATGTAGATTTCCTCTTCCAAATCCCCGTGAAGAAATGTTGTCTTCACATCCATCTGTTCTACCTCAAAATCAAAAGCAGCAACAAATAAAAGTAATCTAATATAACTTACCTTGGCAACAGGAGAAAAAATATCACCAAAATCAATTCCCAGCACCTGGGAATAACCTTTTGCTACCAACCGAGCTTTGTATTTCTCCACCTTTCCTTCTACATTTGTCTTCTTCTTGAACACCCATTTGCTGCCAATGGGTTTCCTTCAAGCTGGCAACTCCACCAGAGTCCAAGCTTCATTTTTGTGCAAAGATGCCATTTCATCAACCATGGCCTCTTTCCAGAGTTTCCCATCCTCTGAATCCACTGCTTCCTTCACAGTTCTGGGATCATCATCAATAACAGAAAAAGCAAAATTTGAACATAAAGTAAATGGACTATACCTTTCTGTTTTCCTTCTTTCTCAAACTGATCTTCTCACAGCCGGAGTTTGTGGCTCTTCATATTCTAATTCCTCCTCTGCTACAGAGTCTGATTCTTCCTCCTTTAGTTCAAACTCTATCTTCACAGGTTCCTTTGGTTGGACTTCATGTTTAATAACATCTTTCACCTCTCTAAAAACCACATCTCGACTGTACACAACCTTCCGTGTGACTGGTTTCCAAAGCTTATAACCCTTTAAACCATCTTTATACCCAAAAAAGATGCACTTTTTAGATTTAATATCCAACTTGGTTCGTTTCTCCTTTGGAACATGTACATATGCATCACATCCAAAGACCCTTAGATGTGAAAGAGAGGGTTTCTTACCAGTCCATACTTCTTGTGGAGTCTTATCCTCCAACGCTGATGAAGGTGACCTATTGACCAGGTAACATGCAGTATCCACTGCCTCTGCCCAAAATTCTTGTCCTAACTCGGCACCACTGAGCATGCCTCTTGCCCTTTCCATCAATGTCTTGTTCATTCTTTTTGCGACTCCATTTTGCTGAGGTGTATATGGAGTAGTCTTCTGCTATGCTAAACTACACTTCTTACAAAATTCTTCAAATTCCTTGCTACAAAACTCTCCACCATTATCTGTCCTCACCACCTTTATCTTCTTATCTGTCTTATTTTCCACCAAAGCCTTAAATTCTTTAAACCTGTGCTCCCCGCATCAATATCAGTGCTCCTCGAACCATCTTGCAGGTATCTTTCTCAAACACTGTCTTTACACCTGCATCATCCAACTTGCTTACAGAAATCAGATTTCTAGCCAATGCAGGAATATGCAGAACACCCGGAAGTGTTCTAACCCTTCCACCTTGCAACTTCAACTTCACTTTTCCGCGACCAATGATTCTAGCCTTCATATCATCTCCTAATAAGACATCACCACCATCGTATTTCTCATACTCGCAGAACCACTCTCTATGGGGAGTGAAGTGAAAGGATGCACCTGAGTCAATCAACCATGCCTCATGATCTACATGTGTACTTGAAGAAGCCAAGTACACATCCCCACCTTCATCTAAGGTGGTTTTCACCTCTGCAGAAGGAGCATCATTAGATCCCTTTCCTTTATCAGGAGCTTTAGATTTACAATCCCTTCTGAAGTGCCCTTCCTTTCCGCATTTCCAGCACACCATCTTTGTAGGTTTTCCTGGAGATTTAGATCTCCCTCTAGATTTAGATCTTCCACTAGATGACTTATTTTTGTTTTTGTTCAGGGACCGTCCTCGTACAGACAAGGAATCACCATTCTGTCTCTCCATATTTTTTCATCTCATCTCCTCCATCAGCAAGGCTGAGACTATTTCATCAAACTGCAAAGCAGTTGCATTGCTACCTATTGCAATAACCAGACTATCCCACGACTCTGGTAGAGAACACAACAAACCGATGCACTTATCTTCATCTGAAATTTTAATCTCAACAGATAATAACTGACTTACCACAGTATTAAACACATTCAGATGCTCTGTCACCAAGTCTCCATCTTTCATCCTCAGGTTATACAGCTTTTTCCGTAGGAACAGTTTATTCACCAAAGACTTAGATTGGTAGAAATTCCCTAACTTGTCCCACAAAGCCTTCGTCGTAGCTTCCCCTGATACATTTAGCAATGCTGAATCTGAGACACATAATCATATTGTGCTCTTTGCCTTCCGATCCAACTTCTTCCATTCTTCATCGGTCACTCCCGTTGGTTTAGTACCCGGATCTACCGCGATCCATTGATCTTTATCCACCAACAGATCCTTGTTATAGACATTTTTGTGCCTTACATCTATAAGCATGAAATGTCCATAATTCAAGGGATCCAAAGTCCCTAAAGATGTTGTTACAGCTCCTAAAGGAACAAGGTCAACCAATGACAGCTTCTCCCAGAAGTTCTCCACCAAAAACCACTCAGAAACAGTCAATTCAGGATCAATTCAAGTGCTCCACTAGCTGCCTGCGTTGCAAAGCACCCCAGTACACTGTCTAGGTGTGTTGCAATGCACTTGAATGCACTACCCAGGTGCATTTAGCGGGAAAGGACAAGTGGCAGAGTCATTCAACCAGGTGGAAAGACCATGGAAGCTTCCAGAATCTTCTCCAATGACACTTGCCTCACTGAATTCGGCCAAGTGATGAGTAAGAGGCTCTCAGTCTCCAAGTGGAAGCAAGAACTGACAGAGAGAAGCCACAAGTCAAAACATAAGCTGACTCATCTTCTCTTCTTACATCTATATATGGATCCCTCATCCCAGAGATCCAGAGGCTGGAATTTTGTACTTTGCAGAGAATTGTTGTTGGTTTGAGATTGAGATTAGTACATTGGGTGATTTATGCTTTGTTGGAGGAGAGGAAGGGATTCCTTTGCTGGGAGGTAGATGCTGGATCGGAACTCACTTGGTTGTATCTCCTCTTGGACTTTCTTATTCTATCAATAAACTATTTGAGTTTCTCCTACATGCTGTGTATCAATGATGTTTTGTTATATTTGCATGTTTAGCTTAATCTGATCTTGAGCTTTTTATGAATGTATATCTATATCTTCGTGTATTTTCTCTCTCTTGTGATCTTGCAGGAATTTGGTGAAGCTGGGACGGTAAGTGAGCAGGGAGCTGGGAGCTATTGAAGAGAGGAGCGATTGGATCAACAAACTAGCGAAAGACACAGGTTAGTTACATCCTTCCTCCTCATTTACATTTCATAAAGAAGAATACTCAATTAGTTTTCCTTGTTTGTTGCTAAGGCACTATCACACCTTAGAGTGGGATAGGGGCATTCTGAATGGATACTTTTCCCAACAACAAATTGGCGACTCCACTGCGGATCGTATCTAGTTAGTTTATTTGTGTTTCTATTGTTGTTCTTCTCATAAACTTAGGAGTGGAGAATCGAACTGCATTTGCCATTTACAAATGCAAAGTAGAGATCTGCCACTCTAGTCCACTCACTGGGCCTGTTTATGATCTGAACAAGCTGATCAAAAAATGCTCTAACTCCCCTTTTTGATAGCTCTTAGTCCTCCTTTAAATCATCCTCCTAATTGTACCTTATTGATAGCTTTTATTCGGCCAAAAACCTCAGATCAAACTGCAAACCGTGACCCAGAACCCATAGACAATTCTCGTTTCTGCTTCAGCGCAGGCTCTGTGAAGAGACTCTGCATTTCAACGCAGGTCCCGAGAGGGCTACCTGCGCTGCAATTCAGTTTCTCTGTTCTGCAGGTGCGGTGATCAGCCTTTGCCCTGTGCAGCTGTGGTTATTTGCATCCTTGTGTTCAGTTTTATCTCTGTTTTTTGCAGCCTGTTATCAGTGTGTGTACCTATCTGAAAACCCATTTTCTCTGCCTTAATTCCGCCTCAGTTGTATAAAGAAACTGTATTTGTTTTTTTGTATTTGTTACATCATTTGCAGTTTCCCATTACAAAAGTAAACTAGTCATACTGTCGCCCTTAGATCTAGACCTGTCATAAGTGTCATTTTGATCTTAGGAGAAAGTTTATTGCTGTTGACATTTGATTGCGCTTTTACTTTTGTATTTTGGTTTGAATTTATGAATTTATAGTGTCGAAACAAGTGTTTACTTCAAAATCATAAAGTGTCGTAATCATCTTTTTGGTTTCAAAAAGCAACTTGTTTGTGTTTTCACTTGAAATCGAATTCAAATTTGTACAACAGCTTTCTTTTTAGGCATCAATATTAAGAAAGTGAAAACAAATACATGCATTTGTGCATTTGAAGATTGATAGTTTGTATGGTTTGATTTAGGAAAAGTGCATTTACAGTGTGCTCTTTGCTCTTTGAGAAAAGATTGTGTCTTTCTTTTCCCCTTGTAGCTAGGATTTTCATTGTTGAAAAGAGATAAATGCTTGCTTATCATCTTTAGACTGCATTTAGGAATTGTATATACATCTCGTGGTGATCCAAAAAGGCAAACTTCTAAGAAAGATCAACCTAAAATAAATTGAATGAACTTAACAACGCTTTGTAACTTAACGCACAACATAGAGGTCTAGGCTAGAGACGTGTTCCGGCGTCGTAAAACCTGGTGACTGTCAATCTCGCTGATGGTTGGGTGATTCCTCCTGAGAGACGATAAGCACCAGTACAGATTGTGCTCCCACGTACCGTCGAGTATATAATGGGAGACCCCTATAGGCATAAAACCTTTATCCATAGGAAGCCGTGTCGGCCGCCCTACTGATCGCAATACACTGAACACAACATTCGGGAAGATTGACCACCCGTACCTTAAAAAGTATTCTGCGGTTTTGCGAAAAGTTTGGCACACCCTCTACCTAGATCTCTAGAGCAGTTCCTTTTGGCCTTTTTCAGAGTCTATAACGGAAAAAGTCCATCCGAGCATTTGTCACTTCGGGCTCATTAAAACATCGAAGGCGACTAGAGTCATCTTTTGCTTTTTCTCGACTCTTAAAAATTGAAAAAGCAAATTGTGTCCAAGCGTCGTTAAAATCTATTTTAAACGGAATATTCATACCCTTTTTCCTGCGTTGATCTTTAGGTTGAGAAAATGGAGCCTACCAACCAAGGAATTCCCCTTGGTGGAAATCCTAGTCCTTTCTCCTCTTGGGGAGATGTTGGTGCTTCCCATATGGCCACATTGTCGCTTCCAGGACTAACAATTGGCCTGCCGGTCTGGCTCTTCTCAACCAATGTCGTTCAGAACACCATTATTCCTGAACAGTCGAATCAGCAGTTAGACCAGTCCAGAGTTACCTACCAACCTTCCACTTCCTCTAATTCTTCCTCTCTCCCTTCCTCTTCGCTTAACGGAACTGGTAAAATTAAAAACCAAGTGCCTAAGGAGAAGAAGGAAAAGAAGAAGAAAGAGAAGAAGAAGAAGGAGCCAAAAGCGATTGGGGGCAAACGAGTGTCGTCTAACGAAAATCCACACACTGCACTGACCAGGCCTAAATCACCATGTGTCATTTGCAAGGGAGACCACTTTCACAGAGATTGTCCCTGCATCCCTCGGATACTAAGGGACTGGTCTCCCCGTTTGCACAATACGGTGGCGTCAACCTCTGGTAGCAATGTTGAAAGCACACCGTCAACTAGCGAAAGTGAAGTCCCAGGACACAAAGAGAGAGCTAGATCTCCCTGTAGACTGTGCGAAGGCAATCACGCCATCCACCGTTGTCCCTTCTTAGACAAAGCGAAAAAAGTTTTGGATGATCGTCCGGTTTCACCGTTACGACTTCCTCCTGGATATAAAGAACTCTTGCCGAGTCCTTCATTAGTTGAAAATCCAGCTGGCCCACTCAAGTGGTCAGCTGAAGCGCCGGTCATTGAAGATGAACCAACTGAATCCATACCCGACGAAAGTCAAAAGGTCGAGGCGGCAGTTGACCCGGTCTTGCCTTCAGAGGTTTTATCTTTGAATGATACAGTCACTGAAGAGGATAAATATGACACCATCCAAATTCTCTTCATCAACACAGACTCCGACGAGCATGGGGGCAATCTCCCCATTCCTTTATTGCAGGAAGGAATTTCGTCAGAGCGATACCCAGCCGTCTACTCGGTCCCACCACCAAGCAACCTAGTTGTCTCCTTCGACTGGAACCAACTAGGCAGACCTCGTTTGCCAGCAAGCATACCATTCAGAATTATCGTCCAAATATACATAATGGTCATGGCTGGCACCATCATTGATGAGGGGGCATCTGTGAGTATCCTT
Source organism: Pinus tabuliformis (assembly GCA_031772625.1). Classification (NCBI taxonomy): domain Eukaryota; kingdom Viridiplantae; phylum Streptophyta; class Pinopsida; order Pinales; family Pinaceae; genus Pinus; species Pinus tabuliformis. The sequence continues at coordinate 1,467,202,274 of CM062818.1, forward strand.
TCCTCTATTGCTTGGAAAGCGCTTGGTTCGCCAGTGCTTTTGCCTGAAATGAGAAATCTGACAGGCTTTGATAAAGGAACCAGTCGACCTTTAGGGATCCTCCCCAATGTGCCCATAACATTGAAAGGGAAGACCGTTCAAATGAACGTGATGGTCATTCAAGGACCCTTGGATTATAACCTACTCCTTGGACGAGACTATATATATTTTATGGGAGCCATCGTCTCCTCACTCTTTAGAGTAATGTGTTTTCCGCACGAAGGAAGAGTGGTCAAGCTCGTGGACCTGCTTTCATTTCCCGGATCACGCATCGCGAATAGTCATATACCATCCCTAAATGGTCTCTTCACGCAAGAAATGTCTCAACCCACGGTCCGTCCTCCCGATGAGCGCGAGTAATTCGGAAGGATATGACTGGAACCCAAGGGGCATGCGTCCTAGTCTGCTTCGGCAGGAAAACTTCAGGTATAGGGTAGGTTTCCGCGGGAGAATATGACTAGTCTGTACCTCGTCCGTGATTGAGATACGGGTTATTCTAGAATAAGATTCTTTTGTCAAAGTCATGTGAGTTGGCGGGCATCATCGCTCACCTTTGTTTATCTCGGTAGACATCGCCGAAGAAGTGTTTTGTTTGAAAGATTAACAGAACAATCTTTGGGTGACCTGAAAGAGGTAGGCCTCTCTCGGTAAAACAATTGTTTTAGCGGAAGTGAAGTAAAGGTAACCTTGAAACTCCGTTTTATACCTGGGGGCATGCAAACCTTTTGGAGTGCAAGCAAGGGGCGGCTATTTATTTTTTTAAATTTTTAGGTCCTCCCTTTAAACCCGTAGGTCTAACCCTTTAAACTCGTAGGATTAGTCATTTCCGAACTTGCATAACGAAAGGATGTGGGGCATAGCTTTGTAAGGCGCAAGCTCCATAAAAAATGGCATCTTACATGAGACATTCTTATCATATGACTGGATTATTGAGCAGTTTTAGCACATAGTTCATGCTCGTTAAAAGATAAACATAAGATCGAGCAAGTGTTTCAACCCGCATTTAAGCTCGTTAAAAAATGAACTACCCTCCGGTAAATAACCACCGTGAATGTAAATTTATCAGCCATTAAAGCCTTGGTCGTGTTTGCACCGTCACCTCCACTTTTCCATTGGCCGATCATTCACCTCCATATGATTGTTTACCCATTTTTAGGAACAACTGCAAAGAGTGATTTCACTAGCCATCCTTGTGACACTGCCATGCTTGGAAAATTCCAACCCTTACCGGGAATCAGCTGCTACCCATTTTATCACTCGTTCCTCAAAAGACGAGTCTTATTTAAGCTCTTTTCATTTGACTCGTAAAATATGAAAATATTGCCGAGTTTTGGCCTTCCAGCTCGTTAAAGCGACCGAAAGAGCTATCCCTCCTCTAGATTTTAATCTTTTTGGACCTGAAGGATTATTGCAAAAAACAATCGAGCGCTTGTTTTGTTCGGCTCATTAAAACTATCGAAAATTCATCCCTTCTGTATTGTTTTATACTTTTTCGGACCTAAGGGATTAGATGACAAAAAAGGACTTCCGGAGTTAACTTTACGTACCTTTTCAGACTCTCTAAAAATGAAAAGGACCGAGTTATCTTTGTCGTTAGACTCTTTAAAAACATTAATACCGACAAACTTGTCTTTAGACGAGAACGAGTTTCACTATCGCTAGGCTCGTTAAAACATAGCGATGGGTTTTCCCGAAGGGCAAATTATAGAACAAGCATATGTTATCCTCCTCAAGCTTGACAAAAATAAAGAGGTACTGGTCAGCAATGACTGGGGAAAAATTGGGAAGAAACTCAAAGAACCTTTATTGGTAGCAAGTCGCTCTTGAACATGACACTTCCACTCCGTGCCTGAGTCGGGTTGGGTTGTTTCATTCACCGGTCACATCACCATGGTCTCGCCATACCATCCACCTTTGCGGTAAATGCTACCAATCCATCACATAAGTGTCGCCGATATGTTCAAGAGAAGTCATCCAGAGAAGTCAACCGTGTCCCATCCACTACCATACATTATACTTCATTCTTTCATGACCGCCACCCTGAACCATATATCATCAGATCATTTTCACCTCCATAAAAATCATTTGCTCCGTTCCGTGTCACTGATGTGGGATACATTAAGGCCCTCCTTTGACGGATTTCTTCTTGTCGACATCAACTCATTATCCAAGAAGTTGATCTAGGAACACCCCCTTCGGTACTTTGAAGCTTGCATGCCTCAATGGCAAGTTTCTCACTTCTGGCGACAGGTATACATCAATGACCTTCGACCGAAAGATTTTGCGTGGTGTTTGACGCCAAGTCCTTTATTCACACCACGTGAATTGTACTGCAGTACCTTTAGGGTCATTATCATTATCGGTGATTACTCTCACGCTTGTTAACAGTTTACATCATTGACTGGTAATCAAGCGATGTCTTTCCATGTTCGACTTCAAGACATTTCTCACATGGATCGACTTGTACTTAGAGTGAAGATCGGACGAGATTAAAGACCCCGGATCTAGTTTCATCCATCCGGGCTACGATATATATTCAGGAAAAATAAAGACATTGACATGTACAGCACTGCAGAACAGATAATCATCCTACCAAAAGGATGATGATTTCATCAGAATCATCAGTCTACCATCAGACGATTGTCTGTCCTATGTACATAAAAATGAATTTATAAAGCTGAGCATGGGAATGCCCGCCTCAGCTAGATCATGAAAATAGTATGAAAAATAATGTATTGTATTGTATCTTATTACAGGTCTCCTCCCAGCATTGAATGAACTTCGGATCCTCCTAATAAAGCATTTCACCCGATAAACGGCCTCATACTTTAGGGGGCAACTGTTATAGACATTTTTGTGCCTTACAGCTATAAGCATGAAATGTCCATAATTCAAGGGATCCAAAGTCCCTAAAGATGTTGTTACAGCTCCTAAAGGAACAAGGTCAACCAATGACAGCTTCTCCCAGAAGTTCTCCACCAAAAACCACTCAGAAACAGTCAATTCAGGATCAATTCAAGTGCTCCACTAGCTGCCTGCGTTGCAAAGCACCCCAGTACACTATCTAGGTGCGTTGCAACGCACTTGAATGCACTACCCAGGTGCGTTGAGCGGGAAAGGACAAGTGGCAGAGTCATTCAACGAGGTGGAAAGACCATGGAAGCTTCCAGAATCTTCTCCAATGACACTTGCCTCACTGAATTCGACCAAGTGATGAGTAAGAGGCTCTCAGTCTCCAAGTGGAAGCAAGAACTAACAGAGAGAAGCCACAAGTAAAAACATAAGCTGACTCATCTTCTCTGCTTACATCTATATATGGTTCCCTCATCCCAGAGATCCAGAGGCTGGAATTTTGTACTTTGCAGAGAATTGTTGTTGGTTTGAGATTGAGATTAGTACATTGGGTGATTTATGCTTTTTTGGAGGAGAGGAAGGGATTCCTTTGTTGGGAGGTAGATGCTGGATCAGAACTCACTTGGTTCTATCTCCTCTTGGACTTTGTTATTCTATCAATAAACTATTTTAGTTTCTCCTACATGCTGTGTATCAATGATGTTTTGTTATATTTGAATGTTTAGCTTAATCTGATCTTGAGCTTTTTATGAATGTATATCTATATCTTCGTGTAGTTTCTCTCTCTTGTGATCTTGCAGGAATTCGGTGAAGTTGGGCCGGTAAGGGAGCAGGGAGCTGGGAGCTATTGAAGAGAGGAGCGATTGGATCAACAAACTAGCGAAAGACACAGGTTAATTACATCCTTCCTCCTCATTTACATTTCATAAATAAGAATACTCAATTAGTTTTCCTTGTTTGTTGCTAAGGCACTATCACACCTTAGAGTGGGATAGGGGCATTCTGAATGGATACTTTTCCCAACAACAATCCTCCATCTTGAGTTTCCACAACTCAAAACTCTGACCATTGAACTACTAAATCTCTATCTTTCCACTACTCGCCATCTTCTTTCACCACCAGAATCGATCTCGCAGATCTCCCACTGAACAGTGTCTACCACAGGTCCGAGCAAAAAACCCCTCAGCAACAAAGGCATCCCCTTGAAGCCAAAATAGCTCCGATACCAAATGTAGGTTTTAACCCTGTACAGAAATTACCTGCATACGAATTCTTAAACAAAGAAAATAAACAATGCGAGAGCATAACACATAAAACACATATGCATAGAGATTTTCCCTTGGATCCCAAAACCGGGACTACCAGCTTGATTTTTTATTATGTTCCTTTCAATGGTACAATACATATGTATACATGCCGAAGCATCCAATACCATGGACTAAAATCCATCGCGTCCAATACCATGGACCGAAAACCATCGCGTCCAATACCATGGACAGAAAACCATCACGTCCAAAAATCATGTGCGAAAATCATGCACAGAACCATAGGTGGGTCCGCCCAACCTAACATAGGGTCCAAAACCAGAATTTTCTGGGGCGCTATCCTCGACCCCATAAAGTGGGGTTATGGGTGCCCTTAAAACCCCCTATTAACTATGTGGAAAGAATATAACACAACCCAACATGGAAGGGAGATATTTCTCAACTTTTACTCCATGACATAACAGAACTATGTGTCCATATCTCAAGGGGAAAATCTAAAACTGGAAAAGGGCCTAGAGATCCTTCTCTTATTAGAGCAAACAAATCTGCAACTGGATCAGTAAGTAAGGCAGAGATTGGCAATATACTTGATGAGTTCAAAACTGATATTCTAGGGAGCCTTATTGAACAACTAGACACCCTTAAAATACAAAACAAGCAGAAAGAAGAAGCCGAAGCCTTATCCATCTTTTGTCCAAAACGTAGAAAGAAACATGGTTTAAGGGAATGTCCCTTGGATGCAAAAGTTTTAGAGACATGTATGATTTGATCAGAAAGCCATGAGACCAAGGATTGTCCTTCAATTCTTGGGTTCAAAGCTGTCTTTCAGGAGGATCCAAATTCAGTAGAATCCCTTTGTTTTGTTTCAAGAAGACCATGGCAGGGGCCACAAAATCAAGGATTTAACAATCTTATGAACTTTCAACTCCCACCAAATTGGAATTCTTGGCAACAACCTTGGCCCCAATCTCAAAATACATAACAATCATGGGCACAAGGGATGCAAAATCCTTATGGGAGATCTGCTCAGTTTTATCAATATCCTCCATCTTTTCAAAATTAATAAAATCCAAAATTTCCAAATCAAAACCCACAGCTTTCATTACCATTTCCACAACAACAACCTTCTCAACCAAATCCAAATTCTCAACCCTTGCTTCCATTTCAACAAAAGATAAATCAACTACTAGCCCAACCATTGCCAAATCCCAATAATAAAAATCCTCAGAATGCTTACATGGTAAAAGGAAAACAATTTCCTACCTATATGATTGTTCCTCTCAACGATGTACAACTCAGGTTTGGTAGAGTTTTAGAAAAACCTTTTATAGATGCTCAAAAGCAAGATACCTCTAAGGACGATTCTCTTAAAGCCAATAAAGGTTCTGAGAAAGCATATCTTCAAAACCCAAACATTCAAAAAGAAAAAGAAAAAGAGTCAACCCCCATAACTCCTGTAGTTGAGCAACCTGCATCTTCATCCACACCTCCTTTCCCTGAAAGATTACAAATTGACAAAGGGGTGGAAAAACAAATCATGTTGCCTGACTATGACTTTCTAGATGAATTAAAGAATGTATGTATCAAGATTCCCTTGCTATAAGCCATTTGAGAGATTCCTATTCTAGAAAAAACAATAAAGGAGTTGAGTCTCAAAAGACCAGGAAGGAAACCAAGAGATATAAGAAGAATCCACCTGGTAGGAAAAATTGTAGATATCATGATGGGAAAAATGACCATGAAAAAATATGTAGATCCAAGAAGTCCAATTGTCAAGACACATATAAATGGGATAGAAATTCCAAATACTTTGATTGACTTAGGGGTTTCTATCAATATTATGAGTAGACAGACTATGGAACAACTTAAACTTCCTAATATTCTCTTTACACCTAACTTACTGCAACTTGTAGATATATCAATAATAAATTCAGATGGTGTATTAGAAGATATTTTAGTCTCCTTATATTCTTGGGAATATCTAGTATATTTCATGATTTGGACTCCCAAGAGTAATTCAGGAGGGCATCCACTCATCTTAGGAAGACCTTGGCTAGCCATAGCTGATGCTTTCATTAGTTGTAAATCTGGGAATATGTACATTTCTGATGGTAGTTTGACAAAGAAATTCAATTTTTATCCTCCAGCAAAAGTAGTTACAAAAGTAGGAGACAATGAATGGGTCGATGATGAGGACACTATACAACCTGTCTTTACCATTTCTGAAATTAGTGAAGATAGTCAAATTCTGAACACATTAGAAAATTTTCGAACATCTTCAAAATATGACCACACACAATTTTAGTTAGATTCTGACATTAATTATTTATCATCAAGACAAATGTCTCTTTACTCTATGGAAGAGTTTGGTAGTTCTACCATTGAGGGTTTTTTAGGTAAAACATTGAATATCAACAAAAATTTGGAAAAATCACAACAGGAAGAGCTAACCAAAATCTTGGAAAAACATTCTACTACATTTGCATGGGAGTATACTGATATGAAAGGTATTGACCCTAAGACTTGCATCCATCATATCTATATCGAGGAAAACAATAGACCAATCAGAGAATCTCATAGAAGGATGAATCCAAATCTTAGGGAGATAGTGAAAGAAGAGCTCCAAAAACTACTCAATGTAAACTTCATTTATCCAATTTCAGATAGCCGGTGGGTTCTCCTTTGGTTATAGTACCCAAAAAGAATGGTAAATGGAGGGTATGCATTGATTACATGGAATTGAACAAAGCAAATTTGAAGGATCACTTTCCTTTTACCCTTTATTGATCAAGTATTAGACACATTAGCAGGCAAAAAGTACTTTTCATTTCTGGATGGTTTTAATAGTTATAATCAAACTCAAGTAGCACCTAAGGATCAGGATAAGACCACATTTACTTGTCCATGGGGAACTTTTCTTATTGAGTGCTTCCTTTTGGATTATGTAATGCACCCACAACATTCTAAAGAGCAGTACTAGGAATTTTTTCTGATCTAATCCATGATTGTGTAGAGGTTTATATGGATGATTTTATAGTTTATGGTAATTACTTTGAAGAGGCATTAGAAAATTTGGAAAAGTCCTTATAAGATGTAAAGAGACAAACCTTTCATTAAGCCACGAAAAATTCTTTATGATGTTTACTGAAGGTATCATTTTAGGACATCATATTTCAGGGGATGGGATTAAAGTTGATAGATCAAAAGTTGAAGTCATCTCCAAGTTCCCTATTCCAAATTGTCAAAAACATGTTAGACGTTTTCTAGGATTTACTGGATATTATAGAATATTTATAGAAAACTTCACTAGAATAGCATCTCCACTCTTCAAACTGCTTACAAAAGACTGTGAATTGAAATGGGATCCTGATTGTCAATCAGCATTTGAAACTTTGAAAACAAGAATATCTGAAGCACCTATCTTGAGAGGACCAAATTGGAAACTTCCTTTCCATATTTCTACAGATGCTTCAGATACAACTTTAGGAGCTATGTTGGGTCAAAAAGATTTAGTTCCTTATGCCATTTACTATTCCAATAAAAATTTGACTCCCACTGAATTGAACTATACTGTAACTGAAAAAGAGTTCTTAGATGTTGTTCATGCAATCAATAAGTTTAGACACTATATAAAAGGTTATGAAACTTTTATTCATACTGATCATTCTGCAATTAGATATCTAATGAACAAACCTGTTACTAATGGTAGAGTTACAAGGTGGCTCCTACTTTTACAGGAATTCAATATTACTGTGTTGGATAGACCAAGGAAATAAAATACAGTAGCTGATTTCTTGTCTAGGATCTAGAATACTAAAGAAGAAACTCCTGTAGAGGATAAGTTTCCTGATGAATATTTATTTGCAGTAACTACTAAGACCCCTTGGTATGTAGATATAGCTAACTATTTGGTTACAGGGAATTTACCTCCACATTTATTTCCTAGTGAAAGAAGAAAGATTATTCAGGAGAGTTCAAAATTATCATGGATTTCTAATGAATTGTTTAAAACAGGGCCATGTTTTGTGATCAAAAGATGTGTTAGGGAAGATGAAATGTTTGATATCTTCAAAGAATGTCATGATGAACCATGCGGTGGACACTTTGCAGACAAAAGGACAGCCTATAAAATCCTCTCTTTAGGATATTATTGGCCATCCCTCTTAAAAGATGCAAAACAATATGTCAAAAGGTGTGACAGTTGCCAAAGAGTAGGGAAACCTACCCTTTCAAATGAAATGCCATTGCAACCACAAGTACTCATCGAACCCTTTGAAAAATGGGCTTTAGATTTCATTGGACCTATCAACCCACCGTCTAAACAAAGAAAGTATATATTGGTATGTATTGATTATGTCACTAAATGGGTAGAAGCCAAAGCATTATCTTTTGCTACTGAAAATTCAGTTGTTAGTTTTCTTTATGAGGATATTTTTACTCGCTTTGGTGTTCCAAGAGAAATTGAGACAGATCAGGGAAGTCAATTCACATCCAACCTGGTGGAGAAGCTGATGGAAGAATACAAAATCAAGCACAGAAAATCTACTCCTTACCATCCGCAAGCAAATGGTCAAGTCGAGTCTACAAACAAAGTTATTGAAACCATCATCACCAAAATTATTCATCTACACAGAAGAGATTGGGCAGAAAGGCTTCCTGAAGCCTTGTGGGCCTACAAAATTACATCGAGAAATACAACATGGCATTCTCTCTATGAACTTGTTTATGGGAAAGAAGTCCTGCTCCCCATTGAGTTCCAAGTCAAAACTTTCAAGATGGCAGTTTAGTTGGGAATGGACCTATCAGAAGCCCAAAGGCATAGAATGGAGCAATTGAATGAGCTAGATGAGATCAGACAAGAGGCAATCCTAAGAACTGATCTAGTTCAATATCAAAGAGCTAAGTGGCATGACAAATACATCAAGGAGAAAAAGTTTCAAGAAGGAGATTGGGCATTGCTATTTGATTCCAAGTTTAAAGATTTTAAAGGAAAATTTCACTCATTGGCTTGGGCCATATGAGATTGATAAAATCTTTAGCAATGGAGAGGTAAGAATCAAAACCATTGATGAACATAAAACTCCTCTTATTGTGAATGGCCACATATTAGAGATCTATCATAAGCCACTCTCAATAGAGGAATTTGTCAAAATATTTCAAGATAGTTCTACAATACGGCTGGTGAAGAAGAATCCTTCTTCTCCACCAGCCTAGCCTTTGCTCTTTTCTGTTTCTACAAAAAAAAACAAAAAAGTGTATAAGCCTGAAAACCAATCACTGATTGGAAGTCTTATACAGAAAATACAGGGCAAAAATCAGGAACTCCTAACGCCCTATATTTTCCAAAAAAAAAATATATCTCTCTCTCTCCTTTCACAGTTTTATGACACTCCACTTCATTTCATTCCACTCCACTTCATTCATTTCATTTCATTTCGCCAATAAAAGTATTTTTCATGACCATTTTCATTCATTCGGTCATCATTTATCCATCTCCATTTAGTCATATGATTGTTGTGTCAGTTTCTGCAGTTGAACCAAGTTTTCGCAGCTAGAGGCTAATTCCGCAGCCATCACTCTATTTTTCAAAACTGACAGTCAAATGTTAGTTAAATGATCATGAAAATCAAATGCAGGTATGACCAAGAACATATTTTGAAGACATGAGGCACTTAAAAGCATCAACAAGGAGTAGCTAATCAAATATTAATGGACGAAAAGTGGCAAAAATTCCAAGGTATGAGTAAGATTTATTTCAAATGGCATTTAGAGCACATTTTACATAGTTTTGAAACCACGGCTCCATTATATGCAATGATTGGCATTGATAGCTCCATACCTGTTCCACGACCTTTATATGATTCTTCCACAAACTTTGCATTTATTTTCAAACGGCCTCATGATCAAGCCTCTGGGTTTAACTCATGTTCGACTGTACTTTGACACTCCACCTGTAATTATGGTACGTGATTGATTTGATCACGGCTTTTCTCCACCGCACAAATTCCGCAGCCATTTCTTGAGCATGTTTACATCTATTTCATAGACATCCAATTTAAAACTCTGTCGGGCTCACTTTACTCCCCTACTATTCTATTGAAGTCACATTTTCATTCCTACCCTATTCACATAAGCCTCTGGTCCGCTCCATAAGCCCACTCCCGCTACTTGTTCTCTATTTTCCATTTACAGTCACTGGTTTTTCTCCATAAATCCTGTCCATTTTCTGATAACCCAGCCGTCTCAACTCCGTTCATCCAATACCCATGTAGACGTGTTTAAGACAGGAGGAAAGAATGGGTCCTCTGTTGAGAGCAGAACCGGAAGGGCCCAAATTTATGGAAGGGTATTCCCAAGTGAAAAGCATGCTAAGAAAGGCTCGGTGGTTACAATTTATTCATAAATTCAGAGCCTACAACAAGGAGGTTATGAAGACTTTTGCGAGGTCCTTTGACAACGTAGAAGCAGATATTGGAGACCTTAAATTCACAGTCACAGAGGTGTCCATAGCAACTGCAATCAAACTCCCACAAGAGGGAGAATGGTGGTTCAAAAATAAGAGCTTTGACGAGAGAGCATGGAAGGTTATCCTACAAAATCCAGGTATGGATGTAACCATTTTTAATAGAGGAATCCTTGTCTCTACTTTACAAGAAAAATGGGCTAGCTTATTATTAATAATCCAGAAATTCATTACCTATGAGGGACGATTCAGGTCAATGTACATGTACCACACCCGGTTTCTGATGAATTTTATAGAGAACCAAACTCTTAATTTGCCCTATTTCTTGCTAAATAGCCTAAAGAAAATGTCCACCATAGTCCAAAAGAATCTGGGGGACGTAGAACCCCACTTGTATCACCCCGGCCTTGTGAAAATCTTGATAGAAAAACAATTAAAAGAAAAGAAGGACACTGGGCGTATTTTTTGGTCAGAAATTTCTTTAAAGATCCACAAGAAACCCCTGAAAGCAGCACATCAAAGAGAAGTAGAAGAAAGAAAAAAAGTGATAAAATTCAAGATACTCCTACTAACATAGTTGAAGAAACTAGTAGGGAAGAAAATAGGAAGGAAAAGACTGAGGGTAAGAAGCCAAGAAAATCAAAAGGAAAAAGAAATATAGTGGTGGTCCATCAAACCCCAGAACCTTCCTTAGAAGAGGACCACCAAGTACTATCTGAAATACTAGTTTACCCTCAGGAACAATCAGCTGCAGCAAACAAGAAAAGGAAAGAAAAATATAGTGGGGAGAAAGAAGACACTATCCCACAAAATTTGAGGAGAAGTTCTAGACTTAAAGGGAAGTTGAGAAAAATGCAAACTAAAGGGACCCATTTTATTGATTTAGGAGGGGAAACCCCGAAACAACCTTCAGCCCTTCCTCCTGACCATGGTCCCCACCATACTCCTATTTCTCAGCCAGATTTTGACATGAGTCCTTCTCGACCAGATTTTGAAATCAGTCCTTCTCAATAGGATTTTGGGGTCAGCCCAAGAAAGACCACACCTGAGATAGACTGGAACCAGCAAGAAATGTATGATTATATAGAGTCCTTGGAGAAAACGGTCGTAGATCTAGGTACTTCAAATGCCCAACCTAATACAGCTCAAGAAGCTCAAATCCAATCACTAAAACAGGAAGTTTTTGAGTTGGAGGTCTTAAATAGACACATCAAAAGAGAAAATGAAACATTGAAGGAACAGGGCATATTAGATAAGATTATTCATGACAACACCATGTTGCATCTTGGGATATGCAAAAAGAAAAATAGAAAATTAAAGAAAAAGAACAGAAGGTTGAACAAGGCTCTCATCAACCTCAAGTTCAGGTGTCTAATGAGGAAGCCGAGGATGGTAGTGGTCCCAAGAAAGAAGAAAAGAAGGTTGGATGTATTGGTAGAGGTCTCAAAACACATGAGCTGAAAGAAGGGTGATCAAAGTTTTGGTTGCATGGGGACATGCAACACCTTCACATTGGGGGTATGTAAAGCTTTGAAATTACACCTCTCCTACACGTTTTCCCAGACTTTTTTCCCTCACCAGCACTCCATAAGCTATCAGACATCATTGCATATTGATTTTAAAAGAGTATTTAAGTGGTTTTCTGACTATGTTTTCATGTTTGCTGTTGGAACTAGATTTTGCTCATTAGCTGCGGAATCCAGTCACTTTCTGCAGTTGATTCAACTTTCCGCGGCTGTTTTTATTAAACTCTATGTTGTAGGTGTCATCAGGCAAAACAAGCCACATGGGCAAGTTAGAAATGACCTGGACATGGATCAGGTCCTATTGGTTCAGCCAAATTTATCAAGGGAAGTTGTGGTCAATGGTGGTCAAACGATGGTCCAATGTAAGAGTCCTATGGTAGTCGAACTCTGTTTTCCAACCCGTGAATGATTTTGAAGGATGTGTGGCCATTCCTAAATCTTTGGGGTCTATTGCCACCAGTAGACTACCCCACAATGCAAATCCAACAACCACAGTTGATAGATTTAATAGTCTATCTTTCACGTGTCCCTTGTTCATGCAGTTTTACAAGAAAACAGTTATGTAAACTTTGTTATAAATAACGTGTTTCTATAATGCATGTAGTTAGTCTTTGGAATGTAATTTTGTTGTTCAAAACCCACTGTGCCATGACACTAGTCTTATTGTTGTAACTGTGTTTTGAAATATATGAGAAGACTTTGTTTCTACATGATTGTGTGAACGTAATTTTGGATTGATAGCCTATTGACCGAGGTTATGCAGAGGGCCCCTGTACACTAAGGTTTTGTTTTCATTGTTGCTGTACAGTTTTTATATCTCGTTTCCTTATTTCCATTGCATATTTTCCATAGTCATACACCTGTGTATAATTGAATTGTTATGATATTAACATTCCACTTCTGTTCATGATTTTACAGCTTTGTATAACACTGATCAGTGCATGTATGTTTCAGGATAGAGTAGGCAGCCCGAGCATCTGCATATAATATTCACAATGACTAGTGACATGGGATTAATTCTCTGTTGACTTTACTATTCTTATTTTTTTTTAATTCCAGTTCTGGTTTGTAGATTTCAGTCTTGTTCATTTGCTTTGTTAGAAATAAACTTGCTCATGTCATTAACGGTTACCTCTAAAAGCCATAGCTAGACTAACTGGCGAGGGATCGAATTATGAATGTGTGATTTTATTTTATTTTTACTTTTCTGCAATTAGATATTAAATTGCTCATATCATTGATGGTTACCTCCGAAAGCCATAGCTAGAATAACTAGCGAGGGATCAAATTATGAATGTGTGATTTGATTTTAAATTTACTTTTCTGCAATTAGATATCAAATTACTCATGTCAGTGATGATTATCTCTGAAAACCATAGCTAGACTAACTGGCAAGGAATCATATTATGGATTATGTAATTTTAGTTTTACTTTCCTTGCAATTTTTTATTTCTTTGAGTGCAATAGCTTAAATCATTTTTTTTGTATATAGACAATAGCAGAGATGATAGTTTCATGATCAATAGTTCATTACTTACTTGTTTTAGATAGCAGCACATATTTCATTCTTGTTCAAGTATTACTGTCATCACTAGTATATTATAAGATCTTCTGGAGTGTTAAGTGTTGGAAATCATTATAGAGGACATAATTGCCTAAAATCTAAATCCATACTTGCCTTCTAAATACTTAGGAATAGGATTTCCATTCTTATTAGGAGATAAATGAAGATAAAAGCCCCCAAAACAAAATAAAAATCGAAAACGACAAAAAGTAAAGAAAGGTTATCTTGCACATATAGTGTGCCACACTTCATCAGTTTACGACTCCCGGATTGATAATTAATGTAGAAATTTAGGACACACTAAATTGACCAAACACCTACACAGATACATCCAAGAATAGATGGAGTTCCTGAACATCTCCTCGCTTAGCACAACGTATCAATACGTTGTCAAAATCGAGCAAAATTTCAAACAAAAGAAGGAAGACTTTGGATCTGCGAACCCAAAGTAAGGGAAAGGCTTCCCCAAATCACAAAACCAAGTACAAAGCCAAGATGGGGCAATTCAAGACAAGCCATAGAAGCCACAAGAAAAGAAAAACACCAGAAATTCAAACAAGGACACAAGAAAGTGGTGTAAGTTCCACAAGATCCCCACTCACAGCACAAGTGAGTGTCAGACCAAGCAGTCACTGGTGGCAGAGTTGAAGGTTTCCGAATCAGATGCATGTTTTGACCCTGAGTCAAAACCTGACAAGAGGAATGGAAAAGGGAAGCAGATCAGTGACGTAGAGCCCAGTCCCACTATTGCCACTACCAAGATCCAGAAGAATGACCCTGAAGATCTAGAGGAGGGGGAGCATATTTTCCATTCACAGATGTGGTTGAAGGGTTCACTGCTAAACTTCATTATCAATGGTGGTAGCCAAAAGAACCTCATTTCAGTAGAGGTCATGAAGCAGTTGGGCCTACCGAATACATCACACCCGTAGTCGTACAGTATCGGGTGGCTTCACCAACGACGAGATCTTTGAGTCCTCTAGCAGTGCCGCCTTCCCTACAGCATCAAACCCTTCACAGATGAGGTATTGTGGGATGTTGCACCTTCAGACGTTTGTGATATATTATTAGGCCAGCCATAGTTGTGGAGGCGACATGTTGTGTATTAGTAAAGGCCTCGCCTTGTCATTATTTCTTTGTGTAATTCATTATACAGGATACTGGTGGTAGCCCCACCTATTGCCACCTCTTCAATCACTACTAATAAATGCAACAATCTCATCTCCCAGACTAGGAAATTCATTTTCTATCTGGTTCACTACCAAAGTAATGGGAAGATCGTAGCCACATCCATGACCCCCGCGAAGGGTTCCTCCACGTAGCAGTAGCAGCAAATGGATACAGTCATGAAAGAACACACAAATATATTATCCTCACCCATAGGGGTACTGCGGCACTGTCAGGTCAAGCATTCCTTCGATCTCACTCCCAAAGAACCTCTACCCAACAAGCCGATATATCACCGCTCCATTTTGAAAAATGAGAAGTACAAGAAGCGACATGATCCTTACACCAGCACCAGGGTTTTGGGGAATAATTCTTTGGAGCATAGCATTCCCCCATTCCTTCTCTTGCACCAATAGTTCAATATGGACACCCTCTACCATGCTTCCCACCATTACTAGACACATTAGAGATTATAGAATAGCTCACAAGGGACCAAGTTTAGCAGATGGAGGAACTCAACGCAATGGGGACCATTGCTTCCTAAGGGAAGAGGAATGATCCAGGTGAATGTTGGTGGCCACCCACCTATCTCACATGGACCCTCACAACTCTCTCTTTCAATTCTTTAGTTTCCTTATTTGTAGCACAATTTACTAGTTTTAGAAGTTTTTCAAGTCCTGAACATCCGGAGTCATCTTAAGGCCCTAAACGACAATTTTTTGGAAAAAATAGGAGAAAGATGGGTACTTCAACTAATGTTTCTCTTCCCAAAGTTGTATTTCTCGGATATATCTTTCTAACGAGATATTTTGCATGTCAAACAAAGATTGTATGCCAAATTTACAACCCCAAGAAGTTGATGTACCAATTTACGCAAACGGGGCCCACAGTTTGGCGTTTCATCTTCTAGGGTTAGGTTTTTGGATGTTTAGGGTTTTCCATTATTTATCAATAGTAAATAGGCCTTCGAGACTTATTGTAACACAGTTCAGAGGCATGTAGCTACCACATCTCTTCCCAGAGATAAGCAACCATCGCCCTAGTTGGTTTATTTCCATTTCTATTTGTAAGCATATTTCAGTATTTTACATTAATGAAATGAAGTATCATTTCCACTGCATCTCTGTGTTTATGTTTATCTCTGTAATTTTTTGCGTTCCTGTATAAATCAAGATAAGTGTACAAGTTTCAAAGGGATGCCTTTCATATCTTCATAACCCCATGCAAAGGCATCAATATGGTTTTGCAACAAATTCACAAGCTTCTCTCACTGAGAAGGATCCAAGTCTGAATTGATATACAAGGATTTACTTGGACTAATCTCAACAAGAGTAGTATCAGGCTTAAGAGTACACAAGGGTGTCGCTAGAGATGGTGATAATGGGGGTAGAGATTCATATCCTTCCTAAAAATCTAGACTAAAAATCTGACTCAATGACTCAAAATTAGGCATGGCGTCTAGATTGTTTAGGAAGTCTTGCATCTCTCCCTCCTATTAGGACTCAGAATTATAATGTATCAATGAAATAGGATGAGTCTCCCCATCACTACTATAGTCTAACCATAAAGTGTCTCGAAGCTCCTGAATAGATCTAGTGGCTGGATATAGGGTGATTTTCTTTCTAGAATCTCCATGGGAAATATACATATCACCAGAATGACATCCGATATAACCATCGGTTGTAGCAAGCCATGGTCATCCCAGGATCAATGGATTCCCTCCCACATGGTTCTTTGGCTGAACCATAATGAAATCTGTGGGATATTCCCAAGAATCTATGAAAAAAATCACATCATCCAATACTCCTTCCGGCTTGATTTTAGATCTATCTACGAGTTCAAGCACAATGGGAGTAGGGTTAATATGGAATAGTCCAAGTTGATCCATGGTTTACTTGGTCATAACATTAATGGCTGCCTCTAGGTCTATAAGTACATTGGAGACAATAATGTTACCTATCTGAATAAAGAAAACAAGGTTTCTGGGGTCGGTATATTTTTCCATGTGCATACATCCTGTCATTAACTCTATTGCTCTAACAACAAATTGAATGGTTTGGGGTTCCAATCTTCTCCTTATTGGCTTCTTGAGATAGAGTTCCCTAATGATTTTTGTACAAATGGGGATCTCTTTGATACCTTGGAGCAAAGGTACCCTTATGAAAAGGTTCTGAAGCTCGAAGGCCAGGCTAGACTCAGGAATGGGGTCTTTCTTCTCCACAACTAACCTCTCTGGATAGGGAGGTCAGTTGGAAGAAGATGAAAAGGGCTCAGAATGTTCAAGGATAGGTTAAATGGTGTCATGTTTTTCAGAATGGTCAGGAGTTTCCTCCTCTCCTTTCTCATTGTTAATCATCATGGGCTACTTTTAATTCTCTGAGGTTACTACCTTCTCTGATCTCAGTTGGAGATCATTGACTCCAACTAGCATAGTCTAAAATCTGGACGAAGAAAGTGAGGTCATAGAATGTATCATTTGTACTGCTTTATTATTGGGGTTGGGTAAAGGTTGGGCAAGTAGCTGAGAAGGTTGAAATGGTGGAGGTAACAATAATGGTGGCATAGGTTAACTCAGCTGAGGTGATGATGGTTGAGGCATTGGGTAAGGTGCATAAGTAGGAGGGTATGATTGCATAGGTGCATGATAGGAATTATGTGGATGATATTAATGGTTTGGCCCACTCCATCCTTGTTGCAAGAATTGGGAGGGATTTTCATATTGATATTGATTCCCCTACTGCCAATGCTGAGAGTGACCAGTGTTAGGATAGGAATATGAATGTGCATTACAACCAAAAAAATGTGGTGGTGATTTAGGAACCATACCCACACTTACCTGAGGCCAATTCCTTATTTATTGCATAGCATGCAATGATTCGGCTTCAGGTTTCCCCCCTCCAATACAGCTTTCAGCCAAGGTATAGAGCGACATTTATCCGTAGCATGGTTATCTACACAAATTGCACATTTATTAGTTTCTTTTATATCTAGAGGAAATTCTCTTAAAGGATGCTTTCTTCTAATTTAGGATAGAAAATAAACAATATATCTTGCTCTTCTACAAGTTTCTACTGAAACTTTGAAGAGTCTATTTGTTTATTAACAGTAGTCATTAATTCAATTTTCATATTGTCCATTTTTTTCTAATCCAATAATCATACCATCAGTAGATTTGGTTTTTCTATTTTTATTCTGAATTCCTTTACCAGATCTATATAGATTCCTTGAGAATTTCCTGCACAAGTCGCAGATCTGATCAAAAATCTTTTGAGAAATATCCCCTTGTCTTAACAGATTTATATTATTTCTAGCATCATTAGTGAGCCCACGTAAGAACAAGGTTCTAATGGTACTTAGATCAAATTTGTGCTTTTACCTTTGAAGGATATACAAGAATCTCTCCAAGTAGTCCTCTAAAGTCTCATCATCATTTTGCACAATAGTAAAGATTTCATCTTGAATATCTCTAGTTTTACAATATTCCTGATATTTTGACAAGAAAAATCTCTCCATTTGCTTGCAAGAAGATATAGTGTTTCCTCCTAGTCCCATGAACCAGTAGAGTGTTGCGTCCTTGAGTTTTGCAAGAAACAAATTTGTCTTCTCAGCATCCAATGAGTAATCATAACTTCTACACAAAATATCAAACTCAAATAAGAAATATTTTGGGTCTTCATGTACCTTACCAGAAAAATGAGGAAGAGCTGATGGTGAAATGTTTTTCATTTGTACTTGTGTATCAGGATCCACAACCGGGAATCTGAAAGTGGATTGTTCCTCATTTACCTTATTTTCACCACTTCCCTCTGCATGGTCTTCCATATCTACCATTGTTGCTCTTCCACCCGAACTGCTCTTAACAGGCTAAGAAGGTTGACTATGGATTCCAACAGTTCCCTTCTGCCCCTTTATTTGTTATGTCACACCTGAACCATTTCTACCAGGGCCTAGGTGGATTGTTCCTGTGTGATGAGTCTGAGTTTGTTTGGACTTTATGCCTACAAAAGGAAGCCCAATGTGAGCTTTGGTTTCATCTTTTTCAGTGTTTCTTTGGCTCCTAGTGGGCTTCGAACCCCTACATCCTTTAGGCATTCATTTCAAAAGATGACAAAATGTAATTCAAATAAAAACTGCAAGTTTCGAAAAGTAAATTGGCACCTATAAATTCCTTCAAACAATAGAAGCACACTGTAGAAAAAATAATAGCAGACTTACCCTATTGCACAAAAAATGCAAAATTCTTACCAATTCAAATTGTCTCCCTAGCAACAGCGCCAAAATGTTGGGTGCAGGAATTGCGCTTGAACAAACTCCTCAACACTTAATTGTCAACTAGACGGTTCCGTAAACTTAGAGACAAAGCACAGGCAATGCCAGAAATTGTATGAAATTTTCCTATCTTTAATCCCACTTCTTAAAGGAAATGCTTTGCAAAAATTAGACAGAAAACAATCGGAAAGGTAATTGACACCAAAGCAACTCTAGTGCTAGAATTTAAAATACAATTTGCATGTAAATCATGTAAAGAAATTCCACACAACAGAAATAATATTAAATGTTGTAATGAAATGCTATGTTCATCTTCAGATGGATGGCTAAAAATCTGACAAGTGGGCCCTTGCAGAATTATGTCTTCCTTTCGATCTTCCTTCCACACAAACAACTTGTCCTTGCAGTGTTACAATCTGCTTGCACTAGTGCAGGTACAATATCTTTGTAAAAAAGTATATGTGACCTTGATTAATGTAGACTTATGTCTTAGTGAAGGTGCTCTAAGCCCAGCTTAGAGCGCTCTGTTTTTGTGACAAGAGATGAGCTCTTACACCAAAGCAGAGCTTCCTTCACGTAGTTTCCAGATTATGTTCGAAAATACTAAAAGATCTGATGGAAAAGAATTGAAAATGTAAATGAAATTTTGAAGTAAATTATCTATGAACAAGGAAATTCTTCAACTCATTAAACCTTGCAAAGGAAATAAACTTCATGAAATAAAGGCACTTCAAAGAATCAAATAGTAGTCTAAGTGTCTTGCATGTGTTAACTAACTTTAGTAATCCATTCAAAGATGCTTATGTTCTTTGAAAGTATAATATGTTTATGATGATTTTATGCAACTGCTTCCAGATCCTCTTAAAGATGTACTTTTAATACCGAATATAGTTACTAAATTAACGATTCATTCACTTGCATAATAACTTGAAATAATATGAAGAGAAGTGATTCACTATTCTCTACAAAAGAATAATTAAATCCAAGTGCAAGAAATAGCATGCACTCGTGCAGGAAAGAGCTCCTTGCACGATCTGATCGAAAAGCATTAAAACAAAGATTGAGAGTAAAGGAAATACAAGAAAGATATTTCATAAACAAAGTAAACACGACTAACTCTCAAACCATGGATCCATTTCACACGTTAGCTACAAAAGATATTTTAAATCAGAACTTGAAAGATAAATATTAAAACTATAACATCACACAAATGCAAATGAAAGATCCACATCTTCTTTCTGAATAACAAAAGCAGGAGGGGTAAATGAGTTGGGTTGGCTCGGCCCTAGCCAACCAACTCATTCCCCCTTTAAGGAAGGAAAAATCTAATAACTTCAAAAGGTACATCAAAGATAAACTAGATGATGTGTACGAAAATCATGGCAATTCTCTTGTATTACTTGATTCAACAAATATACATGAGAGAGTAGTCCAACCATAGAGCTGAGGCGATAACCAGATTACATAAACAAAATTACAATCGATGCATCTTTTCTGACTAGCTTTTGCCTACCGATATATATATATATATATATATATATATATATATATATATATACCCTTTTGGCTCTAGGCGTTTTCACTCATTACAAACATTTCTTGTTCAAGCCTTTCAGTCGAACATAATTTGAAACTAAAATTACAAACTTGGCCAGCAGTTATAATACACATGAATCTCACTTGGCCATAACCTAAATTTGGAAAATATTCCCTGATTGCACACCACCTGTTATCCTGCTTCAGTTCATCAACAACTAAACTCAAAGTTAAGGATTGAGACCCGTCCGCTTGAAGATTTGATTTCTCAGAGTGTTAGTTCCCTATACTACTAGTGTAACCCCTTATTGTTATTAATAAAACCCCCTTATTATATTGTTTTGCCATGTAGTCCCCATATTGTTATTACTATGCCCCATAGAAGCCCACTATTGTTATTAGTGTGCCCTTACATTATTATTGTTATGTCAGCTTTGATTATATTATGACCCCTTAGACTCCTATATATAGAAAGGAGGTCTTGTCATTTATATCAACAAAGTATTTTTCATGTGTAATGTAAATGAGGTTTCCCCCTCGAAGAGGCCTAATTCTAAGGCGTTCATGTATCTTTTATATCTTTTTATGAGTTGGTTTCATAACATTTAATATCAGAGCTTTGGATTCTAGGGTTTCACTGCTCCAAACAGGCCATCAGGAATTTTGGCTATAAATTTCTTTTTGCAACATTTCAAAAAGGAAAAGGAAAACCCATTTGAGAAGAACTCACGCTAAACCTTAGGTCTGAGTTTCAAAGCTTGTCTCGCTATATTTTCAGAGTATGTTCTGAGGAAGTTAGGGTTTTTGCAAGCTCCATAATTTCAACTAAAATAGGTCATCATGGGATTTTAGCTATAAATATTTCACTACGAAGTTTAAGAAGCTAAAAAAAAAACCCATTTAAGAAGAAATCAATCCCAACTGCAGCTCTAATTGCAGATCCTGTCACATTACAGTTTCATAGATATAGTCTGAGGAAGTTGGGGTTTTTACAGACCCCCAAATTACATTCTAAACATGTGACCTTGGTAAAATCATCATAACTATCTCTTTGAGCATCATATTGAAATTTTGTAAGAAGTTACAGAAAGAGTACAAAATGTATTTTCTTTTGTATATTTTTCAGATCCAGAGGTCAAAACAGTGACACGTGGTGCTTCATACAAGTTCAGTCTTCTGAAAAGGTATATAATCAGGTCATCTTGGGAGGTTTGTGGATAACTCTTTCTTGGAGAATCCAATTTTGATCAAACTAGTGGCATTGGAAAGAGGACACAAGGGCTACTTTAGATTGCAATTTCAGAACTAAAAGAGCCAAAATTACAAATGTATAGTCGTTTCAAGATCGGGCTCCTAAAATCAAGAAAAGGTGATATGGGGAAGTTGGATGGCAAGGATCTGGTGAATTGGATATGACAAATGGAGCAATATTTTGATATACATGAGGTGAAAATGATACAAAAGGTACGTAATGCATCTTTATATTTATAACCGAAACAATTTTTATGGTATAAAGGGCTTTGTTCTCATAAACTACTTATTACGTGGTCAATTTTGATGGAGGAAATGATAGCAAATTATGAGGATACAAAGAGAAACACATTCTTTAGCAAATTGAGGACTTTCAAAATTGAATATAATAGTAAATGATATTCCAGAAAAGCAAAGGGTTGATGTCTTCATATGTACTTTAAAGGATAACATTCAACGTGAGGTTCATCTTTGGGAACCTGATTCATTAGAGAAGGCATTCAGGTGGCCAAGAAAAATTGAAAGCGAAATTATGGAAACAAGGAATCCCACCAATCATGACTATAATTATGGAATTTTTTCTTCTTCTAGCCTTCCACAACCTACAAGTTTTATACCACAAAAATTGGAAGAAAAAAGATAAAAAGGGCTTTGTTACAATTGTGATAGCAAATGAACTAAATGTCATAAGTGTGCTGAGAAGAAATTATTTTACATAGAGTATGAAGAGGACGAAGAAAAGGATCAAGAAATGTCAAAAGAGGAGGATATACACCAGGACACAACCACAGAGAAAGAAGAAATGACACTGACCATATCTTGTAAAGCATTGACAAGAATTACCACTCCTCAAACTCTCAAGATAGAAGGACATATCAAGAAGAAAAAGGTTCAAGAAGTGAAAGATGACATCGAGGAAGAAGAAATGAATCCAACCATATCTATAATGCATTGGCCAGAATTACCACTCCTCAAACTATCAAGATCGAAGGACATATCAAGAAGAAAAATGTTCAAGAAGTGAAAGATCACATCGAGCATCAAGAAATGAATCCGACCATATCTTATAAAGCATTGGAAGAAATTACCACTCCTCAAACTATCAAAATAGAAGGACATATCAAGAAAAAAAATGTTTAAGAAGTGAAAGATCACATCGAGCATCAAGAAATGAATCTGACCATATCTTGTAATGCATTGGAAGAAATTACCACTCCTCAAACTCTCAAGATAGAAGGACATATCAAGAAGAAAAATATTCAAGCAGTGAAAGATCACATCGAGCATCAAGAAATGAATTCAACCATATCTTGCAATGCATTTGCAGAAATTACCATTCTTCAAACTCTCAAAATAGAAGGACATATCAAGAAGAAAAAGGTTCAAGAAGTGAAAGATCACATCAAGCATCAAGAAATGAATCTGAAAACATCTTGTAATGCATTGGCTGGAATTACCACTCCTTAAACTATCAAGATAGAAGGACATACCAAGAAGAAAAAGGTAATTGTGTTGATTGATTCGGGCAGTACCCATAATTATATTCATTGTAAGATAGCCAAGGAATTGAATTGCTTCCTATATCCAACACCAGAGTATCAAGCAATGGTTTCAAATGGAGGAACCATAAATTTCTCTAGAAATTTCCATAATATCAATCTATCCATGGGAGAATATGTATTTAATAACCCAATGCTTTCCATTTCAATGGGTGGCGTTGATGTTGTACTAGGATTTGAATGGCTACAATTGTTCTGTACAATAGCTTTTAATTTTTAAGAACTTTTCATGAAATTTTCTTCTGAAGGAAATGAAGTTGAATTAAGGGGTATCACAGGGAAACTAGGAAAGATAATCATCTCTAATGTAATGGCAAAGCTTCTAAAGAAATAACAAAGAGGCGTAATTTCACAATTAGGTTTGATAGAGGTTCCCACATCGAAATCATCTATTTCGTCATATCTTTAAAAAGTCATGGACAATCATTCCAAGGTATTTGAGACTCCTAAAGGCCTCCCACATATTCATGATCATGATCTTGCTATTCATTTGATTCCAGGAAGTGTTCCTCCAAACATCAAGAAATACAAATATCCATATTCCCAAAGGAGTAAAACTGAACATATGGTTACCGAAATGCTAGACGTTGGTAGAATTATCTGACCAAATTCAATGAATGAATCAAGGGATGAATGGAAGATGGACAATGAAGTGTGGCCACTCATTCAAAAGTTGCAAAAGATCCCAGTTCAAACAATATTGTCAGAACTTGATGAGGAAGGAAAAATCGTATTAGAGCTTGGAGCAGTCACAGAAACAAGAACCTGATAACTACGAAATCAATCAATTTCACAGTATCTCATCAAGTGGAAGAACTTACCCACTAAAGATTCCACATGGGAGGACAAGAATTTTAAATATAATCATCAAGAACTACTCAAGCATTGATGACAACACTTTTTGAAGGAGAGGGGCATGTTAGGTCCCTATACTACTTGTGTAACCCCTTATTGTTATTAATACAACCCCCTTATTATATTTTTGTGCCCATGTAGTCCCCATATTGTTATTATTGTACCCCATAGAAGCCCACTATTGTTATTATTATGCCCTTGCATTATTATTGTTACGTCAGCTCTGATTATATTATGACCCCTTAAACTCCTATAAATAGAAAGGAGGTCTTGTCATTTGTATCATCAAAGAATTGTTAATTTATGTAATGTAAAGGAGGTTTCCCCCTCGAAGAGGCTTATTTCTAAGGCGTTCATCTATCTTTTCTATCTTTTTGTGAGCTGGTTTCATAACACAGAGATCTCAGGTAGTCTTTGTGGCGATGCAGGAATCTACCTGCGCTAGTCATACTCATTCATAATTAATACTAAGTTCCATGGTTACTACAGGAAATTAATATGAGTTATAAGAGATATGTCAATAGGCATGAAATACATATAAAATGATTAATAAAATGCTGAAATAAATCTTAATATAAAATATGAGCATGTGCAAGAATGGGTAACTATCTTGTACTGGTGTAGGAAGGAAGGCTCCTTGATCGAGATAAAAAAGAGGTTTATTTTGATGGAAATGGGTAGAAATATGGAAATTTAGGATATCAACAAATGAAATCACAAGGATCATAATGCCAAACATCTCCAATATCAATTAATTTTTTCATTAATTCCTTAGCTGCCGGGAAGGCCGATCTAGAGTTAACAATAAAAGGACCTATAGGCTTACCCAACTTGAACATGTATACATTTTTGGCAGGATCAAATGGACTTGGTTCATATTAAGAATTTGTATAATGAACTCAAGGGTGAATATCCTCATAGGAAGAAATACAAGCTAGTGGTAAGGATGAAGCTCATACCCATAGACCCTAATCTCTATGTAATCCTCAAACAGATATTGATCTATCACCCTAGTGGCCTTCCTCACTTGAAGTATTTATTTTTGGTGAGGGAGGATTCTTATAAGGGAAACATTATGAATAATTTTATAATAAATGGCCATGTAGGAGGGTATGAACTCAGAATAACCATCATTATTTGGTGTCCTGCTAACAGTAACATTCCAGTCAAAAAAACTTCCTATGTTTATTTGGGCCCATCATATTGGACCCAAGCACTCAAACTCATCCACCTAGGTGTACACAAACAAATAGAACAACAGGTAATAATACCCGAAGTACGAGGTGGTACAAAAATAACATAATTTTAATTTTATGGACTCATCTAAGTAATAAGGTATGTCAAATAGATGGCCTAAATGCATCATCTCCCTTAGACCCCTAAGGATGATTTATTGTCCATATTGGCATTATCATCCCCAAAAAGATGATAAATTATATAGATATTAGGTTGCACAAACTTAGAAAATATAGTTATTGGGAAATTACCAAAAATGGGCAAGGAAGGCAAGCAAGGGACTAGGACCATTTGTAGAAAGGATTGTTTTTCAATAGCTGAAAGGATAGTATGATTATAAACTAAACTGGTTTCTTTGAATTGTTAGGCTTCACGGGAGCTTCAGGTAAATCAAATATTTTTAGATTGGAAGGCCCACTCATTTGGCTATTCAACTCCAGGGGGTAGCGTTGATCTATCTTCCACACATATTACCCTCCCGAAATGTTTTCAGGGGCCAATTAAGAAGAGATGGATGATGATCCAACATGAGATCTCCTCTAAATTTAACAAAAAATGTGTGCTTATGCTAATTTTATTATTTACCCTAGTATTCTCACTTTGTGGAGTATTCCATGGATGAAGCCTCTAGTATTAGATCTCCTTATTATGACACCAGGGCCTAAAGTTTCCCTCATCACCATTTTTATTATGTTTTAAGCCATAAGTCTTGAATGAAACCATTTAGCACCCCTACAACAAGAAATAACGAAGATAAACAACATTGGCTCCAACTGGGGACATTGTATTGTATGCAATGCACTGAGAACCTATAGATTAATGTCTCTTTCCTTGGGCATGGAGTCATTTTATTCAAACCCTCATAAAACAAAACAACAGTAATAAGAAGACAAAAAAAATTTGGTATTTACAATGGCTCATTACTATTTACAATGGGTGAGAATGGGCATCTCCAATGTTTGAAGTAAAGCTTGAGAAACTTCCCATTCATAGGCAGTCCATGCATTTCATCATCTAAATAATCCAGCAAGAAAGTATTGTTCCCTTTTGCTTCAACAATCTTGAAAGTTCCAAACCATAGAGGATCAAACTCCCTATGTTTTCCTTGATATTCTCTTTTGACATTCCACCTAAGTACTAAATCTCTTGGCTGCAGGGATATGTCCTTCACTTTTCTATAAAAAAGAGACTTCATCCTCTCCAAATAATTTGGAAAATTCTAGTTTACCTGTTACTTGTTTTCTTGAAGCTCTACCAACTAATTTATCCTTCCAGTCAATGCATTCGACTACCACTCAACATCTTGTACAATCTTAGCTACTTGCATTACAAATTGTATAGGAAAAATTGTAGCTTTCCCATACACTAATTCAAAATGATATTTCCCAGTGGACCTCTTGGTTGTAACCCTATTTTCCCATAAGGAAAAATTCATTTGTGAATACCAGTTCCTTTGATCTTCTGCTACTGTCTTCTTCATAATACTTACTAAGTTTTTATTATAGGATTCAAAAAATCCATTTCTTTTTGGGTAATGGGTAGTGTAATGCCCTACTATAATGTTGTACCTTTGTCAAAAATCAATAAATTTGGCTGACTTGAACACCTAAGCATTATCAATGACAATTTTATCTAGGCAACTGAATGTGAGAAGGATGTTTTCCTGCATAAGCTTGATGACTAATGCTTCAATTGCATTTCTAGATGGGGTAGCTTCCACCCACTTAGTGAAATAATCAGTGGATGTGAGTATCTATTTGTGTTGGCCACCGGAAGGTGGATGTATTTCTCCAATGAAGTATAACTACCATTGTGTTAAAGGTTCTTCTACAAAAACAGGGATTAAAGGAACGTGAGGCAACCTTTTTTATTTCTGCAAACATTTGGCATTTCTCATAGACTTAAACATATGCACACACCTCACCAAACAACTAAGGCCAATAAAAGCCAGCTTTGATATTTTTTGTGATGTAGCCCTCCAACTATAATGTCCTCCACATACGCATTTATGGAACTCATTAATCACTTTATGGATCTCTCTAACCAGACATAAGAGTGAAATCCTCACTGGGTCTTTCCAATATAGTTGGCCACTTGAGATCACAAATTTATGGGCTTGTACCCTCAAACCCTTGTATTTAACTTTATCAAAATTGACTTTACCCCTAAAAAAAGTAAATAATGGAAAATATGTTTATACCAGTGGGATACAACATATTTCATCTGGATTTTCTGAGTTTAGGTCTCAATTCTTTGTTGTTCCTCTACTTTTCCACTTTCTCCATCCTTTTTCATCAATAAGTTTATGCCCAAAGCTTCAAAATTTGCATCAGAGATTATTTTAGCTAGCCCTTGCCTTTTGATCAACTTGGTGGGTTTGATGTCCATGTCATATTCCTATATTTTAGCAATCCACCTGCCTCTTTTTCCCTCACTTTCACCATTCACAAGGATATCTTTCAGAACATATGAAGGAACCTAAGTTTTTATATTTGATTGTAGGACATAGATTCTGAAAGCTTTCAGGGCTTTGACTAAGTCATAGGCCTGTTCCTCCATGGTATTGTATTTTAGCTCAGCATCTCATAACACTTGGCTAAATAATGTGATTGGGTTCTCTTTTCCTTTATCATTTTTTTGAAACAAGACAACATCCACCATGTGGGGGGGAGAAAAAAAAAAGATGAAAAATGAAAGATGAAAGATGATAATCTTGGTTGATTAGTACTCAGGCCTTTGCAATATCCTTTTTGATTCTAGAGAATGATTTCCAAGATTCTATAGTCCACTTTACCTCACTATCCTTCCTCGACATCTTTTTTATTTCTTTGACTATTTTAGCATAATTGGGTATAAGCCTTCTTAAGAAGTTGATTATGGCCAAGAATACTTGGATTTCTTTCTTATTTCTTGGTATTGGAATGGGGTTGATGGCTTCCACCCTTTTGGGATCAATATTTACTCCTTCCTTTGCCACAATGTGTCCAAGTTGTTTTCCTTCACTTAGAGCAATCTAGGATTTCTTTGGGTTTAAAGATAAACCATACCTTTTTCTTTTCTCAAAAGTGAGCTACAAGTGTTTAATGTGCTTTTCATCTATTTTTGAGAAGATAGTGATGTCATCTAGGTAGATTACTACAAATTTTTCATGTCCTCCAACAAAGTATATATCCATAGCTGTATGAAAGGTGGCTCCTAAGTTTATGTGACCAAAAGGAATTCTGGCATACATAAACATTCCCAAACGTGTAGTGAAAGTGGTTTTCTTCTGGTATTTTTGGTGCATGTTGACTTAGTTGTATCTAGAGAAGCCATCCATCATGGACATCCAAGTAGACCCTACGACCTTATGCAGAATGTATTCCATATTAGGCAAAGGGTAATTATCTTTTAGTGAGGCTTTGTTTAGATTTATGAAGTCAACACATAACCTTATTTCTCCATTCTTCTTCCTAATAAGGATTAAATTTGTTACCCAATCTAAATACCTCAAAGGTACAATAATTTTGACCTAGAGAAACTTCCTCGCCTCTTTCTCAATTGATAGAAGCAACAAAGGGTTAATTTTCTAGAGCTTTTGTTTATATGGTTTCACCCCACTCTTAAAAGGAATTTTCTATTGAATGATAGTAGTGTCAAATGTTTTAAAGTCATCGTATGACCAAACATGCACATTCATATATTGCTTAAAAAGATCCATATACCTTTTCTTGTATTCTTTAGGAACTCCTTTAGAAAACTTAATTACTTTGGGGTCTTGTTCTGTACCAATGTTAAAGTCATTCACTTGCTCTTCAAGCTCTTATTCAGTTGGGTTGGTAGTCACATCATTTTAGTTAAACAACCTTTCCAATGGGACCAAAACCCTGGGGATGGAATTACCCTTCAGTTATAAAATCTTGTGTCCAACAATAGTTTCTAGCCAACTGACTTGTTGTTCATTTATCACTTTCTCATCCTCTTGGTCAATCAATGAGTTTGAAAGATATCCAATAAAATCCATAAATTATTTTATTTGTTCCTCATCTTCAAACACCTTCCAATACTTTACATTGTCTGGTATTGAATGTCTATACCTGACCTAGAATTCATATCTGAGCAAGGGGTTTGAAGACGATTAAAGTTACTAGCATCTATAGCCAAGGATTCAACCACCCGATTTCTATCTCTAGGAAAAAATTGGATATTAAAGGATATGAAAAAAATTCTTAATCAGATGCCATACCTCATTTGGATAAGCCTTCAATATTGGATTTTTAGTTTGGCATTGATTCCTGATTTTCTTCACAACCAAATTTGAATCTCCAAACACTTGAATACACCCAATCTTGAAATTTTTGGTAGCTTTTAGCCCTTACAACAAAGCTTCACATTCCACAACATTATTAGTGGCTTTAAGCTCTAGCTCGAAGGATATTGGAATCAGGCTGCCTTCTAGAGACACTAATGACACACCTAACCCATTTCCTTCCCTGCAATAAGCACCATCAAAGTTAACTTCCATATTTTATTACACTCTGGTGATTGTTTATTGAAGTGGAAAGAATATTCCACCCATGTTTCATCCAAGATTTTTTGATTTTCCTCTAACATCAAACAAGATAAATCCTTCTCCTTACCATACACTCAAGCATTATTTGAACAATCATCCCTTTTGACTATCTTTACAAATCTCGATTCTATATACAATCGGCGTTCCTCTCCACTAAAAGCATGAATGGTAGCATATGTCAAATCCATTCCCTGGTTTTTCATCCCCATGACCTAGATAAAATAATACTGAACCTTGTCAGGATGTCAGTAACTACAATATCCATTACAATGCATTTACAGGGATCTGAGCCAAACTGACCACCATGTCTTTAATCATCCCCAGGAATTTGAATCTCTTAGAATCAAAGGAGTATATATCTTTATCTGGTTTTGTTATTTGTAGCCCCAAATGCTCCATGATAGACAAGGGCATCAAATTATGAAAAGCTCTTGAGTCAAGCATGCAGTTATGAAATAGGAGCTTGTGAATCACCAATGTAACATAGAAAGGACAGTGGAGGAGTCTTTCTCCTCAACATGAGGTACAAATAAAACCATGCACCTTTCTTCCTGGAGGTTTAGGTTATCCTACAGAGGAGCTATAGTGGGTGTACATATGAACTAAGATACTTGATCTTTATAATTAGGTTGTTTTAACAATTTAGTCAAGGGAAGATATATTTTTACCTTCTCCAACTCTTTTTGAAGATTAAAGGTAGAGGGGTTCCTATCAGCTATGGAAACTTTAGCAAGCTCCTTCTCCTTACTACAGAATAGCTTGGTTTGGGGAGGAAATGTTTCTATTTTGCGGCTGCAAGCTTACGAGACATAGGATTTGAGGTCTCCTTCTTGTTTGGTGGGACTTATTCAAGAAGATTATTTTCATTTTGATCTTGTATTCTATACCTTTTCCTAGAAGATGTGAGGTCATATTTTCTGTGTAACTAGACCTATATGAAGTCAACAAAGTGTCTACAATCGTTTTCAATCTCATCATCATCTAGCAGGGCATCCAAGCCATCTCCTTCTTCCTCGTGTGCTTCTACTTCATGTTCCTCATCAGAAAGAGAAGAGAACTGGTTTTCTTGAACCTCTATGGTTTCTTCAACTTGTTCCTCTGGATGATCTTCCAAACACAAAGGTGGTTGAATATTCTCTTGTTGTTACTTTCTCTCCCTTTGCAAGAGCTACAAAGATGGTCTTCTATATGGGGGGTTTAAATTTCAGTTCGGAGATGGTTGACTTTGTTGAGGCGTGTTTTTGTTTTCGAACTCTAGTTTTACAAGCTTGTTAGACACATTTCTTATCAGCTTATTCATCTCCTCAAGCTTCTGTTCTTGGTTTTCCTTCCCATGGATCAAATATTTTTCTTCCTCTTTTCCCCTCCCCCTATCACCATAATAATTTTTCCCTTTCCATTTCCCTTGGAAGTGAAATTTGCTTCAAATTCTAAAGAATCTATTTGAATCTACACCAAGGTATGAGACTTTATTTCTCTAAGAGTGAACCCAAATTCAACTTCAAAATCCCTAGAAAAAACCACTTTGGGAGCAGCATGTGGAGGTTTAATTTCAATTGGAAGGCAATTGTATAATTTGTTCAACCTTTTGATGAATTCTGAAACATCTTCATAATACTTTTTCTTCATTGCATTCAATTGAGTGAGGATGTAACCATGGTCCCTTTTCTCTCCCCACTTATGCATAAAATAAATCTCCATCTCCTCCGAGGTAGTCACTTAAAGCCTTTGGGAGGGTTTTAAATCATTTCCTAGCCTCCCCGTCTAGGGAATGGACAAAGAGTCTTAACACCACCTATAGGTGTTGTACATTCATATTTTCTTCAAATGCACAATAGGTTCCTATATGTATTTGAGTTGAGATATCATCTTCTCTAGTGAATCTTGGCAAGAGTTTAATATAATCTTGTGGCATCCCATTTAGGGGTTACGGAAAGTCTAGTGGATCATGTTTATTTAGGATAAAGGTAGGGGAAACCATGGTGTGCAAGGGAGGTGGTAGGAAGTTTATCATAGGTCTTTGCTAAGGAGTTGCATTGGAAAACTGTTGATGATCCATGTTGGACTATTTATGAGAATATATTTAACTTCCTCAGGTTTTGGGAAGGTATGAAATGTGAAGGGAGGTGAACTGACAGAAGATTTTTCGATTTTGACTCTTGAGGAAAATGGGTCAACTATTCCACAACTTTTATCAAGCCCTTGGATGGAGACCGATCTAATGATGGTTTTTGGTGATGTTCGACCATGAGGTGGAATCACTGTTTGATGGGTTGAGGTGGGTGGCCTCTAGAAGCCCTGGATTATTTTTTATTGATTTTTTCTCTGAGATCCCACATTCATGCTAGGAATACGGAATGGGGATGATTGTCTAAAGAGAAACTTGGCTCAGCCAATCTATGGTCAGGTGGAACATGGTAGTCCCTGTTAGCTCTGCTACATACTTCAAGATTTGAGGGTCAAATACAAGTCTAGCCATGTTGTTTGTGCTTAAAGAGGGCTTGCATCAGTCATCCTTCTCATTCTCCTACACCCCGCTTACTCCCTTTCACCCCCCCGTTGCCTCCATTTTACCTCTAAAACCCTGTATAAACCCATTTTCCCTCACGTCCCTGGGTGCGGAGTTTAAACCATCATATAACCGTAATCACATGACTGCACGCCATCACAAGTTCTTTCCTCGTCACATCCGATGAAAGCCTGTTGTAGAGCTGTAACTAGGGTCTCTCACGCCGCTAATTATCCTACATTAATAAGTCAATCCGGGAACGTTTTGTTATTGCAAGGAGTAACTCAATCCGAGGCTGTTTGTCCGAGTAATGCTCGGTAGTATAGTGTCCTAATGGTCTGAAAGGAAACAGATGCTAAGCTGTAACGAAACTAACCCAAAAGATAAAATCACGCAAGGCAGTTGATCAGTCAAGGGTATGGAAACAATAACCTATCCCTTTAGAAACTGATAAAGAAAGGAAATCAAAGCATGGACTTATAGGTCTGGGGTTAAGCAGCGTCTTGTTGAGGCTGACAACAGCCTTAGGCCTGCTCTCACACTAAAACAACAAAGGCAGGTAAATCAAGCAGCGAAAAGTAAAATGGAACAGCAATCTGGAAATGGAACAGCAAGAATAAATGGAACAGCAATAATAAATGGAACATCAATGATAAATGGAACAACAATAATGGAACAACAATCCTCAACCGTATGTACACGTTCCCTACTACTACAGCAATCTGAGAATAATGGATGATACGACTATGTTCCTAAACGAAGTAATATTGCTTTCGAGTCTTACAAATGCTATTTCACATGGATCTTATAACATTAATATTCATACCAACATTCCGCTATAGAAATGGCTAAAAGATGCAATTCAAATAGATCCACTTTATACAATGCAGAGACATGAGATAAAAGAACTCATTCAGACGTCAGTTATAACGAAACACAGCATATCATATAGAAGATGTATCAGATTACTGAAATAATGGAAATAAACAAACCACACAGTATAATAGTACAAAAGCAAGTGTCCGTCGGAGCTGGGCCCTTGGCTACCAATGGAACACTGCCTGAAGTTACTCCAGATGCAGAGACGAAATGAACACCAAGTCTTTTATATTAATTGCATCAACAAAAGTATAACAAAGTCAGGTCTCAGAGAGACTCAGTAATTACAGTTGGTTCTGAAATTGAAAGTTACAAAAGACAGTCCTCCTCCGTCCAATGGCATGGTGCCTTTATATAACAGAAATGACGGAGGTATCTAGATAATCAAAAGATAACTTAAAGCAGCGATCCCTCAGGATCAAAGATCCTGAGGGATTCGCTAATCGTTCGATTCTTCTCTTTCCCTTCTTGCGTTCTCCGTCTCAGCATCTCGCCTTCTTTCTTTGGGCTAGTCAACTCTAATTTTACTTGATCTTGTCCGCATCCGGTTCCCTGTTGGCGGGACAGTAGTTATTTTCTCTTTTCTTCTTGCTTTCAATCGCCGATCCTTTGTTTTCACGTCTTCCTACATGGAAAACGTCAATCATTAGCACTTAAGCTTCCTTTATCGATTGTTGCACATTTTATCAAAACCCTTTATCTTCTTTGAACTCATAATGCAGAAAAGGTTACAACTATTATTGAAAAACCACTAGATTGCTAGTCAAAAGCATACCTTCCAGGTGCTCCACACACCCCCCTCCTTACCCTGTTTCATGGCCTCATGAAAACATTGTAGTTGAGGTGCAAGGCGGTGAGAGAATAGGCCGGAGAAGGGATCTCGTGAGGAGGCCGGCAACCGTGATGAGCAACTAGATGGTCAAAGAACTGGTCTATTTGATCTACAGGCATCTCATATAAGGCCTGATATCCGGGTGCAGGGTGCCAAATAATTGGACTGCGAAATCAAAACCCTAACCAGGATGGCCCTGCTTGCAGAATCCGTTCCCCATAAAGGTTCAACCGGCTGGCAGCCAGCTCAAAATTCTCATATTTGAATGGTTCCCTGAGCTGGATGCTTGGACTAGAAGTCCGGTATCGAAATTTTGCAGCATCGAGGGCAAGATATTTAATAGTCAGGAAATATTCCAGACCGTTTCGGATCAAGTCTTCGTGCATGGGCCCTATTATCTCAATGACTCCTAGGGTCCTTATGAGACTCCTATGCTTTCTCCATAGCGTCACTGGGTCTCTAGGTTCAGCTCGTATCCACAAGTCTAGGCTATTTTCTTGTCTCTGAAAGGTGTTATAAGCTCTGAGCCATTTCACCTGATTAACCCCAAATGAGATGAAGGCTTGGAATTGTACATCACCAACAAAAGGGCCAGGATTTAAGTCAGTTTCCTGGTCTAGCACAAGATTGTGCAGGTAAAACTCGCATAATAACCTCTGAACTCTAACTCCATAGTGCTTGCAACAGTCTATAAAATCATTAACAGTGTTGATGTGGATAGGTGCTCCTGCCCTAACGGCTTTTATTTTTAATCTCAAATATCGTTCAAGCAAAAATAAAGCATAATTTTTAGCAGGGACCCTACAAGTCAAAACATCATTATATAAGGAACACACGGTGTCCATCTGCTTAACAACACTATCTAATCGACGAGTTACCTTAGCAACCTTTTCCTGCTCCTTCTGCCATCCTTCAAAGGCCTGGCTCTCGGACTGACTGATGTCTCGAAGTTGTTGTTGGAGCTCTTCGTATCTTTCCTTGGGGATTGTCTGTTCTCGTAATTTCTCGGCTTCCTGTTGGGCTTCCTTCATCATTTTATGCAGGGTTCTGGTTTTTGGGTCCTTCTTCCACACAGCCGTAGAGGCTGGGAGTTTAACCTGGACCTTCCTATTACGTTGCTTTGAATTTCGGACCCGAATTACGCCCGAGGGTGGTGCTTCTGTTTGGACCTCTTTGTTTTTTGTTTCCTTCTTAATGAGAACAAAGGGTTGCTGTGGTCTTCCTACCATCGGAGCCTCTTGCTGTTCCATTGGGACATCCATTTGTTCTTCAAGGCCAGATGGAACAGCAGTCTATCCCTCCGTGCTATTTGGAACAGCAATTTGTTCCTCCATATCATTTGGAACAGCACCCTATTCCTCATTATTATTTGGAACAGCAGACTGTTCCTCGGCAGTAGGTCTCCTGATGGGGTTTCGTCCATCAAAGCGAATTCTTGTCCTTGGGGTTCTTGCTACCGTGGTCCTCTTCCTTTTCGCTGCAGTCTTTTGTATCCTCAAACTGGCTTTCAGCATCCGAATTTGCCGCCGGAGTCTGGCTATAGTGCCCAGAAACCTCTGCTGCTTCTTTCTTAATTTCGCAATTTCCCTTGTTTCGGCAGAGGGTTTGGTTTTCAGGCTTGCGTCTTCTGTGATATCTTCCGGCATCCTGGGGACAGATTGTCCCATACTGTTATCTTCTATTTCATTATCATGACCAGGCAGGTTTTCTCCCCCTGCCTCTTCTGCATACATTTCCTCGGGTAATTCTCTTTCTGGGGGACCGTCAGGGACACCTCCTGTGCTGGAGTCCTGTCCATATTCTCCCATATTGGCCAGAACTGCTGCCAATTCCTCCTCACTTGGAGGGTCTTGCAACGAGCTACCCCCTGGCTGTGCAATTTCTTCTTCCCGATTGCCTTGTTTAGTGGCCTCTTCTTCCTTCGAGGGTTCATGTCCTTTTTCAATTTCTCCTTCCGGCTGGTCAGTCTCGGCCTCTGATTGCTCAGCATTTCCTTCGGAGGGTCTTCCCTCTGATTCTGGAGGTTCATCCGCAATTTCAATTGGCTGGGCCGTTGTTCCCTGAATTCTTTCCAACCTTCCTCGTATCCGGGCCAGCCGAGCTGACTTCCTTGGCCTCTCAAGTTGGTCGGGAGTATCAGTAGGTTCTGCGGGTTTCTCTGGTTGCTCTGGCGTATCGGGAGGTTGCTTCCGTTTTGAAGTGGCATGTCTCTCTACTACTGACTTCTTGCGTTTCTCTAATCGTTCCGGCGTTCCAGAGGATTGTTCAGGTTTTGGGGGTGGTACAGTCGATCCCCCTTCGACTATTGCGACCAATTCCTCCCAAGTGCTCTGCTGTTGAGTGAGACCATGGCTCACTATCAACCGAATCAGCCCATGGTGGCTAACAACTGTGTCTATGTGCTGGGCCTTTTTCAGGCTTTGGGCCGCTCCATGGAGTAACGAATTTAAAAGCGCAGGAAGATTTACAGAACATTTTCCTTTTAAAAAAGCTAAGAGTTTCAGGTGACGAGGTCTTACCACGTCTTTTCTCCCTTCACAGGTGATATAGCTTTGTATTGTCTTTGCTAGCTCGGTCCAGGGTTCCCCTAGTGCTGCCGGTAGAACTCCTTTCCCTTTGACTGTCAAGCTTTAGCCTTCGTCCTGGAAAGTTTCCATAGCTTTTTGTAATCTCTCCTTCTTCGGCCCCCATTTGGGTCCAACAGCTAGTAATCCTGAGACTTCCGCGATGATATCCTCTGTAACCTCTATCCGCTTTCCTCCTACTACGGAGTAGTTTTCGTGCAAATTCTGCAGGAATTCCAATGCTACTGCTTCGTTTGATTCTTGCAGGCAGTTGAAGTAATTCAACCATCCTGCATTTTCCAGGATTTTGCGAGCAGCATCGAAGACTGTCAGCTTGTGAGGTTCGCTCCGGACCGTCCTTCCGCCCATGATTCAACTTAGAAATGGACTCAGAAATGGAACAACAACTGTTTGTGGTATTTACGACGCAAAAAGGATGATTGATGCCAAATTAGGAAAGGACTATACAGGGCATGCAACAAAAATAAGAGATCGTGGACGGCAGTCTCCGTGAGATGGAAGCATCATACCGTTAAATCATGCCATTTCCTTGTACATTATTTTTCCTGAATGGTATGCAGCCACGTAATCCATGGAGTAATGAGGTTACTTCCCCCCCCCCCCCTGCGATCTAATAGGCTACCCACAGCCATCAAAGGGAGGAGCAGCAGCCAGTCGGGAGTGCAATCATCAAGTACATCATATGAAAGTATGCCATGTTGTAAAAGAACAATGAAATGCTGAAACCGAGGCAAAAAGGTGGATCGCATTTTATATAAGCCGGCGTGATATAATGAGGAACCGGGAGATTGGACGTCTGTCAACTGTACGAAGTCTCCAGTAGTCATTGTCAGTTCCATTGCCATGAGTGGTGGTAATGTTCATGCGATAAATATATCGGGGTGTGACATATGATACATGCGAAGGATATAAGAGACAGAAAGGTTTTGATATCATACCTGTTGGTGTAAATATTATGAATTTGATGCCATTAATAGAGCTCTGCTGCCAACAGGTGTTCATAACCTTGGCAGAGTTGTTTATCTCACCCTCCGGAACCATGATCCTTTGTGTATATTTTGAAGAGTGCTTTGTCAAAATGCAGGCCATTATGCTGGCTTGGTGACCAGATAGTCATAATGCCATTCACAAGGTAGGTGCGAAACGTGGTCAGGCCGGCTCACGATGAGACCTCCTGTTCCAAGATTTGCTTGTTAATTTATTTTTGGACCATATCCGTGGTGTGGTGGCCATTATGGGAATGCCACTTCGCTTCCACCCTTATGATCATGGTAGGCCGGCTCTGAATGAGACC
This sequence comes from Pinus tabuliformis, assembly GCA_031772625.1. Lineage (NCBI taxonomy): Eukaryota > Viridiplantae > Streptophyta > Pinopsida > Pinales > Pinaceae > Pinus > Pinus tabuliformis. Next base: position 1,467,240,508 of record CM062818.1, read on the forward strand.
TCCTATCCTGCATTTGACAACTTTCATATTTTGTTTTTGTTTTCTTTTGCAAGCATCTCTCTTGTTTATTTTCACATCAGGGTGGTTCCGCACTCCTTAAGAGTGGGGAATGGTGGAAGAAGTCTTACGATCCCAACAGATAGATATAAATCATTCGTTCTTACTCCCAAGTAGTGATCAAAAAAGATTTTAGGGAAATAAAGATCACCAATAACAATGGTACCGGTAAATGACAATGACAGTGAAGATTAAAAGTTCACATCCCTCCTCCTGTTCTTTTATACATACTGGCTTCATAGTGATAGCGATTTATGATGTGCTGATTTCGGTATCTCATGGTTTATGTTCACGACATAAGTTCATTGTTGTATCTAAAAGATTGAGGAAACCATGGTCACAAAGCATCCTCCATAAGGACGAAAACATGACAATGGCATTCATAGGATACCATTTCTTTGAGAGGAGCCACTGAAAATCGAAAATGTTGTTCCTTTTGAGAAAGGAACAGCAAAGTCACTCAAATGTTGTTCCTTTTGACAAGGAACAGTAGTCACGCTGAAGTGTTGTTCCTTTTCGCAAAGGAACAGCAAAACATCCAAGTGTTGTTCCTTTTCGCAAAGGAACAGCAAAACACACAGGTGCTGTTCCTTTTCGCAAAGGAACAACAAGACACACAAGTGATGTTCCTTTTCGCAAAGGAACAGCAAGACACACAAATGCTGTTCCTTTTCGCAAAGGAACAGCAAAACATGCAAGTGCTATTCCTTTTCGCAAAGGAACAGGAAAACACACCAGTGCTGGTCCTTTTCGCAAAGGAACAGCAAAACACGCAAGTGTTGTTCCTTTTCGCAAAGGAACAGCAAGACACACAAGTGTTGTTCCTTTTCGCAAAGGAACGGAAAAAACACACCAGTGCTGTTCCTTTTCGCAAAGGAACAGCAAAACACACAAGTGTTGTTCCTTTTCGCAAAGGAACAACAAGACACACAAGTGCTATTCCTTTTCGCAGAGGAACAGAAAAACACGCAAGTGTTGTTCCTTTTCGCAAAGGAACAACAAAACACACCAGTGCTGTTCCTTTTCGCAAAGGAACAACAAAAACACACCAGTGCTATTCCTTTTCACAAAGGAACAGCAAGAACACTTGGAAAAAAAATCGAGGAAACATATATACAAGATGTTATGTACAAGTTATAAAATGAATTTCTTAAGCTATAGGTGAGGAAGATTGCGCTTCCTCTCCTAAAATTTTCATATCAGTATCTTGTCGCAGCTGTTGACAGAAGGATTCCCGAGTGAGTGGATTTCGATAAAGGCGAACTCGGTGGCCATTTACTTTGAATGCATATCCAGAACCGTCAATTGTGACCAAGGTAAGGGTCCCATTCTCGTGTACCTTCTGGATTTCGTATGGTCCTAGCCATCGAGTCTGGAGTTTCCTCGGGAAATCCTGAAACCGAGAGTCGTATAACAGAGCCCACACTCCTTCATGAAAGACTTTATTCTTGATCAGTGCATCGTGCCATTTAGCCCGCTGCTGTTGAATCAATGTTGTATTCTGTAATGCAGAGAGCCTGATATCGTCTAATTCATTAATCTGCTGTAATCGATTGATTTGTGCCTCACTCAGATCTAGGCCGACTTCCTGTGCTGTTCGTAGCGTTCGGATTTCGAATTCTATGGGGAAAATTCACTGCTTTCCGAACACTAATTGATAGGGTGAATAGCCTGTAGTGCTTCTCCATGTGGTTCTGTAGGCCCACAGCGCTTCAGGTAGTCAAGCGGCCCAATCTCGCCGATGCGATGCAATGGTTTTTGTTAAAATTGATTCTATTACCTTATTACTACTTTCTACTTGCCCATTTGCCTGCAGATGGTATGGGGTAGTAATCTTATGTTGGACATGGTAATTGTTAAGTGTTGCAGCTAATTTATTTCCAACAAATTGTGGTCCACCATCGGTGATTAATTCTCTCGGAAGTCCATAACGTACAAACAAATGGAACAAGAATTGTATCACAGAGTCTTCTGTAGCCCTAGGTAACGATTCGGCCTCGACCCATTTAGTAACATAGTCTGTTGCCACCAGAATGTATGTCATCTGATTTGATGATGGATTGATGGGCCCAACGAAGTCCAGAGCCCATCGTTCGAATGGCTCAATGACCAATTGTGGTCTCAGAGGCATTTCATCGGCTTGGCCAAGTTTTCCTGCTCGCTGGCAGCTGTCACAGGCTTGTGCAAACTTTTTTGCATCCTTGAAGATTGTAGGCCAATAGTATCCGGTCTGCAATACTTTATGTGCTGTTCTTTTTTCAGCGAAATGTCCCTCACATGGCCCGTCATGGCAAGCTTTTAGAATGTCGAAGATTTCGTCTTCTCGAATACACCTTCTGATTTGCATGTTTGCCCCTGTATGGAACAAATGGCCTCCAATCCATGAAAAACGAGTACTTTTATGAACAATCTGCTTGCGTTCCTGAGGGGTTAAGTGTTTTGGTAACTAACCGACTGCAAGGTAATTGGCGACATCGGCATACCAGGGTGTTCGAACAGCAATAGCAAAAAGGTGCTCGTCAGGGAATTGATCGTCTACTGTTGTTGTTTTGACTGCTTTCGGCATGCGTGAGAGGAAATCAGCTACAGGGTTCTCCTTGCTAGGTCGATCCTTAATTGTGATGTCGAACTCCTGCAATAAGATCAACCACCTGGTTATTCTAGCATTCGTACCAGGTTTATTTGCCAAATATTTGATAGCAGAATGATCTGTATATAGCACAACAGGATAGCCTGTAATATAATGTCTAAATTTGTTAACAGCATGTATTACAGCCAGGAATTCCTTTTCAGTAACAGTATAATTAAGTTCGGCAGAGGATAAATTTTTGTTGATATAGTAAATAGCATATGGCTTCTTATCCTCTTCTTGTCCCAGGACTCCACCAATTGTTGTGTCCGAGGCATCAGTTGAGATTTGAAATGGAAAATTCCAGTTGGGTCCTCGAAGGACTGGAGCTGTTGATAACAGGTTCTTTAATTCCTTAAAAGCCTGGTCGCATTTTTCTGTCCACAAGAAATCAACATTGCCAGTCAAAGCATATAGAGGTGCAGCAATACGTGAGTAATGTTCTATAAATCGTCTGTAATACCCAGAAAATCCAAGGAAACTGCGTACCTTTGTTTGAGTAGTGGGAGTAGGGATGAGCGAAAGAATCTGAATTTTAGCCGGGTCTACCTGGATGCCAGCTGCTGAGATGTAGTGCCCTATAATGAGCCCTTCTGTCATCATCATGTAACACTTTTCGTGACTCAGGCAAAGTCTGGTAGCGATACAACGTTGTAGGACTTTCTCCAGGGTATCCAGAGCTGGGTCAAAATCATCTCCATACGGTATGAAGTCATCCATATACACCTCAAGTCCGTCGTTTATCAGGTCTGCGAAGATGCTGAGAACAGCCCTTTGGAATGTAGCAGGGGCATTGCATAGGCCGAAAGGTAGTACTTGATAGGCAAACATTCCCCAAGGGCAAGTAAAGGTGGTTTTATCCTGATCTTCAGGGGCGATTTGGATTTGGTTATATCCGCTGAAGCCATCCAGGAAAGAGAAAAATTTCTTCCCTGCTAAAGTGTCCAGTACTTGATCTATAAATGGGAGGGGAAAGTGATCCTTCTGTGTGGCCTTATTTAACTCCCTGTAATCCACGCAAATCCTCCATTTCCCGTTTGGGTACCATCACTAAGGGAGAGACCCACTTACTATCGGAGATGGGGTAAATAAAATTAACATCTAAAAGTTTCTGAAGTTATGCTTTTACTATTTCTTTTAGATGGGGGTTGAGTCTTCTTTGTGGCTGGTGAACAGGTCTTTCATCCTTCTCTATATAGATGTGGTGGGTGCATAATTGAGGATCAATCCCCTTCATGTCAGGGTAATCCCACGTAAATGCTCCCTTATATTTTTGTAACAGACTGACAAGCTTCATTTCTTGATCTGGTGTCAGGTTGACGTTAATATTTAGAGTCTTACCAGGTTCGATTTCCACTACTTTACTATTGGCAACAACAGTTACTGGTATTGTTTGGTCAAGTGGATCTTTTAAGGGGTCTTCTTCTAGCTCACTATCAAATGCTGCCTCTATCATAAAACATTGTGTGTGAGAGCTAGATTCGGTTTGACTGATGAAGTTATTGATAGCATCGTCTTCTATCTGATCTTTAAAATCTAAAGCCTTTTGTACAGTTAATGGGGCTCTGATATTGTTAGTAAGATATGACATAGGATACTGATTGGTTTTGATCATTGGCAGGCTTGGCTGTGCTGGAGGATATAGAACAAGATTTTTAACATCTGGTCCTTTAGTTATAGTCATGTTTCCCTGCCGGCAACCAATGTAGGCATCAGCAGTAGCAAGCCAAGGTCTTCCTAATATTAGCGGATGTCCATCTAGTCGGGTTTTTGGATTAATTACCAAGAAATCGGTTGGATACTCCCAGGAATCTACGGAAACCATGACATCATATAGAGTACCTTCGGGTCGAACTACAGATCGATCTGCCAATTCTAACAAGGTAGAAGTAGGTTCTACCGATGAGATGCCAAGATTTTGGCAGGTGGAAGTTGTCAAAATATTGATTGCAGCTCCCAAGTCGGCTAAAGCATTAGGCAGGGTTTGACCATAGATTTGGACAGTTACAATTGGGTTCCCGGGATCTTCGTATTTGATAGGTGTCTCTTTTCCTGATAACAGGTCGGATAAAGTTCCAACTACTTGGACTCTAGGGTTAGTAGTTATATTCCTCCTTGATTTTTTTATGCACAGTTCCTTTATAGTCTTTGCGTATATGGGAATATCTTGAATGGCCTGGAGGAATGGAATTTTTATATACAGATTTTGTAACTCTCCCAGAATGTCAAAGTCTGGATGTTGCACTGGTCGCGGTATGACTAATCGTTCCGGGAAAGGAGGAGAGGATGTATTTATTTGTTGAGGGATCTGTTCCTTATTTACATCCTTTTGTTGTAGCATTTGTTCTATTGGTAACTGATCTTCAATGTGACCTATTTTGTCTCCCTCTGTTTCTACGATACGTCCAGATCATAACTGAAGGTCATTACACTCCCTTAAGTCAAGTCCAGTTTCTGATGTGTCTATGATTTGGATGGATTGGACTGGTCGATTATTAGGATTAGGGTTGGGTTGGGCTGGGAGTTGTGGCCTTAAATTAGACTGGGGGTTTTGTTGTAAGGCTGGCAGAGTTGGTTGAGGGAGTGGAATAGTTCCTGTTGACTGATATGTCGATCTTGGCCAATTGGTCTGCCAGGGTGAACCTTGTGATGTGGGGGGAATCCATTGCGGAGGGTATGAATTGTTCTGCCAATATGGTGGGGTGTAGGGAAAATTTGGCCATCCGAATTGGTTTGTCTGATTCATCCATGGATTTGGAGAAGGAAATGGCTGTGATGACCAATTCGGGACTGGGGGTGTAGGTTGATTTTGCCACATACCATATTGCTGAGCATTGTATTGTGGAGGTTGAAAAGAAGAAGCTGGATCTGAAAACATACCTGATTACCTCGGTTGCCATTGGTGACGTTGGTTAACAAAGTATGCTGGTTCTGATTCTTCTTCTGCTTCCTTGTATACAGCCTTTAATCCAGGAAGTGAGGGGCAGCTTTCAGTAAGGTGGTCTTTCGTACAGATAGCACAGGCTTGAACTGTATCTAGCAGACATTCTTTGTGGCTGTGTTTTTTTCTGCATCGGGGGCAAAAAATTGCCAGATTTTGCTCTGCCTCCATTTGCTTTTGTTTAGCCTTCACAATATCAAGCTGAGTAGTTAATGTCCCTAGGATATCAGTTTTAAAATTTTCTGGTAAATTCCCAAGTTCTACCCGTGTTACCCCTTCTGTTGATATTTTGTTATCTCTAACAAACCTATCATATTCTGTTGGTTTTATCCTTGTGCTACCCCTTGAACTCCTAATACATAAATTAATGATATCGGCAAAATTCTCTTGGTAAATATCTCCTTTTCCCATGATATTCAACGTTTCGATCCACTGTTCTTTCATACCTCTAATTAATGCAGTTTTCAACACATTGTCAGGCAGAGGTAATGATGCATAAGGGGATCTTTGTAAGTTATACTGGAAGCGTTCTACACATTCCTCTAGAGTTTCATTTGGTCTGGCCGTCATTTGGAAGATTTCATCTTTTAGTTCCCTTGAACTACAGTAATCCTGATATTTCTTGAGAAAGGACTCTTTCATTTGCTCCCAATTGTTTATGAATCCACCACCTAGACCCATAAACCATCTCAGAGCTGCTCCCTTCAAGGTAGAGGGAAACAACTTTAATTTCTGAGGATCAGTGGTGTAATCATACCCTCTACATAACACATCGAATTCAAATAAGAACGCATCAGGGTCCTCTAATGTTAGTCCGTGAAATGTTGGGATGTGTTGAAGAGGAATTGCCTTCATGGGGGAATTCGCAGCAGAATCTACTATTGGATATTGCAATGTGGAAGTTTGGGTATTTGGCTGATTCTGCGCCATGGGATTGAAGATGTGCCAGTAACCTTCCGGGATTTCTAGGAGGGTGTTCCTAGGTTGAGAAGGGGCGGCCTTGGCAGGGGCTGTCTTGATGACACTTCCCTTATCAGGGATTTCTATCTGAAGGACTGGGGTGCTTTCAGTATTAATTCTAGCTGCGCTTCCCTTATCTGGGTTGTTTAACAGCTGGATTATCCTGGAGGGAGATTTCGATTCCTCTATTTCCCCTGTTTCCCCCTCTCCTTCACAAAGGTTGCTTAAGTTCCCTTCTTGCAGCCGTTTAGACACAGGATTTTCAATTTCTTGGAAGTCCTGTTCAACAGTCTGACTCTGCACCTCAGCGTAGGCTCTAGATGGTGATGCTGTAGCCTGAAGGGAATTGGTAGGCTGCTTAGAATAAGTCTTTCTGAGGCCTACTGATGGCTGAGATTCAGTTTTCTTATAGATTTTGTCTATGAAGGTCATTCGGCCAAGGGTCACCAGTCCTTTGGCTTTCTCAGGTTTGGCTGGGGTTTTGGTATTCTTTTCTAACTTTTTCTGCTTAGTCATGCACTCTAAGAACTACTAAATCCTATCAACCAGCAATTCTACTAAGAGAGCAGACGGTGGAGCAGGGCTTTTACGTGCTCCATTCGTAGGTTCTTACCTTCCGTTTTTAAAATCCAACTCCCTCCTAGCAGATTTGCGCACTACTCTGTAAAGGGCAAATGGCTATTACTCCTCCCCGGCAATGGCGCCAAAATGTAGAGCTGTAACTAGGGTCTCTCACACCGCTAATTATCCTACATTAATAAGTAAATCCGGGAACGTTTTGTTATTGCAATGAGTAACTCAATCCGAGGCTATTTGTCTGAGTAATGCTCGGTAGTATAGTGTCCTAATGGTCTGAAAGGAAACAGATGCTAAGCTGTAATGAAACTAACCCAAAAGATAAAATCACGCAAGGCAGTTGATCAGTCAAGGGTATGGAAACAATAACCTATCCCTTTAGAAACTGATAAAGAAAGGAAATCAGAGCATGGACTTATAGGTCTGGGGCTAAGCAACATCTTGCTGAGGCTCACGACAGCCTTAGGCCTGCTCTCACACTAAAACAACAAAGGCAGGTAAATCAGGAAGCGAAAAGTAAAATGGAACAGCAATCTGGAAATGGAACAGCAAGAATAAATGGAACATCAATAATAAATGGAACAACAATGATAAATGGAACAGCAATAATGGAACAACAATCCTCAACCGTATGTACACGTTCCCTACTACTACAGCAATCTGAGAATAATGGATGATACGACTATGTTCCTGAACGAAGTAATATTGCTTTCGAGTCTTACAAATGTTATTTCACATGGATCTGATAACAGTAATATTCATACCAACATTCCGCTATAGAAATGGCTGAAAGATGCAATTCAAATAGATCCACTTTATACAATGCAGAGACATGAGATAAAAGAACTCATTCAGACGTCAGTTATAACGAAACACAGCATATCATATAGAAGATGTATCAGATTACTGAAATAATGGAAATAAACAAACCACACAGTATAATAGTACAAAAGCAAGTGTCCGTCGGAGCTGGGCCCTTGGCTACCAATGGAACACTGCCTGAAGTTACTCCAGATGCAGAGACGAAATGAACACCAAGTCTTTTATATTAATTGCATCAACAAAAGTATAACAAAGTCAGGTCTCAGAGAGACTCAGTAATTACAATTGGTTCTAAAATTGAAAGTTACAAAAGACAGTCCTCCTCCGTCCAATGGCGTGGTGCCTTTATATAACATAAATGACGGAGGTATCTAGATAATCAAAAGATAACTTAAAGCAGCGATCCCTCAGGATCAAAGATCCTGAGGGATTCGCTAATCGTTCGATTCTTCTCTTTCCCTTCTTGCGTTCTCCGTCTCAGTATCCCGCCTTCTTTCTTTGGGCTAGTCGGCTCTAATTTTACTTGATCTAGTCCGCATCCGGTTCCCTGTTGGCGGGACAGTAGTTATTTTCTCTTTGCTTCTTGCTTTCAATCGCCGATCCTTTGTTTTCGCGTCTTCTTGCATGGAAAACGTCAATCATTAGCACTTAAGCTTCCTTTATCGATTGTTGCACATTTTATCAAAACCCTTTATCTTCTTTGAACTCATAATGCAGAAAAGGTTACAACTATTATTGAAAAACCACTAGATTGCTAGTCAAAAGCATACCTTCTAGGTGCTCAACACCTGTGTGATTAAACCCCTGTCATCTGATCATCTCCGCCGCGATTGGGCGGCGTTCGCTCTTCCCACACCCGCAAATTGACCGCATGATAAACTGTGATCAAAAGTGGTTTTCGTTTGTTCCCGCTGCCACGCGTTATAGTTCTAATGGAATCGTGCACCTTTGTATGATTACCACCCAAGACCCTACAGCAGTGCGATCAATACCGCTTAGTACCTGTCCTCCGTCCCCACTCGTTAACCCCTATGCATGTCCTCCACCTGATAACCTTTGGATCTGCCCTCCCAAGATCCAATGGCTCACGATCATCTTTGCTCTCGTTTCTTCCTGATACCTCCCGCTGAGAGATCTTCGATGTCCATTTGTTTGATCCAACGACAAATATCCATTCCTCGTCCTGCTCATATGTCTGCCATGCAATCCTCTCGTCCACAACCATTCCATACTCCCGAAATGAAGAAGGTGGCCAGTGTTCAGTACTATGCGTAGTTACTCCTCAACAACTGCATTCAATAGGAAGGATGGCCGAGAAGGAAAAAGACTAGCCTAGAGCAAATAAATGCATTCAGTAGTTATGGAATTTCATCCATATGACACTCCTGCCTAAGAAGGACAACAGATCACCCGAGAAGATTAAATTCATTCATTAAAGTAGGCAGATTGCACTAGAGACTCCATTAGATAATTAAAATGGTTGGTGGTCAATTATGACCTCTCCACACTTAGAATGGCCGAGTGCCTTTGTATTCAAACTCTATATAAACCCAGAAACAAGATATAATCAGGGTTGATGGTTGTTGTTTTGATGCAAGGTTCAACTTCTGGAGACTGTAACTGCTTTGATACTTGCAGCGTTTCGTCTTCATTTTTAGCTAATACAAGCTTCTTTTGTCGTTAATTGCTCATTTTCCATCTCTTTTTTGTTCTAGGTTGTGCTTGATATGCATTTTTCTTGAACTCTTGATGTGTAGCATTAGAGGAGCTGTCATCCTACCTCTGTGTTAGGATCTTGCATGTATCAGTGAATGTGTTAATCAGGTTTCTTTTCACTTAGTGACAAAGAGCTGTCATCCTGTCTATGCACTAGGGAATTAGATTTGCAGACCTCTTAACTGGTTGCAGCCAACCATCACATGTTCTTGTGCATCTGCTAATGTGGTCAGCGTTCTCCATATTCACCCAATTCTTAAACTGAGTAATCGGTGGTTAGTAATTGGCGGTCTAAAGCCTTGTAGTCTAGGGATGTTCATGCATGTCTGGAGTCAAGCAAAGTAGAAGTGGTTATCTTGCTTGAACAAGCATCATTCCTTCCATTCATCCCTTTCCAACATTGAGTTAAGTTTGTAATGTTCTCGAGCATCTCCGAGCTACAACCTAGGAGAGTTTCTTGGGGTGATAACATTGATTGGTGCCATTGCCGGGGAGAGGAGATTGAAGCTCAACTTCCTTGGGAGAATTACACAGTTCCATACTTTGATGATAGACAAAGTCTGGACACATTTCTGGTTGTAATCATCTATCTGGCGACTCTACTGGAGAACCTACCTAGTGGCAACTCCACATTACAGTTCTAGCTTAGTTTGTGAGGCATACTCAGAGAAATCCTCAGAAATCACTAGTTGACCCAATGCCTGACCCTGAGAAGATTGCTAAGCAGAAGAAAACTTCACAGAAAGGAGCATCAGGATCAAGTAAGCCTAAGAAATCTTATGCATCTTTGAAAGAAAATAGTACAGCTGAGTATACACAATTTGAAGATTTAGAGCCTAGCACTGTTAGTAAAGAAATACCTCCAGAGATTCATAAAGCTCCTTGTTCATTCAGTTCCCCTTTGGATATTATTCCAAAGAAAGTCTCCTATACAGTCCATCATTTTCCTTCAGTTCTGTTATCTATTTCACTTCTCCCTACCATCCAATCTACTAGTATCCTTCCACATATCCCAGTCATGGCAAGCCAACAAGCTCCCACAAAGATGGAAAGAATCATAGCTGCTAGGTATGGACCCCTAGTCTTGCCTATTCCTTTAAATGCCATGCCTGTAGGATAATATCATAAATATATGCCCAAATTCACTGGTACAGAGGGAGTAACAGGTGAAGAACACCTTGAGTCCTTTTATAGTTATCCTGATAACTTAGATATCAGTGAAAATGATGTGTGGATGAGAGTGTTTGTCCAGAGCCTTGATGGAGAGGCTAGAAAGTGGTTCAGAGAATTTCCCCATAGGTCCATTTTTGACATTGAAGCCTTAGATGATGCATTCCTGAAGCAATGGGGAGATAGGAAGGATTTGCTCTATTACCATACAGAGTTTGGAAACCTAAAGAGAGAGAGTGGGGAATCATTGCCTGATTTTAATAAAATATTTAACCGAATGTATAGTAAGATGCCAACTGAAGTAAAGCCTACCCCCACCTCTGCCAAACTCACTTATGCCAATTCTTTTGACTCAGATTTCTGCCTACTTTTGAGAGAAAGAAGATGTGCCACTCTAGCTGATATGCAATATGCAGCACTAGAGGTGGAATCAAATATCATGGCTACAGAAAAGCTTAAAACACATGCTGATAGAAGAAGGCAGAGAGGTGAGGCTTCTTCTTCCTCTGCTCCATCTTCAGAACCCAAGTTAGATAAAATGACTAAGATGATAGAGTCATTCGCTGCCGAGATATCTAAGCTAAAAGTTGAGCAGAGTTCTAGGAAAGCAAGGTTTCAAAATACATTTGCTCCAAGAAATAAAAATCCATTCAGAAGAGGAAATGAATATTTGAAAATCATTCAAAGGGGTAAAGAAACAAGTGAAGAACAAAGAGTTAAGGCTCCTTTCCAAAATGTAGTCATGGAGGAGGAGCAGTTTGAAGAGGAGGATGAAATCTGTTACATGGAAGACAAAGGCAGTGTTGCCTTTTTTACATTGGCTACATATGAAGAATCATTGCTGCAAGACCAAATCATTCAAGAGTGGGACAGAGGGGTTGTTCTGCAGACTGGTGAACAACAAAGATATAATCTGAGGTCAAAAGCAAAAAATGTCAAGGAGAATCTTGTCCAAAAAGTTGTTGTCCCAATAGAGTCACATAATATCAGACAGAAGAAGCTAGCAGCTGATCCAATCATCCTCAAAGTGCCAGCTCAAGAGGTAAGAGGTCCTGACAATTCCCCTTCCCCTTTCAACTTTGAGTCAGAAGTCCAGAAGTTAAAAATATTTGTGCCTCTAATAGAACTAGTAAAGGGTGAAGTTTTTCGAAAGCCTATCCTTGATGCTCTTGAGCTAAAAGCCACACAAACCCCCACTGACTATGTCAATTTGCACAATGACAATCCTGTAGTTGTGCTTAGCCCTATGATCGAACCTACTGATAATAATTCTCCATAATTTTATGTCTCCTTGACCATTCATGACAAAATCCTCCACAATTACCTGCTAGACACAGGGGCCAGCCATAATTTGATGCCTAAAGCTATCATGGAAAAGTTAGGCCTTGATATCACTAGACCATATCATGACTTATTCTCATTTGATTCAAGGAAAGTAAAATGCCTTGGATTGATCAAAGACTTGGCCATTACCATGACTCAACTGCCCATGAAGATCATGATGATGGATATTGTGGTAGCAGATGTCCCTCCTAAGTTTGGCATGCTGCTATCTAGAAGATGGATTAGGAGACTAGGTGGGACAGTACAGAATGACTTATCTTATGCCATTGTCCCAGTTTTTTGAGGGGAAAGTAGGAGATTGTACAGAGAAGCACAATTGGCCTACATCATTAGTGATGAGAGGAACCCTTCTAATCATCCCATATATGTCGTGGACACTGATTTTGGAGCTTGTATTCTCCAAATTGAAGAATCCCATAAGGCTTCAATGCAGATCAAGAAACCAACCAATTAGGCTGAGGGAGAGGAAGGAAGTCAGGTTTTGGAAATGTTCTTTAATGGAGCGTGTTCCGGGGAGACCGCATGAGCAGGGGTGGTGCTGATATCTCCAGAACAAGAAAGCACACATCTGTCTCTTAAGTTGGTTTTTCAAGTCACAAACAATATAGCAAAATATGAGGCTCTGATATTGGGCCTTAACGCAGCCAAATACAGAGGAATCAAGAATATAAAGGTGTTTGGAGATGCTAATCTCATCATTTAGCAAGTGAATAAAACATTTCAGGCAAAGCACCCAAGGCTAAAAGCATACAGAGATGAGGTAAGGAGACTCAAAGATTCCTTTGATGAATTTTGTATCTCATATGTCCCTAGAGCCAAAAATTAGCTTGTTGATTCCCTTGATGTGTCTGCTAGCATGTTTATCCCTCCCATGCCTCCTAGACTAGTTTATGAAGTCCAAATGAAATATAGACCATCCTTGCCTGACAATGTCCAACATTGGAAATTTTTTGAGGATGATGATGAAGTGAATAGGTTTCTGCAAGTCATTGGTGATTTCTCTAAAATGAAAATTGACCAAGAAAATGAAGCCTTGGAAGAAAGTCCCCAATCCCAGCTTAGAAACAAAATTGGTAAAGATAGCATTGTCCAACTGCCCAGTAATAATATACCTAAGAGTCTAGTTCCTTTAGAGAAGTTGTTTGACCACAATGATGTGCCTTATAAGGCTGCCCAAAAAGAAGACAAATCTACAGTCTGTAAGCATAATATAGGAAGTCCAGATCAGCCTAGCCACATAAATATGTCCACTCATCTGTCTGATGTCCAAAGTGCTGAGTATTGCAATCTAATGAAGCAATTCGCTGATGTCTTTGCCTGGGAATATAGTGACCTGAAAAAATATGACAAGAAGATCATCTAGCATAAAATCTCTTTAGAGAAAGACACCATTCCTTTCAAGCAGAAGATGAGACCAATAAATCCTTTGCTGCTTCCTCTAATTGAAAAAGAAATAAAGAAGTTACTGGTTGCCAAACTCATAGTTCCTCTCAGATATTCAAAATGGGTAGCCAATTTAGTAGTGGTAAGGAAGAAAAGTGGAGAAATCAGACCCTGTGTTGATCTCAAAAACTTAAACAAATGCTCTAAAAAAGAAAACTATCCTCTGCCCAAGATGGAGCATTTGTTGCAGAAGGTATCAGGAGCCAAAGTGATGCCTTTCCTGGATAGATTTTCAGGCTATAACTAGGTTGATGTACATCCAGACGACCAAGAGAATACTGCATTCACCACTCCTTGGGGAACTTTTATGTATTCCAAGATGCTTTTTGGGCTGATGAATGTTGGAGACACCTTTCAGAGAGCTATGGATATAGCATTTGTGGGAGAGAATGATAAGTTTCTCCTTATATACCTTGATGATATAACAATGTACTCCAGTAGCCATTTCAACCATTTGTAGCATTTAAAGAAAGTGTTCCTAAAGTGTAGAAGGTTTGGGATTTCAGTCAATCCTAAAAAATCACACTTTGCTTTAGAAGAGGGCAAGCTATTAGGACATGTTGTTTCTGTTGTAGGTGTCAGAATTGAACCAGAAAGAGTAAAATCAATACAGAATTTGTTTTTCCCGAGGTCAAAGAAGGATATCCAGTCCTTTCTCGGAAAAATAAATTTTGTGAGGAGGTTTATCCCAAATTTTGTAGAACTTGTAAAGCATATTACGTCCATGTTGAGAAAAGGGTCAGAGATCAAATGGACTGACATACAAAGAATATCTTTTGATTCCATTAAGAGAGCTATTATGGAAGCTCCTATTTTAATTAGCCCAGATTACAGCAAGGAGTTCCACCTATTTTCTTTGGCCTCTGAAGACACCCTTGCAGCAATTTTATTGCAAGCAGATGAAGAAGGCTCAGAGCATCCAATGGCATTTTTCATCAAAACATTGAGGGATGCTGAGTTGAAGTATGATATCATTGAAAATTAGGCATATGCTCTTATCAAGTCTTTGAAAGCTTTTAGAATTTATATTTTGCATTCCAAGATAATTGTATGTGTACCCTCTGCTTCAAAAAAAGATGTCTTAACACAGCCTGATGCTGATGGAAGAAGGGCTAAATGGATTGCAAAGCTAATCAAATTTAATATAAAACTGAAGCCCACCAAGCTTGTCAAAGGTCAGGGCCTTGCCAGATTGATGGCTGAAGAAAATTGCAGAACATTGGACATAGATTTCATGGGCACAATTGCAGAAAATGATCAAACAGGAGAAGAGAAAGCAACTGAACCAGGGAAAGAACAGTCATTAGCGAAAAATCTAGCTTCTTTTGATTGGTACTCTGCAATAGCTAAGTTCTTTCTAAAGCTAGAAATCCCTCCCATCCTTAGTTCAAGCCAAGCCAGAACTATTATGCTCAAGGCAGCGAAATATTGCATGCATGAAAATCTGCTCTACTAGAGGGACCCAGCTGGAATTCTTTTGAGGTGTTTGGATAAAGAACAATCAATGGAAATTATGCAGCAGATTCATTCCATCATGTGTGGAGGACATCATTATTGGAAACTACAACCCACAAGATCCTCACATCTGGGTACTATTGGCCCACCTTATTTTCTAATGTCTTTTCATTTGTTAAATATTGTGACAGGTGCCAAAGATTTGAAGGGAAACAACAATTGAAGTCCCTTCCCCTAAAACCAATACATGCAAATGGACCTTTTCAGCAGTGGGGCTTCGATTTCATTGGAGATATCAATCCACATTCCAATGGCCAGCACATATGGATATTAGTAGCCACTAACTACTTCACTAAGTGGATTGAAGAAATCCCTTCTAGAAAGGTTGATCATCATGTGGTCATGAGGTTCTTGACTGAGAATATATTTACCAGATTTAGTTGTCCACATAGAATAATCACAGATAATGCAGCAGCCTTCAGGGCAAGAGAATTGGTGGACATGTGTGACTCAATGGGCATTAAACTAGTTCATTCCACCTCATATTACCCTCAAGGCAATTGTCTAGTAGAATCTTCCAACAAAAGCCCGATAAGGAAAATCAAAAGGTTGTTGGAAGACAATAAAAATAACTAGGATTCTAAGCTCAAATATACATTGTGGGCTAACAGAGTAACCACCAAGAGATCCACAAGGAATTCTCCATTCAAGTTGGTATATGGCACTTAGGCTATGTTTCTAATTCAGTTAACTCTCCCTGTGGAAAAGTTCCTACAAGAAGAGCAGAATGAGAAAGAAGACATCGCCAAAAGAATCACTGATTTAGCAAAGGTACATCAGATCAGAGAACAATTGGTTGAGAAGTCAGCAGCACATCAGAAGAAGATCAAGGAAGCTTTTGACAGAAGGACCAAAATAGATAATTTTTAGGTTGGAGACTTGGTTCTGAAGTAGGATGCACTGAAAGAGAAGAAATGAAACCATGGGAAGTTTGATGCCTTCTGTACAGGGCCTTTTATTATTTGTCAGATCCAAGGGAACAATACCTTCATGCTTAAAAGTATGGGAGGAGAAGCAGTTTTTGATGGCCCAGTTAATGGGCATTTTCTGAAAATTTATGTTGCTTAAGGTCTTTGGGCCTTAAGATTGTAAATAAGTTATCAGTTTTAGTATAGGCTTAGTTAGACTCCACACCCAATGGAACACTAGGAAATTTTGCTAATTTGTTTCCATAGGAAATCCATTGATGTGCAAGTTCTTGACACCTCACAGGGAGGATCTCATCCCCAGAAGGAGCCAGTGTTAGCTCTGCTACATACTTCAAGATTTGAGGGTCAAATATAGGCCTAGCCATGTTGTTTGTGCTTAAAGAGGGCTTGCATCAGTCATTATTCTCATTCTCCTATGCCCTGCTTACTCCCTTTCACCCCCCTGCTGCCTCCTTTTGACCTCTAAAACCCTATATAAACCCATTTTCCCTCAAGTCCCCGGGTGCAGATTTTAAACCATCATATAACCATAATCACATGATGAAAAACCTGTGCAATTAAACCCCCGACATCCGATCATCTCCATCGCGATCGGACGGAGTCTGCTCTTCCCGTGCCCGCAAACTGACCGCACGATAAACCGCGATCAAAAGTGGTTTTCGTTTGTCCCCACTGCCAAACGTCATAGTTCTAACGGAACCGCGCACCTTTGTACGATTACCACCCAAGCCCCAATGGTGGTGCGATCAATACCGCTTACTTCCCATCCTCTGTCCCCACTCGTTAACCCCTGTGCATGTCCTCCACCCGCTAACTGTTGGATCTTCCCTCCCAAGATCCAATAGCTCGTGATCATCTTTGCTCTCATTTCTTCCCGATACCTCCCACCGTGAGATCTCCGTCGTCCATTCATTTGATCCAACAACTGATATCCATTCCCCATCCTGCTCATACGTCCACCATGTAGTCCTCTCATCCACAACCATTCCATACTCTTGAAAGGACATTGGTGGCAAGTGTTTAGTACTCTGCGCAGTTACTCCTCAATAACCGCATTCAATAGGAAGGACAGCCGAGAAGGAAAAGGACCAGCCTCGAGCAAATAAATGCATTCAATAGTTATGGAATTTCATCCATACGACACTCCACCTACCCAAGAAGGACAACAGAGCACCTGAGAAGATCAAATTCATTCATTGAAGCAGGCAGATTGCACCAGAGACTCCGTTAGATAGTTAAAGCGGTTGATGGTCAATTATGACCTCTCCACACTTAGAATGGCTGAGTGCCTTTGTATTCAAACTCTATATAAACCCTGAAACAAGATATAATCAGGGTTGATGGTTGTTGTTTTTATGTAAGGTTCAACTTCTGGAGACTGTAACTGCTTTGATACTTGCAGCGTCTCGTCTTCATTTTCAGCTAATACAAGCTTCTTTTGTTGTTAATTGCTCACTTTCCATCTCTTTTTTGTTCTAGGATGTGCTTGATATGCATTTTTCCTGAACTCTTGATGTGTAGCATTAGAGGAGCTATCATCCTACCTCTATGTTAGGATCTTGCATGTATCAGTGAATGTGTTAATCAGGTTTCTTTTCACTTAGTGACAAAGAGCTGTCATCCTATCTGTGCACTAGGGAATTAGATTTGCAGACCTCTTAACTGGTTGCAGCCAGCCATCACATGTTCTTGTGCATCTGCTAATGTGGTCAGTATTCTCCATATTCACTCAATTCTTAAAATGTGATTAATTGGTGGTCTAAAGCCTTGTAGTCTGGGGGTGTTCATACATGTCTGGAGTCAAGCAAAGTAGAAGTGGTTATCTGGCTTGAAAAAGAATCATTCCTTCCATTCATCCATTTCCAACATTGAGTTGAATTTGTAATGTTCCTGAGCATCTCCGAGCTACAACCAAGGAGAGTTTCTTGGGGTGATAACAGTCCCATAACCGGTTGGTTCATTTCATTTATTAATGACAAAATTCATTCCCTTGATTTTCATGTGCAAATGTACTGATAAATGTATATGGATTTTGATGGCTAATATTTTTATTGTATTTACATTCCTATTATATTGTTTATATGCACATTTACCATGGAAGGTGTTACAGAGTGGTACCAGAGCATGGTTCAAACACTTGGACTGGATGGGCTCTATCATAGGTGAAATGAAGAACAAAGGTTAAAGTTTAGACCTTTCTATCATATCCATTATAACTTTTCTTTCGCATCATATTAGAAGTTTAAAATTTTTCCATATTGAAGGTAAATCCCACTAATAATTTGGTCAAAAATTTAGATATTGGTTCATAATAATTTAGGAATTATGATCTAAGGAAGATGACCTTCTTGAATGCACCTTTAAAGAGGTCATGTTGGAATTTCTGCAATAACTCATCTTCGGTGGGCTTTCAGAAGCTAAAAGAATTGTCCAAATTTAGGGGGGAATAACACTGATTATGTGGTAGAAATTTCAGATATTGGGTCACAATATTTTAGGAGATATGAGTAGAGGGATTTAAGCCTTTGGAATGCTCCTAAAATCAAGCCTCAAACAGGTCGCGCTGACATTTTTGTTATAAAATTTCTTCTTGGCACTCTCAGGAGCTGAAAAAATTTCCACAATGAGGGGAAATCCCAGTGATATTTTGACAAAAATTTCAGACATTTATTCACTATATTTCAGGATATATGACCAGTGGAAATCGATATTTCTGGATACTTTTAGAATTGCACACCAAATATGATTGTGTTGTTATTTTGTTATAAGTTTTCATCTATGAAATCTCAGAAGTTGAAACTTAAACCATAGTGAGAAAAAATACCACTGATCATATGGTTCAATTTACATAACGTGTACTACTACAATGTAGGATATATGTATTGAATCCTTCGCTATATTAGTTTGCATCCAAAGTGTTTGATGAAATGCTTAAGTGGTTCAATGATTAATTACATACAAAATCTTTGATACAATGCCCCAATGAGTATGATATTTGTGGTTGGGGATAGTATTGATGCATAATAGTATTTTTGTAATTGATATATTCTTACTTGTATGCAAATAGTTTGCTATAGTAGTTTGTGTGTAAAGTGTTTGAAGAAACGCTTACATGTAAATGTAATAGTACAGTAGTTGTTTGAAGAAAAATGTAAAAGTATGGTAATTGTTTGAGGAAAATGTTAAGTCTTTGAATGGGATAGTATTGTAGTATGATAATATGGATGTAGCTGATCTATTCCTATTTTCATGAAAAAATTTTGAAGACTTGCATGTAGGGAATTTGAAAGGTTTCATGCAAAGAATTTGAAAAGTTGCATGTAAGGAAATGGAAAAGTGGCATGTTTTTAGTTATTATGTTACAAGTGGAATAGGTGCAATGTTTTTGACTTAGTATCATACAAATGTATGAGAAATAAAATTCAGTTTCTTTTCAAGTGTCGTTAAATTTAGTAGAACGTTGGAGATCCCATTTCCATAATTGGACATTGGATATTGATCGGTTATAGTAGCTTCCTCCTTCTACCTCAGTGTGTGGACCATGAATAGTAAGGGGGTATGCTTATAGGTTTTCAGTGTTGGTGAATGTTGATTTCAAATTAATAGACACGATGTCTTGATTTTTGGAACATGTGACTGAATGTCTAATATATGTTGCTTACATGTTGATTTCATGATACCTACTTACATCCTTGTATGCTAGGTTAAATTTTTTAATATTTTGGTTACATATACCAGCCTTGCAAGTTGATTACAAGAATTGATCGCTTATGTTCGACTACATGTGTTTACGTGTAGGTGTGGTTGATTTGGCGTTGCTTATGCATATTGTTGGTTGCATGTGCCAATGTGTACAATGGAGTAATGGTTGTTGTTATGCATGTATGGTCGTGACTATGATTATGCATGTATAGTAGGTCAAACATTCCTTGTGAAGTCATTGTATGAAATTTAGGTCATCATGATTCTATTGGTTGTTATGATGTTAATGAACTAATTGAGATAGAGCAAGCAATGCAGATCATCATAATGAGGTTGCAGCATTAGAATTTGGGATAAGATCATATCGTCATATAGGTAGTGTATGTTTAGCATGCAGGTATGTAAGTTAAGGATTATTATATCCATTAGGGTTATATACATTAGGTTTATGAACATGTATTTGATGCTATGGTTACATTCATGATATATTTTATATGATTAGTGTGATTATATGCACGTGTCAGATAGTCAAGAATGATATAACTTGTATTTGTATGAATTTCTATTGTTGTTTTATATTTGATAACTTGATGTTTATGTTGTATGATGTTTATTAGTATGATATATAACTTATTGTTGCTATGTGCTATTAAATTGATGATTAGAATCATTTCATTGAGATATTGATGTTATAATTTGGATTGGTCATATGCATGATGGTTATGTTCATTGCCTTGAATATCTTGATGTTATATGTATTGTGTAAACCTAGTTTGACCTATGCATATGGTTATGGTTGTGATATTCACATATGAACTGACATATTTGTGAGATGGTGTCATACTAATCTAGATTGACTTTGCATATGTGTATGAGTTTATGATGTGAACATGTTAGTTAGATATTGTTATGGATATCATGATCTTATGAGTGCTTGAGTTGGCTTGTTGTAAAGCTATATCGTGCTAAGTAGATTGATTGTGCAGATCACAATGTCACCTCCCCTGAGATACATTAAGGTATCATTTGCTTATGTCATATATTTGGTGCTTGACTGTTTCATCTAGTTGATTTACTTAACATGGTATGAATGTTTGATGAATTGCATAGTATGAGTATGTGTTCGAATGATCTTATTTGAAGATGATTGTACTAAAATATATGTGTTGAGATAGTTGGTATGTACTTGAGTATAGTAGGTGATAGTTGTAGTATTATGAATGATGACTATGAGTTGACTATGTATTATGACAGGATTGATATTCTTTGTAACGATTGATTTCAAATTAATAGATATGATTGTCTTGATATTTGAAGCATGTGGTTGACATGTGTGAGCAGTTGTAGGGTAACATGCTTAGTATTAGCATGACAAAGTAATAGTTGATATTTCTATATAACTAACATTTGGGTGGTGTGACAACATATAGTAAGCCTCGATTCCAACAAGGTAAAAAGGTAAAATAAAGGAATTGATCAAGAATTCCTTTGGCTATGTTTGGAAACCCTAATTTCAAATGAATGAGTGATTTGACATAGGAAGTCTTCTTAACCTTGATTTTGTTTGAAATTATGTGGATATGTGCTATATTCACACACATGCACTTGACATGTATATTAGCTAGTCTTTAGCTATAGGTGGATCTGTTAAAGGATTGGAATCCCTTGACAGATGGCATGTATTTGTTCAGTTGCAAGAAGCGTGCTTGGCACAATAAGATGAGGTAAATAGTGTATTATTATGCTTAATTATACATTAATAGTTATGCGTTTATGGTAGCATGATGCAGGGACTTGCATGGCAAGATAGGTTGCCATGAAATCTTGAAGATGGTTTAGGTTGAGCTTTCCTTGGGAACCATGGGGATTAAGTCATGGTGTCAGTCTTGTGCTTTTGGTCTTTTGAGCTTGATTGCAGTTTTGTTTATGTCTGGTGCAAGGACTTGCCACTTTGTTGTAGTGTCATATTGTTATGGGCTTTCGTGGTCTTCGTCTTGGTTTTTTCTTATCTTCTCTTTTAATGTTTTGAGTCTTGGAAATTGGTTGGGAAAGAGGAAATTTGATGGAAATAGAGAGATATTTGTGGTAACCAACTAATGATATAAGACCCAGATAAATCTTTATGCATGAGTAAGCGTAGTGGAAGGTAAGACTATGACAATTGGTTGGACTGGTTAGGTCCATTGTGGTAAATGGATACTAACAGTGTAGACACAAGAAATGTAACTAGAAATGGTAAAGTAAATGGATCAAAGGTGTCATATACATTGACTACGTTGGAAACTATTACTCTCAATGCCTGTGCATAAATAAGGAAGTTCTCTTATCCTAGACCTTATGTTATGGGGTAACTATTTTATGATCATGATTATGTTGAATTTTATATATGTGTACATATGTGTATGTATGTCATTCTCTGACAAGATCATGATTGTTTTATCCTAACATTTATATATGTATGTATGTATCCATATATCTATGTTACTGTCTGACAGCATTGTCAGGAATCATTCTTGTGGAGGAATTATTGCTTATGCAGGAGAACGACATGAAGAGGTTCCTATTCTTATGAGAAATCGATTGGGAAAAGTAGTCACGACAAATATATGAGGTCAGTATCATGTGGATATGAATTCATATTGTATATTTGTATTATTCCTATGTTTATGTTATGACAAGTAATGTTGAAGGATACACCAGCAAATTGAAAGCAGTTTGGTTTGCGACATGCTAGGGTAAGCATAGATAAGACACGAGAAGCAAGGTTTCTTGGTAAGGACAGTATGGCTTTGGATGTGTGGTACTATTGTTGTGCATATATTGTATATGTTGTACATGTTTCATATATGATGTGTGCATATGCAGTGTTGTGTATACATAGCATGTGTACATGTTATTTATGCAATGTTATGTACACGATGGTACAAATAGGGTTGTGAAAATATTGCATATGGTGTGTTGTTTACATATTGTATTGTCTTCATGATGTATATGCGATGTGTGTGCATATGGTGATTTTTGCATGTTGGATATGTAGTGTTATGTACGAATGATGCTATGTACATGTTGGATATGCAATGCTATGTATTGTGGTGTTACGTGCATGGTGTACATATGGTGCGATGTACATATGGCATTGTGTGCATGATTGTACAAGTGGTGTTGTGAGCATGTGGTGTAATGTACATGTTGTACGTATGGTGTTATGAGCATGCAATGTTGTGTACATGTCATGCATGTGATGCTATGCACATATGGTGTCATGTACACATCGTGCGTGTGGTACTGTGTACATGTGATATTATGTACACATTGTGTAGAGGCGTAGTGTACATGTGGCATTGTGTACACGTTGTGTAGGTGGTGCCATTTACATGTCATGTTGTACACACATTGTGTAGGTATTGTGGTGTACCAGTGGTACTATGTACATGTTGTACATATGGTACTCATGTACATGTGGTATTGTGTGCATCCCATTCATTCTATGTTATGGGCATGTGGTATTATGTATGTGCATCATGTAGTCATGGTATTGTGTTGTGTGTACTCATTGGAATGTGAGTGGCTGCATGGAAGGGGTGATCAGATTCTAAGGGACTGTGTAGTAGAGAAGGGAAAGTCACGAATGGATTTTTTTGGTCATTAACATTGCCAGATGGAATCATATGCACATTAGGATTGCACCATGGAACAATAAGTTGGTAATTTGTTCGCTGAGAGGACAAGTGGCGTAGGATTATAGTGCTGGACATTGAATGGATATTTGACTTTGTAGTGGATTCTGGACTTCCTAAGAAGGAAGTGAATCCTGGTACTACTTTGAGGATGGAGGTGTGAGGCTATGGATTCCCTTATTGATTGATATGGGCATTGTATCATTTATTTGTTGCTTAAGAAAATGTGTCTATCTGTATACCATTCTAAATACCTTAATGAGCTATGTTATAAAGCTCCAGTATGCAGTATGTTGTCATGTTGTAATGATGTTTTTGTTTTGAAAAGGTCTTTCATTTTAAATAATACAACAAGCTGTGTTATAAAGCTCCATGGGAAGTATGTTTTGTTTTCAGTAGTTATGTGGTTATACATGTCATTGAACAGCGAGGATGGTGTTCCCCCAAGGGGGAGGGTTCTATAATAACCCTGGTGAAAATTCCATGTAAAAATATATAAATACCACGAATGAAGGGACATGTATTCCAAGCTGAATGGTGGGAAGGACATCCTAGTGGGTGTTCATTTGGTTGTTTATGGTTAAGGAAATTAGAAAAGGCAATGGCTAAGGCATTAAAGAGGAAAAATGACATTTTTGGCACATTTATTTATGAAAATAATAGAAATTAGGATAAAAAGGATGTGAAAGGTCGTAGGTTGCATGTGAGGAGGAAAATAATGGAAAATGAAGAAAATAGAGGCCTCAATAATAAACATGCTTCTAAGGATCAGTTGGCAAGCTTCTTCATTACAATGTCAATCTTTTGTCAGTTTAGTTTTGGGAGCTCGCTCATTATTCTCTCTCTCTCTCATACTCTTGGATATTTAGAGTTTTCTTGGAGCACTCTTGGAGGGTGTGGCATACTTGGATTCTCGAAGCAAGAAGAAAAAGGAAGAGTAGGAAAGCACAAGAGGGCATCGATATTAGAAGCTACATCAGATTGCTTGCAGGTACCAAGTTGCAGGTATGATTTCTTCACTAGTTTTGGAATGCATGGAAAATGCATGTCGTTTCCTGGTTTTGATCTGTCATTGGGATGGAGGTTGGTCAGGATTGACAGTGGCTTTCCTAGCCTTGTCATTTCCTAGATAGCCATGGTGACTATGGGTTTACTTTCATTGCTTTGTTTTTGTTGGTTCTCATGTTTCCTTAGCTTTGGTTGAGTTATTGGTCCTGGAAGCGCCGGTTGAACAAATGCTTTGGAAGCCCTGTAACAACTTGGGTTGAGTTACTAGTCCTCAAATCCCTAGTTGAAAAGACACTATGGAAGCCCTGAAACTCCTTGGGTTGAGTTATTAGTCCTGGAAGCCCTGATTGGAAAAATGCTCTGGAATTCCTTGGTGGGTTGAGTTACAAGTCCTAGAAGCCTTGGTTGGAAAAATGCTCTAGAAGCCCTGTATAAATTGTGGGTTTAGTTTCTATTTCTATAAGCCTTGGTTGGAAAAACACTCTAGAAGACCTGGAAGGCTTGGATGGAGACCAATCTAATGATGGTTTTTGGTGATGTCGATCGTGAGGTGGAGGCACTATTTGATGGGTTGAGGTGGGTGGCCTCTAGAAGCCCTCAATGAGTTTTGATTGATGTGTTCTCTGAGATCCCACATTCATTTTTGGAATATGCCACGGGGGTGATTGGCTGAAGAGAGACTTGGCTTAGCGAATCTATGGTTGGGTGGAATGTGGTAGTCCCATCACCAGTTGGTTCATTAAATTTATTAATGAAAAAATTCATTCCTTTGATTTTCATGTGTAAATGTACCGATCTATATATGGATTTTGATGGTTGATATGTTTATTGTATTTCTATTCCTATTATGTTGTCTATATGCACATTTACCCTAGAAGGTGTTACAACCACTAGAAAACTACTGTCGAATTGCTCAATAATATATGTAGATAATTGAGATGATTGGTGTATCTTAGATGAATTTTTTTACAAGTAAGAGGTAAGGGTTAGGTCCTATAGATTCCATGTAAGGATCATGGTCCATGCAAATGGAACCAAAGCACCATTATTATTTCTAAGAACTAAGTATAACACCACTAAGATGTCATGTTTCATGGATTGAGGATCTGTCGCTATCCTCGGATTCCTACAACCCTATTGTAGGGTCTATGATAACTATTAACACATGTGATCATGTATATAACCTCAAAAAACACACCTACTTCTCAAAACATCCAATTAGGTTATAGATATAAGTTTCACATTATTACGTACAAGGTATGGGTCATATGATCTAGGAAATGATTTGGGAATGAAAGCTAGATACTTAGACTCTTAGACTTATTATTTTAGGAATAATGACCCATGCTTTAGGTCCCATAAAATAGTAGATTCCCTATCAAGATCATTTTAATTATAGATATGTGTGAAATATAGGAATATATTCTATCACTAATGTTCCTTAGTTGTGTCTAGTTGTGTGGAGGAGCAAACCGTTGCAAAGAAACACAGCCATCAAGACAACTTAGAAACCTAGGGCCGATGTCGGTCGTGTTTAAATACAGCGTTAAACTTATAAAAGTAACGAACTCACAAAAACTAGTACTTAACTCACGATGACTTCACAGAGGACTCCACAGAACTAGTACTTTCCAGGCTTATGTTTAAACATATGTTTAAATGTTTAAATATACTATAAACAACTAGTACTCAAAGATAAAACACCATTATTTTAAATTTCTAATGGGGAACTAATAAGTAAAAAATTATTATGTTATATAATAATTTCTATAGTATTATATTATATTATAATATAAATCAAAAAATTAATGTTAATTTATAGTGCATAAGTAAATACATCTAGAGCTTAAAAATTTTCACTTTAAAATAATTAATATGTATTTTTGAGTTATTTAATATATTTATGGGA
This sequence comes from Pinus tabuliformis, assembly GCA_031772625.1. Taxonomy (NCBI): domain Eukaryota; kingdom Viridiplantae; phylum Streptophyta; class Pinopsida; order Pinales; family Pinaceae; genus Pinus; species Pinus tabuliformis. The sequence continues at coordinate 1,467,266,906 of CM062818.1, forward strand.
AACTCTCATGTATAATTCAAAATAGTCACTATCTTGATTTATGTCTTTTCTATGCCATAAATTATAACATTTTAGCAGGGAATGTATTTTCATGCCATAAATTATAACATTTTAGGAGAGAATGAGACATGTTATAAATTCTAATTGTTTTGGTTATTAATATTCTAAATTCATATTATTGAACTTTTCATCCATTTCCTTATATTTGACAAAGGTAATTCTAAATTTTTTATATTCCCTTAATTATTCTAAAATCATATTATTATTTTCCATCCATTTTTTCATATTTCCGAAAGATTATTCTAAATTATTATTTTGTTCTTTTAATTATGTCATTATAATCCTCCTTTTTAAGTCAGTAATATTATCATAGTATACTAATCAACTATAATTTTATTTTATAACTAAAACTCAAAGTGTTATTTTATTATTGAATATAAAAATAATTAATTTATCATTTAATTTAATTAAATAGATTACATAATTCACTGTGGGATAATTCTATTTCTAGTTAAAAAAAGATATTTAGAAGTTTTTTCTAATAAATATTATAACTTATTTTTATAGGATGGATTTTAGGAATAATGTGAAGTGAATATTTTTTTATTTTATGTTATTTAACTTCTATTCTAAGTAAATAAAGTTTATTGAAATTCATTTAAATAGATTAAATAAATACAATATATAAATTAATCTTAGTAAATGTTAATATATATTAAAATATTTATTTTGTGATATAACTTATATGTGGTCCAGATTTAAAAATAAAAATTAAAAAAAAAAGTATAATTTTATTTTATATTTTATCTATATATATATATATATATCTATATATATATATATATATATATATATATCATTTTACTATGGGGGTTCTTAATTTATAAATAGGCTTTGTTACAATATCATGGACCAATACCATTACTTACTATTACAAATTCTCAATTCATGAGAAAATTTCTTAAATTAATCAATTTAATTAAAAGTCAAAAGGGGCATAAATACTTTTGAGATAAATCTCAACATTGGATCTCTAAATCCTAGTAAGAATATTTTAGAATATTCCATGGAGATTAAATCTCTACAATCCACTTAATAATTATCATTGATAAAATTAAAATTATAGAGGTCCTATTCCACATTTGACATAGTTATCTTCATAAAAACATTAGAAATATAGGTTCGATTATTTTTTATTTAAATAAGTTCATTACATCATAGTATTATGGGGTTGAAAATGAGGTTGAACTATTAAAGTCATGAAAAATGAGGTGATTGGAGTTTTGCAAAAATATGTAGAGGAAGTCAAACTTAGTTACTCTTAGAAGATCCATGGAATAGAATGCATATTGAGCTGGTAGAGACCTTCTATGAAGAATTTAGTATGTAGAAGTTCTTATTTAAAGTCGAAAGTTCTGCAAATGAAAGGGTGATATTATTGTACTCATCAAAGGAGGCATAAGAATTTGAACAATTAATTAAAAAAAGTGGTAAGAATGATGGTCATAGAAGAAATATTTTGAGCAAATAATGAGTCTTACGTGTTATATTTTCTTGGGTGATTTTATTGTCATGACATGGTCAATCATATTCACATGTTATGGCTCAATGTTATATATTATATTCCTTAATAATATTATACAATCTGAAGAGGTTGGATAGGGGTTGTAAAGAAGATAGATGGAGATGCAAGGAAAGTCTTAGGAAAGCAATGGTATTTGGGAACCTTTGTTATTGTGTTAGAGAGAGACAATCTAGTCTTTTACCATAAGAAAGAGCTCGCTATGAAGATCTTGGTATGGACCAAGCTTCGAATGTTAAATTGACATAGTTATCGTCATAAAAATATTAGAAACATAGTTTTGAAAATTCTTGATGTAGATTTTATGAGGGGTTTTAGATGAGCTTCCACATTTTTTTTATTTAAATAAGGTCATTACATCATAGTATTAAGAGTTTGAAAATGAGGTTAAATAAGTAAAGTCATGAAAGCTGAGGTCGTTGGAGTTTTGCAAAAATATGTAGAGGAAATCAAATTTAGTTACTCATAGAAGATCCGTGGAATAAAATGCATATTGAGCACGTGTAGAGACCTTCTATGAATACTTTTGTATTTGTAAGTTCTTAAGTTAAGTTGAAAGGTCTTTTGAAGGAAAGGATGATATTATTGTACTCATCGAAGGAGGCATAAGAATTTGAACAATTAATTAAAAAAAAATTGTAAGAATGACAGTCACAGAAGAAATATTTGGAACAAATAATAGAGTCTTAGGTGTTAGATTTGCTTGGGTGATTTTATTGTCATCACGTGGTTAATGATATTCTTATTTTACGGCTGAATGTTATATATTATATTCCTTAATAATACTATATGATGTGAAGAGGTTGGATAGGATTTGTAAAGAAGATAGATGAAGATGCAAGGAAATTTTTAGGAAAGAAATGGTATTTGGGAGCCTTTGTTCTTGCATTGTAGAGAGATAATCTAGTTTTTTACCATAAGAAATAGCCCAAAATGAAGATATTGGTATGGACAAAGCTTCCAATGTCAACTTTCGAATGTTGGAATGGCAAGTTCTTTAGGAACCTTGTCGATACTTTTGGAAGGGTTCCAAAAATGACTTTTCATACAAGTCAAGACCTTTTGAGACTATGGTAAATATTGCATAGGGTATTTACTAGTGGACCTATTACATACTGTGTGTAATGATGGCATTTAAATAATGCACCTTATTTGACTAGATATTTATAACTATCTCCAAAAATCCTTTTGTTGAACCCTGATCCTAATACGTACCTTTCCATTAATAATAAAGACTATAGTTTTTTTACTAGATACCATTTTTTAATATACCCACCAATACATGTAATACCCTATGCCCCCCTTCCCCAAAATACCTACAATGTATTTATTACGCCGTAAGGCGTTCCCCTCTGAAACCAACTCTCCTTTGAGGTTACGTGTCCATTTGTGAGCGCTTGATTTAATTGTTAGACGATTAAAATTGTTTGACCAGTCGGATTGATTCCACGGAAACGTTATGAATTGCTTCCTTCCCCGAGCACTTGCTGGAATGTATCAGTTCCAATCTTGCTCAAGTCCTCCTCTGTGTTTCACGGCAAACGCAGAGGTTTCAACTTCAATTCTCTGCTATGTCAATCCTTGCAATCCACGGCTGTTTCGAAGGACCTCTCGACGCAGGCGGGGAACGGATTCCTAGAGCCGAATGCTGTTGAGCGCAATGTGGTTCGTCTGGGGTTGCCGAGCAAGGGTCGAATGGCACCATGCAGGCGGGCAATGGGTATTGTGGGTCTCCTCTATGGCATTTTGGGTTTCTGAGATTAACAGTCCATACTTGAGGTGGGGTGTGAAAATCCCATAACTTCAAGTCATAGAGCTATTGGCTCTGAGGTGAGGTTGGGTGTATTTCCATAACAATGTCTTCCATAACAATGTCTTCCCTGGCGAAGTCCATGCGATTTGTGGTTAATTTATTCACTACCCATGTAAATATATCTCTGATTATCACCTCACTTCAGCTGAATTGCAAGGCAGCACCTGCAAATGCCAGAGTGGAGTCCTTTCCAGGATATCATGGCAATAACTAAGTGGAGTCCTTTCCAGGATATCATGGCAATATTAGTTATGAGATATATGCTGGGTAAGTGCCATATCTATCCAAGGTAAAGTATATTTATTCATGAATAAAGTCCATGTTCAAATGTAACAATAATCGAAAGTAACAAATTCAAAGTGCCAGATTTTTCAGTGGAAAGAATATTTATTCATTAACACAGTCATGTTAAAAAATAGCATGCATGAATTTGTTCCTGTTTGTAAATAAACAATTAGCTGTGTATTTATGCAAAGATTAAGAACATAACCAAAGAGTTCATAGCTTGTAGAATGTTCATAGCTTGTAGAATGCATGCTTATATGACAAAGAAAGACAGAAAAACATAAAAGATATACAGATCTCTAATTGTTATGCACAGACTGTGAATATGTTTGAACAGAGTTTAATTTCTATGGATACTTAATAAATTTGGTGACAATTGAAGCTAAAAAATATTAAAGTCAAAATTGTTGGATGGAGAGTTCAAAATATGTAAAAGAGTAGGAGCGAAAATTGTTATATGGAGTGATTAAAGATGTGATTCTACCACTCTTATATTCTATTGGATGACCAATTAACTGCATGAAAGTCTTTGTGTTTTCTTCATATTCATGCAGGTATGTGACAGTTAGTGAGGCCAATGGAAGAGAACTTTTCTACTATTTTGTGAAGTCAGAAAGTAATCCAGCAAATGATCCACTTCTTCTTTGGCTTGAGGGAGGTCCTGGTTGCACCGGTTTCACTGGATTTGTCTATGAGATTGGTCAGCTATGGGAATTCTTGCTCTTATTGTCTGTTTCAATGCTCAAAGTTGCTATTTACTGAATGAATTTTGATCTTGTACATATTAAGTTTTCAAATTGTGTAATCTGGCCATGGGAACGGCTTGTTCAAATGGCTAACTGTAAGCTCACTTTTACCCATGTTGTTGGAATTGGCACCCAAAACCGAGTCAACTGCTGTTATAATTAGGCTTATGCAATACTAAGATATCATTGTAAACCAAAGAATAATGGAAATCGATAAATTATGGATTTCATACTCTTGAAACATTACCTATTCAATGTTCAGCATTGATCGTGAAAAGATAATGCACTTGCCAGACTTGCAAGGCTAGGCAGGGTGGGAGGTATTTTGATGGAATCCTTGTGTAGAGAAAAACAGAAGATAATAGCGATTTTTAGAAATTTGTAAAATAAAATGATAGAGATCTTCTAATATTTATCCCAAAGTTTTTCTCCTATTGCAGGTCCAATGAGTTTTGATCTCAGTAACAATTCTGGGAGTTTGCCCACGCTCATCCCCAATCATCCACACTCTTGGACTAAGGTTGGTGTTCAAGGCTCCTGCCTCTGCCACTATGGTTATAATGAAATGTTTCCAATTAGGGCACCAAATTTTTTTCCCTCTTTCAAACATTCGTCAAGTGAGCATACTAGATTATGTCACTGATAAAGCATCTCTGTTTTCAACTTTTATGTTCTGTTGCTTTCATCACTTTGGAATTTGCCATTATTAAATTGTTTCTCATCCAACTTGGACTTAACTTGGATGCCACTGAATGTATAAATTTTTGTTGTAATGGATTTATCTTGAATGGTTTTGCACATGTAGGTCTCCAACATTCTTTTTGTTGATTCTCCAGTTGGGACTGGTTTTTCTTACTCCAATACAGCTACAGATTACAAGACTGGAGATTTTAAGGCTGCTCCAGATATACATACTTTCCTCATAAAGGTTTTCAGTTCTATCACGCTACAAAAAAATATTTTACAAGTGTATAGATTTTTGTGAATCTCAGTACAGTAGTTTATAATCTTGGATGCAGTGGTTTGAAGCATTCCTTTCTATCTAATCCATTTTATGTCGGAGGGGAATCTTATTGTGGTATTAATATTCCAATGGTGGTACAGGAAATAGTAAATGGTAAAGCACACACGACCCATGTTTTGTTATTCAGTTGACTTCTTGGATTCTCTGTTTTTGGAATAGGCTGGAATTTCTTTGTGGCAGCAGGAGTCCTATAAGTTGATTTGAGGTTGCATTTCAGGAAAACATATGTTCTAGACATTGTATTTTTCTTAATACAATTTGTTTTATGATTGATACTTTGATGCTTGACCGTTGCAACCTCTCTTTCTTGGCTATGACAGGAAATGAAGCAGGTATTAAACCAACCTTGAACATTAAGGTCAAAACTCTTTGCTAATAATTGAAATTCATAGCTTTCTTCATTCAGGCCTCTCCAAAATATGTTGGTGACTATGAACAGCGTTATGTTCGTTAGGAATTTTACTAGATGGTCTCATGGTCTGACTTCTTGCATGGCTAGTTTTTCAGGGTTATCTGGTTGGAAATGGGATGGCAGATGAAGTATTTGACAACTCAGAGGTGCATTTTGCACATGGAAAGGGACTTATTTCTAACGAATTATACCAGGTGTGTACCCTGCAACGTTAAAATAAGAGACCATGAAATCATAGGAACAATTTATATATTCTCCATAGACAGATGGCAGTTCCAGGGATGCCATTCAAATCCTAGTCTAACATGATATTATTTTACGAGTTGTTTACTCTAATGTTTAGAGAATGTAAATCAGTTGGCGTTTCAGCAGTTGTTTGATATAGAACTTCTACATACTTATGTTTGTGCAGGCAGTAAAGGAGACTTGCAATAGTAGCTATTTGTATTCCACCAATGCTTCTTGTGAATCAAACCTATTAGAAGTGTCGAAGGTAATCCTTGTAGTCCTTTTCCTAACTTCTATCACAACAGTTGATTTTTCTAAATTCAGGACTTAACATTATTCCTTGCAAATTAGCCCTGATTTGGTCTTTTGAAAAACAGGTTTTGATGGGAATCAACCATGCCAATATTCTTGAACCCGTTTGTTACCCCCTTTCTGAGAAGCCGGAAAGCATAGGTAGTCAAAAACTCCTAACCAAGAGGGACGAAAAATTAGAAATAATTGATCAGGTTGTTGGATCAACGAGCAGAATCTCTAGTCTGGCAGTTCGTCTACAAAACAGAGAGAAAATACAGTGTCTGGATTGGAGGCTCCATCCTGGCTTCTCTCAGCACATTCCAACAGGTAGTCCTGCCCACCACTTTCTTGAAATCAGAAATATCAACTCAACCATATTTCAACACTTCAACTATAACCTATAGCTTAAATATTTGGAATAATGGATCATGAGACTCCAGAAAATAGGCTTTATTTAATTGCCAATTATTTTCATTAGTATCCTTCATGCTTATAAAAGGTATGTTATTGTTTTGAGATCTCAAAACACCTCCCAGGTATTGTTTCTGATAGGGGAAGAAATTTACAACCACACATTTTTAAGTTCCTTAAGAAACATACTTGAGGAGCTGCATCACAAAGCACAGACTTCCTTAGACACTTGTGTCAGGTCTGACCTATAGTTTTTCCACCAATTATCACCAAGGACTTGCACTGTGCCTCGTCTCCTTGAAACTCCCTTTGCAAAAAGAAAGCTCCCGAAGGTAATCCATATCCCAAAGCTCCCAGAATTGCCCTAATGGAGTATACATGGCAAACATCCAAAAGGAATCCCTTGAGCAAACAAATATAAAAGGATAAGTCAAAGTTTTCCAGGCTTGAGTAAGAGACAAGCCCAGAGTTCTCTAATTGCCAGACCGAGTACCACTCTGAGATTGATACAAGTGATGTTAAGCTTGATACTTATTTTGGTTTTTCAAAACAAAGAGTATGTTTAAATATTTGAATTCCAAATTCTATTTTCAGGTATTGTTCTAGATTCAGGAGATGGTGTCACTCATGTTGTTCCCATCTATGAAGCCTATGCCCTCCCACATGCAATCTATAGAGTGGACCTTGTTCCCGTCTATGAAGCCTATGCCCTCCCACATGCAATCTATAGAGTGGATCTTGCAGGTAGAGACTTAACTAATGCACTATGCAATATCCTGACTGAGAGAGGTTACTCCTTCACTACAACAGCAGAACGAGAAATAGTTCGAGACATAAAGGAAAAATTGGGATATGTTGCAATGGATTATGAAAAGGAGCTGGAACTGGAAAAGACCTCTACTGCATTGGAAAAGACTTATGAGCTTCCAGATGGCCAAGTGATTACAATTGGATCTGAAAGATTTAGGTGTCCAGAGATTTTATTCCAGCCTGCTCACATTGGGATGGAAGCTCCGGGGGTACATGAAACTACTTACAGCTCTATCATGAAATGTGATGTGGATATCCGAAAGGACTTGTATGGTAACATAGTTTTGAGCGGGGGATCCACTATGTTTCCAGGCATGGCTGATCGGATGAACCAAGAGATCACAGCACTTGCTCCAAGTAGCATGAGGATCAAGGTGGTTGCTCCTCCAGAGAGAAAATACAGTGTCTGGATTGGAGGCTCCATCCTGGCTTCTCTCAGCACATTCCAACAGGTAGTCCTGCCCACCACATTCTTGAAATCAGAAATATCAACTCAACCATATTTCACTTCTGTAAGCTCACTTTTACCCATGTTGTTGGAATTGGCACCCAAAACCGAGTCAACTGCTGTTATAATTAGGCTTATGCAATACTAAGATATCATTGTAAACCAAAGAATAATGGAAATCGATAAATTATGGATTTCATACTCTTGAAACATTACCTATTCAATGTTCAGCATTGATCGTGAAAAGATAATGCACTTGCCAGACTTGCAAGGCTAGGCAGGGTGGGAGGCTATTTTGATGGAATCCTTGTGTAGAGAAAAACAGAACATAATAGTGATTTTTAGAAATTTGTAAAATAAAATGATAGAGATCTTCTAATATTTATCCCAAAGTTTTTCTCCTATTGCAGGTCCAATGAGTTTTGATCTCAGTAACAATTCTGGGAGTTTGCCCACGCTCATCCCCAATCCACACTCTTGGACTAAGGTTGGTGTTCAAGGCTCCTGCCTCTGCCACTATGGTTATAATGAAATGTTTTCAATTAGGGCACCAAATTTTTTTCCCTCTTTCAAACATTCGTCAAGTGAGCATACTAGATTATGTCACTGATAAAGCATCTCTGTTTTCAACTTTTATGTTCTGTTGCTTTCATCACTTTGGAATTTGCCATTATTAAATTGTTTCTCATCCAACTTGGACTTAACTTGGATGCCACTGAATGTATAAATTTTTGTTGTAATGGATTAACCTTGAATGGTTTTGCACATGTAGGTCTCCAACATTCTTTTTGTTGATTCTCCAGTTGGGACTGGTTTTTCTTACTCCAATACAGCTACGGATTACAAGACTGGAGATTTTAAGGCTGCTCCAGATATACATACTTTCCTCATAAAGGTTTTCAGTTCTATCACGCTACAAAAAAATATTTTACAAGTGTATAGATTTTTGTGAATCTCAGTACAGTTTATAATCTTGGATGCAGTGGTTTGAAGCATTCCTTTCTATCTAATCCATTTTATGTCGGAGGGGAATCTTATTGTGGTATTAATATTCCAATGGTGGTACAGGAAATAGTAAATGGTAAAGCACACACGACCCATGTTTTGTTATTCAGTTGACTTCTTGGATTCTCTGTTTTTGGAATAGGCTGGAATTTCTTTGTGGCAGCAGGAGTCCTATAAGTTGATTTGAGGTTGCATTTCAGGAAAACATATGTTCTAGACATTGTATTTTTCTTAATACAATTTGTTTTATGATTGATACTTTGATGCTTGACCGTTGCAACCTCTCTTTCTTGGCTATGACAGGAAATGAAGCAGGTATTAAACCAACCTTGAACATTAAGGTCAAAACTCTTTGCTAATAATTGAAATTCATAGCTTTCTTCATTCAGGCCTCTCCAAAATATGTTGGTGACTATGAACAGTGTTATGTTCGTTAGGAATTTTACTAGATGGTCTCATGGTCTGACTTCTTGCATGGCTAGTTTTTCAGGGTTATCTGGTTGGAAATGGGATGGCAGATGAAGTATTTGACAACTCAGAGGTGCCTTTTGCACATGGAAAGGGACTTATTTCTAACGAATTATACCAGGTGTGTACCCTGCAACGTTAGAATAAGAGACCATGAAATCATACGAACAATTTATATATTCTCCATAGACAGATGGCAGTTCCAGGGATGCCATTCAAATCCTAGTCTAACATGATATTATTTTACGAGTTGTTTACTCTAATGTTTAGAGAATGTAAATCAGTTGGCGTTTCAGCAGCTGTTTGATATAGAACTTCTACATACTTATGTTTGTGCAGGCAGTAAAGGAGGCTTGCAATAGTAGCTATTTGTATTCCACCAATGCTTCTTGTGAATCAAACCTATTAGAAGTGTCGAAGGTAATCCTTGTAGTCCTTTTCCTAACTTCTATCACAACAGTTGTTTTTTCTAAATTCAGGACTTAACATTATTCCTTGCAAATTAGCCCTGATTTGGTCTTTTGAAAAACAGGTTTTGATGGGAATCAACCATGCCAATATTCTTGAACCCGTTTGTTACCCCCTTTCTGAGAAGCCGGAAAGCATAGGTAGTCAAAAACTCCTAACCAAGAGGCACGAAAAATTAGAAATAATTGATCAGGTTGTTGGATCAACAAGCAGAATCTCTAGTCTGGCAGTTCGTCTACAAAACAGAGAGAAAATACAGTGTCTGGATTGGAGGCTCCATCCTGGCTTCTCTCAGCACATTCCAACAGGTAGTCCTGCCCACCACATTCTTGAAATCAGAAATATCAACTCAACCATATTTCAACACTTGAACTATAACCTATAGCTTAAATATTTGGAATAATGGATCATGAGACTCCAGAAAATAGGCTTTATTTAATTGCCAATTATTTTCATTAGTATCCTTCATGCTTATAAAAAGTATGTTATTGTTTTGAGATCTGAAAACACCTCCCAGGTATTGTTTCTGATAGGGGAAGAAATTTACAACCACACATTTTTAAGTTCCTTAAGAAACATACTTGAGGAGCTGCATCACAAAGCACAGACTTCCTTAGACACTTGTGTCAGGTCTGACCTATAGTTTTTCCACCAATTATCACCAAGGACTTGCACTGTGCCTCGTCTCCTTGAAACTCCCTTTGCAAAAAGAAAGCTCCCGAAGGTCTTATCTAAGCAGAGCTCTGGTCTTAGAAGGACTATACCAGGTTGGTGTTAAAGGGTCTTTCCTGAGCTTTCCAAAAATAAACTTCCCTTTGCCAAAAGAAAGGTCCTGAAAGGTCCTATGTAAGTAGAACTTCAGGTCCTGAAAGGTTTTATATAAGTAGAGCTTCAATCATAGAAGCTCAGCCCTTAGTAGAGCTCTGGTCCTAAAAGGCCAGCCTGCTAAGTCATGTCCCAAAAAGACCTTACCAGGTCTTACTTGAGCATGGCAAAGAGTTAGTCCTAAATGGTCTGAGCTAGAATGTTCGATTGAGAACAAGTTGATGTATCCAACTCTGGTATAACTTGATTGACATAAAAAATGTAAGAGGGTAGTCCAGACTCCAAACTGATAATAGAACCTATGTGAATGGCTTGATGCTAGTCATGAACCAATGCCTTTGGCTACAAGTATTCTTTGATTTTATTAATTTAGACAGTGGAACTAGTCTAATAGAAAAAATGAAACCCTAACCTTAGCAATTTCATTCTAATACCAGTTGGACCCAACTCTACTCGAAGTTATCTCTGGCTAAGGAACTATAACTTTTGTTGTTTATATTAACCGATACTAAGGTTCTAACATCAAATAACATCATTCTGATTATTTCATATTTGGTTCATTGATTCATCAAATACAAGCATGTTTGTGACTAATTTCATTGTTGGTTTGTACAGATGTGGGTAACACGAGCAGAATATGACGAATGTGGACCGTCAATTGTTCACAGGAAATGCTTTTAGTCCATCCTGTAGTTTCCAGTAGAGAGTTCATTGTTTCCTGAATCTTGTCGAGTAGTAGTTATTGTCGAGTAGTAGTTATTTTGTGAGAAAATGGTTTGCTGGCTCCAGGTTTGTAAAAGTATGGTTGAGGATATTGATTTCGGATTAACTACATACAGCTCAGAGACAACTAGATTTCTACAATATGTATGTTTTGGGTTGATCATTATGGTTTGGCAATTATGTAGGAAGGAAAATGGGTTGTCTATTTGTTATTTCTTTTGAGATGCTTATAACTATTACTTATATTGATGCTTATAACTATTACTTATATTGAACGAATAATATAATGTTCTTTTTGTCTCCTAAAATGTGCTTGGTTGTATGAATTGGTCACTCCATATTAACTTACAGAATTTCAATTCTCATTCTTGGTTGTTTGAATTGGTTACATGTATATTAACTTACAAAATTTCAATTTTCATGAAACAAGTTTTCTTGCCAATACAAAGGCACAGTATATGTTGAATTGGTTACATATATATTAACTTACAAATTTTCAATTTTCATGAGTAGAGCTCTGGTCCTAAAAGGCCAGCCTGCTAAGTCATGTCCCAAAAAGACCTTACCAGGTCTTACTTGAGCATGGCAAAGAGTTAGTCCTAAATGGTCTGAGCTAGAATGTTCGATTGAGAACAAGTTGATGTATCCAACTCTAGTATAACTTGATTGACATAAAAAATGTAAGAGGGTAGTCCAGACTCCAAACTGATAATAGAACCTATGTGAATGGCTTGATGCTAGTCATGAACCAATGCCTTTGGCTACAAGTATTCTTTGATTATATTAATTTAGACAGTGGAACTAGTATAATAGAAAAAATGAAACCCTAACCTTAGCAATTTCATTCTGATACCAGTTGGACCCAACTCTACTCGAAGATATCTCTGGCTAAGGAACTATAACTTTTGTTGTTTATATTAACTGATACTAAGGTTCTAACATCAAATAACATCATTCTGATTATTTCATATTTGGTTCATTGATTCATCAAATACAAGCATGTTTGTGACTAATTTCATTGTTGGTTTGTACAGATGTGGGTAATACGAGCACAATATGACGAATGTGGCCCGTCAATTGTTCACAGGAAATGCTTTTAGTCCATCCTGTAGTTTCCAGTAGAGAGTTCATTGTTTCCTGAATCTTGTTGAGTAGTAGTTATTGTCGAGTAGTAGTTATTTTGTGAGAAAATGGTTTGCTGCCTCCAGGTTTGTAAAAGTATGGTTGAGGATATTGATTTCGGATTAACTACATACAACTCAGAGACAACTAGCTTTCTACAATATGTATGTTTTGGGTTGATCATTATGGTTTGGCAATTATGTAGGAAGGAAAATGGGTTGTCTATTTGTTATTTCTTTTGAGATGCTTATAACTATTACTTATATTGATGCTTATAACTATTACTTATATTGAACGAATAATATAATGTTCTTTTTGTCTCCTAAAATGTGCTTGGTTGTATGAATTGGTCACTCCATATTAACTTACAGAATTTCAATTCTCATTCTTAGTTGTTTGAATTGGTTACATGTATATTAACTTACAAAATTTCAATTTTCATGAAACAAGTTTTCTTGCCAATACAAAGGCACAATATATGTTGAATTGGTTACATGTATATTAACTTACAAAATTTCAATTTTCATGAGTAGAACTCTGGTCCTAAAAGGCCAGCCTGCTAATTCATGTCCCAAAAAGACCTTACCAGGTCTGTCTTGAGCATGGCAAAGAGTTAGTCCTAAATGGTTTGAGCTAGAATGTTCGATTGAGAACAAGTTGATGTATCCAACTCTGGTATAACTTGATTGACATAAAAAATGTAAGAGGGTAGTCCAGACTCCAAATGATAATAGAACCTATGTGAATGGCTTGATGCTAGTCATGAACCAATGCCTTTGGCTACAAGTATTCTTTGATTTTATTAATTTAGACAGTGGAACTAGTCTAATAGAAAAAATGAAACCCTAACCTTAGCAATTTCATTCTAATACCAGTTGGACCCAACTCTACTCGAAGATATCTCTGGCTAAGGAACTATAACTTTTGTTGTTTATATTAACCGATACTAAAGTTCTAACATCAAATAACATCATTCTGATTATTTCATATTTGGTTCATTGATTCATCAAATACAAGCATGTTTGTGACTAATTTCATTGTTGGTTTGTACAGATGTGGGTAACACGAGCATAATATGACGAATGTGGCCCATCAATTGTTCACAGGAAATGCTTTTAGTCCATCCTGTAGTTTCCAGTAGAGAGTTCATTGTTTCCTGAATCTTGTCGAGTAGTAGTTATTTTGTGAGAAAATGGTTTGCTGGCTCCAGGTTTGTAAAAGTATGGTTGAGGATATTGATTTCGGATTAACTACATACAGCTCAGAGACAACTAGATTTCTACAAGATGTATGGTTTGGGTTGATCATTATGGTTTGGCAATTATGTAGGAAGGAAAATGGGTTGTCTATTTGTTATTTCTTTTGAGATGCTTATAACTATTACTTATATTGATGCTTATAACTATTACTTATATTGAACGAATAATATAATGTTCTTTTGTCTCCTAAAATATGTTGTATTTGAAGTTTATTTCTCCTTCATTTTATGATCTTGGGCTTCTTCTCAATTTTCCCATCTACATAACCCACTCTTCCTCTATGCTTATTCAGGTTAATTTAATTTTTGCAAGTGGATATTGCATCTTCAGTAGCCATTCTGTGAAATTATCTCAAATGTACCTTCAACATTATTATTTGTGTCCTCATAGGGTGATCAAAAGCCTATTTTCCAGGCCTTTATATTGGTATTTTTCATGGTAATAAATGTTAACTAAATGACCTTGAACATTGTAAATATATCATTATGAAATATTATAATGTTGTGCAGAGATTGCATTGATTTTACAAGACACTTCAAGCTACTAGTTCATTTTCTATTGGCTTGCCTTACGGCGTTTTCTTTGCAACATCAGGTGCAAATGCTAGTTGTAGCTCCTATAGAAAGCCCCCGGGTTGAAGAGACCAGTGCCTAGGACATCTTGATGAGTTCTTATAATCCATGCTTGAATTGTTCACTTAGACTCAATATTTAACTAGATTTTAAGTCAGAATTCCTTCAGAATCTTCTTTGCGAAGAGAAATACCGATCTAGATGCAAAGTAATACTCATAGAAGCATTAATGTCTGACTCCACCGACCAACATTACATGAGAATGCAGATTTATTAGTCATTTGTAGTATATTGGAGAGAGGAATCAAGAAGGAAAGAAACCAGCGCACAAGGTTTAAATTAAGAATCTAGTGCATCAACGTTCAACATGAAATGGATGAGAAAAACATTAAAATGATGTGCTAAGATACATAGAGTGCATTTTAAGGATAATAATCTTATCAGTCATAGGCACCTTAGATCGGAATTAGACATAGATGAATCCATGAATTCATAAAAAATATGAGAAGAAGAGTGAGGGTATATGGAGCAACCACAAGATATAATACATACTACGCATTCATATGAGCTATAATTGCCAAAACATTTCATTACTCTTCAACGGGGCATACTTTTCATTTATAGTTTGTACAGCTTCCCTCTTGAAAACAAAATTCGGAACCCCTTGTTCTGTGTCATAAATTGTTTTCTATATGGCCTCATGGAGAGAACCCTTTACAAAATATTCTTTCTTGATTTGTCAGTTAATCATCATAACAAAAATATTGGTTTGTTTTAGTGGCACAATTGTACTAACTGGATCCTACCTAACTAGCATTAAGTCTATGAAAACATAATATTTACATAAAACATAAAATATCAAAGTTTCAAGACTGAGACAATTAGCAGTATATTTGTTGGCTTAGTGGGGCCTGACCCAGGTTCAGAAATGATTTAGCCAAACAAATCCGAGTACTACTGGCCCTTTCGGCAACAGTCCGCGGAGCGTAGACTGAGGTCTCACCCGAAGTAGTATGGGAGGGTGATAGAACCAGGTTTCCAAACCCTGGGGATGTCTGATATGATGAAATTGGTACATGGTCCAACCTTCCCACTTACGGTGCTACGCACACCAGCAGGCACCCCGCGCCCTACGATATTGTCTTCGCGCAGTTCTAACCCAGCACGACCAGTATTATTTACCCTAGTCTTCCTTAATTATGCATTGTTAGCTGATTAGTTAGGTTATTTTCATATATAAGCATTCATACAAGTATTTATTTAATTGCGCGTAGGAAATAGACAGAGTAAACGTAATGCATAACCACAAAATACTGATTCAAGAATAGATGCACGGAGTAGACTTCTCTTTATTAGCTTTCAATCCCAATTACAAACTTGATCTCGCTCTGCGCACTCAGCTACAGGGGTCCGCGCACTCAGCTGCAGACT
The DNA here is from genome assembly GCA_031772625.1 of Pinus tabuliformis. Lineage (NCBI taxonomy): Eukaryota > Viridiplantae > Streptophyta > Pinopsida > Pinales > Pinaceae > Pinus > Pinus tabuliformis. The sequence continues at coordinate 1,467,282,832 of CM062818.1, forward strand.
CTACTAGGCCTCTATGCACTCAGCTACAGAGCCTCCTACTACTACTACAACCCAGTACACTTCAGATCCCACTCTAAGCTCGAACCATGCCTTTGCTATTCTTTCTATCTTTCTTGACTTAACTAACTTTACAACTTAAAGCTTCGCTCTATTTATACAATCCCATGGTTCACAGACCATGGGTAGGCCAACTTTACACTACTTTACCATACAATGTTTAGGGTGGACAACCCTATGACTCAATTGTACACTTTGTGCTCCACACCCGCAATTTGCGGAGTTTTACAACATTGTTGACCAAAACTTTGGCTTTGAGCCCCAAAAACTTGTTGTGGGGCAGATTACATGCCCAACAAACCCCCAACACAATCATCGTGACTCATCTCGAGTCACTCTGCTGGTGCGATGATCTTGGCACGGAGCCCCTCCAACCATTCTTGCGCTTCCCATAGGTTCGCGGTGCACTGATCTACAGTCTGCTGGACTTGTTGAATTTGTGCTTCCGAATCATTCACATAAGAATATTGTCCTTTCTTTCGTACCAGTTTCTAGGTCATGTCTTTATAGTCTTGTGCCTTTGTCCGGCTCCTTGGGTCGCGAAGACTGTGAGTTGGCTGGTTAGTCAGATAGTTGGCCAGTTAGTCAGATAGTTGGCTGATTGTCGTTAACTTTTCCTAGGAAGGGTTCTCCATTGAGTTTGACTAGCTGGACAGTGCCTCTGTCTATGACCTATTTTACCACATATGGTCCCAACCAGTGCATCCTGAATTTTCCCGAGAATTTTTGAACTTGCTGTCATACAGTAGCACTAAGTCATTTACCTTTAAGGTGCGCAACTTGATATGGCGATTGTGCCAGGACTTTTCGAACTGCTTTTGTACCAGTTGATGAAATCCAGCCAAAAATTATTCTTCCTCGAGTTCTTCTAGTAGAGCCTTTCTTCTTGAGCTTCGCGGTCCATCATGCCTATGAGCACTACTATTCATAGACTAGGTACGATGTATTCCATCGGCATGACATATTTTGTACCATAGACCAACCGGAAGGGTGTCTATCCCATCAATTTCTTGCACGTTGTCCTGTACACCCATAACTCCAAAAGTACATGTAGGTCCCAGCCGTTTCGTTGCGCGTTACATACTTTGGTCAGCGCAATCTCCAGTATTTTGTTAAATGCCTCGATTTTTCCATTAGCTTGTGTGTGGTATGATGTACTTTGCTGATGATACACCTGGAACTCCTCTTTGAGCGTGCTGATGGTTTCATTCAGAAAATGCATTCTGCAGTCACTCATTAAGATTTTCGGACAACCAAATCATGTCAACATGTTTTCAAACAAAAACTTCACAGTCGTAGCGGCCGTGCAGTCCTTGACCGACTGCACTTCCACCCACCATTTCAGGTATTCCATTGCAATGATGATGTAGCATGCCCCCGTCCCTCCCTGAGGTTTGATTGGTCCCACAAATTCGATTGCCCATTTTTCGAACGGCGGCAATGTCATTTGTGGATTTAATGGCTTCTCGTCCATTCGTGATTGTTTCCTTGTCCTTTGACATATATCATAACCTTAGAGTGTGCTTTTGAATCTTGGTTCAGGGTTTGCCACCATAACCGTACGAGAAAAATCTTCTGTGCGGTCGCGCATCCGACATACTGCCCTCCTGCAGTGCCCCCATGTGCTTTCGCAAGGATCTGACCTCGTTCAAATTCGGGTACGTATCTTCATAATATCTCATCGTTGCCATCTTGTAGAGGTGCCCTGCGATGACAGAAAAGTCTACTCCGCGCACCACCAATTCCTTCTTCTACTGGATTGAGTACTCCTTCGGCTCAGTGCCTTTGGTTAGAAAATGGATTATATCTTCAAAGTGGCCATCCATGACGTGTACTATGAAGAGTTGTGCATCAAGTATTCCCTCCTCCAAATTTGTTGGTTCCTCATGACAAGTGATGTGGTCATACGTTTAAGCGTCCCATCTTGACTATGACCTCAAAATCATATTCTTGAAATAGTAAAAGCCATCTACATATGTTCCATCCCAACACAAGCTTGTTCACCAGGTATTTTAATGTGGAATGGTTAGTATACATCCTGAATTATCCTCTAAGTAAATAGTTTCGGTATTTTAGGAGTGCATACACCATTACTAACCCCTCATGCTCGGTGGCAGTGTAGTTCTTTTCTACTTTGGATGATCTTTGACTTGCAAATGTTATCAAGTGATCCATGCCCTTCGCGCCCTCCTATGTGAGTACGGCTCCCAACGCAATACACAATGCATCAACATGTACATGAAATTCCACGTCCCATTTCGGGAAGATCAAGATTGGCGTGGAGGCCAGTTTCCCCTTTAGGGCATCCAAACTCTTCATGCAATCGTCATTCTAACATTATGCAACATCTTTTTTCAATATCTTTTCCATCAACAGGGTTATTTGGGCATAACTTTTAATGAACTTCCTATAGTATCTAGTGTGTCCCAAGGTAGCACGCAGTTGTTTAACACTTCACGGTGCTTCCAAATTCAGAATAACATAAATCTTCATAGGTTCCACCATCAGACCTTGTTTGCAGACCACATGTCCCAGCGGATTCCCAAAGGGAACAAGGAAGGTGTACTTCTTAAGGTTCAAAGTGATTTGGTGTCGGCAGCAAGTATCCAGTATCAGACGTAAGCTCGCTACATGGTGTTTAGCTAATCCAAAGACAGTCCAATCATCTAGATAGAACTCCAAGAACCTGTGGATGTATTCCTTGAAAGCATCCACCACGATGTGCGAAAATATAGTTGTTGTGTTCTTCAATCCAAAGGGCATAACGATGTACTGAAAGCAGCCCCATTTTTTTGCAAAGGTCATTTTTCTCCTTTCTTCTCGTGTGTTCTTGATCATATGGTATCCTAAGAAGCCATTCGTGAATAACTAAGCTTCCTAACCGCCAACATTCTCCAATACTTCATCTGTGAATGGTGTCGAGAATGGATCATGTACATAGGCATTGTTAAGCTTCCTGAGGTCCACTCATATTCTTATTTCACCCTTCTATTTTTTCTCCTGTACTACCATAGGTCTCACCTAGTCAGATTCTTCCACTAGTTCAATAATTCCTGCTACAAGCATTTTGTCTAATTCGTCGCAGACCTTTTCTTTGTACTTTGGGTTCAAGCGTTATGGTTGCTGCTTGACTGGCTTTGTGTCGAGTTTCAGGGAGATCTTCATCATCCCTAAATCTTCCATGATCCCTTTCAAGTATGTAATTTTTGTTGGGAACAAGTCTTGGTATTCTCGGAGTAACTCGGCTACTTTATTGACCGTGGCATCTTTCCAATAGTCCTTAATCGTTGCGTACTTTGGCTCTACCTCCATTCCAATGTTGACCTATTTTATCCTTAGCAGCGTAGTGATGTTGGGGTCTTCAAGTGATGGTCTGAAAACCTCACGAGAGCCTTCCGTTTCTAAAATGTTAATGTTTCGTGGGTCCTCATCATCCTCTTCAACATTTACGTTATAACACTCTAGTGCGTTGCTTAACTCTATCACCTAGTCTGGATGAAGTATTCCCATTGGCTCCTGTGGTATTTTGAAGATAGCGGCTTTTACTACTTGTAGTGCATCGTCAATAGTATCCAACCACCGATCTTAGACTATGAATGTTAGCAAAAATCCCTCATGCAAGACATCCCATTTTCCTGTACCACGGCGTAGTTCTGTCTCAGTATACCAGTTCATGGGTATGACATCCACGGTATGGTAGAATAAATGCACCCATTCAGGTTGTGGCTCTTCCCCGTAGACCTTGGTCCATTTCGTAAAGTGCGTGCGTGGATCATGTCATCCATCATATTTGTATACTAGCCGTAATTGTGTTTTTCTGAAATTTAGGCACATCATCCTTCTACATCTGTGCCAGTCTTCAAAAGTTCCTTGATGCGTACCCCACCATCATGCAGGTGTTGCGTGCAGTGCCCACCTCAACGTATCAAACGCTGTTGTTCAGGTACTGTGCTTTCAAATTTGCTCAAAAATTCATCCACTGTTGTCAATCCATCATATGCCAGCAGCTCTCTTTCCTCTGTTGTTACACAACTTGGTGATCTAACCATCATGTTTCAATTCAGCGTCATCACTTCATGCAACCGATTTTTCCATCGCTCTACTTCTTCATCTGAATCTGAAGTGCAGGAGCTTTCATACTCCCACGAGATTCTCCCATCTATAGTCAGATTCACCCAATCTTGGTCTCATGCATTTATCTTGTAAATACATTCAAGATCATCGTCGCTCTCATCGTCATGCACTGGTTCAGTGTAGTGCACTCCCTTGTCTAGGTCCAGCGGGACTACTACGCATAGTGACCTTTTCTCCAAGATCATTTTGTGCTTCTTCAGATTGATGACTCTGTTCATATCAGTGGCCCAGTCTATTCCTATCAATGTTGGATAGGGATTGTTGTCATCGACAATCTCTATCACTTCAAAATCCGCCTGCACGCTCGCGCCTTTAATATCAAGTTTCACCCCTTGCAACCTCCCCATGGGCAAAATCTTCTGTTGGTTTTCCATTTGTAACTGAATAGGGGACCATTGTAATGTAGGTTTTCCCATGCATTCCCAGGTCTGCATTGTTAGTACATTCGCATTTGAACCTAGATCTAAGATTACCTGATCCATTTCATACTCACCAATCTGCGCAGTCAACCTCATTTTCCTTCTAGTGCGCAAGGCATGCTTCCCCAATTTCCGGACTACTCGGCATTCCCCTGACCCTGTGCACATAGTGATAAGTTCCTATAGTCCTTTGACTGCATTTTTGTCGCGCAGCAGTTTCATGCATGTCTCTAGAAAGGTAGTGAGCACTGAAGGATCCATCCCTGGTTCTAGTTTATCCTTAGTACCTGAAGTGGAGGCCTTCGTGAAGCTCTTATTAGCTTCCACGAATGTCTCCTTCAATCGTTCTAAATCAAACTCGGGTTCCTTTGTAGAAGCCTTCTGAACCCATGTACTTTCTTCTGGTTGCTTTCCTTTATCATCTCCCATTGTCAGACTGCTCTTAAGCATCATGTTTACATTTGGGTCTTCTTCGTGTGGCTCAAACCTCATCATTTGTATATTTTGAGTCTAAGGGGATGGAGTACCCCCTTTTTGCGCATCTTCGCTATCAACACAGGGCAATCTTCTGCCTCATGATCAAACTGAGTATAGTACCAACATGATATCCTAGTCGAGTTCATGCAATCACAGGCATAATGCCCTGGCCCTCTACAACTGTAACAGATTATCTGTCCGCGACCCCTCCCTGGTCCCATTCCACCTTGACCCTGACCTCGCCCCTGAAACCTAGTGCGCGCCATACCTGTATTTGGGTTGAGATCTCGTGTTTCTTCTTGTACCCTGTAGGCAGGGTCCGATCCATCATTAGTTCATAGCTTCGTCAGGTGCGTTCATCATGGCCTACTGACCTGCAGAAATTACAAAACAATTGTTGGGACGTATGTGTATACTTCTGCAATAGATGACAATTATCTATGGTATGTTTTCCTCCTATCTGGAAGATCGCATACCATAACGTAGATGTTGAGCTCAGCCCCACCTCTGCCTCCAGTCTTAATGAAATTGGCCCTCCTCTTGCTAAGTAGTCTGCGAACACTGGACAATGATCTTTGTTGTGGCCCTGGCCTTTGCATTTTATCCAGTATACTTCTTTGTGCGCCTCTAACCGAGTTGCTCTATCCTATTTCAAACTCTGCATTTCTAGACATAGATTATGTAGTTATGCATGGATCTGTTGGAATCCCAATATAGGGTCTTGCATAGGGGTCTCATGCAACTTCATTTCCATCTCCAATGCTTTAGCTTGGGTGAAAATTTTTCGTTGTGACAGAACCATCCTTAACTGTGGTGTAAGTGAGGCCACAAACCATGTGCAATGTTATGCATACGTTAGCGTCATATTGGCTTCACGGATCATACTCTTCAGCCTTTGGACCAGATCCCAGGGGGTTTATTTTGGGTGTGGAGCTTGACTATCTTTTGTGTTCAAAGGTTTCATCCAAATGTATATCCCAGGAAGACTGTACACCCCTCCATGCAAGTCCCCCCCCCACCCGCAGGGGTCTGGGGGGGCTGATCCCCCTCGGCTGGGGGGCCAGGGGCCAGTGGTCCCCCAACGGGGGTTCAGGGGCAGTGCTCCTGAAGCTAAAAATAGATGTAAAATTTCCTTGTAAAAGTCTAGTAATTTCTAGTCAATCTGGGTCATTCATTAGGCGTATGATCTGGCGGTAGCATTTATGTTTAGTTTAGGGTTTTTTGCCCTAGAAGGCAACCCCTCACTATATATGAGGGAATTGTATTGCGTCTATGTAGATTTGTATTCTGAGTAAGGAAGAGACAGGAGATTGAGAGTGAAGAGAGAGTTACAGCGATCTATTGTAGGTTGTATCTCTTCAATTTGTTGGATAATATAATAAAAGAAGGACTGGTTGTTTCTCCGTGGATGTAGCCCAAACTGGTTGAACCACGTATATTTGTGTGTCTCTTGTTTTATGTGTTTTCTGTGTTTATATTTCTACAATATTTTATGTGTTCCATTTCTCTGTAATATATAATTTTCTAACAACTGGCATCAAAGTTGAAGGTTTATTTGGCTGATAAACTCGCAAGAGAGAAGGGTTCCTGGTTCGAGTGGGAGCAATGGCAGAAGATGGTAGGTTTAGGGTCGAAAATTTTAACAGCCAAAACTATCAACTGTGGAGGATGCAGATGGAAGATTATCTGTATCAGAGAGATCTGTACCTACCATTGAGTAGAAATACAAAGAAGCCAACGAGTATGATAGACACATAATGGGATATTCTTGATAGAAAGGCACTTGGAACAATACGGCTATACCTAGCGGCATCGGTAGCTTTTAATATTTCAAAAGAAATGATAACGCAGGGTTTAATGTCAGCATTAGTCAAACTATATGAAAAACCCTTGGTGTTAAATAAGGTATTTCTTATGAAGCATTTATTTAATATGAAGATGTCAGAGGGTGGATCTATCACTGATCATTTAAATGACTTTAATATAGTTACAAGTCAGTTAAGTTATGTAGGGGTCAACTTTGATGATGAAGTTAAAGCTCTATTATTCTTGTGCTCATTTCCAAAAAGTTAGAATGGTTTAGTAATGGCTATTAGTAACTCTGTCTCTGGATCTAGTACTTTAAAGTTTGATGATGTTGTCAGTGCAATCCTTAGCGAGGAAATGCGATGGAAAAGCTCTTGTGAGACATCAGGTAATGCTTTGATTGCAGAGACCAAGGGAAGAAAAATGGAAAGAGGAAAGAGCTTAGGATATTGCAGTAAATCAAGGAAAGGTAGATCCAAGTCTAGATCAGGGATAGTGTGCTGGAAATGCGGAAATAAAGAGCACCTAAAGAAATATTATAGATCTCGGAAGGGAAAAGAAGGAGATGCACAGCAAGAAAACAATCATGAAGAAAATGTGACAGGTGAGGTGTTACAAGATTCTTTGCTTCTTTCTTTCGAAAATATTACTGATTCCTGGGTGAAAGATTAAGGGGCCTCATTCCATGCCACACCTGATAAGAAATATTTTCATGACTATGTTCAAGGAGATTTTGGACAAGTCTGTTTAGGTGATGATAAACCTTGTAAAATTGTTGGAATGGGTAAGGTTCTTGTGAAACAATAGAATGGAAACCAATGGCTACTAAAGGAGGTAAGGCATGTTCGAAATCTGAAGAAAAATATGATTTCAACAAGGCAGTTAGGCGGATAAGGTTGTGTGACAAATTTCACAAATAAAGCTTGGAAGGTCACCAAAGGAGCCCTGGTAATAGCAAAAGGCAAAAAGGTTGGTACATTGTATTTATGCAATGGTATTTCTAACTATGTTAATGCTTTAACTTCCAAAGGAGCAGATGCAGCATTATGGCATCATAGGCTTGGACACATGAGGGAGAAGGGGATAAGATTCTTCACTCAAGGAATTTGTTGTCGGGTTTGAAGAATGTTGATTTGGACTTCTGTGAGAATTTTGTTTACGGAAAACAAAAGAGAGTCAGATTCCTTAGAGTTGGGAAAGAAAAGAAGAGCGAAAAGTTAGAGCTTGTGCATACAGATGTATGGGGACCTGCTCAGGTATCATCCCTTGGTGGCTCTCATTATTATGTTACTTTTATTGATGATGCAACCAGAAAAACCTGGATTTATTGTATTCGAAATAAAACTGATGTATTTGATACTTTCAAGAAATGGAAAGCTTTGGTTGAAAATGAGACAGGGAAAAGGTTGAAGTGTCTCAGATGAGATAATGGAGGTGAATATTGCAGCAAAGAGTTTGATAGGTATTGTTCAGAGAATGGAATTCACAAAGAGAAGACAGTTCTAGGAACACCACAAGAAAATGGTGTGTCAGAAAGGATGAACATGACAATCATGGAGCGTGCAAGGTGCATGAGATTGCATTCAGGATTGCCTTTACAGTTTTGGGTAGATGTTGTAGACACTACTATTTATCTAATAAATAGAGGGCCTTCATGTTCCTTGGATGGTGGTATTCTAGAGGAGGAATGGATAGCTAAAAAGGTCAACTACTTTTTTTTTAAAGACTTTTGGTTGTGAACCCTTTGTCCACATTAACAAAGAAAATAGAACAAAGCTTGAGGCAAAATCAAAGAAATGTACCTTTATTGGATATGGTGTTAATGATTTTGGTTATCGCTTATATGATTATGAAAATCACAAAATCATTAGGAACAGAGATGTCGTATTCAATGAAAAGGTTTTGTATAAGGATCAACTATAGGAAAAGAAACAGGGAAGAAAAAATAGAGAATACGCAGTGCTTGACAAGATCACAGAAAAAGTGATGGTGCCTGAAAATCATAATGATCAACAGCCAGAACAACAACCACAACAGCAACAAGCACTTCAAACACCTGAAAGTGGTGTTATAAGATCTACAAGGATAAGTAGACCCCCTGAACGATACTCTCCTTCATTATATTATGTATTGTTGACTGAGAATGTTATGAAGAAGTAGTGCAGGTAGAAACTAGGAAGAAGTGGGAGCAAGCCATGAAAGAAGAGATGGACTCCTTAGCACATAACCAAACTTGGGACTTAGTCAGGTTGCCTGCAGGTAAAATAGCATTGCAAAATAAATGGGTTTACAATTTGAAGGAAGAAGATGGATGTAGAAAAAGGTATAAAGCTAGACTTGTGGTGAAAGGGTTTGCACAGAAAAAGGGTATAGAATTTGATGAGATATTTTCTCCTGTTGTGAAAATGACTTCAATTAGAACTATTCTAATTCTAATAGCTGCTGAAGATTTACATCTTGAGCAGTTAAATGTAAAGACAACCTTTCTCCATGGGGATTTCGAGGAAGAGTTATATATGCAGCAGCAACAAGGATATGAGGTAAAAGGGAAGGAGAAACTAGTGTGTAGGTTGAAGAAGTGCTTGTATGGCTTAAAACAGGCTCCAAGGTAGTGGTATCTAAAATTTGATAGGTTTATGTTTGAAAAAGGTTATGCCAAATGTCACTCTGACCATTGTGTTTATCTCAAAAGGAAAAATGATGGCAGCTATACTATATTGTTATTGTATGTAGATGACATGCTTGTTGTAGGTTCTAACATGCAAGAAATAAATGTGCTCAAAAGGAAATTGGAAAACTCATTTGCAATGAAGAATTTGGGTGTTGCAAAACAAATCCTTGATATGAGAATAACTAGAGACCGGAAGAATCGTAAATTAACATTGTCTCAAAGTGAGTACATAGAAAAGGTGTTGAAAAGGTTTAATATGCAGAATGCAAAACCAGTTAGTATACCTTTGGCCAGCCATTTCAAATTAAGTAAGGAGGTGTGTCCCAAGACTCAGGAAGAAATGGCTCATATGTCTAAATTTCCATATGCATCAGTAGTTGGAAGCTTAATGTATGAAATGGTCTGCACAAGGCCTGATATTTCACATGCAGTGGGAGTTGTAAGCAGGTACATGAACAATCCAGGAAAAGAAAATTGGATGGCAGTGAAGTGGATTCTCAGGTATTTGAGAGGTACCACAAATCAAGCATTATGCTTTGGTGGTTCAAACATTACTCTACAGGGATATGTTGATGTAGATATGGTAGGTGACAGAGATAACAGGAGGAGCACTACAGGATATGTGTTTACTGTAGGTGGAACAACTGTCAGTTGGGTCTCAAAACTACAAAGTGTTGTTGCACTCTCAACAATAGAAGCAGAGTATGTTGCTGCTACAGAGGCTAGTAAAGAAATGAATTGATTACAAAGGTTTCTGGATGACTTGGTTAAGAAGCAGGATTTGGGTAGGTTATACAGTGACAACTAGAGTGCCATACATCTTACAAAGAACTCTGCATTTCATTCCAAGGCTAAGCATATACAGCTCAAGTACCATTTCATACGGTCAGCGTTGGAAGATGGACAGTTGAAGTTGGAAAAGATACATAGTAGCTAGAATCCTGTAGATACGTTAACAAAAGTTGTAACCGGGGAGAAGCTGAGAATCTACTCAGTTTCAATTGGTTTTCGAGTATGATGAAGAAGATGAGAAACAGTTAGCTCCAAAGTGGAGTCATTGTCTAGAAAATGAAGTAGCGGTGGAGTTGCTATAATCAGTCTCCAAGTGGGAGATTGTTGGGTGTAGAGCCTGATTATCTTCTGTATTCAAAGTTTTCAGCTAAATGTATACCCCAAGAAGACTGTAAACCCCTCCACACACAAGTCCCCCCCGGCGGGGGTAGCTAAAAATAGATGTAAAATTGCCTAGTAAAATTCTAGTAATTTCTAGTCAATCTGGGCTATTCATTAGGCGGATGATCTTACGGTAGAAGTTATGTTTAGTTTAGGGTTTTTTGCCTTAGAAGGAAACCCCTCACTATATATGAGGGAATTGTATTGTGTCTATGTATATCTGTATTCTGAGTGAAGAAGAGAGAGGAGATTGAGAGTGAAGAGGGAGTTACAGCGGATCTATTGTTGGTTGTATCTCTTCAGTTTGCTGGATAATACAGTAAAAGAAGGACTAGTTGTTTCTCCGTGGATGTAGCCCAAACTGGGTGAACCACGTATATCTTTGTCTCTCTTGTTTTATGCATTTTCTGTGTTTATATTTCTTCAATATTTTATGTGTTCCATTGCTCTGTAATATATAATTTTCTAACAGTCTCGCCCAGAAGCATCGCAATCTCTTTAAACCCGATGATTGACTCCGTATCTGATTTTGGCCTACTAAATTCCCTATTCAACGCATTTTGAATCTTTGCAATTCCTACATTCAGATGGTCGTTAGAATGCTTGATGCATCATGTTAATGTGCTATCCTGAAATGCACTCACCAGTGTAGCCTTTTTGATATTATCATTCGTGAAGCCCTGTGCTTCCCATACTACTCTCACTACGAACCAAAATTGGTCCAGATCTTCATTCCCTACTCCTCTAAATACTGGTAGTTTGATCACACTCGCCATACTGAAATATGGAGGTGGCAGAGGTGGAGTGGGTCGAGATGGAGGTGAAGAGGGTGAAGCGGGTGGTAGTTTGGGTGGAGGTGGTAAACGCGGAATTCGTTGCCTTATCAAACTAACCACGCTTCTTGGAGAAACCTTCGTGAGCTCATCCTTGCTCTCATGTGAGGGTGAAATCAAGGGACTGTTTTCTAATTCTTCGCTACTTCTACTTCTGTAGACCTCCACTCCACTTAGTCCCAAACATTAATTTATTCGCATAATCCTCTTTTCACACAACAACATATTAATCCAAGTGTTCAAATATTTGATATACTTACCTCGCAGTCCCTTGAGAAAACATCGCTCTGCCTTGTTGTAGCTAACGGTCGTGTCTACCGTGAACCCAGTGATAAATCCTCCTATTATCTGGTCAAGCTAGTGGTCAACAACTCATGCTATCTTATATTCTAAGGCTTCTAGTCTGCGCACTAATTACGGAGTCCACATTATGGGTTTGTCGAGCCTACACCTTCCTTGGCTACCTACTAACTTCGAGATCTACTCATACAGCTCATAAGGAAAGGAGACAAAGAAAATTTCATGGATTTCTGTATACACGTAGTCCCCCAACCACTGTTCCTTAGATACTCGCGGAGATCTGTTTTCTGGTGTCACGAACTCGTGAATCTTCCTGTCCAACCACTCTTCAATTTCCTTCTTTGTTGAGTTCCAGTGGCATGACATTAGAAATCCCTTATGCAGATCCCGGTCTCGAAAAGGGAACTATTTGTTGGCTTAGTGGGGCCTGACCCAGGTTCAGAAATGATTTAGCGAAGCAAATCTTGATACTACTGGCCCTTTTGGCAATATTTCGTGGAGCGCAGACTGAGGTCTCAGTCTAATTAGTATGGGAGGGTGCTAGAACCAAGTTTCCACACCCTGGAGATGTCTGATATGATGAAACTTGTACGCAGTCCAACCTTCGCACTTACGGTGCTACGCGCATCAGCAGGCACCCGTGCCTTGTGATACTGTCTTCGTGCAGTTCTAACCGCAGCATGACCCGTGTTATTTACCCCAGTCTTACTTAATTCTACACTGTTAGTTGATTACATAGGTTATTTTCATATATAAGAATTCATACAAGTATTTATTCAATTGCGCACAGTGAATAGACAGAGTAAACGTAATGAATAACCACAAAATACTGATTCAAGAATGGATGCACAAAGTAAAATTCTCTTTATTAGCTTTCAATCCTAACTACAGACTTGATCCTGCCCTACGCACTCAATTATGGACTCTACTAGGCCTTTGTGCACTCAGCTACAGAGCCTCCTACTACTACTATGACCCAGTACACTTCAGATCCCACTCTAAGCTCGAACCATGCCTTCACTATTCTTTCTATCTTTACTAACTTAACTAACTTTACAACTTAGAGCCTCACTCTATTTATACAATCCCATGGTTCGCGGACCATGGGTAGGCTGACTTTACACTAATTTACCATACAATGTTTAGGGTAGACAACCCTATGACTCAATTGTCCACTTCACGCTCCACACCCGCAATTCTCAGAGTTTTACAACATCTTCAACCAAAACTTGGGCTTTGAGCCCCAAAAAACTATTGTGGTGGGGATTCCATGCCCAAAAATATTTAATTATGATAGGTAGGTTTAGGAGGCAGCATCATTGAGTCGATGATCTGGAGCAATGGAGGATTGATGGATTGTTCGCATCCTTTCCGCAATGTTGGAGTTGGTACATGCGATTGAAACAATCATTGACATACAATATTTAGATTTGTGAACCCTACATAGTTCAACCTAGGGCAGAACAAGGTATTCACCAATCTTAACAATTGGAAATCCATTCTCATATAATTAAGGACAATTTTACCTTTTAGGGTGGAAGTCTTCTTATGAGATGAATCCACCTTTCTCTTGGCCTCAGCTAACATCTAATTGTATTTCTCCCACAGGATCAACACTCCCACAAAATCCCAATAGTTAGACAGTCTTTCTTTGACTCTCTCCTCAAACTCAAAGTTAAAGTTAGCCACATCCTTCAACACAATGTTTAGGCATTCCTCATCTTTGGCTCTTGCCTCCTCATTCTAAACTACTTTGGAGATCTCCATGGTTGCAAACACCCTATCCACCACATCTTAGTCCTCATCTCATTGAGTGGCTTCTCATTTAAAAATTGGATGAATTTCTTGGCAATCTAGGAATTCTTTTCACCTTCTTCCTTAGTAGCTAGGAATAAGAACTCATAGTTCTTGATCACAATATTTTTTGCGTCCATCAAAGTTATCTGCTCCCAATTTTTTTTCACCTCTGCACTTATTTCATCCCAGACCAATTGCTTAGCTTGCAGGATGGACATATTTCCTTTCAATTTGCCTTTGAGCTCAGATATCTCTTGATTGGCTACATGTAGGTTCTTACTGATAAGATATGCATTAGTCTTGGTAGTCTCAAGCTACTTTTATTTTTGTGCCAATGCTCACTGGGTTGCATCTAAGTCCTTCTGCACTTTCTTCAACTCCCCTTCCGAGAGATAGAGCTCGGTGAGGGTCTTTGTAAGTTGTACTATGGGATTCTGAGAGTTCTTAGCAACAAAACTACACAAATTTGAGTTTCTATCCTCAACTGAGGCTCTGCTACCTGTTTATTACGAGCCACCACCTCATTCTTTATGTCTATTAGCTCTTTTGCTAGGATTTCTTTCTCTTCCTCCACCTCTGTAGGTTATTTGGACTACACATGTTAGTTGGCTGGCATCTTCAGCTTGTGTCTTAACTCTTGAACCTCTTCATGTGATATTTGAAGAAGGGCCTAAAATGCAGCTTTATCTTCAGGATTCACCTCGAGTTTCACAATCAACTCCTTGAAGTTCTCATTCTGCATATATAGAACTCTAGAGTTAGCTCTTTCCTGCTTTAATATTGTTGCAACCTTCTCCAGCAGCTTATCAGCCTTGCTTATGGTAATTTCGTTTCAGTTAAGCTCAATGCATAGCATCTCTCCCACTTGATTGTGGAAGTTGATATTATTAGGGAGAGGGACACTTTCCAAGTCTAAAGAAACATCCATGACCCTAAACTCGGAGCCTGGTAGTAGTGACTGTGCTAGTGGATGATGCAGCAAGAATTTCATTTGATTTTTCAGCAAGTCCATAATAGCCATAAGTCTAGTCTAGTATGGTACTGAATGGGGTGTCATTTTTTGTGGCATATCCTCCCTTATTTTCTTATTCCTTTGTTCAATGGACTTTCCAATAGGCCAACTAAGTTCAGTTGTAGTTTCACTTCCTTCTAAACTCAAAATGCCTACCTATAATGATGACGAGTCAGCAGCTTGCAGTGGGTCTTCCAAAGTCACCTAGAAGCCTAGTTGGTCTGGTTTTGTCTCTACCAAACTATCCTTGATTTCTTCTTCCTCTATCTCTTGGGTCTTAGGATTTTTTCTGGTGTGTACTTCCTCAATTTCTACATCGCTTGTCTCATCAACATTCCTTTTTCAAGTCTTGTCCTTTTGGTTGGAGTCTCGATCTCCATCTCTGCATTAATAGGCCATGAATCAAGGTTAGCCTTTCATTCAAGCTTAGGTCTACATTCGTGCTCATGGGTTGAAGCCTTTATTCTTTCCCTTTTCCTTGCAATGATGCTAGGTGCAGGAATTTCAATTGAGCAAACTCCGCAACACTTGATTGACAACCAGAGGGTTTTGTAAACTTAGAGACGAAGCACAAGAAATGATAGAAATGGTATGAACTTTTCATATCTTTAATCTTACCTCTTAAAGGAAATTCTTTGTAGAATCAGACACCAAAGCAACTCTAGTGTTGGAATCTAAAGGACAATTTTCATGTAAATCAAGTAAAGAAATTCCACACAATGGAAACAATCTTAAATGTTGTAATGAAATTCTATGTTCATCTTCAGATGGATGGCTAATAGTCTAACAAGTGGGCCCTTGCAAAATTTTGTCTTCCTTTTGATCTTCCTTCCACACAAACAACATGTCCTTCCACTGTTACAATCTTCTTGCACTAGTGCAGGTACATTATCTCTATGCAAAAGTATATGTGACCTTCCTTAATAAAGACTTATGTCTTAATGAAGGTGCTCTAAGCCTAAGGGCTTAGAGCACTCTGTTTCTGTGACAAGAGACCAACTCTTGCACCAAAGTAGAGCTTCCTTCACCTAGTTTCCAAATTACTTTCGAAAAGACTTAAAGATGTGCTGGAAAAGAATGCAACTGTAAATGAAATTTTGAAGTAAATTATTTGTGAAAAGGGAAATACTTCAATTCATAAAACCTTGCAAAGGAAATAAACTTCATGAAATAAAGGCACTTCAAAAGAATCAAACAATAGTCTAAGTATTTTTCATGTGTTAACTAACTTTAGTAACCCATTCAAAGATGCTTATGTTTTTTGCAATTATAATATGTTTATGATGATTTTATGCAATTGCTTCCAGATCCTCTTAAAGATGTACTTTTAATACCCAATACAGTTACTAAATTAATGATTCATTCACTTTCGTAATAACAGGAAAGAATAATGCAGAAAAGTGATTCATTGTTCGCTACAAAAGAATAATTAAGTCCAAGTGCAGGCAATAGCATGCACTAGTGCAGGAAAGATCTCCTTACACGATCTGATCGAAAAGCATTAAAACAAAGATTGAGAGTAAAGTATATACAAGAAAGATATTTCATAAACAAAGTAAACACAGCTAACTCTCAAACCATGAAACCATTTCACAAATGTCCACATCTTCTTTCTGAATAGTGAAAGTGAGAGGGGTAAACGAGCTTGGTTGGTTGGGCCCTAGCCAACCAGCTCGTTCCCCTTTTAAGGAACAAAAAAGCTCATCACTTCAAAATATACATCAAAGATAAACTAAACGTTGTGTATGAAAATCATGGAAGTTCTCTTGTATTACTTGGTTCAGAAAATATACATGACAGAGCAGTCTAGCCCCAGAGCTGAGGCGATAACCAAATTACATAAACAAAATTACAATCGATGGATCCTTTATGACTAGTCTCCTCCTACCTATATCTATATTTTATATATCCTTTCGGCTCTAGCCATTTTCACTAATTACAAACATTTCTTATTTAGGCCTTTCGGCTAAAAAAACTTAGAAACTGAAATTACAAACTTGGCCAGCAGTTATAATACACATGAATCTCACTTGGTAGTAACATAACTTTGGAAAATATTTCCTAATTGCGTGCCACTTGTTATCCTGCTTCAGTTTATCAACAGCTAAACGCGGAGTTAAGGATCGAGACCTGTCCTCGTGGAAGATTTGGCTTCTCGGAGATATTGAACAGTCTTCGTGGCGGTGTAGGAATCTACCTGTGCTAGTCATACTCATTCATAATTAATACTAAGTTCCATGGTTACTCTAGGAAATTAATATGAGTTACACGAGATATGTAAATAGGCATGAAATCCATATAAAATGATTAATAAAGTGTTGAAATAAATCTTATTATAAAATATAAACATGTTGAGGAATCAATAACTATCTTGTACTAGTGAAAGAAGGAATTGTCTTTTATTGAGATAAAACAGAGGCTCATTTTGATGGAAATCGGGTAGAAAATAGGGAAATTTAGGATACCAACATCCTCCCATCCATAATTTGTTGCATGTCCTCACACAATGTTTTACCTCTGCAAAAAACCTTCAAAAATGAATGGCCATCTCCTCAGTCCTAAACTTCAATGTTTATTCCTACCATTAGTACCTTTAGCTTATTGTCTTGGATTTTTCGTAGCTTCTTAGTCACCTTCTTGAGGCGTTTATGGCATTTGGAAGCCCAATACTTCCATACCTTTACTTGTTGCTTCTGCATCTTTACTTATGCAAGTAACTCCACCTCGCTCTGTTTCTTCCAACTCTGCTCTTTCATGACCTGGTTCAAAGCCTCCAGGTCATGGACTTGTTGCTCCAGATCTTCTATTCTTCTATTGAGGAAAAGAGTGGAGGGTTTTGTGCTAACATCTTCCGGTGTGAACATCCTTTCTGTCACAGACTCGAAACAAGTCCCATCATCATCAAGGTCAAGGTTGTCAAAAGCCTGCTTTATGACATCATTGAGGGTTTTTATACTCTAGGTTTTCTCATTATTGAGGGTTTTGATGCCCTCACTAATCTCCATGCCTTGTGCACTCAATTCCCCAAGGCTCTTAGCACCTTTTTCTCCCGACTTCTCAAGGGATTCAGCACCTTATCATTCAAAATCAATAAGGGTTTTGTTTCCTCACTCTTCTACAACTGCAGGGACTTCAGTACCCTGTCCTTCGAACACCACGAGGTCTACAATACCCTAACCTTCAAAAGCCGCAAGGTCTTCAGTACCATGAACTTCTAAAATTATAGGGTTTTTAGTACCCTGGCCCTTGAAATTGTTAAGGGTTTCTATGTCTAGTTCATTGAAATTATCAAGACCCTCTGCATGTTGTTCCTCTTTGTTCTCTTTTGCTTGCACTTCACTAGTATGTGGTGTCGACATCGTATTTATGCTCCTTAGCCTACTGACAAATGTTGACAATAGGACGTCGTCTTATGTGTTCTCCTCATCTTCCATAGTGTGTGCCAATGTGTTTGCAACCACCGAGAGATTATGAATTATGGGGAAACTTTGGGATGTTTCATTGATTACAATTGGAGAACTCTACTGGTTCATCCCTTGGGTGACAGCTTTCCTCCTCATCAAGGCTCTAGTCTTCCTCTTCTTTGTTGTGGGTGGAGTGTCCTCAACGGCCCTCTTCTCTGCTTGCATTGGTGAACTTTTACCTTGTCGCTTGGCATGAGACAATGTCCTCACCTTTCTCTTTTTACCTATACTTGCTAGCAGACTCTTATGCACCCCTTGCTCAGAATTATTTCAGAAACTCTCCCCACATTATCCCCTTTCCTTCTAAATTTTTCTTGACCAGAATTGTAATAAGTTTGTGATGGCAGATCTTGTTTGCAACCTGGCTTGCACTGCTACTCTACACATTTTCGCCATCTTCTCAAGGCTTCTGAGCAAGAAGTGAGGTAAATTAATCAATTTTCCTACCTCGAAATGCAACAGCAATCAGAGGTGGTATACAAATGCCAAGGTATAGCATCCTTCTCCAGTTACAAACTTCTATAATATAAACAATAAATCTCACCACTTCCCGACCATGGCACTATGTGGAAGTCCCTTTATCCAATTGACCTTAATTTTCTTATCAACCACAAACCGTTGCCAACACTTCTTCACTAGCCGCTCTTTTTTAAACCAACACTCCTCTATAAGTGCAAACCTGTGGCTTGTGCGATGAAATCCTCTGTAATTTTGAATTTTAAGGACCCAACCCTAACCTAGACTTCTTTGAAAGTCCTTGAAAACTCTAATGCCACCGCCATGTCGAACCTATCAAACTTCTATAGAAATGGTAGGAACCCAAATTCTTGCAATAGTGTAAGACTGTTTCTATACTCAATGATTTGTTCAATTTCCTACAAAGACAGTGGTTCATTCCTCACAGTTGCCATTTCGAACCACACTCCACTTCGCTTTGTTCACACCCTCGAAGGAATTTCTGAGAGACTCCAATTTTTGCCTATATTTTTATGTCGGAGGTTCATTGCCCTTTGTCTTTTTAGACCCACTCATCTGGCTATGATGGAATAGCCCCCCACATCAGGTATTGATTCATGGCAGCCTGCTATGGATGAATCGTGATGATTGGATGTTATGGCGGTATAGGTGGCGGTGGCACAATGACTACAATGATTAGATTGTGGGTAAGATAATAATGGTTAGGTAGTGCAGAATCATTTCAAGGAGGGTGTGCAGGTTATCGGACAGTAGTACCATCCCGTAGTCAGCATCATAATTCAATCAAACATACTTCAGCATTTATTAAAAAAATTAGATTCCAAACCTTACACATCTTGCACTTTAAAGATTTGTTCCTAGATTGGTAAATAATGAAACAAAGCATCAATTAAAACATGGAATGAGATAACATATTGACATATGTGAAGGAAAGTACAGACCCATAAATATCCCTAATAAACCACTCCAGGACTATGTAAATTGCTTTCACAGTCAACTGTGTTTTTTCACCAAACCTACTTGCACTATTGTGGTTGCACTGCACTGTGGTTGCACTGCATTGTGCTTGCATCAGATACTTTTACCAAACGGAGAATCTAATAGGACATACTTCTGTAGCTGGACTTAAAAAAAAATTCACATTATATAAGAAAAATCTATTCGCCATCCTTTGGTGTTTCTTGAACATGCCTTCTAGATTGACTGCATCAAATTCTACAATCAATTCATGAGGAAATAAAGAAGTGGGAAAGGGGTAAAAAATTTAGAATGGGAAGGAATATTACCGGAGGGATTTCAAAAACAATATCACTAAGAGGGATAAACAAAATGGGATGTAGGAAAAAATTAAATGGAAATTAGGGATTTTACAAAATCGGGTAAGGGTAGTTTCTAGGAAGAAAGAGGAAGCTAATTCATTGGAAAATTTAGAAAATAAATAGTGGGAAAATTAGAAATGGGAAATAGAAGAAAGACAATCTTCTTACCTTGAAATATTCATGCACTGGTGTAGGAAAAATAACTGTAGTGGGAAGTAAGTGTTTACTTGGATAAAAATGTCCATGCTAGTTACCCCAAACTTGGGTAAGTGCTCGGTTTCATGAACCTTCTTCTTCTTGGTGGCAGCCAACATATCTAAAAATCAAGTAACATTCCCTTTTTATTGTGGAGTACTAAAAAAGGTATGTTTTTTATGATTATTTAAGTATCTTTTCAGTAGAACTTGCAAACCTTTTTGCATCATGAACTCAGAAAATGATAAAGAATTATAACAAAACATGTGAGATTAATATGAAAGACTAAAACGCTGACAATTATCATTTCCTTATACAGGGAGGAGTGAAAACGAGAAGTTTCCATTCCAAAGGAAAGGACAAGGACAGGTTAACCGCTGTCCCTTTGACGGGAGACCGAATGCAAACAAGGCAAAGCGAATCAAAGCGAATCAACCTAGAAATGGAGGTGGAGATATCAGCTCGACGCAGGAGAGAAAAGAAATGACTGAGGACTAACGGTTCGGCGAATCCCTCAGGATCCTTGATCCTGAGGGATCGCTGTTTTATCTATTTTTGCACTTAGACATCTCCACCATCACCCTTATAAAAGGGACAGCACTGTTAGCTCGAGAGAGAGTTAGACATGATTATGCTTTTATGTAATTTCTTCTAAGATCAAAACTTTGATCATCGAGTCTCGATAAGAATTAGTTTATTGTAATTATGCTTTATGCATTAATACAAACTTGGTGATTACTTCATCTCTGAGTCTGGATTAATTTCAAGTGGTGTACCCCTGGAGGCTAAGGGCCTGGCCCTGGAGGACACTTGCTCCTGTATTATTACGTTGGTTTATGCATGGTTTTGCCTATCGTCGTTATTTGGTAATCTGATGTGTTTTATAAGTTTACATCGCATGCTCTGTTATGTTTAATTCATTAAGGTTTCCACAGACAGAACTGTTGTATTGACTCTGCATCATATCACTGTTCTTTTCAAAGTTGATCTAATATTACTAGTCTTGACAGAATACTGTTACTATTCCATTACAGAGTTTTTGTGTTGTAAACCTGTTCATTCACGTTACGGAATTCATCTTGGGAGTTATGTTCTTTACGATTGTTGGATTTATAAACAATGCTATTCTATTTTGAAACGCAGTCGTATTCCTTCTAACTGAGATTGATACTTGTATCATATTACTATTTAAGTGTGCTGTGTGCGTATATGGTTTTCAAACATTGTTCCATAGCTCATCAGTAATCAGTGTTGTTCCATTAGTGTGTGTTGTTCGATCTGCCTTAAGAGTGAAAGATTTCCATTTGATTACGATTAATGCATTTGATTTGATAGATTAAGTTTGTTACTGCTTGTGAGACTTAGTTGTTGTTCTATTTCTTAGCTGCTGTCCTATTTCGGAATTGTTGTTCCATTACAGACTTGTTGTTCGATTTCTTATTTGTTGTTCCATTTTCTTATCTGTCGTTCCATTTCCTGGCATTTGTTATTTTGCTGTGGGAGGCGATCTAAGGCTATAGTGAGCATTGACATTTACTGTCCAGCTGCCAGATCCATGATCTGTTCTCTTATTTCCTTTTCCATTAGTTTCCAAATGGATGGGTTATTGCTACTGAACCCTTGACTGATAAGTTGCTTAGTCTTTTGAGTGTGTGATTTACTCTTTTGAAGTAGTTAAGTTGTAGACAAGCATCCGTTTACTCTTGTATTTCTGAACACTGTACTACTAGCATTACTCTGGCAAATGATAGCCTCAGACTGAGACACTCTTTGAAATAACAAAACGCTCCCGGATTGACATATTAATGTGAGGTAATTAGAGGTGAAAGAGACCCTTTTTATAGCTCTACATTTTGGTGCCGTTGCCGGGGAAAGAGTGTAGCCATTTGTTCTTTTTTTCAGAGTAGTGTACGAACCTACTAGGGAAGAGTTGGATTTTAAAAACGGAAGGTAAGAACCTACGTAAGGAGAATGTAAAAGCCCTGATCCTCTGTCCACTTTCCTAACAGATTTGTTGTTGTTTTGTTTGAATAGTATTTAGTAGTTAATTTGAGTGCATGACTAAGCAGAAAAAACCAGAAAAAAATACCAAACCTCTACCCAAGCCAGAAAAAGCTAAGAGGTCAGTGACCCTTGGCCGAACGACCTTCATAGACAAAATCTACAAGAAAGTAGAATCTCAGCCATCAGTAGGACCCAGGAAAATCATTTCTAAATAGCCTACTAGTTCCCTTCAGGCCACATGATCACCATCTGTAGCCTTTGCTGAGGTGCATAGTCAAACTGAAGAGCAGGACTTTCAAGAAATTGAAAATTCTACTCCATAACTATTGTAGGAAGGGAATTTCATCAATCTTTGTGAAGGAGAAGGAGAAACAGGGGAAACTAAGGAACCAAGATCTCCTATTGGAACAACTCAGCCATTAAACAGCCTAGACAAGGGAAGTGCTACAAAAATCATTGTTGAAGAAACTCAATCTCCTCAGAAATTAGGCACTCTCATTATCCCAAATAAAGGAAGTGTTATTAAAATTGTCCCTATTAAATCCATTCCCTCTCAACCTAGGAATACCCTCCTAGATATCCCAGAAGGTTATTGGCATATATTCGACCCTATAGCTCAAAATCAGCCAAACACCCAAACCTCTACATTACAATACCCTATAGTGATTTCTGCAGTAAATGCGCCTATGAAAGCAATCCCTCTTCAACATATCCCTACATTTCACGGTCTTACATCAGAAGATACGGATGCATTTTTATTTGAATTTGATGTGTTGTGCAGGGGATATAATTACACCACCGACCCCCAGAAACTGAAACTGTTTCCCTCTACATTAAAAGGGGCTACTTTAAGATGGTTTGTGGGATTAGGTGGCGGGGTTATAAATAACTGGGATCAAATGAAAGAATCTTTTCTAAAAAAATATCAGGATTATTGCAGGTCTAGAGAACTAAAGTATGAAATATTCCAGATGACAGCTAGACCGAATGAAACATTAGAGGAGTATGTGGAATGTTTCTAGTATAATCTACAAACATCTCCTTATGCATCACTACCTTTACCTGATAATGTGTTAAAAACAGCATTGATAAGGGGCATGAAGGAACAATGAATCGAAACATTAAACATTATGGGAAAAGGGGATCTTTATCAAGAAAAATTTGCTGACATTATTGATTTATGTATCAGGAGCTCGAGAGGTAGCACAAGAGTAAAACCGGCAGAACATGATCGGTTTGTAAGAGATAATAAAATTTCAACAGAAGGAGTAACACGTGTAGAAATTGGAAATTTATTGGAAAATTTTAAAACTGATATACTAGGGACACTGACTACACAACTTGATATTATGCAGGCCAAACAAAAGCAAATGGAGGCAGAACAGAATTTGGCGATCTTCTGTCCCCGATGCAGGAAAAAGCATAGTCACAAGGGGTGTCCACTGGATACAATCCAAACATGCGCCATCTGTACAAAAGATCACCTTACAGAGAGCTGCCCCTCACTTCCTGGATTGAAAGCAGTATATAAGGAAGCGGAAGAAGAACCAGAATCGGTGTCTCAACCAACGCCATCAGTGGCAGCCGAGACAATCTAGTATGTTTCCAGACCCAACTTCTTCTTTTCAGCCTCCACAGTATAATTCTCAACAATATAGTATGTGGCAAAGTCAATCCCAACCCCCGTTTCCAAACTGGTCACCACAGTCGTTTCCTTCTTCAAACCCATGGCTGAATCAAGCAAGCCAATCTGGTTGGCCGAATTTTCATTATACTCCACCATATTGGCAAGGTAACTCATATCCTCCACAATGGACTCCCCCTACTTCACAAAGTTCAGCCTGGCAGACAAACTGGCAGAGACCGATGCATCAGCTAGTAGGAACTATTCCGCTCCCCCAACCTACACTGCCAGGCTTACAACAAAATCCCCAGTCTAATCTGAGACCAAAACTCCCAGCCCAACCCGATCCCAATCCAAATAACAGACCGGTCCAATCTCTCCAAATTATAGAAATGCCAGAAATAGGAGCCGATCTAAAGGAGTGTAATGATCTTCAGTTAAGATCTGGGTGTATTATTGAAACCGAGGGAGATAAGACAGTGCAGATTGAAGATCAGTTACCCAGAGAACATCTGTCACAACAAGAGGATGTGAATAAACAACAAACTCATCATCAAGCAAGCACATCCTCTCCTCCATTCCCAGAATGATTAGTCATACCTCAACCTATACAATATCCTGATTTTGACATTCTGGGAGAATTACAAAATCTGTACATAAAAATTCCATTCCTCCAAGCCATTCAAGACATCCCGTTATACAAAAAAAATATCAAAGAATTGTGCATAAAGAAACCAAGGAGGAATATAACAAATAATCCAAGAGTCCAAGTAGTCGGCACTTTATCTGACTTACTATCAGGGAAAGAAACACGCATTAAATATGAGGACCCAGTAAATCCAATTATAACTGTCCAAATTTATGGTTAGACCCTGTCCAATGTCTTAGTTGATCTAGGAGCTGCAATTAATATCTTAACAACCACTACTTTCCAAAATCTAGGCATTACATCTATAGAACCCACCTCTACCTTGCTAGAATTGGTTGACCGATCTGTGGTTAGGCCGGAGGGTACTCTACATGATGTCATGGTCTCTGTTGATTCCTAGGAATATCCAACCGATTTCCTAATAATAAATCCTAAAACCCGACTTGATGGACATCCACTGATTTTAGGTAGACCTTGGCTTGCCACTGTCGATGCTTATATTGGCTGCCGGCAAGGAAATATGACCATAACCAAAGGACCAAATATCAAGAATTTAGTTCTATATCCTCCAGCGCAGTCAAGTGTCACAATAATCAAAACTAATAAGCACCTTGTATCATACCTTACTGATAACATTAGATCTCCATTAACTATACAAGAGGCACTTGATTTTAAAGACCAAACAGAAGATGATGCCATTAATAATTTCATTAGTTAAACTGAATCTAAATCCTACACACAGTGTCACATGATAGAAGTAGCATTTGATAATGAATTAGAAGAAGATCCTCTGAAAGATACACATGATCAAACAATACCTGTTACTTCAGTTGCAAATAGTAAAATTGTGGAAATTGAACCGAGAAAACCTTAAATATTAATGCCAACCTCACACCTGAACAAGAAATGAAGCTCATCCATTTGTTAAGGAAATATAAAGAAGCATTTGCATGGGATTACCCTGATATGAAAGGAATTGACCCCCAATTATGTACACACCACATTTATATAAAAAAGGATGCCATACATGTTTGTCAACCTCAAAGGAGACTTAACCCTCATCTAAAAGATGTGGTACAAGCTGAACTTCAAAAACTTTTAGATGTCAATGTTATCTATCCTATTTATGATAGTAAATGGTCTCTCCGCTTGTGGTGGTACCAAAAAAGAATGGGAAATGGAGAATCTGTGTGGACTACAGGGAACTAAATAAAGCAACGCAAAAAGACCACTTTCCTCTCCCATTCATCGACCAAGTATTAGATACTTTAGTAGGAAAGAAATTCTTTTCTTTCCTGGATGGCTTCAGTGGATACAATCAAATTCAGATTGCCCTTGAAGACCAAGACAAAACTACTTTTACTTGTCCTTGGGGAACATTTGCCTACCGAGTTCTACCTTTTGGCTTATGCAATGCTCCTGCCACATTCCAAAGGGCTATCCTTAGCATTTTTGCATATTTAATAAATGACGGACTTGAAGTATACATGGATGAATTTACACCATATGGAGATGATTTCGATCCAGCATTGGATACCCTAGAAAAAATCCTACAATGTTGCATTGCTACCAGGCTTTGTTTAAGCCACGAAAAATGTTATATGATGATAACTGAAGGACTTATCCTAGGACACTATATTTCAGTAGCTGGCATTCAGGTAGACCCAGCCAAAATCCAAATACTTCTGCTTATTCCCACTCCTACCACTCAAACCGAGGTAAGTAGTTTTCTTGGATTTTCTGGTTATTATAGGCGATTTATAGAACATTATTCGCACATTGCTGCACCTCTATATGCACTAACTAGTAACATTGATTTTCTCTGGACAGAAAAATGTGAACGTGCTTTCAAGGATCTGAAGAAGCTTGTGTCCACAGCCCCAGTCCTTCGAGGACCAAATTGGGATTTTCCATTCCAGATATCATATGATGCCTTAGATATAGCCATTGGAGCGGTCCTTGGGCAGGAGGAGGATAAAAAACCATATGCAATTTATTACATCAGCAAAAATTTATCCCCTACTGAATTAAATTACACTGTTACTGAAAAAGAATTCCTAGTTGTAATACATGCTATCAATAAATTTAGACATTACATTACTAGATATCCTGTTATCTTGTATACAGATAATTCTTCCATAAAATATCTAGCAAATAAGCCTTTCACAAATGGCAGAATAACTAGATGGCTGATTTTATTGCAGGAATTTGATATCACAATTAAGGATCAACCTGGCAAAGAAAATCCTGTAGCCGATTTTCTCTCGAGAATTCCAAAGCCAATCGATGCAGCATCAGTTGAAGATCAATTCCCAGACGAGCATCTGTTTGTTGTTGCTGTTCAAACACCCTGGTATGTTGATGTTGCCAATTACCTAGCAGTAGGTAAACTATCAAAACATCTAATCCCTAATGAGTGGAAATAGATTGTTCAGAAGAGTGCTCGATTCTCGTGGATTGGGGGCTATTTGTTTCACACAGGGGCTGACATGCATATCAAGAGATGTGTTCGAGAAGATGAAATCTTTGACATTTTAAAAGCCTGTCATGATGGACCATGTGGTGCACATTTCGCTGAGCACAAAACTGGACATAAAGTGTTGCAGACAGGGTATTATTGGCCCACGATTTTCAAAGATGCAAAGAAATTTGTCCAAGCCTGTGACAGTTGCCAGCGAGCAGGACGCCCTGGTCAGTCGGATGAGATGCCTCTGAAACCACAATTAGTCATTGAATCATTCGAGCGATGGGATCTTGATTTCGTTTGACCTATTAACCCATCATCAAACCAAAAAACATATATTTTGGTGACAACAGAATATGTCACCAAGTGGGTTGAAGCAGAAGCATTGCCTAGAGCTACAAAGGACTCTATCATACAATTCTTGTTCCATCTATTTGTACGCTATGGCCTTCCAAGAGAAATAATTACAGATGGGGGACCACAGTTTGCTGGGAACATAATAGCTGCAACAGTCAACAACTATCATGTCCAACATAAAATCACTACTCCATACCACCCACAGGCGAATGGACAAGTAGAAAGCAGTAATAAAATAATAGAAGCAATTCTAACGAAAACCATTGCGTCACATAGACGTGATTGGGCTGCCAGACTACCTGAAGCACTCTGGGCTTACAGAACAACATGGAGAAGCACCACTTGTTACTCACCTTATCAATTATTGTTTCGAAAACAACCCATTTTCCCCATAGAATTTGAAATCCAAACATTACGGACAGCACAAGAAGTTGGCTTAGATCTAACCGAGGCACAAATTAATCGATTGCAGCAGATCAATGATTTGGACGAAATTAGGCTCTCTGCACTTCAAAACACTACCCTGATCCAACAGCAGCGAGCTAAATGGCATGATGTTCTCATCAAAAATAAAGTCTTCCATGAGGGAGACTGGGATCTGTTGTACGACTCCAGGTTTCAGGACTTCCCTGGGAAACTCCAGACTCGTTGGTTGGGACCATAGGAAATCCAGAAGGTACATGACAATGGGACCCTTTAATCACTATTGACAGTTCTGGATATGTCTTCAAGGCAAATGGCCACCGAGTTCGTCTCTATCGCAAACCACTCACTCGGGGTTCCTTCTGCCAGCAGCTACGCCGAGACTCTAATATGGAGATTTTGGGGGAGGAAGAGAAGTCTTCCTCACCTGTAATTCATTAAGGAATTCATTTCTTTTTACAGTTTGTACATAAGTTTTTTTTTTGAATCATTTTTTGTACATATTTTTTAATTAGTGTTTTGATGTCATTTTTGCTGTTCCTTTTTCAAAAGAATAGCATTTTCTTCTAGTTGTTCCTTTTTCAATAGAGAAAATCCCTTTGGATCAGTCGTCATCTCGTTGTAATTTGGATTGTTTTCTTTATTTTTGCGTGTTTTGTTGTTCCTTTTCCAAAGGAACAACATTTTCGATTTTTACCGTTCCTTTTCCAAAGGAATGGCATTTGTGTGTTTTTGCTATTCCTTTTCCAAAGGAACAACATTCTTGATTTTTGTTGTTCCTTTTCCAAAGGAACGACATTTTCTTGTTTTGTTGTTCCTTTTCTAAAGGAACAACATTTCGATTTTTGCTGTTCCTTTTTCAAAGGAACGACATATCTGCGTGTTTTGTTGTTCCTTTTCCAAAGGAACAACATTTTCGATTTCTGTTGTTCCTTTTCCAAAGGAACGACATTTTTGCATGTTTTGTTGTTCCTTTTCCAAAGGAACAACATTTTTGGTTGCTGCTGTTCCTTTTTCAAAAGGAACGACATTTCCGTGTGTTTGTTGTTCCTTTTCCAAGGGAACAACATTTTTTATTTTTGTTGTTCCTTTTTCAAAGGAACGGCATTGGAATGTTCTGTTGTTCCTTTTCCAAAGGAACAACATCTGTGTGTTCTGTTGTTCCTTTTTCAAAGGAACGGCATTTTCTGCTATTTGTGGTCTTTTGTTGTTCCTTTTTCCAAAAGGAACACCACTTGCATGCTTTTTCTCTCCCTGTGAAACAGCTTGTTCCTTTTGCTGATTTAAATTAAGGATGCTTATTTCTCCTGTTCTTTCAAGTCTTTTAGAATACAGCTATGCACTTATGCAATGGATACAAAATCACAATATACTGAAATCAGCCAATCATAAATCGTTATCTTTATAAGGCTCTGCATTGGTAAGAGGACAGAAGGAAGGACACACTTATTTATCATCTTTTGTTGTTATTGTTCTACTAATTATGCTATGATTGTTCATCTTTATCATGACGACCCCTTTTTAATCCTCTTTGATTATTATTTAGGAATAAGAGCAAAGGGTTTATATCTTCCTATTGAGATGTTAATACTTATTCCACCATTCTACTCTTAAGGAGTGTTGAACCACCCCTTGTGTATAAATAAGGGAAAGTACTTTATGAAAAAGAAAGGAAAAAGTAAACTTGACTTATAAGTTTTCAAATGTAGGATAGGGGGTCTCATCAAGAGACAGCCTACCATGATCATGAGGACGAAATCGAAGTGGCGTTCCCACTATGGCCACCACACCAGGGACATGGTCCAAAAGGTATATCAAATAAACAACCCTTGGAATAGGAGGTCTCATCACGAGCCGGCCTGCCAGCTTTTTTCTCCTTCCTAGTGAATGGAATTATGGTTAACTGGTCACCAAGCCAGCATAATGGCCTGCATTTTTGACATCACACAACATTCCCTAAGTGTACACAAAAGAACATGTTTCCATGGGTGAAATAAACAACTCTGCCAAGGTTATGGACACCTATCGGCAGCAGAGCACTGTCAATGGTATTGAAGTCACATTATTTACACCAATAGGTGAGTTATTAACACCCTTCTTTTTCTTATACCTTAGTAATTAATCATATATCATTCCCTGAATTATATAGCGCATGTAAATTTATTATCAACAATCATGGCAGAGTAATTGACAATGACCGCAGGAGATTTTGGAAAGTACGACAGATGTCCTATCCTCCCAGCCTCGCATCATATCACAGCAGCCTCTTACGTAATAAGCAATCTAACTCTATGCCTCAATTTTGGTAATTCGTTGTTTTTGGAAACATGGCATATTGCCATACGTTGTTCCTTTATGACTCTATTTCAGAGCGGGCACTGCTCCTTTATTTGACGACTGGGACAGCCTATCACATTGCGGGGGGAGAGGTTAACCTCATTATTCCCTGGATTACATGTCAGCTCACTATTCGGGAAAATTGTGTACTAGGGTATGGCATGGCTCAACGGCATACTATTTTTATTTTTTCTGCACAAATTGCTATTCATAAGCCATTCCTATGGTATACTCTGTTCTTTTGAACAAGTCTTGCGTCTATTAGCCTCTCTGTGTTTCAACAGCACGAACAGTTGTTGTTCCATCGAGAGTTTACAGTGAAACCATGGGAGGAAGATTGATTCGGAGGGAACTGCAGGTGTTGACAGTCTCCGCTGCTGCCCGGGAAATCCTGGCAAGAGCAGGGTGACTGACTTATCTCAACCGCTTGCAGGAGTCTAACGAAACGGTGGCAATTGAATTCCTGCAGAATTTACAAGAGGATTACTCCACAGTGAGGGGGAGACATATAGCAGTCACCGATGACATAATCGCAGAAGTATCGGGACTACCAGCCACCAGACTTGTATGGACGTTAAAAAAGGAGAGATTGCAGAAGATTATAGAAATCTTCCGGGACAAAGGCTGGAGCCTAGCAATTAGAGGAAAGGGAGTTCTGCCAGCAATGCTAGGAGAGCCCTGGGCAGAAATCGCAAGGATCGTTCAAAGCTACATCACCTATGAAGGCAAAAAAGACGTGGTAAGACCACGACATCTTAAACTCTTAGCTGTACTAAAGCAGAAATTCTCTATAAATTTACCTGCATTTTTGAATTCGTTACTTCATGACGTTGCACGGACCATAAAAAAGGTACAACATGTAGAGTCAGATGTTAGTCATCATGGGTTGATTCGGTTAATTGTCAATCATAGCCTCACCCAGCAGCAGAGCAGCTAGGAAGAGCTAATTGCCATGATAAATGGGGGATTGACAGCACCATCCCCAAAATGCAAGCATGCCACCAGTACACCTGAGCGTCCAAAAAAACGCAGGGAACTAGCAAAACAAAAACATGCCACCAGTACATCCGAGCGTCCAGAGAAACGCAAGGAATTGGCAAAGCATAAACATACCACTGGTACACCTGAATGGCCAGAAAAACGCAGGAAATCGGTCTGGTTAGCAGGGATACGAGGGAGGCTGGAGAAGCTCCAAGAAAACACCAGCTGGCTGGTAGAAGTTGAAGATGAGAAACCCTCACGGCCAGAAGGGGAGGCTGAGCAATCTGAAGAAGAAGAAAAAGAAGAGGTCGAGCAACCTGAAGAAGAAGAAGAAGAGGCTGAGCAATCCGAAAAAGAAGAAGAAAATGAAGAAGGAGCCAAGCATTCTGAAGAAGAAGCCGAGCAATCCGAGCAGGAGGAGGAAATGGAACAACAGGAAGGAAGCCCATTGCAGGACCCAGTGGGAGAAGATGAATTGGCTGAAGTTTTAGCCAATATGGGTGAATATGGCCAACCTTTCAGTCCATTAGACCTCCATGACGAAAAGAAACCCCAGGAGGAAAATGCACCTGAAGAATCACATACAAAGGAGGCAGAAGAAGAGAATCTACCTGTTCATGATAAAGAGTCGATAGGAGATACTGAAGAGGAACAATCAGTTCCTAACCAGAAGACACCGGAAGAGATTCCGAAGGAAGCAGGGGCAGAAAGAGAAGTCGCCCAAGAAATGGTAGAACCAGTTAGGGTTCCTGCCCCAGAACGGCCAGAGCAGAACAATGAAGAAACACCCTAGAAGGAAGATCCAGGGACTAGTCACAGTCCAGGCCACAGTGAACAGCCTGCTATTCCTTCTAAGGAAATTTTTGAAATCAAAGAACTGCGAAAGGAACAGTAGAGACTATTGAATATAATAGTCCAGCTCCACCAACAGATTAGGATCCTGAAAGAAAGGCAAAGGGTAAAAAGGACTTCAGGAAGGAAAAAGGTGACCACTCCAGCAAAACCCCGCAAGGCACAGGGGCGGAAGACCGAAATTCATCCTGCTGTTCAAAACCTTGTCGAGAACCAAGTTGTTGTTCCAAATGATGCTGAGGAACAGACTGCTGTTCCAATTGAAAAGGAATAGCAAGAGACTGAGATTCACGTTAAAATAGAAATGGATGACATGATGACCTGTGATAAGGAAACTCAGACGGAGGCACCACTTTCAGGAGTGATAAGGGTTCTGAACTCAAAGCAACGCAATAAGAAAGTTCAGGTAAAACTCTCGGCCTCCACTGTTGCATGGAGAAGAGATCCAAAAACAGTAACCCTGCAAAAGGGGTTGAAGCAAGCTCAGAAAGAAGCAGAAAAGCTTAGAGAGCAAATGGTCCCTCGCGAAAAGTATGAAGAGCTACACCAGTAGCTTAGGAACGTCAATCAATCTGAAAGCCAGGCTTTTGAAGGTTGGTGGAAGGAACAAGAGAAAGTCGCAAAGGTAACTCGTAGGCTAGATATCGTTATCAAGTAGATGGATACCTTGTGTTCTTTATACAATGACGTCTTAACATGTAGAGCCCCTGCCAAGAATTACGCCATGTTTCTACTGGAACGGTATTTGAAATTAAAAATAAAAGCTGTTAAAGCAGGTGCTCCCATACAAATTAACACTGTCAATGATTTTGTAGACTGCTGTAAGCACTACAAGGTAAAAGTCCAGAGACTACTGTGTGATTTCTATTTACATAACCTTGTATTAGACGAGGAGACCGAGTTGAACCCTAGCCCTTTTGTGGGAGACATCCAATTGCAGGCGTTCATCTCATTTGGGGTTAATCAAATTAAATGGCTTAAAGCCTATAATACTTTCCAGAGGCAAGAAAACGGCTTAGATTTGTGGGTAAGGGCTGAGCCTAGGAACCCAGTACAGTTGTGGAAAGCACATAGAAACCTCATGAAGACTCTGGGTGTAATTGAAACATTAGAACCCATGCATGAGACACTCATTCGACAGGGATTAGAATACTTTCTTTCTATCAAAGACCTTGCCATTGATGCAGCTAAATTTCGGTATCAAATCTCTAATCCAAATATCCAGCTCAGGGAACCGTTTAAGTATGAGAATTTTAAATTAGCTACCAACCGCTTGGACCTCTATGGCAAAATCATTTTGAGGGAAAAGCCATCCTAGTTAGGATATAGGTTCCGGAGTCCAATTATTTGGCACCCTGCACCCGGATACCAAGCCCTGCATGAGATGCCTGAGGGTCAGACAAGCCATTTCTTTGACTACCTAGTTACTCATCATGGTTGTAGGCCTCCACATGAGATTCCATCTCCAGCCTATTCTCTCACTGCCTTGCATGTCAACTACAACGTTTTCATGAGGGCATGAAACAGGGTAAGCAGGGGGGTGTGTGGAGTACTAAAAAAGGTATGGTTTTGATGATTATTTCAGTATCTTTTTAGTAGAACTTGCAAACCTTTTTGCATCATGAACTCGGAAAATGATAAAGAATTAATACAAAACATGTGAGATTAATATGCAAGACTAAAACGCTGACAATTGTCATTTCCTTATGCAGGGAGGAGTGAAAACGAGAAGTTTCCATTCCAAAGGAAAGGATAAGGATGGGTTAACCGATGTACCTTTGACGGGAGACGAATGCAAACAAGGCAAAGCAAATCAAAGCAAATCAGCCCAGAAAAGGAGGTGGAGATATCAGCTCGGCGCAGGAGAGAAAAGAAATGACTGAGGACTAACGGTTCAATGAATCCCTTAGGATCCTTGATCCTGAGGGATCGTTGTTTTATCTATTTTTTCACTTAGAAATCTCCGTCATCACCCTTATAAAAGGGACAGCACTGTTAGCTCGAGAGAGAGTTAGACATGATTATGCTTTTATGTAATTTCTTTTAAGATCAAAACTTTGATCATCGAATCTCGATAAGAACTGGTTTATTGTAATTCTGCTTTATGCATTAATACAAACTTGGTGATTACTTCATCTCTGAGTCTGGATTAACTTCAAGCGGTGTACCCCTAGAGGCTAAGGGCCCAACCCTGGAGGACACTTGCTCCTGTATTATTACATTGGTTTAGGCGTGGTTTTTCCTATCGTCGTTATTTGGTAATCTGATGTGTTTTATAAGTTTACATCACATGCTCTGTTATGTTTAATTCGTTAAGGTTTCCACAGACAGAACTGTTGTATTGAATCAGCAATCATATTATTGTTCTTTTCAGTGTTGATCTAATATTACTAGTCTTGACAGAATATTGTTACTATTCCATTACAGAGTTTTTGTGTTGTGCACCTATTCATTCACGTTACGGAATTCTTCTTTGGAGTTATGTTCTTTACGATTGTTGGATTTATAAACAATGTTGTTCTATTTTGAAACGCAGTCGTATTCTTTCTAACTGAGATTGATACTTAGATCAGATTACTATTTAAGTGTGTTGTGTGAGTATATGGTTTTCAAGCGTTGTTCCATAGTTCATCCGTAATCAGTGTTGTTCCATTGGTGTGTGCTATTCGATCTGCCTTAAGAGTGAAAGATTTCCGTTTGATTACAATTAATGCATTTGATTTGATAGATTAAGTTTGTTACTGCTTGTGAGACTTAGTTGTTGTTCTATTTCTTAGCTGCTTTCCTATTTTGGAATTGTTGTTCCATTACAAAATTCTTGTTCGATTTCTTATTTGTTGTTCCATTTTCTTATCTGTCGTTCCATTTCCTGGAATATGTTATTTTGGTGTGGGAGACTATCTAAGGCTGTAGTGAGCATTGGCATTTATTGTCCGGCTCCCAGATCCATGATCTATTCTCTGATTTCCTTTTCCATCAGTTTTCAAAGGGATGGGTTATTGCTACTGAACCCTTGACTGATAAGTTGCTTAGTCTTTTGAGTGTGTGATTTACTCTTTTGAAGTAGTTAAGCTATAGACAAGCATCCATTTACTCTTGTATTTGTGAACATTGTACTACTAGCATTACTCTGGCAAATGATAGCCTCAGACTGAGACACTCTTTGAAATAACAAAACGCTCCCGGATTGACATATTAATGTGAGGTAATTAGAGGTGAAATAGACCCTTTTTATAGCTCTACATTTATTGGAATTTTGATCTTCCTGCCAGCATGTTGGTTTTCAGATAGATCTTTCTGTAATCATGTCAGTCAACTGATTTTCATAATTACAAGAACTTTTTTCTTTGTATACTTTTTATTTTCTTCATTTTTTCTTTTTAGTTTCTTTGATTATTTTTTCTTAATAAGGAAAAGAAGGAATCAATTCTTCAACAGGTTGGTGTTACCACCTACCAACTCCTTTTCAAATGGTTGCTGGTCTTGCTGCATAAAATCTCCTTTAGTAAGGGGCTAAAAATATACCTTCAATCTATGCTCGCTTACTAGGAACACATAATTTCATCCATCAATAGTTTTGATTTCTACCACTCCGTTTTTGAACACTTTGACCACCTCATAGGGTCCCATCTAGCGTGTATGGAGTTTTTTTTTAAATTTTTGAATCTTGAATCGTAAAGGAGTACCCAATCACCTAGTTGGAACTGCTTCTTTTGAATGGACTTGTCATGCCACTTCTTGCACTGTTGTTGAACCAAGATGTTCTGCTAAACAATATCCCTTCAATTTCATCTAACTCATTTAACTATAGAAGGCGTTTTTGCTATGCTTCAGATAGATCTAGTCCCAATTGGATTGCAATCCTGAAAGCCTTGATCTAGAATTCTATCTGCAAAATGACTTGTTTCCGTACACCAACACATATGGTGTGTGTCCTGTGTTGTTTCTCCAAGTGGTTTGATAGGCCCATAATGCTTACGATAATTTGTCAGCCCAATCCTTTCTGTGCATGTTTACCTCCTTTGTGAGGATGGACTCAATCACCTTATTCGTGGATTACACCTAACCATTTGCTTGCCAGTGATACGG
The DNA here is from genome assembly GCA_031772625.1 of Pinus tabuliformis. Lineage (NCBI taxonomy): Eukaryota > Viridiplantae > Streptophyta > Pinopsida > Pinales > Pinaceae > Pinus > Pinus tabuliformis. Next base: position 1,467,318,746 of record CM062818.1, read on the forward strand.
TGTAGATTTCCTATGCTGTATTTTGTACTGCTCCATCACACCTTGTACCATATTAGAAATAAACTGCAATCCATTGTCAAAAATAATTTCTCTAGGTACACCAAATCTACTAAAGATTCCGGTAAAAATAAAATCAACAACTCTTTCGATAGAAAAAGAAACAGCTTTAGCTTCTACCCATTTTGTAACAAAATCTGTACAAACCAAAATATGTTTTTTATTTGATGATGCAGGATTTATTGGTCCTACAAAGTCATGGCCCGTTTTTCAAAAGGCTTAATCATAACCTGAGGACATAAATGAATTTTATTGTTTTGATTAGGCTGGCCAATTCACTGATAGCTATCACACCACTTGACATACTATTTGGAATCCTTGAACAAGGAAGGCCAAAAATAGCCATCTCATAATACTTTGTACGCAATCCGCTTATCAGCAAAGTGACCTCCACAAGGTTCATCATGGGAAGATTTTAAGATATCAAACACCTCTTCCTCTCTTACACATATACAGATAATGAGATTTGCCCTGGTGTAAAAGAGGTCTCCTTGGATTTGGATCTAGGAATATGCAACACTTTTTTAAATGATACTCTGCTTTTCACGAGCGAATAAGTGAGGTGGTAATTTTCCAGTGACTAAATAGTTATCTATGTTAGCAAACCATGGAGATTTTGTTGACACAGAAAAAAGATGTTCCTCGGGAAAATCACCATCAACAGGAATTGCTTCACTGGGATTATTTAATCTTGAAAGATAATCTGCAACTACATTTGACTTTCCTGGTCTATGAACAATGGTAATATTAAATTCCTATAATAATAGCAACCACCTAGTCACTCTACTGCTAGTTAATGGTTTATTCATCAAATATATTATAGAAGAATGGTCAATATGTATAAAAACTTCATATGTTGTAATATGATGTCTGAATTTATTAATGGAAAAAATTACAGCTAAAAACTCTTTCTCGGTAACTGTATAATGGAGTATAGCGGGTGACAAGTTTTTACTAATGAAATAAATAACATAAGATTGCTTGTCTTCTTCTTGTCCTAAAGTTGTGCCTATAGCAGTATCTCAGGCATAACAGGATATATGAAATGGCAGGGACCAGTTTGGTCCTCTCAATACTGGTGCCTGAACTAATTTTTCCTTCAATGTCTCAAAATACTGTTAGCAAGTTGTGAACCAAGAAAACTCACTATCTTTAGCCAAAAGTCGGAAAAGCGGGGTAGCTATCCTTGAGAAATTCTTAATTAATCTCCTATAGTAGCCCACATGTCCTAGAAAACATCTCACTTTTCTTTGAGTTTTGGGTATAGGAAGACTCGAATTGACTTCTATTTTTGCAGGATTAACCTGGATACCTTTGTCAGAAATAAGATGGCCAAGAACCACTCCCGTCTTGCACATTAATCTGCATTCCTTATCACTTAAGGTGAGATGAGCTTCTTGGCAGCGAAGAAGCACTTTTTCTAGATTCTTGAGGTCTTCCTGAAATGAATCACCAAACACAAAGAAATCATCCATATAGATTTATATACATTCAAGGTTAGCAAAAATAGCTAAGACTGCCCTTTGAAAGGTATCCGGGGCATTACATAGCCCAAAGGGAAGCACTCGATAAGAAAATGTACCCCATGGGCATGTAAAAGTGGTTTCGTCTTGATCCTCAAGTGATGTCTATATCTGGTTATATCGCTAAAGCCGTCTAAAAAAGAAAAGTACTTCTTATCAGCAAGGGTATTGAGTACTTGATCGATGAAAGGAAGGGGGAAGTAATCTTTGAGAGTGGCTTTATTCAATTCTTTATATTCAATACAAATATGCCATCTCCCATCTTTCTTTAGGACTAATAGTAATGGAGATACCCATGGCTATCAGAAATGGGATAAATAAAATTGACATCTAAGAGTTTTTACAATTCTTCTTTTACAATGTCTCTTAGAGCTGGGCTCATTCGCCTTTGCAGTTGTCGGACAGGTCGGACTCCATCTTGAATATAGATATGGTGTGTATGATCCAGGTGGATGTTGGTGGTCACCCACCTTTCCCACTTTGACCCCCACAATTGTCTCTTTCAGTTTTTCAGTTTCTTTATTTGTAGCACAATTTACTATTTTTAGCAATTTTTCGAGTCCTGAACTTCCGGAGCCATTTTGAGGCCCTAAATGATGTTTTTTTGGGGAAAATTGGGAGCAACATGGGTTAGTAGACCGATGCCTCTCATCCCTAAGTTTTAGTTCTCGGATAGATATTTCTAACGAGATATTGTGTGTGTCAAACGGAGATCGTATGCCAAAGTTACGACCCCGAGAAGTTGATGTACCAATTTACCCAAATGGGGTCCATAGTTTGGCTTTTCGTCTTCTAGGGTTAGGTTTTTGGATGTTTAGGGTTTTCCATTGTTTCTCAACAATAAATATCCCTTCAAGCCTCATTGTAACATGGTTCAAAGGCATGTACTTGCCACATCTCTTCTCAGAGATAAGTTACCATCACCATAGCTGGTTTATTTCCATTCTTTTTGTAAGGATATTTCAGTATTTTACATTAATGAATGGAGTATTATTTCCGTTGCATCTCTGTGTTTAGGGTTATCTATATAATTTTTTGCGTTCCTGTATAAATCTGGATCAGTGGTATCAGAGCGGTCTGCTCTTTCTCTATTTTTCTTTGAATGTCCCCAACAAGGTTGAGATATAAGGAGCTAGGGCTTGAACTGGTCGAACCTTTGCAAGACCAGCCTTGCAAATCCCGATAGCCTCCCATGGTGGATGAAAAGAAAGACGATGGGGTAGGAGATCTTATCAAAATCTTGCTCGAAGAAGCCCTCAAGCGACAAAGGAACACGATGATGGAAAACTTCGCCCAGATCCTTCAGTGGCTACCTAGAGGCGACGCATTGGCTTCCAACAGCTACTCTTGAAATGCCCCACCCTTTAAGTTACAAGTTAATTTTGAAATCCCCATATTCAAAGGTGAGATAGACGCAGATGTCGTAGATAAATGGTTAAATCTGCTAGAGGTTTTTTTCTGTTCATGATTTTTCTAGTCGAGAAAAGATAATTTTCACTCTTCTCAAAGTAGCCCCCCATGTCAAGGACTGGTGGGAAACCTACTACGAGCATAAGGAAGAAAGTACGAACTCATTGTTTTCAGCCGGAACCACTTGGAATTCGTTCTAGGATTCCATCAAGGAGAAGTACTACCTGTTAACACCCAGGTTGTTCCCTATGACTCCCAAGGGAATACGGCCGGGGTAACCACTAACCAATCTTTGGATCACAGTTTCTAGCCAAACTATAATCAGAGAGGGCTCTCTCTTTATGATTTATCTCTGTTATGATGGTATTTTAGGCTAGCTATTATGCTCAGATTTTGGTTTATGTTTTGGTTGAAGGATCTCTTTCAAGTCTTATGATATAGTGTTTAGACAGTGAAATACCATTGGGCAATGGAGTCTGGAGTTGTGAAATGGTTTGAGATGCAGGATTGGTGGTGTTCAAACTGCAGGGCCTATTGTGTATCTTAGACAAACAAAGTTAGCTTAAATGGTGATGTATGTCAACCAACAGAAAGCAATTAAGAATTTTCTATTAAGCTGAGGAGATGAAGGTGAACACACTGCACAGGAGCAAAACTTGAATTCCTGTAACAAAGGCCACAGTGAAAGGTGTATTCTGAAAGTGCAGCAATTAAGAATTACACTTATCTAGATTACAGCTGAAAAAAAACATTCATAAACAACACAGATGGAACTCAGGTTACTCAGTGAATAAATCCTGAAAGTTATTCTTTTTCCTTGTTGCTTAGTATTGAAAATCAGATAACATATATGGAATTTTAACAAAACAAGTAAATAACAGAGAGAGTTACAGAGACTTATTGTATGGTGAAATACACAGGAATCCAGCAGTTATCAACAGACACCAGAACACATTCAACACTTCAGAAATCCGAGAAATTCCATCACTTTCTTTATTAAACTTGTGAAAGGATTACAGCATAAGAATTTCTTCAGGAGAAATCAACAACAACCCTTGCAAGCTCATGCGAAGGGGACTTTATAGGAATGTTTATACAAAATATCTCAGGCATTGAGTCATCTGAGAGAGAAAATATCTTCATAACTTCGTACAGAAAATAGAAAAGAAGTTATTACAACTTTGAATGCAGCATAAATGCTCTTTATGTCTGTCAGAGGATAATTTGACCTTTGGAGGTCAGTGAGTCGGTTGAGCCACTTTGCTTTAATGCTGGAGAACACGTCTTTATGCTTGCTACGCTGTATTTTCTCGGGTTTGCCACCTGTGATTGTGATTGCTGCTGTGGTGACCGAATAGCCCTGCTGAGTTGGCTCAGCCTTTATCTTTCCTCTGTATGCTTATCTACCAAAATTCTGCCTGTGTATGACTACTTATAAACTGGACAAAAATTAACATTTACAGGTTCTGGCTTGACAATATTATCTGTGTCAAATTTTTCCAGACTTCCTGTGTGGGCAATTGGTGCTTCACAATTGCCTCTATGGTTTCATCTGCTTCTGTATACTTAAAGAAATTTGGAGGCACATCAAACAGATGATTGATCTCATTCATAATAAAAAATAGGTTGTCCACCCTATTGTATAAAGTTTGCCCTGATTCTGCTGAAGTGCTGGGCTGTCTTGCAATTTGTCCTGCAGCATGGGCATCAACCCTTTTGATGTAGTTTTCAAGGGTAAGCAGTCTTCCTACACTGCTTAATATGCTGCGGAGGCCTCTGTTCTGTAATGCCTGAAATCTGTCCATGAACTTGTTGATTTCAGTCTGCATATCCTGAGTTCTTCTTTCCAGTGTTCCAACCAGGTTTCATAGTGTCAGGACCCTTTTAACCATCGAGATTGTCTCAGTCCTGTGAGCAATTCCCATGGTGGCCAGTTGAGAGCTTGTCCTGTTATTTAAAATATTTATCATTCTGGTGGCAGCATCAGGCATGTTGCCAAGGCTTGCTCTAGCTCTGTGTATTTCCCTGTTTGCCTTTGTAATGAGTACTGTTTGTTCCTCTATAGTCTCAATGTACTGCCACTGATTGGTGATAGACAGGCCAATATTGCCCCAAAGGACTGCTTTTAGCTCTGTTGTTACCTTTTCTAGTGTGAGCTCCTTCTCAAGCTCTGTTATCCTCTTCTTTAGAGCTTTTATTTCTCGATCTTTTTTAGCTGCATTCTGTTTGCTCTTATCATATCTCTCATTTATTTTAGCCAAAGATTTTTTGGCTGAATTGAGCTCCAACATTTGAGCTTCCAGGACTTGAATTTCATTTTGGAGCTTCTGCATATCCAGACTATGAGTCTGTTCTGTTGCTGGTGCAGTTGTTGATGTAGTTGGTGCTGTAGGCCCTGTTTGCTGAGGAGGAGGGGCAGTTGTTGGAGCAGCTTCTTCAAGATTGATTATTTCAGGAGGAGGTTGGGAGGTTTGACCCTCTTTTTTTTGTTTCAATGCTGCCTGTAGTGCTGCCTTTGCAGCCTCTGATTCTCCTAGTTTTTCTTGAGTCCAGATTAGCTCCTTGTATAGAGATATCAACAGGGTTGTGGCCTCTTGATCATGACTTTGCTGGGCCACATCATCTGTTTGAGGGTGGATTGTGGCAAGGAGTCTCATCTTTCTCCTCAATGCTGCCATGTCAGCATCCCTCAACTTCAATATCTCTTGGATCCCTTTGATATCTTTGGGATCATGTCCAATATCAATGATTATTTCTTCCAAGGACCTTATTCTGTTGTCCTTTGCCTGGGATGATGCCCTCTCTAACTCCAGTTGAGAGGCTGTATTGTTAAGGCTATTTTGTAGCCTATAGTTATCCAAGGTCTGGTCTGCCAGAGAAGCATAGACCATCTCACCCGTTTGCTTGTGCAGTTCTATTTTGTCCATTGGGTGGATATCCTTGGCAAGTACTTCCAAGTTAGTCCTCAAATAATCAGAGGCAGTTTGGGGCTGTACTGCTGTTGGCATGAAATGACTCATGATCATTTTGCCTCCCTGCACATCATATGCAGACATGAGTCTTTGCTGATTGGTGGGAGCCAAGTTTAGCAGATGGTTGTACAGCTGTCTTTTGATGGGCTCATTTCTCATCTTAATATCGATGAACTGTTGTTTAATACTAGGCCCACCTTCCCTTTGCTGCCTGGAGGAACTTACTTCTCCTCCCATTGCCCTATCCTGTTCCTGTTGAAAGGAACTCGCTGATGTTTCCCTGCTGGGTGGGACCATACCCAGCAGCTTCCCTATTGGCATCTCTTCCTCTGAAAGAGGATTGATTCTCTGCCTCTTCTCCCCATGAGTTGCTGACGTTGTAAGGGGAGTTTCTCTGTCCCTTTTCCTGCTTGTGTCCTCCTTTTGTGGAGTCTGGAGTGTAGATGCCTCAGCTGAAGTCTCTTGCCTTGGAGGCTCAGTTTGTTCAGTGGATTTAGGGGCTTCCACTGTTTGCTTTTGCTGGGCAGGTTGTTCCTGCCTTTGTTCTTTTTGTTGTTGCTGCTCCTCTTGCTGCTACCCTTCACCCTGCTGCTCCATCTCTTCTTGTTGTTGCACTAGGGTTTCCATTTCCTCTTCGGTCATAGGAGGTGGCTGTTCCACCTGCTTTTCTTTGCCCTTGTTGACTGTCTGTGGAGGATTCATGGCAGCTTGATGATGCTTTGTTGAGGACGAGGCAACTGCTCCAAGTTGTTTTTTGTATGAGAGGGGAACCTGTCCACAAGTTTCTAAGTCAGCTTCCTTTTGAATATTTCTAGCCTCTCTCTCTAGTAGCTCCTCACTAGTAATTTCCTCTTCTAGGGTACCTTCTTCCTAGCTTAATGTATTGGCATACTGCTCAATCTCAGGCTGCCTCACGTGTGAATAGCTGCCCAATTTTTATTTTATCCTCCTGAGGGAGACAAAGTGATTGGGGTCATAGGGTATCCATTCAAAACTAGTTTGCAGTTTGAGGGCCTCTAGGATACTGTTTGCCTCTTTCCACCCCTCCTCTTTTCTGTTGTATAGGAAAGGGCCCAGCTGGCTCCTTACCTTTAACTGTGACTTCTTATTCTTGCTTTGAAAGTGGAGGTAGTCGGCATTCCCAAACTGCCTGAAATATTCTAAGGCAAAAAGCCTCATGGGGACATACCTTGGCAACCTAAAAGGCTTCAACTCACAGCCATATATTCTGATGACTGTGTGGTCTTGGTAGAGGTACCAATTACCAATGCTGTAGGTTTTGTTCAGGTGGAGAATTCTCCTCATGTCATCAGTTAACCTTGGAGGAGGAACACCATACAATACTGTCATGGCTGGATGAATGAATAAGTCAATGAACTCAGAGTATGTGTATGGTGATACAGAGGCACAATGAAAGACAGAGGTCCAAAACACAACTGACCTTGGATTTCCCTGGGCATTGACTTGCTTCAAGGGAATAGAGAAGCTGGCTGGCTGATAAAACAAGAATAGGTGGTATATGTATGAGGTATACCTGAACAGTCTTTCCCTCTTCAAATTCATAAGCTGGTCATGGATCTTATCTGCAATGTATGTAGCATAATCATAATGTACAGCTGGGGGCTTACCAAGAGAGAATATAGACAGCATTGCCATTATGATTTCATCCACATCCTCCAGTCCCTTGAACCCTAGGACATAGCTAATCAAATCCACTAACATTCTGCCCAATTCATTCAAGTACTGATATCCAATAGGAGGAGTTCTGATGGCTTCAGAGCCTGGTTGTACAAACAGCTGGTTGATTTTGATGAGTTGGTCATTTGACAACTTGTTCCCCTTCTTTATCAAGTTCTGCATGTGGAGGGGGGTCAATGGCTTTGCAGTATGGAAGTGCAGCATCTCATTTATACTCTCTGGGGTGATATGGAACAGGACTGAGCCTGTAGGGCTGAGGACAGCTCTTTGGCCTGGGTCATAGCACTCCTGGCATCTGTAGATCAACTCTGGCATAGGATTTACCTGGGGGAGGTTGTAGATGGGCAAGTTTGAGTCCCAAATACCTAAGATGTCTGCTCCACTAAGGTGCTGGGCTTTTAACTCATTCAGCATCTGAATATTATATTTGGAGCCCAATGGAAACCAGTCTAGCATTTGATAATCCATATCTCCCAGGGCTTTCCATTCTAATTCCTGGTGAGGGGCATTGAGAGGCTTGATGTTCAGTGCAATTGGAGTCTCCATGGTCTATTTAGTTTCTATCTTGCAGGTGAATTAGTTTCAAGTGAGCAGTACAGCACAAAGGTGAGTTTTTGCAATGCAACTGTGAATTATGGGGAGCAGAGGGTGGAGTGGACACGCAACAATTGAAATACTGCTCGAATTATAAATAAGACCAATGCCTGGTCTCCCTCTGTCTTCTATGGCAGGTTTTAAGTAACTTGACCAACTGTCTCACGTTTGCGCGAGCAGTTTACAGTTTTTGACCAACACTCGGGAAATGAAGGCTCTACTGGTGGTTTCAAGGTTGCAATTGTAATTAAAAGTGCTTGCAGAGGAAATCTATCGGTGAAATAGTGAGTTTCAGTGTTCCTTAAGCGTTCTGAGCAATTTACAGTGAATTTCAGGCGTATGGAGGATGAACTATGAGAAATACCTGGCTAACCGCGAACAGAGGTCGTAACTGTGGGTGGAATTGGTGCTCTGGAGGTCTTCAGGTCGTTTCCCGCAGGTGGCGCAGTTCAGGACGTAAAAATAGCATGCAGAGGAAATAGTAGCAAATGAGTGAAAAGTACAAAAAAACGCGTTTTTTGGCTAAATATGGACTTTTTGCAATTTAGCGCTTTTTCTGTGATGACATCAGCATGACGTCATAGGGTGGGGTCAGCCTTGGATGACGTCAGCATGACGTCATTGGATGAGGTGGCGGGCTGCCATTGGTCCACGGGGTAATGAGGTGGCGGGCGCGTTGGCACAGATGCGGACAACAGTGTGATGCGGTGGCAGGCAGGGTGATGACGTGGAGGTTACGCTGGACCATCAAATCGGGCGGTGAGTGACCTAACGGTTACGGTTTAGCCCTAGCCGCCACGGTTTCTCGGGGCGGTTATGATACGGCCGCTCAATTGTTAGAGATTGCTCCGAGAGCCCTCAATGGGCGACGCGTGGCCGCGCCCTGACGTAACGCAATGTCACTTTCTCGGGCGCTAAACCTCTGTCGTGAGGGCCGCTCCGATATTAATACGGACCGTCGGATCTCTTGGATCTGATCCGACGGTGGACGGGGGAATGATATGATCGGAGGATACGAATGCGGGCGGATACTTTAGGATATGGGTTTTCATAATGTTTTCAATGTATTTCAAAAATAAACCAAATGCATGCGCCAACTTTGGTTTAGGCGGTCAAAAGTGGGTTTTTTGGGTCTTTTCGTGATTTGAAAGGGGTTATGTGTAAAAGGGGCTTGTATAGGGTTTTTCTTATGCACAATAAGACAGCCCCAATACTTTGGATAAGAGAGTGAAATAGGTATTTAGGAGTTATTTTGTAAATGAAGTGGGTATAGGCAAAACCAGGTCATTAGCAAATGAAGTTTTTCAAGGGGCCAACTGAATTCAGAGGAGGGGGTTAGGGTTAGGTTCATCAAAGTGACCAGATGCCATTTGATCCCTGACAGAGAACTTATTGGCTATAATGCCAAAAGGAGGGATATTTATACAAATTTTGGGGTTTATACACCATGGTTTTAATACTAGTAGGGGAGAGGTGATATAGGGATTTACATAGTAAAGTTAGAGTTAATATGGATGGGGTAAATGAAGGGGGAAAATACTGAATTTGTTTGTGAAACACTTGGTTTAAAGAGTAGATCAAAATGAAAAGATTTTTACACAAGAAATGTGGCTTTTGAATGAACAAGAACCACCATGAAACCATGATCTTCTTCCATGAATCTCAGCTGATAAGGGGATGTTAGTAATGAAAAGAAAGGGGGAAGGAGGGAGGTTAGTCATGCTCCTTGCTGTAACTTGATGAAGATGAACACCTTGTCAATTGATAGACTTTGCCTTGGTAAGCACAGTTAACACATCTGCAATGGTAAAGATAACCTTTCTGCAACCCCAACTACTTACCCAACTACTTGCCTAGCATTTTTTATTTCTTCTTAGAGGGTGCACTTGGACTTGCAGACCCTTACTTGCCTTTTCTTTTCTTTGGCTTTTCCTTTGTTTTTTCTATCTACTTCTACCCTTATCTCATCCAAGGTCCCAGATTAAGCTGTTGGGAGCCTTTTCTTCTCTACCTGAACTACTTGTCTGCCAAGATTAAACAGTTTGGACAGACTCCTTTCTCTATTCTACAACTGCAAATTTAAACCATGGAATGATCCAGATTAGACTTTTGGACCATCCATCAAAACTTTGAGTCCATGCCAAGCTATAAGCACAGATCAGATTCTCTAGGAAATATGTGATTTTTTAGTCATCAAAGCAGAGCATATTTGGACCTTCCATAGCCAATCATGAAATATGAAACCTATTGGTATAGGTATCTAATAGTGGCTCCACATGGGGATGGTTTTTCTTTTGAAAGACCAAGAACAGCAGGTCAGAATGCCTTGGCCTTTTACTGCTTTTATGAACTTGAAGTTTTGCTGCCTTGAAGTGCCCAAATTGTGTGCTTTTCTTCTTGGTAAACCTCTGATTCTTTTCACCTTTTGCTGACAACTAATAGCACTTGAGAAACTGCATTTTACAATTAAACAGAAAGTAATATATACATTTGGGTATGTACAATGGAAGCTCATGCTGCACTTAGGGGTGGTATTCAAAATAGTGCTTCAGCATCCTGCCATTCACAGGACCTTCATCCAAGTCAGTTTCACTAAGACTTTTGAGGAAGTAAGTATTGTTTCCTTGCACTGCTTGGACAGCAAATGGTCCTCTCCATAAGGAATCAAATTTTCCATGTTTTCCTTTGTCCTCTCTCCTTGCATCCCACTTGAGGACTTTATCATCAACATTAAAATCTTCTGCTTTGGTTCTTCTGTCAAAGACCTTCTTTAGTTTTTCTTGTAATACCTGAACTCTGCTGAAAACTTGATCTCTGGTTTGCTGCAGACATATGATTTGATTTATCCTTCTTTGCATATCATTTGGTTCTGCTTGGCTTTCTTGAAGAAGCTTCATAACAGGCACTCCTAGTGATGAGGGAAATTTGGCTTCTAGTCCATAAACCAACTCATATGGGCTGGTCCCAATTGATCTTTTTGTTGTTAGTCTATCTGCCCATAAGGCATTGACTAGTTTCTTGTGCCAGTTCTTTTTGTTCTCTTCCAGCATCTTCTTTATGATATTTACCAGGCTTTTATTTGATGATTCAGCAAGGCCATTTCCTTGAGGATAGTATGCAGTAGAATGGCCCAAAGTAATATGAAATTTGTGGCAGAATTTCACCATTTTCTTGGATCTGAAAGCAGCAGCATTGTCTTTAATAATTTTATCAGGGTAGCCAAATCTAGCCAGTATGTTGTTTTCCAAGAACTGAATGATTACTGAATCATTTGCTTGTCTGCATGGGGCAGCTTCAATCCACTTAGTGAAGTAGTCTGTGGCTGTTAAGATCCATCTATGTTGGCCTGAAGATGAGGGATGAATTTCCCCAATGAAGTCCAATCCCAATTGTTGAAAAGGTCTCTCTGTTGCAATAGGCCTTAAAGGAAGTGACAGCAGTTGTCTCTTTCCCTCAAACACTTGGAATTTATGACATGATGTGATGAATTTTTTGACATCAGAGAACATGGTGGGGCAGTAGTATCCAGCCCTTAGTATTTTATCCACAGTGGACTTCCAGTACAAGTGTCCACCACAGTCTCCTGCATGAAACTCTTGCATGATATTGTTAATCTCATTTTCCATTAAACAGTGCAGAAATATACCTTCATGGTTTTTCCAAAGAAAATTGCCATCCATCACACAAAATCTTGATGTTTTCATTTTTAAGAACCTACACTTAGTTTTGGACAGTCCTGGGGGAGCACACAGGTTTTGTAACACATAACAGATATCAGAATACCAGGGGGATTGTTCAAAGGCTACATTGATCTTTGGAGTCGCCAGCTCTGTTTCACTGTCCAGTTGATTGATGTCTAAGGCTTGAAAATTTGTTTCTGTCATTAATTTGGCCAAGCCTTGCCCTTTTATTAGTTTTGTTGGTTTTATTTCAATGTCAAATTCCAAAATGCTGGCAATCCATTTTCCTCTTCTGCCTTCTAAATTCTCTTGGGTGAGAATGTCTTTGACAATAGGACTTGGCACATATGCTTTGACATGGGAATAAAGGATATAAATCCTAAAGTCTTTAATTGCTTTGACTAAAGCATAAGCTTGCTTTTCCATGATTTGATACTTTAAAGGTGCATCTCTAAGAGCTTTGCTAAAGAAAGCAATTGGCTTCTCATTTCCTTGGTCATCTTTTTGTAATAGAACAACAGTAATAGTATGTTGGGAGGCAAAAGAAAAAATGATAAATTCTCTGTCAAACTGAGGATTGGTCAAGACTGGGGTTTGGGTAAGGGCCAATTTTATACCTTCAAATGCTTGATTGGCTTCAACAGTCCACTTCACTTTTGAATCCTTTTTCAGCATGTTATTTAATAATCTGATTAGCTCTGCTAGGTTTGGGATAAACCTCCTCAAGAAATTTATTTTTCCCAAGAATCCTTGTAATTCTTTGACATTCCTAGGGTGAGGCATTTGCAGGATAGCTTGTATCCTATCTGGGTCAATTCTGATGCCATCTTTTGAGATGATGTGTCCTAAGAGCTTGCCTTCTTCTAAACCAAAGAGGGACTTCTTAGGATTCAAGGAGATTCCATATTTTCTGCATTTTAGGAAGATCTGTCTCAAATGTTTTATATGTTCTTGGTCTGATTTTGAGAAAGGTGTTAGGTCATCTAGGTAAATGACTAAAAAGTCATGAATCTCCTTTGCAAAAGCAATGTCCATTGCTCTTTGAAATGTTTCCCCTGAATTTTTCAATCCAAAAGGCATCTTTACATATTTGAACGTTCCCCATGGGGTTGTAAATGTTGTTTTGTCCTGATCGTCAGGGTGAACTAAGATCTGGTTGAAACTGGAAAATCCATCCAGTAATGAGATCCTTGAGGCCCCTACCACCCTTTGAAGAATGTGATCCATCTTGGGTAAGGGGTAGTTGTCTTTAAGGGACACTTGGTTCAAATTCCTTAGGTCCACACACAGCCTAATTTCACCAGTTTTTTTTCTTGTAGGGACTAAATTGGAGATCCATTCAGAGAATCTGATTGGTGCTATGATGCCTGCCTTGAACATTTTTTGTACCTCTTGTTCCATTGCTGGGAGAAGCATAGGATTGATTCTCCTCAGTTTTTGTTTGAAGGGCTTTTGATTTGGTTTGAGAGGGATAGTGTGTTGGATTACCGAGGTGTCATAGGACTTTAGGTCCTCATAGCTCCATGCAAAAACATCCTGGAATTCTTTGAAGAGGTCAATGTATTTTGGCTTTTGGTCAGGAGGTAAGGAAGCAGATAATTTAATTATCTTGGGTTTGTCAATTGTACCTATGTTACATTCTTCAATGGCTGCATTTAGGGGCTGCATTTTTGGTTTTCTGGGAATATCATTTGAATCAAAGATGTCCTCTAGTGGGGTTAGGCCTGTTGGTAGAAAATTGTCTTTTAGCTCAATGATTTCAGTTTCAGCATTGGATACCCCCTCTTCCCAGTCAATTTGTTGAATTTGCTGGATGTTTTCTATATTGAAAATAGTGGGATTCAGCATTTGTTTTGCAGTTCTAGGTGATATTGGCTGAGCAGTCTGTTGAAACTGTATTTGTGATGGACTTGCTCCATTGATTATTTGTGATTGACTTGCTGTCTCATTGTCAATATTTAATCCTGCAAATTCTTGCTGCAGAGTTAAAAAATGGTTTATTTGCTTGTCATCCTCAAATACTTGCCAATCATTGATGTTGTTTGGAATGGAGGGTCTGTGTTTTACTTCAGCTGTGAAACAATGGTGGGGCTCAAAGGGCAACTTGCAGGTACTTGCAAAGGTGGCTAAACTATGAGCATGTAGATTCTGGGTTCTGGGAATTTTAGTAATTTGGAATTCAGAGAAGAAGTTTAGTACCTCGGCAACAGCAGACCTATAAGTCCTTAGTCTTTTGTCATTGGTGACAAAGTTTCCTTTCACTTGTTGGATAACTAAATCTAAATCTCCCATGATTGAAACCCTGGCAGCTTGTAAGAATTTTGCCAACTTGAGTCCTAGTAAAAGGGCTTCATATTCTGCCATGTTATTAGTGCATCTGAAATTCAGTCTATAGGCTCTGCCTTCTGCATGACTATTTTCTTTATTGTGTATCCAAATTCCAGCTCCTGCCCCTAATTTGTTGACTGAGCCATCAAATTCAAGGAACCATAGAATATCTTTTTGGGACGGAGATTTTATGATTTGTTCATGGGCTGGTAATGTGAGTAGCAATTGTGATTTTGTCTCTAGCTTGTCTTTTAGGACAGTCTCATCATTTAATTGGATGTTCTTGACAACTAAGGCAGCAGCACCATCTAATATTTGATTGACTGTTGTTTCATGAGTGATACTACTTTCATTTGCATCTTTCTCTTGTAAGAATATCTTGGTTTCAACTTCACCTTTGAAGGGAGTAGTTGTATCATTGAAGAGAATGTATGAGTCTATGTCTGAATGGACAGCATATATCGGAAAATTTTGAGGTTTTTCTTCACTGCTGACCATGTACTTCATTAGTGTTTCTATGTACAGTATTTTTGGTTGCCCAAACACAGAGATGGTAGCATATGACATGTCTAATTGCAGGGAACCTTGGAGTTTAGCTCCCCATGATCTTGATAACAGCATTCCATACTTAGGTGGGATATCAGCAACTACCACATCCATTAGGATTGTCTTGTTTGGGTATTGAACTAGAGAGACACATAAGTCTTTTATGAGACCTAGACACTTGACTTGGCTAGAGTCAAAGGAAAACAGATCCTTGTATGGTCTTGTTATGTCTAAATTCAATCTCTCCATTACTGCTTTTGGCATGAGATTGTGAGAGGCACCTGAGTCAAACATTGCATTATGTAATATTTTGTCATGAATATGTAAACTGACATAGAACGGCAGTACCCCTGTGACTACTGTTTTTCCATCCACTTCTAGGCCAAACAGGAGTTCTGGGGTGTCATCCAGCACGTTGACATCGTCTTTGTTGCTAGTGAGTTGAAGGGACCTTTTGATTTGTAATTTATAAATGTCATGCTTGGCTAATTCCACAAGAGGAATAGCTATCTTTATTTTGCCAATTTTTGTTTCAAGATCAAAAGGTTTTTCAGATTGGGTCTTGGGGTTATAGGTGACAGTTCTTTCCTTGTTCATTACGTCTTCTTCCTGATTTTTGTTTTGAACTTGGGACTTATCCTTTTTACTCATCTCTTGAGGAGTAACGTTTAAATTAGGATGAGAAGGTGAAGTGTCTAGAGACTGTTGTTTTAAAGACAGTGGTTCAGTGATCTCCTCAACGATCACTTCTTCTGTAGATGAATTTATTTTGTCATTAGGTTCTGTGACTATAACTCCTTTAGGCTGCTGATTATCCTTTTTCTTTTCAGGCTGGCTAACATTCACAGTTCTGCTCCTTAGCTTGTACTGTTTATGGACTTCATAAACAGCAGTGTCATAGCCTTGTTTAAAGTCAAAGGATTCCCCTGATTTAGTTTGGAATAGTTTGATTTCCTCATCCTCATGATCTTCTTGTGTTAAGAAAACTTGACTTTCACCATCTAGCCCTATTAAATTAATCTCAGGATCTTCATTGGGCTCTGCTGAAGTGGAGGTTTCAGCATAGTTTTCTTGGAAAGGGGGTCTTATATCTTGATCAGCACTGGTTTTACCAATGCCTGGGTTTTGAGTTCTCCTAAAATTTGGATTCCTAGGAGGGTTGTTTTGTGGTGCTTCCCATGATGATTTTCTTTCAACCGATTCCACTCTATCACCTAATCTTTTCATTCCATTTAATATGGCATCAAGCTTTTGATCAAAGGCAGAGGGTTCCTCTTTGAAAACAGTCCTCTTTTCCAACCTTGCCCTATTTCTTTTGGCAATTAGGTTGGCTTCCACTGTGACAGCAACCCTTTGGGCCTCTTCCAAGGATTGACAGTCTCTTTCTTTCAACTGGTAGGCCATGTCAGGGTCAAAGCCATCAGGGAATTTGTACAAGGCTAAATCAGGAGGAGGCCTTAAGTTTTGTGGAATTGAGTTATATACATTGTTAAATCTTGCACAATACTCCAAAACAGTCTCCTAGGGACCTCTTTTGATAGTGTCATATTCCCCAAGTATGTGCAGAGGATCTTTCTTCTTCTCCCATCTACTGGTGAAGGCTTGATATAGTTCAGCAGGAGTTGTAATGGAGTTTGCATTCAGGGATCTAAACCAAGTTCTTACATCCCCAGTTAGGCTTTGAACAAACATCCTCATTCTGACACTGTCATCATCTATTTCATAGGTCTCAAAATGGTCTTGCATCCTTTTGGCATGCTGGGCAGCTGTCAGAGGGCCATTGGAGTCAAAATATGAAATTTTGGTTTGGTAATCTTGGGGTAGAGCTGCAGCATTAGCTGGTATCTGCAAGGGTGCATATCTGTTAGCCATATTTACAGGGTTTAGAGGATTAACAGGGGCAGCTGGGACAATAGGAACAGTGGGTATCACAGGGGTAATAAGTAGGGGTGAACCTAGAAGGTTGGTCAAGGGGATATGTGCAGTGGATGAAGATATGAGAGGGGGACTTTGAGAAGTGGATGGTGAACTAGGGGAACTAGGGGTAGATCTGAAAAGGACCTTGCATGGAGTAGGTATAAGGCTAGGATGATCTGGCTCTGAAGTCAAATCAGCAGGCTGCTCTTGCTTTTGCTGCCTCCTAATGTTTCTTGGGATGGTATTTGGATTATCAACAATGGTGGTGGATTAGGGTCAGGATTTGCCCTAGTATGCTGTGGATTTTTCTTAGGAGCCAGTTTCTAACTGTTTTTTTTTTTTAGGATTTTGTGGGAAATTTTTATATCTGAAGGACTGGATGAAGATTTTGGAATGACTATATATTCTCAGAGCTAAGATGAAGATTCCCTAAACAAGCTCCCCTTTAAAACTGTTGATGTGATACAAAAACAGATTAAGGCCTCTTGACTTATTTCAGGCTTGATAGTAGCTCATGGAAGATATATAGTCATTTAAGAAATCTCAAGCACTCCCCAGTATGGTCGCCAATTATGTTAACACCCAGGTTGTTCCCTATGACTCCCAAGGGAATACGGCCGGGGTAACCACTAACCAATCTTTGGATCACAGTTTCTAGCCAAACTGTAATCAGAGAGGGCTCTCTCTTTATGATTTATCTCTGTTATGATGGTATTTTAAGCTAGCTATTATGCTCAGATTTTGGTTTATGTTTTGGTTGAAGGATCTCTTTCAAGTCTTATGATATAGTGTTTAGACAGTGAAATACCATTGGGCAATGGAGTCTGGAGTTGTGAAATGGTTTGAGATGCAGGATTGGTGGTGTTCAAACTGCAGGGCCTATTGTGTATCTTAGACAAACAAAGTTAGCTTAAATGGTGATGTATGTCAACCAACAGAAAGCAATTAAGAATTTTCTATTAAGCTGAGGAGATGAAGGTGAACACACTGCACAGGAGCAAAACTTGAATTCCTGTAACAAAGGCCACAGTGAAAGGTGTATTCTGAAAGTGCAGCAATTAAGAATTACACTTATCTAGATTACAGCTGAAAAAAAACATTCATAAACAACACAGATTGAACTCAGGGTACTCAGTGAATAAATCCCGAAAGTTATTCTTTTTCCTTGTTGCTTAGTATTGAAAATCAGATAACATATATGGAATTTTAACAAAACAAGTAAATAACAGAGAGAGTTACAGAGACTTATTGTATGGTGAAATACACAGGAATCCAGCAGTTATCAACAGACACCAGAACGCATTCAACACTTCAGAAATCCGAGAAATTCCATCACTTTCTTTATTAAACTTGTGAAAGGATTACAGCATAAGAATTTCTTCAGGAGAAATCAACAACAACCCTTGCAAGCTCATGCGAAGGGGACTTTATAGGAATGTTTATACAAAATATCTCAAGCATTGAGTCATCTGAGAGAGAAAATATCTTCATAACTTCGTACAGAAAATAGAAAAGAAGTTATTACAACTTTGAATGCAGCATAAATGCTCTTTATGTCTGTCAGAGGATAATTTGACCTTTGGAGGTCAGTGAGTCGGTTGAGCCACTTTGCTTTAATGCTGGAGAACACGTCTTTATGCTTGCTACGCTGTATTTTCTCGGGTTTGCCACCTGTGATTGTGATTGCTGCTGTGGTGATCGAATAGCCCTGCTGAGTTGGCTCAGCCTTTATCTTTCCTCTGTATGCTTATCTACCAAAATTCTGCCTGTGTATGACTACTTATAAACTGGACAAAAATTAACATTTACAGGTTCTGGCTTGACAATATTATCTGTGTCAAATTTTTCCAGACTTCCTGTGTGGGCAATTGGTGCTTCACAATTGCCTCTATGGTTTCATCTGCTTCTGTATACTTAAAGAAATTTGGAGGCACATCAAACAGATGATTGATCTCATTCATAATAAAAAATAGGTTGTCCACCCTATTGTATAAAGTTTTCCCTGATTCTGCTGAAGTGCTGGGTTGTCTTGCAATTTGTCCTGCAGCATGGGCATCAACCCTTTTGATGTAGTTTTCAAGGGTAAGCAGTCTTCCTACACTGCTTAATATGCTGGGGAGGCCTCTGTTCTGTAATGCCTGAAATCTGTCCATGAACTTGTTGATTTCAGTCTGCATATCCTGAGTTCTTCTTTCCAGTGTTCCAACCAGGTTTCGTAGTGTCAGTACCCTTTTAACCATCGAGATTGTCTCAGTCCTGTGAGCAATTCCCATGGTGGCCAGTTGAGAGCTTGTCCTGTTATTTAAAATATTTATCATTCTGGTGGCAGCATCAGGCATGTTGCCAAGGCTTTCTCTAGCTCTGTGTATTTCCCTGTTTGCCTTTGTAATGAGTACTGTTTGTTCATCTATAGTCTCAATGTACTGCCACTGATTGGTGATAGACCGACCAATATTGCCCCAAAGGACTGCTTTTAGCTCTGCTGTTACCTTTTCTAGTGTGAGCTCCTTCTCAAGCTCAGTTATCCTCTTCTTTAGAGCTTTTATTTCTCGATCTTTTTCAGCTGCATTCTGTTTGCTCTTATCATATCTCTCATTTATTTTAGCCAAAGATTCTTTGGCTGAATTGAGCTCCAACATTTGAGCTTCCAGGACTTGAATTTCATTTTGGAGCTTCTGCATATCCAGACTATGAGTCTGTTCTATTGCTGGTGCAGTTGTTGATGTAGTTGGTGCTGTAGGCCCTGTTTGCTGAGGAGGAGGGGCAGTTGTTGGAGCAGCTTCTTCAAGATTGATTATTTCAGGAGGAGGCTGGGAGGTTTGACCCTCTTCTTTTTATTTCAATGTTGCCTGTAGTGCTGCCTTTGCAGCCTCTGATTCTCCTAGTTTGTCTTGAGTCCGAATTAGCTCCTTGTATAGAGATATCAACAGGGTTGTGGCCTCTTGAGCATGCCTTTGCTAGGCCACATCATCTGTTTGAGGGTGGATTGTGGTAGGGAGTTTCATCTTTCTCCTCAATGCTGCCATGTCAGCATCCCTCAACTTCAATATCTCTTGGATCCCTTTGATATCTTTGGGATCATGTCCAATATCAATGATTATTTCTTCCAAGGACCTTATTCTATTGTCCTTTGCCTGGGATGATGCCCTCTCTAACTCCAGTTGAGAGGCTGTATTGTTAAGGCTATTTTGTAGCCTATAGTTATCCAAGGTCTGGTCTGCCAGAGAAGCATAGACCATCTCACCCGTTTGCTTGTGCAGTTCTATTTTTTCCATTGGGTGGATATCCTTGGCAAGGACTTCCAAGTTAGTCCTCAAATAATCAGAGGCAGTTTGGGGCTGTACTGCTGTTGGCATGAAATGACTCATGATCATTTTGCCTCCCTGCACATCATATGCAGACATGAGTCTTTGCTGATTGGTGGGAGCCAAGTTTAGCAGATGGTTGTACAGCTGTCTTTTGATGGGCTCATTTCTCATC
The DNA here is from genome assembly GCA_031772625.1 of Pinus tabuliformis. Taxonomy (NCBI): domain Eukaryota; kingdom Viridiplantae; phylum Streptophyta; class Pinopsida; order Pinales; family Pinaceae; genus Pinus; species Pinus tabuliformis. The sequence goes on from CM062818.1 coordinate 1,467,338,951, forward strand.
TTAATATCGATGAACTGTTGTTTAATACTAGGCCCACCTTCCCTTTGTTGCCTGGAGGAACTTACTTCTCCTCCCATTTCCCTATCTTGTTCCTGTTGAAAGGAACTCGCTGATGTTTCCCTGCTGGGTGGGACCATACCCAGCGGCTACCCTATTGGCATCTCTTCCTCTGAAAGAGGATTGATTCTCTGCCTCTTCTCCCCATGAGTTGCTGACGTTGTAAGGGGAGTTTCTCTGTCCCTTTTCCTGCTTGTGTCCTCCTTTTGTGGAGTTTGGAGTGTAGATGCCTCAGCTGAAGTCTCTTGCCTTGGAGGCTCAGTTTGTTCAGTGGATTTAGGGGCTTCCACTGTTTGCTTTTGCTGGGCAGGCTGTTCCTGCCTTTGTTCTTTTTGTTGTTGCTACTCCTCTTGCTGCTGCCCTTCACCCTGCTGCTCCATCTCTTCTTGTTGCTGCACTAGGGTTTCCATTTCCTCTTCGGTCATAGGAGGTGGTTGTTCCACCTGCTTTTCTTTGCCCTTGTTGACTGTCTGTGGAGGATTCATGGCAGCTTGATGATGCTTTGTTGAGGACGAGGCAACTGCTCCAAGTTGTTTTTTGTATGAGAGGGGAACCTGTCCACAAGTTTCTAAGTCAGCTTCCTTTTGAATATTTCTAGCCTCTCTCTCTAGCAGCTCCTCACTAGTAATTTCCTCTTCTAGGGTACCTTCTTCCCAGCTTAATGTATTGGCATACTACTCAATCTCAGGCTGCCTCACGTGTGAATAGCTGCCCAATTTGTATTTTATCCTCCTGAGGGAGACAAAGTGATTGGGGTCATAGGGTATCCATTCAAAACTAGTTTGCAGTTTGAGGGCCTCTAGGATACTGTTTGCCTCTTTCCACCCCTCCTCTTTTCTGTTGTATAGGAAAGGGCCCAGCTGGCTCCTTACCTTTAACTGTGACTTCTTGTTCTTGCTTTGAAAGTGGAGGTAGTCGGCATTCCCAAACTGCCTGAAATATTCTAAGGCAAAAAGCCTCATGGGGACATACCTTGGCAACCTAAAAGGCTTCAACTCACAGCCATATATTCTGATGACTGTGTGGTCTTGGTAGAGGTACCAATTACCAATGCTGTAGGTTTTGTTCAGGTGGAGAATTCTCCTCATGTCATCAGTTAACCTTGGAGGAGGAACACCATACAATACTGTCATGGCTGGATGAATGAATAAGTCAATGAACTCGGAGTATGTGTATGGTGATACAGAGGCACAATGAAAGACAGAGGTCCAAAACACAACTGACCTTGGATTTCCCTGGGCATTGACTTGCTTCAAGGGAATAGAGAAGCTGGCTGGCTGATAAAACAAGAATAGGTGGTATATGTATGAGGTATACCTGAACAGTCTTTCCCTCTTCAAATTCATAAGCTGGTCATGGATCTTATCTGCAATGTATGTAGCATAATCATAATGTACAGCTGGGGGCTTACCAGGAGAGAATACAGACAGCATTGCCATTATGATTTTATCCACATCCTCCAGTCCCTTGAACCCTAGGACATAGCTGATCAAATCCACTAACATTCTGCCCAATTCATTCAAGTACTGATATCCAATAGGAGGAGTTCTGATGGCTTCAAAGCCTGGTTGTACAAACAGCTGGTTGATTTTGATGAGTTGGTCATTTGACAACTTGTTCCCCTTCTTTATCAAGTTCTGCATGTGGAGGGGGGTCAATGGCTTTGCAGTATGGAAGTGCAGCATCTCATTTATACTCTCTGGGGTGATATGGAACAGGACTGAGCCTGTAGGGCTGAGGACAGCTCTTTGGCCTGGGTCATAGCACTCCTGGCATCTATAGATCAACTCTGGCATAGGATTTACCTGGGGGAGGTTGTAGATGGGCAAGTTTGAGTCCCAAATCCCTAAGATGTCTGCTCCACTAAGGTGCTGGGCTTTTGACTCATTCAGCATCTGAATATTATATTTGGAGCCCAATGGAAACCAGTCTAGCATTTGATAATCCATATCTCCCAGGGCTTTTCATTCTAATTCCTGGTGAGGGGCATTGAGAGGCTTGATGTTCAGTGCAATTGGAGTCTCCATGGTCTATTCAGTTTCTGTCTTGCAGGTGAATTAGTTTCAAGTGAGCAGTACAGCACAGAGGTGAGTTTTTGCAATGCAACTGTGAATTATGGGGAGCAGAGGGTGGAGTGGACACGCAGCAATTGAAATACTGCTCGAATTATAAATAAGACCAATGCCTGGTCTCCCTCTGTCTTCTATGGCAGGTTTTAAGTAACTTGACCAACTGTCTCACGTTTGCGCGAGCAGTTTACAGTTTTTGACCAACACTCGGGAAATGAAGGCTCTGCTGGTGGTTTCAAGGTTGCAATTGTAATTAAAAGTGCTTGCAGAGGAAAGCTATCGGTGAAATAGTGAGTTTCAGTGTTCCTTAAGCGTTCTGAGCAATTTACAGTGAATTTCAGGCGTATGGAGGATGAACTATGAGAAATACCTGGCTAACCGCGAACAGAGGTCGTAACTGTGGGTGGAATTGGTGCTCTGGAGGTCTTCAGGTCGTTTCCCGCAGGTGGCGCAGTTCAGGATGTAAAAATAGCATGCAGAGGAAACAGTAGCAAATGAGTGAAAAGTACAAAAAAACGCGTTTTTTGGCTAAATATGGACTTTTTGCAATTTAGTGCTTTTTCTGTGATGACGTCAGCATGACATCATAGGGTGGGGTCAGCCTTGGATGACGTCAGCATGACGTCATCGGATGAGGTGGCAGGCTGCCATTGGTCCACGGGGTAATGAGGTGGCGGGCGCGTTGGCACAGATGCGGACAAAAGTGTGATGCGGTGGCAAGCAGGGTGATGACGTGGAGGTTACGCTGGACCATCAAACCGGGTGGTGAGTGACCTAACGGTTACGGTTTAGCCCTAGCCGCCACGGTTTCTCGGGGCGGTTATGATACGGCCCCTCAATTGTCAGAGATTGCTCCGAGAGCCCTCAATGGGTGACGCGTGGCCGCGCCCTGACGTAACGCAATGTCACTTTCTCGGGCGCTAAACCTCTGTCGCGGGGGCCGCTCTGATATTAATACGGACCGTCGGATCTCTTGGATCTGATCCGACGGTGGACGGAGGAATGATATGATTGGGGGATACGAATGCGGGCGGATACTTTAGGATATGGGTTTTCATAATGTTTTCAATGTATTTCAAAAATAAACCAAATGCATGCGCCAACTTTGGTTTAGGCGGTCAAAAGTGGGTTTTTTGGGTCTTTTCGTGATTTGAAAGGGGTTATGGGTAAAAGGGGCTTGTATAGGGTTTTTCTTATGCACAATAAGACAGCCCCAATACTTTGGATAAGAGAGTGAAATAGGTATTTAGGAGTTATTTTGTAAATGAAGTGGGTATAGGCAAAACCAGGTCATTAGCAAATGAAGTTTTTCAAGGGGCCAACTGAATTCAGAGGAGGGGGTTAGGGTTAGGTTCATCAAAGTGACCAGATGCCATTTGATCCCGGACAGAGAAATTATTGGCTATAATGCCAAAAGGAGAGATATTTATACAAATTTTGGGGTTTATACACCATGGTGTTAATACTAGTAGGGGAGAGGTGATATAGGGATTTACATAGTAAAGTTAGAGTTAATATGGATGGGGTAAATGAAGGGGGAAAATATTGAATTTGTTTGTGAAACACTTGGTTTAAAGAGTAGATCAAAATGAAAAGATTTTTACACATGAAATGTGGCTTTTGAATGAACAAGAACCACCATGAAACCATGATCTTCTTCCATGAATCTCAGTTGATAAGGGGATGTTAGTAATGAAAAGAAAGGGGGAAGGAGGGAGGTTAGTCATGCTCCTTGCTGTAACTTGATGAAGATGAACACTTTTTCAATTGATATACTTTGCCTTGGTAAGCATAGTTAACACATCTGCAATGGTAAAGATAACCTTTCTGCAACCCCAACTACTTACCCAACTACTTGCCTAGCATTTTTTATTTCTTCTTAGAGGGTGCACTTGGACTTGCAGACCCTTACTTGCCTTTTCTTTTCTTTGGCTTTTCCTTTGTTTTTTCTATCTACTTCTACCCTTATCTCATCCAAGGTCCCAGATTAAGCTGTTGGGAGCCTTTTCTTCTCTACCTGAACTACTTGTCTGCCAAGATTAAACAGTTTGGAAAGACTCCTTTCTCTATTCTACAACTGCAAATTTAAACCATGGAATGATCTAGATTAGACTTTTGGACCATCCATCAAAACTTTGAGTCCATGCCAAGCTATAAGCACAGATCAGATTCTCTAGGAAATATGTGATTTTTGAGTCATCAAAGCAGAGCATATTTGGACCTTCCATAGCCAATCATGAAATATGAAACCTATTGGTATAGGTATCTAACACTACCCTGTCAAAAGCTAAGAGGAAAAATACATAAAGTGGACCACGTTGTGACAGGGAAGGGACCAAGATGTGCTAGAGTTTACAAACATTTTTCATACCCTTCACACATAGCTCAGTATCAAGGATTCTAAGCTGCATTTGGTACTCAAATACCGCGACTTCCTACATAGATACATCCAGGAAGAGATGGAGTTCTTGAACATATCCTCGCTCAGCATGGCGTATCAATACACTGTCAAAATCGAGCAAAAGTTCAAACAAAAGAAGCAAGACTTTGGATCTTCAAACCCAAAGCAAGGGAAAGGCTTCCCCAAATCGCAGAACAAAGGAAAAAGCCAAGATGGGGCAATTCAAGACAACCCGTCAAAGCCACAAGAAAATAACAACACCACGAATTCGAACAAGGACACAGGAAAGTGGTGTAAGTTCCACAAGAGCCCCACTCACAGCACAAGTGAGTGTCGGACCAAGCAGTCGTTGGTGGCCGAGTTGAAGGCTTCCGAATCAGATGCATGTTTCGACCCTGAGTCAGAACCTAACAAGAGGAATGGAAAAGGGAAGAAAATCATTGACGTGAAGCCCAATGCCACTATTGCCATTGCCAAGATGCAGAAGAATGAGCCTGAAGATCTAGAGGAGGGGGAGCATCTTTTCCCCTCACAGATGTGGTTGAAGGGTTCGCCGCTGCAATTCATTGGCAATAATGGTAGCCAAAAGAACCTCATTTCAGCAGAGGTCATGAAGCAGTTGGGCCTATCAACTACACCACACCCACAGTCGTACAGTATTGTGTGGCTTCACCAATGACGAGATATTTGAGTCCGCCAGCAGTGCCACCTTCCCTACAGCATCAGACCCTTCATAGATGAGGTATTGTGGGAAGTTGCACCTCTGGATGTTTGTGATGTATTATTAGGCCAGCCATACTTGTGGAGGTGACATGTTGTGTATTAGTAAAGGCCTAGTGTTGTCATTATTTCTTTGTGTAATTCATTATACAGGATACAGGAGGTAACCCCACCTACCACCACCTCTTTAATCACTGCCAATAAATGCAACAACCTCATCTCCCAGACTAGGAAATTCATTTTCTGTCTAGTTTGCTCCCAAAGTAAGGGGAAGATCGTCGCCACATCCATGACCCTTGCGAAGGGTTCCTCCACGCAGCAACAGCAGCAAATGGATACAGTCATGAAATAACACACGAACATCTTCTCCTCACCCATAGGGGTACTATGGCACTGTCAGATCAAGCATTCCTTTGATCTAACTCCCAGAGCACCTCTACCCAACAAGCCGATATATCACCGCTCCATTCTGAAAAATGAGAAGTACAAGAAGCGACATGGTCTTTACACCAGCACCAAGGTTGTGGGGAATAATGCTTTGGAGCACAGCATTCCCCCATTCCTTCTCTTGCACCAATAGTTCAATATGGACCGCCCTTTACCATGCTTTCCACCACTGCTAGACACATCAAAGATTACAGAATAGCTCATGAGGGACCAAGTTCAGCAGATGGAGGAACTCAATGCAATAGGGACCATTGCTTCCTAAGGGGGGAGGCATGATCCAGGTGGATGTTTTTTTCCACCCACCTATCCCACATGGACCCTCACAACTATCTCTTTCAGTTCTTCAGTTTCCTTATTTGTAGCACAATTTACTAGTTTTAGCAATTTTTCGGGTCCTGAACATCCGGAGTCGTTTTAAGGCCCTAAACGAAGTTTTTTGGGAAAAATGGGAGCAACATGGGTACCTCAAATAATGTTTCTCTTCCCAAAGTTGTATTTCTCGGATATATATTTCTAACGAGATATTTTTCATGTCAAATAGAGGTCGTATGCCAAATTTATGACCCCGGGAAGTTGATGTATCAATTTACCCAAACGGGGCCCACAGTTTGGTGTTTCATCTTCTAGGGTTAGGTTTTTGGATGTTTAGGGTTTTCCATTATTTCTCAACAATAAATAGGCCTTCGAGCCTGATTGTAACATAATTCAAAGGCATGTAGTTTCCAGATCTCTTCTCAGAGATAAGCAACCATCGCCCTAGCTGGTTTATTTCCATTTCTATTTGTAAGCATATTTCAGTATTTTACATTAATGAAATGAAGTATTATTTCCACTACATCTCTGTGTTTATGGTTATATCTGTAATTTTTTGCATTCCTATATAAATTAGGACCAATTTACAAGTTTTGGAGGGATGCCTTTCATATCTTCATAACCCCATGCAAAGGCATCAAGATGGTTTTGCAACAAATTCACAAGTTGCTGTCGCTGAGAACGATACAAGTCTGAATTAATATACAAGGATTTACCTTGAATAATCTCAACAAGATTAGTATCAGGCTTAAGATTACACAAGGGTGTCGCTAGAGATGGTGATAATGGGGGTAGAGAGTCACATCCTTCCTAAAAATCTAGACTAAAAATCTGACTCATTGACTCGAAATTAAGCACGGTGTCTAGATTGTTTAGGAAGTCTTGAATCTCTCCCTCCTATGAGGACTTGGCATTCTAATGTATCAATGAAATTGGATGAGTATCCTCATCACTACTATAGTCTAACCATAAAGTGTCTCAAAGCTCCTGAATAGATCTAGTGAGTGGATATAGGGTTATTTTCTTTTTGGAATCTCCATGGGAAATATACATATCACCAGAATGACATCCGATATAACCATCGGCTGTAGCAAGCCATGGTCATCCCAAGATCAATGGATTCCCTCCCACATGGTTCTTCGGCTGAAGCACAATGAAATATGTGGGATATTCCCAAGAATCTAAGGAAACATCGACATCATCCAATACTCCTTCCGGCTTGATTTTAGATCTATCTACCAGTTCAAGCACAGTGGGAGTAGGGATAATATGGAACAGTACAAGTTGATCCATGGTTTGCTTGGTCATAACATTAATGGATGCCCCTAGGTCTATAAGTACATTGGAGACAAGAACGTCACCTATGTGAATAGAGACAACAGGGTTTCTGGGGTTGGTATATTTTTCCATGTGCATACATGCCGTCATTAACTTTGTTTCTCTACCAACAAACTGAATGGCTTAGGGTTCCAATCTTCTCCTTATTGGCTTCTTGAGATAGAGTTCCCTAATGATTTTTGTACAACTGGGGATCTCTTTGATACCTTCTAGCAAAGGTACCCTTATGAAAAGGTTCCTAAGCTCGGAGGCCAGGCTAGACTCGGGAATGGGGTCTTTCTTCTCCACAACTAACCTCTCTGGATAGCGTGGTCGGTTGGAAGAAGATGAAAAGGGCTCAGAATGTACAAGGACAGGCTGAATGGTGTCATGTTTTTTAGAATGGTCAGGAGTTTCCTCCTCTCCTTTCTCATCGATAATCATCATGGGCTGCTTTTAATTCTCTGAGTTTACTACCTTCCCTGATCTCAATTGGAGATCATTGACTCCAGCTAGCATAGTCTAAAATCTAGATGAAGAAAGCGAGGTCATAGAATGTATCATTTGTACCATTTTATTATTGGGGTTGGGTGAAGGTCGGCCAGGCAGCTGAGAAGGTCGAAACGGTGGAGGTAACAGTAATGGTGGCATAGGTTGACTCAGTTGAGGTAATGATGGTTGAGGCATTGGGTAAGGTGCATATGTAGGAGGGTATGATTGCATAGGTGCATGATAGAAATTATGTGGATGATATGAATGGTTTGGCCTACTCCATCCTTGTTGCCAAGATTGGGAGGGTTTTCCATATTGATATTGATTCCCTTGCTACAAATATTGAGAGTGAACAGTGTTAGGATAGGAATATGAATGTGCATTATAACCAAAAAAATACGGTGGTGATTCAGGAACCATGCCTGCACTTACCTGAGGCCAATTCCTTCTTTCTCACATAGCATGCAATGATTTGGCTTCAGGTTGTCCCCCTTCCAATACAGCTTTCAGGTAAGGTTTAGAGGGACATTTAGTAGAAAGAAGTCGCCTTCACTAAGTGGGCCCGTAGGCTATTTTTGGCACAAAGTCTAGTTTTAGACTATGTCTATTTTTAGACATATGGATCATGGTCTATGAGTTGCAGTACGTTATTTGTGGATGAATAGTCATGTTAGTAAAAACAGATGGACTTCTATTTTTAGACATATGGGTAGGTTTCTATTTCTAGACTGCCAGGCTAAAAATAGAACAGTCGAATATTATTGTCTCATAATAATACTTGGACTATAAACATTATCTTATCCTCTTGGAGCACTTCAGTTTGAGCTAGATATGTGGCACATGCAGCTGTCAGAAGGAAATATGCTTTCTTTGTGGGCCAGTTGAGCTATTGCATGCAGGACTTCAGTTAGAACTCAAGCAGTTGAGTTTGGTGGAGTTGATGGAGTTGTGTTCAGTTTGACTTGGTTAAACTTGTTGTATTTAGTATAGCTGCAAATAGACTAGTGATGTGTTGTGTGAATAAATTGTTAAATTAATTCACTAATTATTAACTCATAAGGCAACTAAAGAATACATCAGTTAACTCAATTGCATGTCAGTTGATGTACAGTTCAGTGGAGACAGGTGTTAGAGGTTGAGATTGCTATTAGTTGTGACTATAGTTGTGCATGAGATCTTGCACAATCAATGGGATTGAGTTATGCCAATGAGGACTGCGCAGTGTGGGCCAAGGAATTATAGCCTGTGCTCACGTGATTTTCACCAGGCATTTTGCAGTGGAAGCAGGCAAAGAAGTGGAGGAGATTTGAACCTGTGACTTGTGTTAGAGCCTAGATTTTCCTTAGGCTGAAAAGACAAGGTTCTAGGTCCACATCAAACCACGCTTAGCCTCATAGCTAGCCCTACAAGGATAGGAGAGGGCTCTCTCCGAGTCATTCTCAGCGAAAGATAATCAATGGGGCTAGAGATGACTGATTTAGCAACTAATTTTAGGCTAGGTATGAAGTGCAAAGAACTTGATTTAAGTTTTTGATGGTTTTGTGCTAGAAATAGGGAAAGGCAAATTGGGCTCGGGGATGAGGCACAGTTTCTGCAGAGTTCTGATTGGGCAAGGAAGGCAATTGTTTTGATGCTTTAAATTGAGTGAATGGATAGATCAGACTGGTGAGGAGCTAAGGAGAGCAAGAGAGTCTCAAGAATTCTCCTTAAATAGACGAAAACATGGAAATTAAAACAAATTCAAAGGCATATCATAGCAGTTAATGGATTCTACCTTAATCACTCATTTGTTAAAATTAAGAAGAAGGACAAGAAAATGATACACATAACACTAATGAACTTACAATTACTTAGAGAAAAACACCATCAAAACATAAAGCCACATGGATCCCAAACAGTGCTGCAAAACCCTGACCTTTCCTTAGCCAAAAATGCAGAGATGGAATGTACAATGGTATGCCAAAGCAATCCTGTTATAGACATTTTTGTGCCTTACGGCATGAAGCATGAAATGTCAATAATCTGAGGGATCCAAATTCCCTAAACATGTTGTTCCTACCCCTAGAGGAACAAGGTCAGCAAACCACAGCACTAAATATCAGTTCTCCACCTGAAAACACTCAAAAACAAGCTAATTCTGGATCATGTCAACTACTCCACTGAGCATCTGCGCTGAATGTCAACTGCTCCACTCTGTACCTGCGCTGAATGTCAACTCCAATGAGGGCTACCTGCACTGGGCGAGATTGGCCAAGTGGCACAGTCATTCCTCAAGGTGTCAAATGCCCAGGAAGCTTCCAAAATGACACTTGGATCAGGGAATTCGCCTTGTGATGAGTAAGAGGATCTAGATCTCCAAGTGGAAGCAAGAAACTCCAAGTGGACTCAAGAACTAAAGAATAACTGAAGTGGGAGAGGACACTAGTTAGCTTCATGCCAACCTCAAGCTGACTCATCCTTTCTCCAAAACTCCTATATATAGAGCTCTCTCATGAGGTCTAAGGAGGCTGGAATCTTGTGAATGTAAGGAAATGTTGTTGGTTTGAGTATAGAACTATTGGGTGATTGCTTTGAAGGAGGTGAAGAGGAGATTTATTTCTGCTAGGAGGTGTTGCTGGATTGGGCCTCTTATGGTTGTAACACTCTCAGAACTTTACTTCTTCCATTAATAAAGCATTTGAGGTTCTTCTATATGCATGTGTCTCAATGGCGTATTGATGCTTGTATATTTGATTTATTCTAATCCTTGAATGAATTATGGATGTATGCTTCTTGTAGTTTCCCTTTCTTGTGCTTTTGCAGGATCTTTGTGTAGCTGGGCCAGTGAAAGAGCAAGGAGCTGGGAGCAAGCAGCAAAGAGGGAAGATTGGATCAATCATTAGCGGAAGATAACGGTTAGTGGATCTCTTTCTCCTCTCTCTTACATCTCATAAAGAAGTAATCTTGAATAGCTTTGCATTCGGTTGTTTCTGAGGTACTATCACCCTTAGAGTGGGATAGGGTCATTCCGTATTGGATACTTTTCCCAACAACAAATTGGCGACTCCGCTGGGGATCGTATCTTGTTGTTTGTTTGTGTTTTTTGCTATTCATTTCATAAACAAAGGGAGTACCGAATCGAACTGCATTTGGATCTTTCAAATGCAAAGTAGAGGGCAGCTACTCTAGGTCAGTTTCTGGGCAAGTTTATCATTTGAAGAGCTGATCCACAAGGACTCTAAATAGCTCTTAGTGATAGCTTTTCATCCTCCTTGTCATCCCTTAGTGTGTACTTGACTGATAGCTTCTGATTTGGCCAAAAATTGTGAATTTTTGAGCAATCTGTGACCCGGAAACCAAGAGAAACGAAAGTTTCGTTCTTCAGTGCAGGCTGTGTGAAGGCTGTCTGCATTTCAGCGCAGTTCCCGAAGGGGCTACCTGCACTGAAGGTCAAACTGACAGTGTACCACCTGCGCTGAACCAGTCTTGCCTTGTGCTACTGGGGTTTCCTGCTGTTTCTTGCCCTGTTTTCTCCCTTGTTTTTGTTGCCTGTTACCAGTCAATGTACCTATCTGAAACCAACTTTCCTTGCCACTATTCCGCCTCGGTTGTATAAAGAAACTGTGTTTGTTCTTTGTGTATTTCTTGTATCATTTACAGTTTCCCATAACGAAAGTGAACTAGTCTTGCTGTGGCCTCTTAGATCTAGACCTGTGATAAAGTGTCGTTTTGATCTTAAGAGTTAGTTTATTTGCTGTTCATAGCTGATTGAGCTTTTGCTTTCGTCATATGGTTTGAATTTATATATTTCTAGTGTCGAAACAAGTAAATCTTAAGGTGTCTTTTGATTTTGGACAAGCTTGTTTTCTTTCACTTGAAATTGAATTCAAAGTTATACAACAGCTTTCTTTTTGTATCGCACCAACATTAAGAAAGAGAAAAGAAATACTTGCATTGTGCATGTGCATTATGACAGTTTTCATGTTGATTTAGGGAAAAAGTGCATTAGTGTGTGCTCTATGATCTGTGTGAAAAGATGTTGTCTTTCTTTTCCCTCAGTAGATAAGATTTTCAAAGTTGAAAGATTGAAAAGCTTGCTTATCATCTTAGACTGCATTTAGGAGTGTTACTATACATCTCGTGGTGATCCATAAAGGCAAACTGCTAATCAAGATCAACCTTAAAATAAATTGAATTTACATAACAACGCATTGAAACATAACGCAAACACATAGAGTTCTAAGCTAGAGACGTGTTCCGGCGTCGTTAAACGTGATATCTTAGCGTTGAGTGGTTGGGTGATTCCTCCATGGTGAAGTGATAAGTATCAATACGGACTTGTGCTCCCACGTATCGTCGAGTATATATTGGGAGACCCCTATAGGAACAAAGCCTTTATCCATAGGAAGTCGTGTCGGCCGCCCTACTGATCGCAATGCAGTGAACACAGCATTCACGAAGATCGACCACTCGTACCGTAAAACGTATTCTGTGGTTTTGCGAAAAGTTTGGCACACCCTCTGCCTAGAACTCTAGAGCAGTTTCTTTTGGCCTTTTTCAAACTCTATAACTGAAAAAGTCCATCTGAGCATTTGCCACTTCGGGCTCGTTAAAACATCGAAGGAGACTAGAGTCATCTTTAGCTTTTTCTCGACTCTTAAAAAGTGAAAAAGCAAGTTGTGTCTAAAGCGTCGTTATAAAATTTATTTTAAACGGAACATAATCACCTCCTATTCCTGCGTTGATCTTTAGGTTGAGAACATGGAACGCCCCAACCAAGGAATTCCACAGGATGGAAATCCTAGTCCTTTCTCCTCTTGGGGAGAAGTTGGTGCGCCCCACATGGCCACATTGTCGCTTCCAGGACTGACAATTGGCCTGCCTGTTTGGTTATTCTCAACCAATGTAGTTCAGAACACCATGGTTCCTGAACAGTCGAGTCAACAGTTAGATGAGTCTAGAGCTTCCCACCAGCCTTCAACTTCCTATAAATCTTCCTCCAATCCTTCATCTTCGCAAGGTAGAGCCGGCAAAAGCCAAGCTCCCATGGAGAAGAAGGAGAAGAAGAAGAAAGAGAAGAAGAAAAAGGAGCCTAAGGCGACTGGGGGCAAGCAAAAGACATCTGACAAAAATCCACACACAGCACAGACCGGGCCTAAATCGCCATGTGTCATATGTAGAGGAGACCACTTCCATAGAGATTGTCCCTGTATTCCCCGGATACTAAGGGACTGGTCACCTCGTTTGCACAATTCGGGAGCATCAACCTCTGATAGCCATGTTGAATGCTTACCGTCAACCAACGAAAGTGAAGGTTCAAGACAAAGAGGGGGAGCAAGATTCCCCTGCAAACTGTGTAAAGGCGATCACGCCATCCACCGTTGTCCCTTCTTAGACGAAGCGAAGAGAGTTTTGGAAGATCGCCCGGTTTCACCGTTGAGACTTCCTCCTGGATACAAAAAACTCGTGCCAAGTCCTTCGTTGGTTGAAAATACAGCTAGCCCGCTCAAGTGGTCAGCTTAAACGTCAGTCATTGAAAATGAACCTACTGAATCCAGACCAGACGAAATTCTAAAGGTCGATATGGCAGTTGACCCGGTTCTTCCTTCAGAGGTTTCATCTTCAAATGACACCCTCACTGAAGAGAATAAGGATGACACCATCCAGATTATTTTCATCAACACAGACTCTGATGAGCATCAGGGCAATGCGCCCATTCCTTTATCGCAGGAAGGAACATCGTCAGGGTCATATCCGGCCATGTATTCGGTCCCACCACCAAGCAACCTGGTTGTGTCCTTTGATTGGAACCAACTAGGCAGACCCCGGTTACCAGCCAGTATACCATTCAGAATCATAGTCCAAATTTATAGAATGGTAATGGCGGGAACTATAATTGATGAAGGGGCATCTGTGAGTATCCTTTCCTCTATTGCTTGGAAAGCACTGGGTTCCCCGGAGCTTTTGCCTGAGATAAGAAATCTCTCGGGCTTTGATAAAGGAACCAGTCGACCATTGGGGATCCTCCCCAATGTACCTGTTACATTGAAAGGGAAGACCGTTCAAATGAACGTGATGGTCGTTCAAGGACCCTTGGATTATAACCTACTCCTTGGACGAGACTATATATATTGCATGGGAGCTATAGTCTCCTCACTCTTTAGAGTAATGTGTTTTCCACACGAAGGAAGAATGGTCAAGCTCGTATACCAACTTTCATTTTCGGGATCACGCATCGCAAATAGTCACATACCAACCCTCAATGGTCTATTCACCCAAGAAATGTCTCCACCCCTAGTCCTCCTTCCCGATGAGTGCGAGTGATTCAGAAAGATGGGACTGGAACCCAGGGGGCATGCATCCTGGTCTGCTTCGGGTAGAGGAAACCTTGGGTATAAGGTAGAATTTTCACGAAAGAATATGACTAGTCCGTACCCCGTCCGTGGATGGAAGAGGGGTTGTTTTAGAACAGGATTCTTTTGATAAGGTTACTTGTTTGACAAGGGTCATTCACCATTGTCTACTTCGGTAGACAGTGCCGAGGAAGTGTTTTCGTTTGATGGTGTTAACAAAACAATCTTTGGGTAACCAGGAAGAGGCAAGCCTCACCCTTTAAAACAAATGTTTTATCGGATAAGTGTTGAGCACCTGGAAGGTATGCTTTTTGATAAGTAATCTAGTGGTTTTTCAATACTATTTCTAATCTTTTCTGCATTATGAGCCTAAAAATATAAGGGTTTTGGTAAATTGGGTGAAAATGGACAAACAAAGCTCAATCACTAATAATCGATGTTTTCTATGCAGAAGGACGCGGAAATAGGGAATTATCGAGTAAAAACAAGAAGTGCAAAGAAAGTAACTGCTGCCCCGTCGACAGGGAACCGGATGCGGACAAGATCAAGTAAAATTGGAGCCGAATAATCCAGGAAAAGAACGCAGGATATCGTGACGGAGAACGCAAGAAGGAAAGAGGAGACCCGAGCGATTAGCGAATCCCTCAGGATCTTCGATCCTGAGGGATCGCTGCTTTAAGCTTATCTTTTGTATCTAGACATCTCCGTCATTTCTGTTATATAAAGGTACCACGCCATCGAACGTGGGGGACGACTGTTATTATAATTATAAACTCAGAACGATTTTGATCACTGAGCTTTTGTAAGATCTGATTTTGTATACTTTTGTTAATGCAATCAATATAAAGGACTTGGCGTTCACTGCGTTTCTACATCTGAAGTAACTCTAAGTAGTGTACCATCGTAGCCAAGGGCCTAGCTCCGACGGTCACTTGCTGTTGTATCATACGGTGATTTGTGTGGTTTGCTTATTTCTTTTATTACAGTAATCCGATATATCTTTGCTATGATAGACTATACTTCTTAATTAGTATTTGAATCTGAATAAGTTCTTTAATTCACGCCTCTGTATTACACAAACTGAATCTATTCGAATTGCATCCATTTCTACAGCAAGTTATTGGTATGAATGTTATCATTATTGGATTCATATGAAATAAGTATTTGTGAGGCTTGAAGATAATATCATTTCGTTCAGAAACATAGTCACATCATACATTACTCTCGGATCGTTGCAGTAGTATAGACCGTGTACATACTTCGGGGTTTGCTGTTCCATTTGGATTTGCTGTTCCATTTGGAGTCGTTGTTCCATTTGGGTTTGTTGTTCCATTTCGGTTGCTATTCCATTTGGGTTTGCTATTCCATTTGGTTTGTTGTTCCATTTTATATGATTGACGTTTCATGTTTATGATAGTTTGTTGTTCCATTTCATTACTGCTGTTCCATTTTACTGAATTGATGTTCCATTTTACTTTCGCTAATCTACCTTTATTGCTTTTGCATGATAGCAGGCCTAAGGCTGTCGTGAGCCCAGCAAGATGCTGCCTAGCTCCCTGACCTATAAGCCCATGCTTTGGTTTTCTTTCTTTATCAGTTTCTAAAGGGAAGGGTTATTGGTTCCGTACCCTTGACTGATCATCTGCCTTGTGTGATTTCATTTTCTGAATTGGTTTAGTTACAGCTTAGTGTTTGTTTCCTTTCAAGTCATTAGAACGCTATACTACCGAGCACTACTTGGACAGAACAGCATCGGATTGAGTTACTCCTTGAAAGAACAAAACGATCCCGGATTGACTTAATAATGTGGAATAATTGGTGGTGTGAGAGACCCTAGTTATCGCTCTACATTTTGGCGTCGTTGTCGGGGAAGGGGTAATAGCCATTTGTCCTTTATAGAGTAGTGCGCAAATCTGCTAGGAGGGAGTTGGATTTTAAAAACGGAAGGTAAGAACCTGCGTACGGAGCATGTAAAAGCCCTGCTCCACCGTCCGCTCTCTTAGTAGAATTGCTGGTTGAATAGGATTTAGCAGTTTAATTGGAGTGCATGACTAAGCAGAAAAAGTTAGAAAAAGATCAAAAGCCTCCATCCAAAGCCAAGGGGTCGGTGACCCTTGGACGAACGACCTTTATAGACGAAATCTATAAGAAAGCCGACTCTCAGCCATCAGTAGGTTATAAGAAAGTCAATTCTAAACAGCCTACTAGTTCCCTTCAGGCCTCGGGATCACCATCCGAAGCCTTTGCTGAGGTGCACAGTCGAACAGAGGAGCAGGATTTTCAAGAAATTGAAAATTTGACTCCTGGACCATTGCACGAAGGGACCCAAAGTAACCTTTGTGAAGGAGAAGGAGAAACAGGGGAAATTGAGGAACCTAGATCTCCTATTGAATTAAACCAGCCTTTTAATAGCCCAGACAAGGGAAGCGCTGTGAAAATCCTTGTTGAAGGAATTCATTCACCGCAGACAGTTGGGACCATTATCATCCCTGATCAAGGGAGTGGTGTCAAGACAATCCCTGTTAAGACTACCCCTCCTCAACCAAGGAACACTCTCTTGGAAATTCCTTAAGATTACTGGCATATATTCGATCCCATGGCGCAGAATCAGCCAAACACCCAGACCTCCACATTGCAATATCCGATAGTAGATTCTGCAGCAAATGCACCCATGAAAGCCATCCCTCTCCAACATATTCCCACATTTCATGGCCTCACATCGGAAGATCCGGACGCATTCTTGTTCGAATTTGATGTATTATGTAGAGGATACGATTACACCACCGATCCCCAGAAACTGAAATTGTTCCCCTCTACATTAAAAGGGGCTGCGTTGAGATGGTTTATGGGATTAGGTGGTGGGGTTATTAACAATTGGGATCAAATGAAAGAAGCCTTTTTAAAGAAATACCAAGATTACTGTAGGTCGAGGGAACTAAAAGATGAAATCTTTCAAATGTCAGCCAGACCAAACGAAACCTTAGAAGAATATGTGGAACGTTTCCAATATAACTTGCAAAGATCCCCTTATGCATCACTACCTCTGCCTGATAACGTGTTGAAAACTGCATTAATTAGAGGTATGAGAGAGCAATGGATCGAAACGTTAAACATCATGGGGAAAGGAGACATTTATCAGGAAAATTTTGCTGATATCATTGATCTGTGTATCAGGAGCTCAAGAGGCAGCACGAGGATAAAACCAGTGAAATATGATCGCTTCCCCAGAGATAACAGAACATTAACAGAGGGAGTAACACGGGTGGAACTTGGAAATTTGCTAGAAAATTTTAAAACTGATATCCTGGGAACATTAACTACACAACTTGACATTGTGCAGGCTAAACAAAAGCAAGCCGAGGCAGAGCAGAATCTAGCCATTTTTTGCCCACGATGCAGGAAGAAACACAGCCACAAGGAATGCCCGCTGGATATAGTCCAAATATGTGCTATCTGCACCAAGGATCACCTGACCGAAAGCTGCCCGTCACTTCCTGGTTTGAAGGCAGTATACAAAGAAGCAGAAGAGGAGTCAGAACCAGCATATTTTGTTAACCAGCGTCGTCAATGGCAGCCTAGGCAATCAGGTATGTTTTCAGATCCCTCCTCTTCTTTTCAACCCCCGCAGTTCAATAACTCAGCAACAGAACATGTGGCAAAATCAGTCCCAACCCCCGTTTTCAAATTGGTCACCTCAAATGTTTCCTACTCCGAATCCTTGGATGTCCCAATTTGGTTGGCCAAACTGCGCTTATCCTCCACCATATTGGCAGAATAGTTCCTATCCTCCACAGTGGACCCCTTCCACTTCGCAAAGCTCACCCTGGCAGACAAGTTGGCCAAGATCGACATATCAGCCAGCAGGATCAATCCCACTCCCTCAACCAACTCTGCCAGCTTTACAACAAAATCCCCAGTCTAATCTGAGACCGCAACTCCCAGCCCAACCCAATCCCAATCCTAATAATAGGCCAGTCCAATCCATCCAAATCATAGACACATCAAAGATTGAGTCTGACCTAAGGGAGTGCAACGATCTTCAGTTAAGATCTGGACGAATAATAGAAACAGAGGGAGACAAAACGATTCATATTGAAAATCAGTTACGAGTAGAACAACCGCCACAACGGGAGGATGAAAACAAAGAGCAAAACAATAAACAAGCAAGTACATCCTCTCCTCCTTTCCCAGAACGATTAGTCATGTCTCGACCTATACAACCTCCAGACTTTGACATTTTGGGAGAATTACAAAATTTGTATATAAAGATTCCATTCCTCCAAGCTATACAAGATATTCCTATATATGCGAAAACCATAAAGGAATTATGCATCAAAAAATCAAGGAGGAATACAAATACTAACCCTAGAGTCCAAGTAGTTGGTACTTTATCCGACCTATTATCAGGAAAAGAGACACCTATCAAATATGAAGATCCCGGGAACCCAATTGTAACCGCTCAAATCTATGGCCAAACCCTGACTAACGCTCTAGTCGACCTGGGAGCTGCAATCAACATTTTGACAACCTCCACCTGCCAAAAGCTTGGCATTACGTCAGTAGAACCTACCTCTACTCTGTTAGAATTGGCAGATCGATCTGTAGTTCGACCAAAAGGTACTCTGAATGATGTCATGGTTTCCGTAGATTCATGGGAGTATCCCACAGATTTCCTGGTAATTAATCCTAAAACCCGACTAGATGGACATCCGTTAATCCTAGGCAGACCCTGGCTTGCTACTGCCGATGCCTACATTGGCTACCGGCAGGGAAACATGACTATAGCTAAAGGACCCGATGTTAAAAATTTAATTCTATATCCTCCAGCTCAGCCAAGCCTGCCAATGATTAAAACTAACTCTTATCCTGTATCACATCTTGCTAACAACATTAGATCTCCATTAACTATACAGAAGGCGTTAGACTTCAAAGATCAAACAGAAGACGACGCCATTAACAATTTTATTAGTCAAACTGAAGCTAGAACACATATGCAGTGTCTTATGATAGAGGCAGCATTTGACAGTGAGCTAGAAGAAGATCCCTTAAAAGATCTGCATGATCAGACAATACCAGTAACTGTTGTTGCTAATAGTAAAGTAGTGGAAATTGAACCTGGTAAAACTCTGAATATTAACGCCAATCTTACACCAGATCAAGAAATAAAACTTGTCAATCTGTTACAAAAATACAAGGATGCATTTGCGTGGGATTACCCCGACATGAAGGGGATTGATCCTCGATTATGCATCCATCACATCTATATAGAGAAAGATGCAAGACCTGTCCGTCAGCCACAAAGAAGACTCAACCCTCACCTAAAAGAGATAGTAAAAGATGAACTTCAGAAGCTCTTAGATGTTAACTTTATTTACCCTATCTATGACAGTAAATGGGTCTCTCCCGTTGTGGTGGTACCCAAGAAAAATGGAAAATGGAGGATTTGCGTCGATTACAAGGAGTTAAACAATGCTACACAAAAGGATCACTTTCCCCTCCCATTTATAGATCAAGTATTGGACACGTTAGCAGGGAAGAATTTTTTTTCCTTTTTGGATGGCTTCAGTGGATATAACCAAATCCAAATTGCCCCTGAAGACCAGGATAAAACTACCTTTACGTGCCCCTGGGGAACGTTTGCCTATCGTGTATTACCCTTTGGCCTATGTAACGCCCTTGCTACATTTCAAAGGGCTATTCTTAGTATTTTTGCAGATCTAATAAACGATGGACTTGAGGTGTATATGGACGACTTCACACCGTATGGGGATGAATTTGATCCAGCTCTGGATACCCTGGAAAAAGTTCTACAACGCTGCATTGCTACCAGACTCTGCCTGAGCCATGAGAAGTGCTACATGATGATGACAGAAGGGCTCATTCTAGGGCACTACATTTCAGCAGCTGGCATCCAGGTAGACCCTGCTAAAATTCAGATTCTTTTGCTCATCCCTACCCCCACTACTCAAACAGAGGTACGTAGTTTCCTTGGATTTTCTGGATATTACAGACGCTTTATAGAACATTATTCACGAATTGCAGCACCTCTATATGCTTTGATAGGTAATGTCGATTTTTTGTGGACAGATAAATGCGACCAGGCTTTTAAAGAATTGAAAAAGTTGATGTCAATAGCTCCAGTCCTTCGAGGACCAAACTGGAATCTGCCATTCCAAATCTCATCGGATGCCTCGGATACAGCAATCGGTGCAGTCCTAGGACAAGAAGAGGATAAGAAGCCATACGCTATTTACTATATTAGCAAAAATTTATCCTCTGCCGAACTCAATTATACTGTTACTGAAAAGGAATTTTTGGCTGTAATTCATGCTGTTAATAAATTTAGGCATTATATTACAGGTTACCCTGTTGTGCTATATACAAATCATTCTGCTATTAAATATCTAGCAAACAAACCTGTCACGAATGCTAGAGTAACTCGATGGTTGATCCTGTTGCAGGAGTTTGACATCACAATTAAGGATCGACCCGGCAAGGAGAACCCTGTAGCCGACTTCCTCTCAAGAATACCCAAATCAATCGAAGCAGCAGCCGTGGAAGATCAATTCCCTGACGAACATCTGTTTGCCATTGCCGTTCGAACACCCTGGTATGCTGACGTCGCCAATTACCTTGCAGTGTGTAAGTTACCAAAACACCTAACCCCTCAGGAACGAAAGCAAATTGTTCAAAAAAGCACTCGATTTTCGTGGATTGGAGACCATTTATTCCATACAGGGGCAGACATGCAAATCAGAAGGTGTATTCGGGAGGATGAGATCCTAGACATCTTAAAGGCTTGTCACAGTGGACCATGCGGGGGGCACTTTGCCGACAAGAGAACAGCACATAAAATACTACAGGCAGGGTACTATTGGCCTACAATCTTTAAGGACGCGAAAAAATTTGTGCAGGCCTGTGATAGCTGCCAGCGAGCAGGAAAACCTGGTCAAGCTGATGAAATGCCTCTGAGACCACAAGTGGTTATTGAGCCATTTGAACGATGGGCTCTCGATTTCGTTGGGCCCATTAATCCACCATCAAACCAAAGGACATACATCCTGGTAGCAACAGACTATGTTACTAAATGGGTTGAGGCTGAATCATTAGCTAGGGCTACAGAAGATTCGGTAATACAATTTTTGTTCCATTTGTTTGTACGTTATGGACTTCCGAGGGAAGTAATTACAGATGGTGGACCACAATTTGTTGGAAACAAACTAGCTGCAACATTTAACAATTATCATATCCAACATAAGATTACTACCCCCTACCATCCGCAGGCAAATGGACAAGTAGAAAACAGTAACAAGATAATTGAGTCAATCTTAACAAAGACCATCGCATCACACAGGCGTGATTGGGCTGCTCGGCTACCTGAAGCACTGTGGGCTTATAGAACCACATGGAAAAGTACCACAGACTATTCACCTTATCAATTGGTGTTTGGGAAACAACCAATCTTTCCTATCGAATTCGAGATCCAAACACTACGAACTGCACAGGAAGTCGGCCTAGATCTGGATGAGGCACAGATCAATCGACTACGACAAATCAACGAATTGGACGAGATTAGGCTCTCTGCATTACAAAACACAGCATTAATCCAACAGCAGCGAGCTAAGTGGCACGATGCACTTATAAAGAATAAAGTCTTTCATGAAGGGGACTGGGCTCTGTTATACGATTCTCGGTTCCAGGACTTCCCGGGGAAACTCCAGACTCGCTGGCTAGGACCATATGAGATCCAGAAGGTGCACGACAATGGGACCCTCACTCTGATCACGATTGACGGTTCTGGACATACGTTCAAAGTAAATGGCCACCGAGTTCGTCTCTATCGAAGACCTCTTACTCGGGAATCCTTTTGTCAACAGCTTCAGCAAGATACTGATTTGGAGATCCTAGGAGAGGAAGTGAAATCTTCCTCACCCATAACTTAAGCAATTCGTTTTTCATAATTTGTACATAACATCCTGTATATATGTTCTTTTCATC
Source organism: Pinus tabuliformis (assembly GCA_031772625.1). Classification (NCBI taxonomy): domain Eukaryota; kingdom Viridiplantae; phylum Streptophyta; class Pinopsida; order Pinales; family Pinaceae; genus Pinus; species Pinus tabuliformis. The sequence continues at coordinate 1,467,361,096 of CM062818.1, forward strand.
TTTGTTTTGTAGTATTTTGGTTACCTTATTTTGCACAACACTTGTTTGATTTTGCTGTTCCTTTTTAAAAGGAACAGCACTCGTGTGATTCTGTTGTTCCTTTTCAAAAGGAACAACACTTTTGGTGTTTTGTTGTTCCTTTGCAAAAAGGAACAGCACTTGTTGTTTTGCTGTTCCTTTGCGAAAAGGAATAGCACCTTTTGCTTTGCTGTCCCTTTGCGAAAAGGAACAACACTTTTTATTTTGTTGTTCCTTTGCGAAAAGGAACAGCACTTTTGCGTTTTGGAATTTTTGTTGTTCCTTTGCGAAAAGGAACAGCACGTTTGTCCTTTGGAATTTTTGTTGTTCCTTTGCGAAAAGGAACAGCACATTTGTGTTTTGGAATTTTTGTTGTTCCTTTGCGAAAAGGAACATCACTTTGGCGTTTTGGAATTTTTGTTGTTCCTTTGCGAAAAGCAACAGCACTTTTTGTTCTGTTGTTCCTTTGCGAAAAGGAACAACACTTTTTGGTTTTGTTGTTCCTTTACAAAAAGGAACAACACTTTTTGGCTTTGCTGTTCCTTTGCGAAAAGGAACAGCCCGTGTGGATTTTTGCTGTTCCTTTGCGAAAAGGAACAGCCCGTGTGGATTTTGCTGTTCCTTTGCGAAAAGGAACAGCACTCTTTGTGCTTTGCTGTTCCTTTGCGAAAAGGAACAACACTCTTTGTGCTTTGCTGTTCCTTTGCGAAAAGGAACAGCACTCGCATATTTCTTTTTTTCAAGATGCAGAATTTGGTCAATTCCGCTATTTTCCGCAAGATGAGTCATTCACATGCTTCGTGCAGGGAAGACACCATCAGAACCTTTCTGCTTCTATTTGGACGTTTTGCGATTATGCTCTCCTAAATCCTTTAGATATAGCAATGACATTATGCAATGAACATAAAAGCATGATATACCGAAACCTGCACATCATAAATCGCTATTATTTTAACAGTCAGCATATATAAGAAGACAAGAGGAAGGACATTAACTTTCGTCTTTACTGTCATTATCTTGTTCCTGAACCATGGTTTGGAAATTTGTATCATGTCGATCTTCCTAAAAACTTTCTTGATCATTACTGAGGAATATGAGCAAACAATTTATATCTGTCTGTTGGGATTGTAAGACTTCTTCCACCATTCCCCGCTCTTAAGGAGTGCGGAACCACCCTTATGTGTAATTGAACAAAGAAAAAAGAAGTGTGCTGCAAAAGAAGAATAAAAGAAAAAAATAAGAATAAGACATGAAATCGTCAAATGCAGGATAGGGGGTCTCATTCAGAGCCAACCTACCATGATCATAAGGATGGAAGCGAAGTGGCATTCCCATTACGGCCACCACACCAGGGATATGGTCCAAAGGTAAAATAACAAGCAAACCTTGGAACAGGAGGTCTCATCACGAGCCGGCCTGACCACGTTTCGTGCCTACCTTTTGAATGGCATTATGGTTATCTGGTCACCAAGCCAGCATAATGGCCTACATTTTGACAAAGCACTCTTCAGTAGATACACAAAGGATAATGGTTCCGGAGGGTGAGATAAACAACTTTGCCAAGGTTATGAACACCTGTTGGCAGCAGAGCTCTGTTAATGGCATTGGAGTCGTAATATTTACACCAACAGGTATGATATTAAGTCTGTTTGTCTTTTATATCCTTTGCATGTATCATATGTCACACCCTGATATAATTATCGCATGAGCATTATCACCAATCATGGCAACGGAATTGACAATGACTACTGGAGACTTGGTACAATTGACAGACGTCCAACCCTCGGTTCCTCATTATATCACACTGGCTTATCTTAAAAGCGATCCATTTTTCTGCCTCGGTTTCGGTACTTCATTGTCCTTTTACAACATGGCATAATTTCCACCTGCTGTACTTTATGATTTGACTCCCGACTGGCTGCTGCTCCTCTCTTTGACGGCTGGGGGCAGCCTATCAGATCGCGGGGGGGGAGGTGACCTCATTACTCCAATGGTTACGTGGTTGCACACCATTCGGGCAAAATAATGACACAATTTAACGGTATGATGATCTCATTCTACGGACTGCCATCCACGATCTTTCTCTTTGCTGCATGCTCTGCGAAAATCCTTCCTAAAAATAGCATCGAGTATCCTCTCTGTTCGGTAAATACTGTGGACAGTTGCTGTGTCATTCCCGAGTTCATTCCTGAGAGTAAGCTATGGGCGGGAAAACAATCCGAAGTGAACCACACAAGCTGACCGCGTCTGCTACTGCCCGCGAAATTCTGGAAAATGCAGGATGGTTGAATTACTTCAACCGCCTGCAAGAATCGAACGAGGCTGTAGCGTTGGAATTCCTGCAAAATCTGCAGGAAAACCACTCTATAGTCGGAGGAAAGCGGATAGAAGTTACGGAGGACATTATTGCAGAAACCTCAGGATTACCAGCTATTGGACCAAGATGGGAGCTGAAGAAGGAAAGACTGCAGAAAGCAATGGAAATTTTCCAAAGCGAAGGCCAAAGTCTGACAGTCAAAGGGAAAGGAGTTCTGTCGACAACACTGGGGGAACCCTGGACTGAGCTGGCGAAGATAGTGCAGAGCTATATCACCTGCGAAGGGAGAAAAGATGTGGTAAGGGCTCGTCACTTAAAACTTCTAGCTGTTTTGAAGGGAAAATGTTCTGTAAATCTCCCTGCCTTTTTAAATTCGTTATTACATGATGCGGCCCGAAGTTTGAAGAAGGCTCAGCACACAGAGACGGTTGTTAGCCACCACGGACTGATTCGGCTAATAATAAGCCACAGTCTTGCCCAACAGCAAGACACCTGGGAGGAATTGGTCGAAACAGTTAAAATGGGACTGGCTTTACCACAAACCTCCAGCACACTGGAATGTTCAGAAGAACACAAGACGCCAGCAGCGGAAAAGCATGATGTTTCAAAATGAAAGCAGTCCTCCAGCACGCCGGAACAAGCAGAGAAACGTAAGAAGTCAGTGGCAGAAAAGCATGCTGTTTCGAAACGGAAGCGATCCTCCGATACGCCGGAACGACCAGAGGAACCTAGAGAACCTGTTGGCACTCCCAACCTGCCTTAAAGACCCAGGAAGTCAGCTCGATTGGTTTGAATACGGGGAAGGTTGGAAAAGATTTAGAAAACTGCGACCCAACCAATTGAAATCGAGGACGAACCTTCGGAAGAGGAAGGTGAATTACCCGAAGGAAATGCTGAGCAATTAGAGGCTAGAACTAACCAGCCAGAAGAAGGAATTGAAGAAGAAAACGCACAATCCATGGGTAGTCCGTTGCAAGACCATCCAGGAGAAGAGGAATTGGCGGCAGTTCTGGCCAATATGGGAGAATACGGCCAAGCCTCCAGTCCAGGAGGCATCCTTGACGATCCCGCAGAAGAAGAATTACCTAAGGAAGGGCATGCAGAAGAGGCAGGGGAAGAAAACCTGCCTGGCTATGGTAATGAAGCAGAAGACATCAATTCGGGACAATCTATCCCCAGGGCGCCGGAAGATGTTCCAGGAGAGGAAGAAGAAGTAAGATTGAAGGCCAAACCCTCTGCCGAGGCTAGGGAAATTGCAAAATTGAGGAAGAAGCACCAGAGGATGCTGGGCACGATAGCCAGACTTCGGCAACAAATTAGAATGTTGAAAGCCAGTCTGAGAATACAAAAAACTGCAAGGCAAAGGAAAAGGACCACAGCAGCAAGAACCCCGAGGGTTAGGGTTCGTTTTGATGGACGAAACCCCATTAGGAGGCCTACTGTTGAGGAACAGTCCGCTGTTCCGAATGATAATGAGGAACAGGGTGCTGTTCCAATAGAAACTGTTGTTCCATCTGGCCCAGAGGAACAAATGGATATTCCAATGGAACAGCAAGAGGCTCCGGTGGTAGGAAGACCGCAGCAACCCTTTGTTCGCATTAAAAAGGAAACAGATAACAAAGAGGTTCAAACAGAAGCACCCCCCTCGGGTGTAATTCGGGTCCAAAATTCCAAACAACGCAATAGGAAGGTCCAGGTTAAACTTCCAGCTTCTACGGCTCTCTGGAAGAAAGACCCGAAAACCAGAACCTTGCATAAAATGATGAAGGAAGCCCAGCAGGAGGCCGAGCAGTTGCGAGAACAGACGGTCCCCAAGGAAAGATACGAGGAGCTCCAACAGCAACTTCGAAACATCAGTCAGTCTGAGAGCCAGGCCTTTGAAGGATGGCAGAAGGAGCAGGAAAAGGTTGCTAAGGTAACTCGTCAACTAGATAGTGTTGTTAAGCAGATGGACACCTTGTGTTCCTTGTATACTGATGTTTTGACTTGTAGAGCCCCTGCTAAAAATTATGCTTTGTTTTTACTTGAACGTTATTTGAGATTAAAAATAAAAGCTGTTAGAGCAGGAGCACCCATCCATATCAACACTGCTAATGATTTTATAGATTGCTGCAAGCACTATGGAGTTAAAGTTCAAAGGTTGTTATGTGAATTCTACCTGCACAATCTTGTCTTAGACCAGGAAACTGATTTGAATCCTGTCCCTTTCGTTGGCGATATACAATTTCAAGCCTTTATCTCATTTGGGGTGAATCAGTTAAAATGGCTTAAAGCTTACAACATCTTCCAGAGGCAAGAAAATAGTTTAGACCTTTGGGTACGAGCTGAACCTAGGGACCCAGCAGCATTATGGAGAGAGCATAGGAGTATGATGAGGATCCCAGGTATCATGAAGATATTAGGTCCCATGCATGGAGACTTGATCCGAAATGGTCTAGAGTATTTCCTGACTATTAAAGACCAGGCCTTCCATGCTGCAAAGTTTCGATACCGAACCTCTAACCCAAACATCCAGCTCAGGGAACCCTTTAACTTTGAGAATTTTGAATTGGCTGCCAGTCGATTGAGTCTCTATGGGGAACGGATTCTGTGAGCAGGACCATTTTGGTTGGGGTATCGGTTTCGCAGCCCAATTGTTTGGCATCCTGCACCTGGATATCAGGCTCTATATGAGATGCCTGCAAATCAGTTAGACCAGTTCTTTGACCATCTAGTTACTAATCATGGTTGTCGGCCTCTTCGTGAGATCCCTTCTCCGGCCTACTCTCTCACAGCCCTGCATGTCAATTACAACGTTTTCATGAGGACATGAAACAGGGTAAGCAGGGGGGTGTGTGGAGCACCTGGAAGGTATGCTTTTTGATAAGTAATCTAGTGGTTTTTCAATACTATTTCTAATCTTTTCTGCATTATGAGCCTAAAAATATAAGGGTTTTGGTAAATTGGGTGAAAATGGACAAACAAAGCTCAATCACTAATAATCGATGTTTTCTATGCAGAAGGACGCGGAAATAGGGAATTATCGAGTAAAAACAAGAAGCGCAAAGAAAGTAACTGCTGCCCCGTCGACAGGGAACCGGATGCGGACAAGATCAAGTAAAATTGGAGCCGAATAATCCAGGAAAAGAACGCAGGATATCGTGACGGAGAACGCAAGAAGGAAAGAGGAGACCTGAACGATTAGCGAATCCCTCAGGGTCTTCGATCCTGTGGGATCGCTGCTTTAAGCTTATCTTTTGTATCTAGACATCTCCGTCATTTCTGTTATATAAAGGTACCACGCCATCGAGCGTGGGGGACGACTGTTATTATAATTATAAACTCAGAACGATTTTGATCACTAAGCTTTTGTAAGATCTGATTTTGTATACTTTTGTTAATGCAATCAATATAAAGGACTTGGCGTTCACTTCGTTTCTACATCTGAAGTAACTCTAAGCAGTGTACCATCGTAGCCAAGGGCCCAGCTCTGACGGTCACTTGCTGTTGTATCATATGGTGATTTGTGTGGTTTGCTTATTTCTTTTATTACAGTAATCCGATATATCTTTGCTATGATAGACTATGCTTCTTAATTAGTATTTGAATCTGAATAAGTTCTTTAATTCACGTCTCTGTATTACACAAACTGAATCTATTCGAATTGCATCCATTTCTACAGCAAGTTATTGGTATGAATGTTATCATTATTGGATTCATATGAAATAAGTATTTGTGAGGCTTGAAGATAATATCATTTCGTTCAGAAACATAGTCACATCATACATTACTCTCGGATCGCTGCAGTAGTATAGACCGTGTACATACTTCGGGGTTTGCTGTTCCATTTGGATTTGTTGTTCCATTTGGAGTCGTTGTTCCATTTGGGTTTGTTGTTCCATTTGGGTTGCTGTTCCATTTGGTTTGTTGTTCCATTTTATATGATTGACGTTTCCTGTTTATGATAGTTTGCTGTTCCATTTCATTACTACTGTTCCATTTCATTACTGCTGTTCCATTTTACTGAATTGCTGTTCCATTTTACTTTCGCTAATCTGCCTTTATTGCTTTTGCGTGATAGCAGGCCTAAGGCTGTCGTGAGCCCAGCAAGACGCTGCCTAGCTCCCTGACCTATAAGCCCATGCTTTGGTTTTCTTTCTTTATCAGTTTCTAAAGGGAAGGGTTATTGGTTCCGTACCCTTGACTGATCATCTGCCTTGTGTGATTTCATTTTCTGAATTGGTTTAGTTACAGCTTAGTGTTTGTTTCCTTTCAAGTCATTCGAACGCTATACTACCGAGCACTACTTGGACAGAACAGCCTCGGATTGAGTTACTCCTTGAAAGAACAAAACGATCCGGATTGACTTAATAATGTGGAATAATTGGTGGTGTGAGAGACCCTAGTTATCGCTCTACAATAAGTAGGGGCAGCCTTGAAATTGTACTTTATACCTGGGGGCATGCAAACCTTTTGGAGTGCAAGCTAGGAGCGGTTATTTATCTGTTTTTGGGATTAGCCGTTTCCGAACTTGCATAAAGAAAGGATGAGAGGGAGCATAGCTTATGTGAGGCGCAAGCTCTATAAAAATTGGGATCTCACAGGAGACATTTCTTATCTTATGACTGGTATATCGAGCAGTTTTACCGCGGAATTTATGCTCGTTAAAAAATAGAAAAGCGAGATCCGAGCAGTTTTAGCACATAGTTCATGCTCGTTAAAAAATAAACATAAGATCGAGCAGTTTTACCGTGGAATTTATGCTCGTTAAAAAATAGAAAAGCGTGAGCAAGAGTTACCTCCAGAGTTTAAGCTCATTAAAAAATGAACCTATTCCGGTAAATAACCATTGTGATCATAAATTTATTAGCCATAAAAAGCCTTGGTCGTGTTTTCACCTGCCACCTCCATTCCATTTGGCCGATCGTTCACCCCCATATGATTGTTTGCCCATTTTGAGGAACAGCTGCGAAGAGTGATTTCACTTAGCCATCCTTGTGACACTGCCGTGATTGGAAAATTCCAACCTGTACCTGGAATCTGCTGCTATCCCTGTTTATCACTCGTTCCTCAAAAGACGAGTCTTCTTTGAGCTCTTTTCTCCTGACTCGTAAAATATGAAAAGTTTGCCGAGTTTTGGCCTTCCAGCTCGTTAAAGTGACCGGAAGAGCTATCCTTCCTCTAGATTTTAATCTTTTTGGACCCGAGGGATTATTACACAAAAAGGTCGAGCGCTTGTTTTATTCGGCTCGTTAAAGTAATCGAAAACTCATCCCTTCTGTATTGTTTTATACTTTTTCGGACTTAAGGGATTAGATGACGAAAAAGGAATTTTGGAGTTAACTTTCTGTACCTTTTCAGACTCTCTAAAAATGAAAAGGATCGAGTTGTCTTTGTCGCTAGACTCGTTAAAATGATTAAATAGCGACAAACTTGTCTTTAGACGAGAACGAGTTTCCCTATCGCTAGGCTCGTTAAAACATAGCGATGGGCTTGCCCAAAGGGCAAGTTATAGAACAAGCATATGTTATCCTCCTCAAGCTTGACAAAAATAAAGAGGTACTAGTCAGGAATGACTGGGGAAAAATTGGGAGAACCTCAAAGCTTTAATGGTAGCAAGTCGCTCTTGAACATGACACTTTGTCCTCCGTATCACATCGGGTTGGGTTGTTTCATTCACCGGTCTCATCACCATGGTCCTCGCCAAACCATCCACATTTGGGGTAATGCTACCGATCCATCACATCAGTGTCGTTATATGTTCAAGATATGTTGTTCAGAAAGAGTCAACCGTGTCCCATCCACTGCCATACATTATCCTTCATCCACCCATGATCGCCACCCTGAATCATATCTCACAGATTGTTTTCACCTCCACTAAAATCATTAGCTCCGTTCCGTGTCACTGATGTGGGATTCATTAAGGCCCTTCTTTGACGGATCGCTTCTTGTCGACTTCAGCTCATTATCCAAGAAGTTTATCTAGGAACACCCCCCTCAGTACTTTGAAGCTTGCATGCCTCAATGGCAAGTTTCTCACTTCCGGCGACAGGTATACATCAATGACCTTTGACCAGAAGATTTTGCGTAGTGTTCAACGCCAAGTCCTTTATTCACACCACGTGAATTGTACTGCAGTACCTTGAGGGTCATTATCATTATCGGTGATTCCTCTCGCGCTTGTTAATGGTTTACATTATTGACCGGTAATCAAAAGATGTCTTTCCATGTTCGACTTCAGCGCAATTCTCACATGGATCGACTTGTACTTAGAGTGAAGATCGAACGAGTTTGAAGACCCCGGATCTAGTTTCATCCATCCAGGCTACGATATATATTCAGGAAACATAAAGACATTTGACATGTACATCATTGCAGCAGATGATCATCCTACTCAAAGGATGATAATTTCAGCAGAGAATTATCAGTCTACCATCAGACGATCGTCTGTTATATGTACCCAAATGAATTTATAAAGCTGAGCATGGGAATGCCCGCCTCAGCTAGATCATGAAAGTAGAATAAAAAATAATGTATTGTATTGTATTTTATTACAGGTCACCTATCAGCGATTGAATGAACTTCGGATCCTCCTGATAAAGCATTTCACCCGATAAACAACCTCATACTTTAGGGGGCAACTGTTATAGACATTTTTGTGCCTTACGGCATGAAGCATGAAATTTCAATAATCTGAGGGATCCAAAGTCCCTAAACATGTTGTTCCTACCCCTAGAGGAACAAGGTCAGCAAACCACAGCACTAAATATCAGTTCTTCGCCTGAAAACACTCAAAAACAAGCTAATTCTGGATCATGTCAACTGCTCCACTGAGCATCTGCGCTGAATGTCAACTGCTCCACTCTGTACCTGCGCTGAATGTCAACTCCAATGAGGGCTACCTGCGCTGGGCGAGATTGGCCAAGTGGCACAGTCATTCCTCAAGGTGTCAAATGCCCAGGAAGCTTCCAAAATGACACTTGGATCAGGGAATTCACCTTGTGATGAGTAAGAGGATCTAGATCTCCAAGTGGAAGCAAGAAACTCCAAGTGGACTCAAGAACTGAAGAATAACTGAAGTGGGAGAGGACACTAGTCAGCTTCATGCCAACCTCAAGCTGACTCATCCTTTCTCCAAAACTCCTATATATAGAGCTCTCTCATGAGGTCTAAGGAGGCTGGAATCTTGTGAATGTAAGGAAGTGTTGTTGGTTTGAGTATAGAACTATTGGGTGATTGCTTTGAAGGAGGTGAAGAGGAGATTTATTTCTGCTGGGAGGTGTTGCTGGATTGGGCCTCTTATGGTTGTAACACTCTCAGAACTTTACTTCTTCCATTAATAAAGCATTTTAGGTTCTTATATATGCATGTGTCTCAATGGTGTATTGATGCTTGTATATTTGATTTATTCTAATCCTTGAATGAATTATGGATGTATGCTTCTTGTAGTTTCCCTTTCTTGTGCTTTTGCAGGATCTTTGTGTAGCTGGGCCAGTGAAAGAGCAAGGAGCTGGGAGCAAGCAGCAAAGAGGGAAGATTGGATCAATCATTAGCGGAAGATAACGGTTAGTGGATCTCTTTCTCCTCTCTCTTACATCTCATAAAGAAGTAATCTTGAATAGCTTTGCATTCGGTTGTTGCTGAGGTACTATCACCCTTAGAGTGGGATAGGGTCATTCCGTATTGGATACTTTTCCCAACAACAAATCCCTAGTGTCCAACCATGAAAATGACTTAGAAAATACATTATATAGACTAGCCCAACCCATTCCCTTGCCTCTACGGGTCGAGCTCATCATTCTAGGAGCTGTTTGAACTAATTCTAAACAAGGAACTGAAATCTAGGTAGTCAAACAACTTACCCCTATATGCTAGGAAACTGATTCATTCATTTAATTTTCACCTTTTTGTGAATGAATCCTCTAGAACAAATAAAAATGTACCAAAATTACATCATGGTTATGAAATTACATCATGGTGGGTCAAGAGTTGCATCAAAATGCAAAACTGGTCAAAACTGGGCGAATTTTTGAGTTGTACAGTGAAAAACAGGCCAAAAGTCTATATGCGTCACACATGATTCTCTATGCGTCTCGCCACTTTGGAGCTAATTTTTAGGAACTTCTTGAAGTCCAAATTGCACCCAAGTATGATTGTTGGAAATACCTGCCTGTCTACTTTCCAACCCAAGTGGAATTTCTGAATTTGGATTTCATTTGCCCCTCCAAAACTTCAATCTCCCAAGACTGCTTCATGTGTGTCAAAATAGGGGCAGTGAGGTCATTTTTTGAGTGTTTTTTGACCTTTTGAGGGCTCAAAACCTCCTCAAATTTCTTGTCCATGGACAAGAAAGCATAAATTTTGATGAAAAATCCAAAAATGCAAACTTTTTGTGATTTGGGGCCCTCTAGCAAAAGTGCGCGCCATGTGGCGCAGCGCATCGGGAGAAAAACCCTGTTTTTTGTGCAAAAATTTGTCAAAATGCCAAAAATGCCCCAAATTTCTTGAAATTTGGGCCAGAGCTTCTCCATCAAGTGTCATGCTGGGCTAAAGAGGCTTCGGCCAATATCCGAAGACGATCATGCTCTTTTTGCCTCTTTTGTCTTTATCTTGAACCTGTGGTGCTGATGGCTCAAACTGTGTTGGACTGCCTTTGATGATAGTTTAACCTCTGCCACCAAGGGAAAACAGTGAAAAGAGGAACTATAAGAGGAGGGAAAAATAGTGAGGGATTAGGGACTGTTGGGATAGATTTAGTTAGGGAAATATGGGAAGTTTTGCATAGGGTTAGGGTTTGGGGATTTTACATTAGGAAATTAGGGAAAGGAAACTTGGGATAAGGAATTGATGAGCTTAGGGAGATAGGGAAACTTAGGGGATGATGAAAACCAGGGACAAATGGGATGAGGGGATGAATTTGGTGACAAAACAATGACTTTGAAACCCTAGCAGCAAGTTTCCTTGAGGTAATTTAAGGGTAGGGTTTGATTATTTTACACAAGCACTTATGGAACACACACCATCAACAACCATTACTCTTGGATGAAAAACCATGAATGAGGATCAACCTACTTGTATCAATGTGAATTTAGGTGATTTTGGAGTGAATTTATAATTTTCATGCTTCCTGGCTGTATGCACCGTGCCTTCCCTATGCGTCGCGCCAGTGTAAATTTACACTGGAAATTTGAGCCAAATGCGCGGCGCCACCTGCCCTATGCGTAGCACTTTTTCCAGAAGACTTTTGGAGGCCTTCCTGGTGTCCAAATTGGGCACATGATAGCTCGTTGGAAATTTAATTGAGTCTAATTTCCAACCCAACTGGAATTTTTCAATTTGGAGTTCATTTTCCTTGTCAAAAATCAAATCTCCCAAGACTGGTCAAAATGTGCCAAATGAGACTGCCTAAAGGCAAAGTACTGTTGTATTCAACTTTTGAAGGTGTTCCTCAACTCCAAATTGAGCTCATGATAGCTCATTGGAAATATCTTCTTGTCTAGTTATCCTTTGACTCATCAAACAAGTCATTTGGCCAACCAAGCTAGGAGAAAACTTGATTTTCCCAAGGTCACTTCAGAGGTGCATCAATTCTCCCGAGGCAATTGTATTTTTGACATTTCTTTAAAACCATGACACCTGTGTAAAAAGTGAAGGATTTTTTTTCTTCCTTGGCCTATTGTGGACAAAAACCTCTCCTATTTTTCCCAAATTCATCTTTTATTGCTAAAAAACATCATTGGAGTAAAACCTATCCCGATGTGTGGAACAGGGGATTTGTCGAAATGAAGCGAAATGAAGGGGATAAAGGGATTTTAAATTCTTGAGAAAATTTTTGGAAGTAGGGAGGGATGTTAAGAAGTAGGAGAAAGGGGAATCTTAGAAATTGAGTGAGGGGAAGGGGTCCAAAAGGGCAAATCACAGGCCTAGCCTAGAAAATAGGGTTTGTAGCAAGAAACTAGGGTTTGTGGAAAAATGAGGAATTTGGGGGATCTGAGTGATCGGAAGTGTTTAATAAGGTACATTAAGGATAAGGGAAGGTTCATGAACATCAGGATACAAGTTTTTCAAATTTTGACCATCCAAGAGAAATTAGCTTCAAAACCCTAAGAGAGGGAAATGAACCTTGCCTTGGCACAACTGAAGCATGAACAAGGTGTAAAATGACCCAGTGGAACTTGACATGATGATGACAACCCTCTGAATGATAGCACAATCATCTAAATGGTGACATGGACTAAAATTTGGACAACTTTGGAAGGAGTAAAAGCAAACCCTAGACCTAATACCTAGTGACCAAATTTTACTTGAAGACTCACTGAAATGACAAAATTTGACCTTGAAACCTTAAAATCACTTTGTAAGAGCATGTTTGATCATTGGAGGAAGGCTGCAAAGACTGGCACTAACAACTTTTTTGGATCTGAGCTAGTTTTGTGTGTAACAGGTGGAGATAGTACTGAGTACTTGTGAGGAGTATTATACTATGTATTTTTGCATGTTCTCAATCATTATAATATACAGATAATGTGGGGTTTTCAGCTGTATGTTTTCCCCGGGTTACATACTGTGTTAATGTGTGTGTGCGATTGGTGTTTCATTGATTTTAATGCTGTTAAATTGATGATCAACGTAGAGGAGATTATGTATTGTGCATGTATTCCGTAATAGTGTATAATCGGGATAATCTCTATGAATAAGTGTTTATTCAAAATTTCTACATGGTATCGGAGTTGTTGATCATCAGATCTATTATTCAGAAAGTGTTTACATCTTATTTCTTCAGGCAGAATCTGTAATCGAGCCAGGTAGCCTCTGGATTCATCCTTCCTTTGGAAGGTGAGATATCAGTAAAAGCCCATACAGTAAATCTCTGTACGAGAAATACTTTGTTCTCACGAATTCTAGATCAGAGGCGATTGAGTTTGGAGCTGGTGGAATTCGAATTTGCAGCAGTGTTTTCTTGGTCTCAACGTGGCAATGTCTTTCAACGGAATGCGATTGGAGTATTCTCTTGAGGGCAGCTCGAACTATATTGCATGGAAGGACAGGACGGAGGCGGTGTTAGATGATAATGGGTTGAAGGAGTTCATAGAGGCTAAGGTCCCAAAGCCTACTGATACTACGCAGGTTGATGCTTGGCAAAAGAAGACAACAAAGTGTCAAAGGATTTTGTTTGAGGGCGTGAAGGATCACATTATGTCCAGCCTGCATGGAAAGGCTTCTCCATACTTGATCTGGAAAGCATTGACAGGTCTATTCCAAAGCAAGAGCGATCAGAGGAAGCTAGCACTCAAGGATAAACTCAGAAACATCAAATGTAAGAAGGGAGACAGTATGCCCAAGTATCTCACGAAGTTCACTCATTGCAGAGATGAGCTGGGAAGTGTGGGGGTGACTGACGATGATGAGGACTTGGTGAGCTTGCCTCTCCTTGGTCTTCCAAAGAGTTGTCATTCCTATCAGAACTCTGTCAATGGTCGGGAGAAATTGCCAGGATGGGAGAGACTTTGGTCAGATCTTGTGTAGGAGGAGATCAGGCAGAATACCAGGTACGGATCTTCATCAAAGGGAACTAATGAAGAGAATTGCGCTTTGGCTACCAAAGCAAAGAAGGGGAAGAACAAGAAAGCTTCTCAGTCTTGTGTGAAAGGCAAGAAGCAGGACATGTCCAAGGTGAAGTGCTTTCACTGTCACCAGCACGGACACTATGCCACTAATTGTCTGCAGGAGAAGAAGAACAAGCAAGCTGCTGGATCTGCAGTAGGAGAGGCTCTAGCCTTGTAGTTTGAGCTTGATTTTTCATTGATCGCATGCTTGGTTTCAAGTGTGATGGGATCTGTGTGGTTCTTGGATAGTGGTGCATCTTTTCACATGACAGGAGATCGAGATTTTTTTCTGATCTAGAGGAGAAAGATCTTGGAGTGCACATCGAGATGGGCGATGATGGTAGATACAGTGCAACCGGTATAGATACCATTTCCTTTGAGAGTGAGTCTGGTAAACCATTTTTATTGAAGGAAGTGATGCATGTTCCAGGATTTAAGAAGAATCTTATCTCTGTGGTGATGTTAGAAGACAAGGGATATGATGTTGTTTTTAGCGAGGGAAAGGCTTTCCTGCACAGCAAGACAACTGGAGAAACCTGGAAGATAGGGGTTTGAGTGAGGAACCTTTATCAGTTGCATGTAGATGGTTTCACAACAATGGCATGCAAGGCAGAAGGATTGGTGAGTCAGGATGATGGCGAGTTGTGGCACAGGAGATTGGGTCACCTTCACCATGGAGCCTTGAAGATACTGCAGCAAATCACTACAGGGCTTCCTAAAGGCACTCTTGCGCAGTTAGATAGGTGCCACGGGCGTACTTTGGGAAAGTTTATGAAAGCCACCTTTCACGAGAAGGATAGTCGCACCACGACGATCCTTGAGAGAATTCACACAGACGTGTGTGGACCTTTATCAGTAGCTTTGACAACAAAACACAGGTATTATGTGATCTTTGTTGATGATTTCTCTCGTAAGTGTTGGATCTTCTTCATGTAGAAGAAGAGCGAGACATACTCAAAGTTATGTGAGTTCAAAGCACTGGTCGAGAAGGAGTCGGGGAAGAAGGTGAAGGCTCTTAGAAAAGTGATAATGGTGGTGAATACATCTCTAGCGAGTTCAAGGATTTCTGCAGTGGAGAAGGGATTTGAAGAGAGCTCATAGCTCCCCATAACCCATAGCAAAATAGGGTTGCTGAGCGAAAGAACAAAACGATCGTGGGTGTTGCACGGGCGATGTTGCATGATCAGGGCCTACCCCTTCACTTGTGGGAGAAAGCATGCAATATTGTAGTATATGTGTAGAACCATTGTCCGCACAGGATACTTGGCATGAGTACACCTGAGGAGGCTTATTTTGGTAAGAAGCCTGATCTTTCTCATTTGAGGATCTTTGGTGCTAACGTTTACATGCATGTGATGAAGGATGCCAAGAAGAAGTTGGAGCCGACCGTAGAGGTTGGGATATTTGTGGGGTACACTGATACGCCCCACAACTATCGTGTGTATTTTGTAGACAGTGGTAAGACTGTTGTGCGACGAGATATAAAATTTCAGGAGGAGAAAGCCATGAAGTGTTCACTTGAGAGGGAGCCACACTTGCACGCAGATGAGGAGCTATTAGTTCCTAAATATGAGCTTCAGGACGTGGATTAGCCACAGGACAAAGTTCATGGAGTGGAAGAGACCACTCATGCAGCGCCAACCATTAGAGGGCGAAAGTGCTTGACAGAAGCTGAGCGAATGGCTCAAGATGCAGGACCACCTACAACCCAACGCAGGCAAAGACAGTCACCTGATCGGTACAATGGATACATGGCTCTTGTGAGAAAATGTGTTGTGACTAAGACATCCTCTTTCGAGGAAGTTGTGGAGGATCCCGCATGGGTAGACGCCATGATGGAAGAGTATGATTCGATTGTCAGAAACAGTGCATGGGAGATTGTTCCTAGACCGGAAGGGAAATCAGTGGTGGGTTCAAGATGGATCTACAAAGTTAAGTAGGAGGTTGACGGGAGTGTGGAGAAGTACAAGGCAAGATTTGTTGCCAGAGGCTTTTCACAGATAGAGGGGATTGATTATGAGGAGACCTTTGCACCTGTCACAAGGTATTCTTCCATACGGACTATTCTTGCTCTCTCAGCGTAGATGGGGTGGCACATTCATCAGATGGATGTGAAGACTGTGTTCCTCAATGGAGTCATTGAGGAGGAGGTGTACATAGAGCAGCCCGAAGGTTTCGAGATCTTCAGCAGCGAGTCACATGTGTGCAGGCTCAAGAGAGCGTTGTATGGGTTGAAACAAGTACCATGTGATTGGTACACACGGATAGACAGCTATTTCATGGACTTGGATTCTCCAAGAGTGAGGCGGATCCTAACCTATACCAAATTGTGGTGGAGGGTAAGTTGCTTATAATTGTACTTTATGTAGATGATTTGATTCTAGCGGGTGATGAGCTGTTGATACTTTCATGCAAGGATGATCTTTCTAAGGATTTTGAGATGAAGGACTTGGGCCTCCTTCATTATTTCCTAGGATTGGAAATTTGGTAGCGCAATGATGGACTATTTGTTTCTCAGGGTAAGTATGCTCGGGAGATACTGGAGAAGTTCAACATGTATGGCTGCAAGCCTATTGATACTCCTCATCCTGGAGGTTGGAGGAAGGAGGATGCCACTTCAGCAGAAGAAGTGGATGCCACTGTTTATCGACAATTAGTGGGGTCGCTTATGTATCCGGTCAATACACGACCCAATACATATCTGGTTAAGCCAACCAAGCTCTTCTGGAAGGCAGGCAAGCATGTATTGCGTTATTTGAGAGGCACATGAGGATATGGATTTTGGTACAGACAGGAGGATGAGGTGAAGCTATGTGGCTTCACGGATGCAGATTGGGCAGGGAGCCCAACGGACAAAAAGAGCACATCAGGAGGGATCTTCAGTATTGGGTCAAAAGCAGTTTCTTGGTACAGCAGGAAGTAGAGATCCGTGGCACTCAGTTCAGCAGAGGCCGAGTATATGGCAGCAAGTTTGGCTGCATGCGAGGCTATATGGATGAGGAAGATTCTGGTCGGGTTGTTTGGTTCTTACTTGGAGCCTACTGTGATTTACTGTGATAACCAGAGTTGCATTAAACTCTCGGCTAATCCTGTATTTCATGATAGATCTAAGCACATTGACATCAGGTACCATCATATCAGAGATTGTGTGCAGCGGAGAATCATGTTACTTTCATACATTCCAACGGAGAATCAGGGTGCTGATATCTTGACGAAGGCACTCACCAGGAGCAAATTCGAATACCACAGAGGCAGGATAGGGGTTGCTAATAATCCATATCTTGTTGAGAGGGAGAATTGAGAATGCAACAAGATGATGGAGCTTAGTGGAAAGAAGTCACCTTCACTAAGTGGGCCCGCAGGCTATTTTTGGCGCAAAGTCTATTTTTAGACATATGGATCATGGTATATGAGTTACAGTATGTTATTTGTGGATGATTGGTCATGTTGGTAAAACTAGATGGACTTCTATTTTTAGACATATAGGCAGGTTTCTATTTTTAGACTTCAAGGCTAAAAATAGAGCAGTCAAATATTATTGTCTCATAATAAAATTTGGACTATAAACAATATCTTATCCTCTTAGAGCACTTCAGTTTGAGCTACAGATGTGACACATGTAGCTATCATAAGGAAATACACTTTCTTTGTGGGTCATTTGAGCTATTGCATGCAGGACTTCAGTTAGAACTCAAGCAGTTGAGTTTGGTGGAGTTGGATGTGGAGTTGATGGAGTTGTGTTCAGTTTGACTTGGTTAAACTAGTTGTATTTAGTCTAACTGCAAATAGACTAGTGATGAGTTGTGTGAATTAATTGTTAAACTAATTCACTAATTATTAACTCATAAAGAAACTAAAGAATACATCATTTAACTCAGTTGCATGTCAGTGCATGTACAGTTCAGTGGAGACAGGTGTTAGAGGTTGAGATTGCTATCAGTTGTGACTATAGTTGTGCATGAGATCTTGCACAATCAAAGGGATTGAGTTATGCCAATGAGGACTGCGCAGTGTGGGCCAATACAAGCAAATTATAGCTTGTGCTCACGTGATTTTCACCAAGCATTGTGCAGTGGAGGCAGGCAAAGCAGCGGAGGAGATTTGAACCTATGACTTGTTTGGATCTGAGCTAGTTTTGTGTGTAACAAGTGGAGATAGTACTGAGTACTTGTGAGGAGTATTGTACTATGTATTGTTACATGTTCTCAATCATTATAATATACAGATAGTGTGGGGTTTTCATCTGTATGCTTTCCCGGGGTTACATACTGTGTTAATGTGTGCATGCAATTGATGTTTCATTGTTTTTAATGCTGCTAAATTGATGATCAATGTAGAGGAGATTATGTATTGTGCATGTATTCCGCAATATTGTATAATCAGGATAATCTCTGTGAATAAGTGTCTATTACTCAAAATTTCTACATTGTAGTATGATAATATGGATGTAGCTGATCTATTCCTATTTTCATGAAAATAATTTGAAGACTTGCATGTAGGAAATTTGAAAGGTTGCATGCAAAGAATTTGAAAAGTTGCATGTAAGGAAATGGAAAAGTGGCATGTTTTTAGTTATTATGTTACAAGTGGAATAAGTGCAATGTTTTTGACTTAGTATCATATAAATGTATGAGAAATAAAATTCAATTTCTTTTCAAGTGTGGTTAAATTTAGTAGAACTTTGGAGATCCCATTTCCATAATTGGACATTGGATATCGATCGGTTATAGTAGCTTCCTCCTTCTACCTTAGTGTGTGGACCATGGATAGTAAGGGGGTATTGTTATAGGTTTTCAGTGTTGGTGAATGCTGATTTCAAATTAATAGACATGATGTCTTGATTTTTGGAACATGTGAGTGAATGTCTAATATATGTTGCTTACATGTTGATTTCATGATACCTACTTACATCCTTGTATGTTAGGTTAACTTTTTTAATATTTTGATTACATATATCAATCTTGCAATTTGATTACAATAATTGATCGCTTATGTTCAACTACATGTGTTTACGTGTAGGTGTAGTTGATTTGGCATTGCTTATGCATATTGTTGGTTGCATGTGCCAATGTGTACGGTGTAGTAACGGTTGTTGTTATGCATGTATG
Organism: Pinus tabuliformis; assembly: GCA_031772625.1. Taxonomy (NCBI): domain Eukaryota; kingdom Viridiplantae; phylum Streptophyta; class Pinopsida; order Pinales; family Pinaceae; genus Pinus; species Pinus tabuliformis. The sequence continues at coordinate 1,467,380,124 of CM062818.1, forward strand.
GTCGTGACTATGATTATGCATGTATAGTAGGTCAAACATTCCTTGTGAATTCATTGTATGCAATTTAGGTCATCATGATGCTATTGGTTGTTATGATGCTAATGAACTAATTGAGATAGAGCAAGCAATGCAGATCATCATAATGAGGTTGCAGCATTAGAATTTGGGATAAGATCATATCATCATATAGGTAGTGTATGTTTAGCATGCAGGTATGTAAGTTAAGGATTATTATATCCATTAGGGTTATATACATTAGGTTTTTGAACATGTATTTGATGCTATGGTTACATTCATGATAGATTTTATATGATTAGTGTGATTATATGCACATGTGTCAGATAGTCAAGAATGATATAACTTGTAGTTGTATGCATTGCTATTGTTGTTTTATATTTGATAACTTGATGATTATGTTGTATGATGTTGAGTAGTATGATATATAACTTACTATTGCTATGTGCTATTAAATTTATGATTAGAATCATTTCATTGAGATATTGATGTTATAATTTGGATTGGTCATATGCGTGATGGTTATGTTCATTTCCTTGAATATCTTTATGTTATATATATTGTGTTAACCTAGTTTGACCTATGCAGATGGTTATGGTTGCGATATTCACATATGAACTGACATATTTGTGAGATGGTGTCATACTAATCTAGATTGACTTTGCATATGTGTATGAGTTTACGATGTGAACATGTTAGTTAGATATTGTTATGGATATCATGATCTTATGAGTGCTTGAGTTGATGTGTTGTAAAGTTATATCGTGCTAGCTAGATTGATTGTGTAGATCATAAGATCACCTCCCCTGAGATACATTAAGGTATCAGTTGCTTATGTCATATATTTGGTGCTTGACTGTTTCATCTAGTTGATTTATTTAACATGGTATGAATGTTTGATGAATTGCATAGTATGAGTATGTGTTCAAATGATCTTGTTTTAAGATGATTATACTAAAATATATGCATTGAGACAGTTGGTATGTACTTGAGTATAGTAGGTGATAGTTGTAGTATTATGAGTGATGACTATGAGTTGACTATGTATTATGACATGATTGCTATTCTTGGTAACAATTGATTTCAAAGTAATAGATATGATTGTCTTGATATTTGGAACACGTGGTTGACATGTGTGAGCAGTTGTAGGGTAACATTCTTGGTATTAGCATGACAAGGTAATAGTTGATGTGTCTATATAACTAATAGTTGGGTGGTGTGACAACATATAGTAAGCCTCGATTCCAACAAGGTAAAAAGGTAAAAGAAAGGAATTGGGCAAGAATTCCTTTGGCTATGTTTGGAAACCCTAATTTCGAAGGAATGAGTGCTTTGCACATAGGAAGTCTTCTTAACCTTGATTTTGTTTGACATTATGTGGATATGTGCTATATTCATGAACATGCACTTCACATGTATATTAGCTAGTATTTAGCTATAGGTGGATCTGTTAAAGGATTGGAGTCCCTTGACAGATGGTGTGGATTTGTTCAGTTGCAAGCAGCGTGCTTGGCATAATAAGATGAGGTAAATAGTGTATTATTATGCTTAATTATACATTAACAATTATGTGTTTATGGTAGCATGATGCAGGGACTTGCATGGCAAGATAGGTTGCCATGAAATCTTGAAGATGGTTTAGGTTGAGCTTTCCTTGGGAACCATGGGGATTGAGTCATGGTGTCATTCTTTTGCTTTTGGTCTTTTGAGCTTGATTGCAGGTTTGTTTATGTCTAGTGCAAGGCCTTGCCACTTTGTTGTAGCGTCATATTGTTATGGGATTTCGTGGTCTTCATCTTGGTTTTTTCTTGTCTTCTCTTTTATTGTTTTGAGTCTTGGAAATTGGTTGGGAAAGATGAAATTTGATGGAAATCGGGAGAGATGTGTGGTACCCAACTTATGATATAAGACCCAGATAAATATTTGTGCATGAGTAAGCGTAGCGGAAGGTAAGACTATGAAAATTGGTTGGATTAGTTAGGTACATTGTGGTAAATGGACAGTAACAGTGTAGACATAAGAAATGTAACCAGAAATGGTAAAGCAAATGGATCAAAGGTGTCATATACATTCACTACGTTGGGAACTATTACTCTCAATGCTTGTGCATAAATAAGGAAGTTCTCTTAACCTAGACTTTATGTTATGGGGTAACTATTTTATGATCATGATTATGTTGAATTTTATATATGTATACATGTATGTATGTATGTCGTTCTCTGACAGGATCATGATTGTTTTATGCTAACATATATATATATATATATATATATATATATATATATATATATATATATATATATATATATATATATATATATATATATGTATGTATGTATGTATGTTACTATCTGACAGCGCTGTCAGAGATTATTCTTGTGGAGGAATTATTGCTTATGCAGGAGAACGACATGAAGAGGTTCCTGTTCTTATGAGGAATCAATTGGGAAGAGTAGTCACGAAAAATATACGAGGTCAGTATCATGTGGATATGAATTCATATTGTATACTTGTATTATGCCTATGTTTATGTTATGACAGGTAATATTGAAGGATACACTAGCAAATTGAAAGCAGTGTGGTTTGCGACATGCTAGGGTAAGCATAGATAAGACACGAGAAGCAAGGTTTCTTGGTAAGGACAGTATGGTTTTGGATGTGTGGTACTATTGTTGTGCATATATTGTATATGTAGTACATGTTTCATATATAATGTGTGCATATGCAGTGTTGTGTATACATAGCATGTGTACATGTTAATTATGCAATGTTATGTACATGATGGTACAAATAGGGTTGTGCAAATATTGCATATGGGGTGTTTTTTACATACTGTATTGTCTTCATGATGTATATGTGGTGTGTGTGCATATGGTGCTCTGTGTATGTTGGATATGTAGTGTTATGTACAAATGGTGCTATGTACATGTTGGATATGTAGTGCTATGTATCGTGGTGTTGCATGCATGTTGTGCATATGATGCGATGTACATATGGTGTTGTGTGCATGATTGTACAAGTGGTGTTGTGAGAATGTGGTGCAATGTACATGTTGTACATATGGTGTTATGAGCATGCAATGTTGTGTACATTTCGTGCATGTGATGCTATGCACATATGGTGTCACGTACACATCGTCCGTGTGGTACTGTGTACATGTGATATTGTGTACACATTGTATAGAGGAGTAGTGTACATGTGGCATTGTATACACATTGTGCAGGTGGTGCCATTTACATGTCATGTTGTACACACGTTGTGTAGGTATTGTGTTGTACCGGTGGTACTATGTGCATGTTGTATGTATGGTACTCATGTATGTGTGGTATTGTGTGCATTTCATTCATTCTATGTTATGGGCATCTGGTATTATGTATGTGCATCATGTAGTCATGGTATTGAATTGTGTGTACTCGTTGGAATGTGAGTGACTACATCGAAGGGGTGATCAGATTCTGAGGGACTGTGTAGCAAAGAAGGGAAAGTCACAGATGGATATTTTTTGGTCATTAACATTGCCAAATGGAATCAAATGCACATTAGGAATGCACCCTGGAACAATGAGTTGGTAACTATTCATTGAGAGGACAAGTGGCACGGGATTATAGCACTGGACATTGAATGGAGATTTGACTTTGTAGTGGATTATGGACTTCCTAAGAAGGAAGTGAATCATGGTACTACTTTGAGGATGGAGGTGTGAGGCTATGGATTCCCTTATTGATTGATATGGGTATTGTATCATTTATTTGTTGCTTAAGAAAATGTGTATATCTGTATACCATTCTAAATACCTTAATGAGCTATGTTATAAAGCTCTAGTATGCGATATGTTGTCATGTTGTAATGATGTTTTGGTTTTGAGAAGGTCTTTCATTTTAAATACTACAACAAGTTGTGTTATAAAGCTCCATGGGAAGTATGTTTTGTTTTCAGTAGTCATGTGGTTATATGTGTCATTGAACACCGAGGACAGTGTTCCCCCAAGGGGGAGGGTTCTGTAACAACCCTGGTGAAAATTCCATGTAAAAATATATAAATACCACAAATAATGGGACATGTATTCCAACCTGAATGGTGGGAAGGACATCCTAGTTGGTGTTCATTTGGTTGTTTATGGTTAAGGAAATTGGAAAAGGCAATGGCTAAGGCATTAAAGAGGCAAAATGACATTTTTGGCACGTTTATTTATGAAAATAATGGAAATTAGGATAAAAAGGAGGTGAAAGGTCATAGGTTGCATGTGAGGAGGAAAATGAAGGAAAATAATGGAAAATGAAGAAAATAGAGTTCCCATTAATAAAAATGCTTCTGAGGATCAGTTGGCAAGCTTCTTCCTTTCAGTGTGAATCTTTTGTCAGTTCAGTTTTGGGAGTTCGCTCATTATTCTCTCTCTCTCTCTCATACTCTTGGATACTTTGATTTTTCTTGGAGCACTCTTAGAGGGTGTGGCATACTTGGGTTCTTGGAGCAAGAAGAAAAAGGAAGAGCGAGAAAGCAGAAGAGGGCATCAATATCAGAAGCTACATCAGATTTCTTGTAGTTAGCAAGTTGCATGTATGGTTTCTCCACTAGTTTTGGCATGCGTGGCAAGTGCATGTGGTTTCTTGGTTATGATCTGTCATTGGGATGGAGGGTGGTCGGGATTGACAGTTGATTTCCTAGCCTTGCCATTTCTTGGATAGCCATGGTGACTGTGAGTTTACTTTCATTGCTTTGATTTTGTTGGTTCTCATGTTTCCTTAGCTTGGGTTGAGTTATTGGTCCTGGAAGCCCTGGTTGAGCAAACACTTTGGAAGCCCTATAACAACTTGGGTTGAGTTACTAGTCCTCAAAACCCTGGTTGAACAAACACTATGGAAGCCCTGTAACTGCTTGGGTTGAGTTACTAGTCCTGGAAGCCCTGGTTGGAAAAATTCTTTGGAAGTCCTTGATGGGTTGAGTTACAAGTTATAGAAGCCTTGGTTGGACAAATGCTCTAGAAGCCCTGTATAAATTGTGGGTTGAGTTACTAGTTTTGGAAGCCTTGGTTGTAAAAACTCTCCAAAAGCCCTGTCTAAGATGTGGGTTGAGTTACTATTTCTATAAGCCTTGGTTGGAAAAACACTCTAGAAGATCTGGAAGGCTTGGATGGAGACCAATCTAATGATGGTTTTTGGTGATGTCCGATCGTGAGGTGGAATCATTGTTTGATGGGTTGAGGTGGGTGACCTCTAGAAGCCCTGGATGGGTTTTGATTGGTGTGTTCTCTGAGATCCCACATTCATGCTTGGAATATGGCACAAGGGTGATTGGCTGAAGAGAGACTTGGCTCAGCGAATCTATGGTTGGGTGGAATGTGGTAGTCCCATCACCGGTTGGTTCATTGCATTTATTAATGAAAAAATTCATTCCCTTGATTTTCATGTGTAAATGTACTGATGTATATATGGATTTTGATGGCTGATATGTTTATTGTATTTATGTTCCTATTATGTGTTTATATACACATTTACCCTAGAAGGTGTTCCAACCTCTAAATGACTACTGCCCAATTTCTCAATAATATATGTAGATAATTGAGATGATTGATGTATCTTAGGTGAATTTGTTTACAAACAAGAGGTAATCTTAGGTCCTATAGATTCCATGTAAGGATCATGGTCCATGCAAATGGAACCAAAGCACCATTATTATTGTAATAACGAAGTATAACACCATTAATATGTCATGTGTCATGGAGAGGATTCGTGGCTATCCTTGGATTCCTACAGCCCTATTGTAGGGTATATGATAGCTACTAACACATGTGATCAGGTATACAACCTGAAAAAAACATACCTACTTCTCAAAACATCCAGTTAGGTTATGGCTATAAGTTTCACATTATTATGTACAAGGTATGGGTCATATGGTCTAGGAAATGTTTTTGGATTGAAAGCTAGATACTTAGGCCCTTAGACTTATTCTTTTAGGAATCTTGACCCATGCTTTAGGTCCCATAAAATATTAGATGCCCTATCAAGATAATTTTAATTATATCTGTGTGTGAAATATAGGAATATATTCTATCACTAATGTTCCTTGGGTTTGTCTAGATAGTAATAAGAATAAGGAATTAGGACTTAGTAATTCCAATTTAGGGTCATCGCCCATTCAAAGGGCTCAATAATAGCATTACTATGGGTAGGAATTTAGTAGAAGATAATTAATAGTTCATGTGTGGTGGTTTGAGAATTTATTACCATCCTTGGATGCCTACATGCTTCTTGTATGGCCTAAGGTAACTATTTCCTCCTATAACAATGTCTACGACCTCAACAACCATCTCTAGTGCTCAAAACATCCAAACAATGTTTATTTTATACCATGAAAGAAATTGACTTCAATGGGTAGTTAATAAATACATAATTAGGTTCTCAACATTTATGACACTATTTATGATAAATATTATTGGTAGCATTATGATTTCTCACTAGCACCTACATGCTTAAATTAATAGTTGGAAAATATAGCTAGGTTGGATCGGAATTCAAATATTATTTCCATATTTCAATATTGCATTATCATGTATGCATTTTTAAACGATGCACATTATTTACATATGGTATAATGTTTGTATTTCATATCTTCAAACCTCAACATTCCCTATATAACTTAACATTCTTATCAACATTAATCATTATATTTCATAGGAACTATATCTCATAACCTATACAAACCCTAACCACTTTAACACTTAACATAATCCATATGTTGCCCATAAACCCTAACCCTATAATTCCTATAAACCATAAGTTTTTACCACTAACTCCTAAAAGCTATAATCAATAATTATTGTAATTGTTCATCCTAAACATTTATAGAGAATATACCCTCCACAATGCATGAAACTTATAGTTCCTAAAACCTCTGATGCAAAATATGTATAAATCTTATCTCTATAACCTTTGATGTTATCCCTAACTCTATAATAAATCATAATGTCTCAAAATTGTAATATCTAACCTTAGTATACACCTTAATGGTTATAATATTTTTAGAGATGATTACCTACTTGATTTACAATCTAAAAACTGATAAATAAGAAAAATGGCACATCTCTAATATGTGATAGAGAAATTTCACTAAGAATAAGTATAATTTATAATGATAAAAATTTATTTAGTTTTCAAAGTGTATTGATTATAAAAAGTCACTCATTTTATGCTTAAAACTCAAATGTATTTTTTACGGACACATTGTAGAGAAAGGTTGTAATGATGATAATGACCTCAAGAATCTAGTTATAAAGTTAGACCATACCATATTAATTTTCCATTGGACATTATCAGTTAAAAGTATATATATATATTGCTTCCGTTGTTGGAAAAGTCTTTATTACCAATATTAAGTGAGATGGTGGCTTCATATGCTGTAAGAGGAACAATATTTAAAGGGAAATGGAAGAAATATATTTTATTGTTGTTCATTTAATATATAAATTTGTAATTTTTTTTATCACTATAGATTAAATATAGCAATTATGTTTTTTTGTATATAATTTAAATTGTAAAAACATTCTTGTAATATCATAACTATCTATTTACTACTATGGGGTGAATGTTCCTAATTATTTAGTAGTGAGAGGTTATAACTGAAATTTTATTTACTAAATGATAGAAATAATTCTATTGAATAAAACTAGGTGTTTAGGAATTTGAAGCCTGTGCATTTGGAAGACATATATATTTTGAAAATTGTGGAAAAGGCCATGCTATATAATTACAATTTTCATCTCTTAAGGCTCGCATCAAACCCATATTGTTTGGAGAAGTTATATCAACTAAATTTTCAACTTGGGTGGTATATAATCATGCAAATATTGTAACCATATAAAAAGTATATCATGCTTATGATGCAATTCCTTTAGAATGCGTACTTACCTAGTAGCTTATTTGTATCTCAATTTTATAATAGGTATGGTTCTCTCAATTTTTTCTCAAACCACATTTTATAATGTACCTACATTTTATAATGTACCTTATTGTGTGATTTATTAGTTGGAAATATTTTTGTTTTTCAATATTTCAATATTTTAGGAATGTTTTTATTCAATAAAATTGGACATAGATTATTTAAAAAAATTAAAAAGTACGAAAAAAGATATTACAATTTATAAATTTAAATTCAAAGAAATTATCTTCTATTTATCAACACTTAAGTGTCCTGGTCACTTATTATGTCATTGGCATATGTTAAAGCTCCAAAAATAATAACGTGTTGCACCATTAGAGACTAGTGTTTACACAAAAATAAATAAATAAATCAAAACAATTTCAATATGTTTGAATGTTTCTCCAACATTTTGCATAAAAATCTGATTTTTGTTAACTTTAATATCTTTATAAATATATTGTAATCTTAATTGTTTCTAAAAATATATACCCACAATAACACTCATAGCTTAATTTTTATATACTAACTCATTGTTTAGTCAACTAGTTCAAGTTGGAGTATTATTTTTAGTAACAAGTTTTCAAGACTTGAATATTATTGTTTAACATTTTAAAGAAATATATTTACCCATCAATTACTTATTCTTACTTTAAAACACAACTATTCTTTACATTAAATGTGTTAGGATTCAAAATATGTAATATTGGTAATAATCCTTGAAAAAGATTTTCATCATCCATGAGTGACTTACTATTCTATAAATTACAAGGGGTTTCATGTCATTGTTTGAGGGCTAGTCTAGGGGCCAATTTTGTTGCAATGGCCACCTCTATTCCCAACGATTAAATTATAAATTTCTATTTTTAGCCATAGAAATCTTCAATCCATAATAATAATTTAGATAAGCAATTAACAAAATGTATTAAAAATATTTTCTTTAAAAATAAAAAATAAAATATATTTTACAATATTCTCCGACTTAAAGAAAGCTCTCCAACCATCATGAATCTTTCTTTCAACATTTTGCATAATGAAAAAAAAAAATTACTCAACCTATTGGAATGTTCATAAAAACATACTCTTCCAAATATAATACTTAATTTCTTTGGACCAAATTTTACCATTATCAATTAAAAAAATAATTTTTAAATAAGTTATTGTTTATTATTATAAATCAAGTAAATTAACAATATGAATAATAATCTTTAAGATTATTTTTTTTTAAATCATATTTTAGACTTTGAAAAAAAAGTAAACCATTTGCTTTTATTTTTGTAAGGGTTCCTTTTTATTTCAAGGAAATAGGTTAATCACCCAAAACATTAAGGCATTTTCCAAGAGTAAAAGTTTATCCTTTAAGCCACCAATATATAATTACGAGTGATTTAGTTTTCCTTAAATATCAATATTGAATCAACCTACATTCCTGAATAATAACAAGTATTAATTTGGCAATTAAATTATAATAGATTTTCACTCTTTAAAAAAAACAAGATAAATGATAAATATCATAAAATTAAAAAACAAACCAAAAATTTTAGAAATGAAATATTACGAAATATAACAACCCTGACATGGGGGCAAATACATTCTTTTATTAAAAAAAAAAATAAAGCAAACCGTTACCCATATAATTTAACTTTCATATATGTTAACTCCTATCGAAGCCTTCTAGGAAGTTTTCATATTCAGCTTTCACCTTTGCAGGTTGGCCATGACTTGTCTCCAGTTAACCTTTGTAGATTTCTCTGATTCTGAATGGACCCAGATAGAATCGAATTGAACCCGGGAGGGCCAATGACTTGACAAGGGGCTTCAAACCCTGAGGTACTCATCAAGGCTACATAGCACCAATTTTATTGACCCCAATCACTTTTTCGGTCCAGCATCATAGCCTTCAGAGCTGCATCGGTTATTCTTGTCATACGATTCTTGCTTTCATCCACTCGTAACGAGACCGGTCTTGATAATTTCAGTGCACACCGGACCGGACCCAGGGGGCCGAATCCTTGAACCGCACTATCTTCCCATACCGCAACACGATTTACAAACTCGTTGTTTTTCTTGTAGGAACTCAAGATATCAGCGTGGCCTTGCATATTTTTCGCTGCCAAAGTGTTGTGAAGAAACCCTAGACAATTTCTCCATAATGACCATCTCGCCCCGTCTATCCGACGCTGCAATTTCCGGTTTATAACAGCAGAGGGATTACACTTAGGTTCGACTTCCTCTATAATCATATCAGGGCTGTAGACAAACCATTCTATAAAAACCAGGAGAGCGGGCAGCAACGGAGTTGAGAAAACATCTTTGACAGATCCACATACTTGAAAGAGGCGCGCCCCAAAATAATATGCAACTAAAATCGCATATTTCTGCAATAGCACGAAATGGAGTCCAAGCTCCACAGGTAGCTTCTTGTGAAGATGAACAACAAATATGATAACCGAAATGATTTGTAATACGTCCAATTGTGTGGTTGTCTTCAATTTCAGAAACTTTTCAACGCAACCTGCCAGTGAATTCCACACATCGTCGAATGTTTCCACACTGGTTGGACACAAAGGCGTAAAATAGTAATGAATATGAGGAAAATATTGGATCGGGATAAATATATAAAAAATTTGAAAGTGGAAATAAACACTCCAGAAAAATCTTGGAATTCTATACTGAAGTGAAGTGTGTTTGATCTTACTTTCTATTTAATTTAATTATAGAAAATTTATAACATCCATACATAACTCGAAAAAAAAAATTTGTGTAGATTTTGAGAATGTTTCATAATCTAAGAGTAACAAAAGAGGTTAATTGTTTGATCTCTTCCTTGATTAACAGATCCAAAGTGCTTGATCTTACTTTTTATCTATTTTTATTATAAAATGTTTTCAAAATCTATAATCAACCTGAATTAAAAGAAAAAACCATTCTTATTAAATTTTTTTCACAAATTCTGAGAATATCCCAAAATTTAACAATATTAAGAGAAGTGAATTGTTTAAACTCTTCCTTCACCATCAGATGCAGAAATATTCCTTACCTCTGCAATTGGTATTAAAAAAAAAAAATCACAAAAAGGTCTATTACCTTGAAAGTTGACAAGATAGAAACAACTAATACCTATAAATAAAATCATAGTAGAAACAACTAGTACTTTATAAATATAGATCAAATATACAATTCAACTAGTATTTTAAATATAAATATATAGAGAATAAATATATACTTACAATTTCATAAATATAAATAATAATAGGTACATCTAATACTAAAAATCAAAATATAACTCATGGCAAACTAATTTTACCACAAAAACTAGTACTTAACTCACAAGGACTCCACAGAACTAGTACTTACCAGGCTTATGTTTAAATATAGTATAAACAACTAGTACTCAAAGATAAAACACCATAATTTTAAATTTCTAATCAAGAATTAATAAGTAACTATTAAAAAAATAAAATTAAAAATTATTATATTATATAATAATTTCTATAGTATTATATTATATTATATGATACAATAATATAAATTAATATTAATTTATAGTACATAAGTAAATAAATCTAAAGCTTAAACAATTTCACTTTAAAATAATTAATATATATCTTTGAATTATTTAATATATTTATGAGAAACTCTCATGTATAATTTAAAATAATCTTATTAATTTACCTTTCTCAAAAATGGAAAAAAAAAACATATTAATATAAGATATGCTTTTAGCCTCCTAAAAAGGCCAAATAAGACCACCAAAGAGATTATCTTATAAAAAATTTGGTTATCCATGAGAGTGTCCTATAAAAATACATTGTAATCGTAATCCTTAAAATGTTTGGTTATCCATAGAAGTGACAAAAAGCGATTAATGTAACGCCATATTTTTTTATTGCCATAGTCCCAATCGTACGAAAGAGGAAGAAAGAAAAATAAGGAATTATTTACAAGTCCACCGTCCGACTTGGGTATTGGCCTCCGTTTGACCAAAAAGACTCATAAGTTAAATTTTTTTAGCATGAGGTGTGAAAATGAGATCGCTGATTAACTTCATTTTCTTTCTTTCTATTATCCTATAAAGGATCAAACTGCTATTTTCCCACTTTTGGACCACCACAGAAATATATCAAACGTCATTGTCCATTTACTCTTCTTAATTATTAAAAAAATAAAACTACAACTACCGGCAAAATCCAGTCTGGAACCGTCCAAAAGAAACCCCTAGAACAATCCAGTCTGGAACCATCCCAAAGAAACCCCTAGAACAATCCTGCGCGTTCCACTCTGGTAAACTACAGTGGCACCTATCATTCTTGAACTTTCTACCCAGCTACCCTTGCTGTTATAAATGCTTTCCTATACAACAAGAACTCTGCATGTATTACAAAATAAACTAGTGAAAGATCTTCGATATTTGCTGGAGAATCGATATTCATCGCAGCATCCATGTCTCAGTGTCCTGTCTTATCTGGCACTTTTGATCCGTTCTCACTGGATCGATGGGATCCTGGGAATTGTCCATTTTTGAAGGACATAGCCCACTTTCCAAGCCAGGATGTAACGCCCATAGCCAACACTCCGGTCGACTGGAAAGAAACTTCCGACGCGCACATCTTTAAGGCTGATCTTCCAGGTATTCATCATGCCCAATAGAGGGCATTTTTTAATTTCTCCTTTTCTTGGATTAGTAGCTATTTAGCGCTGTAGATTTACCATTTGTTCTTGGCAGGTCTGAAGAAAGAAGAGGTAAAAATAGAGGTGGAAGACGACAGAGTTTTACAGATCAGTGGTGAACGCAAGGAAGAAGAAGCGCAAAAGAATGACAAGTGGCATCGGATTGAACGATCTCAGGGGAAATTTCTCCGGCGTTTCCGGCTGCCGGAAAATGCCAAAATTGCAGAGGTGAAGGCCACAATGGAAAACGGAGTGCTCACTGTCACGGTTCCCAAGCAACCTGAGGCCAAACCTGTGGTTAGAGCTATTGAGATTGACGGTTAGCTGTCAAGAAAATATTTGGATATGGCGGCAGTGTGTATAGGAGTAAATATTGTTGGGCGTTTGTGAAGGTCTTAGGGTTGGATATAAATTATTGGGTGCGATGAGATGAGATGGTGGTGTGAAATGTAATGTTTTCGCTGCCAATAAAAGTTCGGAAATAAAATAAAGAACTACGCACGAACATTTTTATTTCTGCGTTGTACGTAGTGTGCTTTTTACAATGTCAAATTAGATAAATAAAATACTTTTTATAATTTCGGTATATAAAAATCGATTTTAACTTGCTTAATTCGATTTTAACTTGCTTAATAATTATGTGATTAACGAAAGCTTTATTAAAAACCATTTGTTTTCCATTAAAAATTGATTTAAAAATCAATAAAATATTTTAATCATTAATTTTAAAGCTAAAATTATTTTAATTTTAAAATTATATTTTAGTTAGCTAAATTTATTTTAATATTAAAATTTAATTATAATTTATTATAAATATCAGATAAATGTAGTGTGAATAGGATGTGTATAAAGAAAATTTATAATAAACACCAGAAGAATAGATTTTAGGAGCTCGAATGTAAGTTGTTGATCAAACTGGTTTAGTAGCTGCAGTTTTTTTGTTTACTCTATTTTGAAAAATATTTTTAGTTTAGTAACTGCAGTTTAGTTATTGTTCTACTCTATTTTGAAAAATATTCTCATAAATTGCACTTTGTTTTCCCAATCGTGCATTACAATAATATATATATATCGCATACGCAAAACTTAATTAACCATTCCAGAAGATTCTTAATCGTTTCATCAGGTCAACATATTTTTCAAACTCATGCAGCTCAGGTTTTGTCTACTTTAATCCTGAACGAACTTGATTAGGTGAAATTAGTACTCCGTATTAAAAGATTCCAAGGAACAATTTAATGACAATCAATAACCATGGTTAGGATTCAGTATCATCCGGGGTTTAACTCATGATGGTATTTTACATTAAGGTCGATTCTCAATCACGATGACTAATTGTTAGTGAAAAGAGAAAGGGTTAGTGAAAAGAGAAAGGTTACAAAACGAAAATTTGTTGTTTTGAATAGGAGAAATAAATTTATTTTTAACATCGAATGTAGAGAATATTTTGAATATTTAATTTATCCTTATGATATTTTTTTTATATTTATGTCGATAGATATGTTTATTTTGATTTTGATTTGAAAATTTTTAATTTAATTATTAATATGGACTATTAGAGTACCATAGAAATATAATAGTAGTTAAGGTTTGAAAATTTTGCAATTAGGGTTTTACTCAAGTTATTTTTTATTTTGCCTTTTTTTATGCATTAGAGTGGAGAAAATGGCTTCCCATTCTTTTTCTATAATATAATGTAGTTTTTGGTGATAACAAGCTAAGAGGCAACGCAAATGGATATAGGAGCAAATAATCTTTCAACAATCACTCAGCTTTCCCTCTTGCAATTCCACAGATTTGTCGGCAGGTGCAAGGTTGAAGATGATGTCAGTGTTTGCCAAAAGTAGCCAAAGACCCTAAATTCAAGATAAAATCTTCCCAAATAGAGCACAACATCCAATTCATGCAAGACCATGCTTTGATTGGAAAAAATTTACGTTTCTAGCTCATGCAATGTGCTCTCATCAATTGGATTCAAAACAAATGGAAGTGTAAAGGACAAATAGATCTAGAATTAGGGGCCAAAGGCTTCTTCACTGTGATCTTTGCTAATCTGAAGGACTAGATGCATGTATTTGAAGGTGGTACATATTTTTTCAAATCTACAAGTCATTACTCCAGTTTTGGATTGAAGGCTTTTGCCCAAATAAAGAAAGTTTTACGATGGCTCTAATTTGGATCAAACTATACTCTCTACTAAGGGAATTCTGGGAGGAAGAAACCTTAGAGGCTACAGAAAACCAACCTTGGTCACTTTGTCAAATATTTAGAAGTCACGAAACGAGGCAAATATACATCACAGATCTGTGTCTACATGGATATCTCTCAACCTCTCCCAGCCTCCATTGATCTATATTTTAGGGATGAGTTCTTGCAATAGCCACTGGACTATGGACACATCCCCTTTCGGTGTCAGCTTGCCATTAATATGGTCTTCAAAGAATGCCCTCTTCACATCATGGCAATGCAACACCCTAAGGACCCATCCATGGATCTAGAAGAATTCACTCCAATAAATTCTAATCACAAGCACACAAAAGCTTCAATTTCTTCTGAAATTGATCCAAGACTCCAAACTTAGAACAAATTTGAATCCCTCGCTGACACATCTTTTGATGCATCTCCAATGACATAAGAGCCTTGTCAACTAGATTTGTTTGTGGCTAGCCACCAATATTAGATCACACTAAAGAGAACTCAAGAATGCTTACAAGATCCTCCATCCGTTATGGTCCCCATCATTTAGTGTCGCCTAGCAATCCCGAGATCTCGATGAAAAAGGTGTTGTCTCAATATATTATAAATGGAAGTGAGGATATCAATTTGGATTATTTAGATCTGCAAGAAATGGTAATCAACTAGAAGAATAAGAATCTTTAGGCCTTTCTTGAACATCAAGTCCAGATCTTAAAGAGAGGAATCCTTTAAGGTAACACCAAGCTACACTTAAAATGGGCACATTCCAACCATTCTCCCAAAAATGGTTGGGGTCAATCTTCAAAACCTAAAAGAGAAAAGTAAACCCTTTCAAAAAGATAAGTGCAATGGCAAGTGTAGCAACAAGTAGTTATTGTAATAATTATATGATTTTTTGGTCAATTCAAGAATTATTACTCTAATGACTGAGGTATTTTACTCAAATACCCCTTCTACTTGTTGGCTTGTTGGGGCCTAACCCAGGTTTGAAGTTAATTAGCCAAACAAATCCTTGTACTACTGGCCCTTTCGACAACAATCCGTGGAGTGTGGATTGAGGTCTCACCTGAAGCAGTATGGGGGAATGCCTAAACTAGGTTTCTGCAACCTTGAGATATTCGAGGGTTTGATTTAGTTCAACTGTGAATACCTTCGTGCACTTCCCGGACTTGCGGGACCTTCGCGCCCTGTTATATTTGCCTTCGTGCAGTCCTAACCAGGGGCTGTGGGGCTTTTGCGCTACTGGAGCAACGATCTGCACTATTTCCCCAAGTCACACCGTGGATCTTACTTATCTTCTTATAACAGTTAGTTGTCTTCACATAAATAGATACCTTATATTATATTCACTTACTCATCACATTTATATAAGTTCGCGCCGTAAATAAACAGTAAACTTGCAATTCATACCCAATATACTTCAATGCATAAAACAGGAAAAGATACAACAAAATATGGTAAAACTTCTCTTTATTAATGCTTCCAACGGTTACAGACTCAACCTGCCCTGCGCACTCAGCTACAGGGGTCCGCGCACTCAGCTGCAGACTACTAGGCCTCTACGCACTCAGCTGCAGAGCCTTCTCCTACTCTACGACCCAAAACTAGACTTTACACTTCAAATACTCTGTTATGCTTCTATTCCACGATCATTCATTCATTCATTCATTCTTTGATCTCTTTACACTTAGAGCCTCGCTCTATTTATACAATCCCATGGTCCGCGGACCATGGGTAGATCTTTCAAACCGACATTACATTACAAAACTAAGGGTAGACAACCCTCTGACTCATTTACCATCTTCGCGCTCCGCGCTCACAAATCGCGGAGTCTTTACATCGGACTTAGTCAAAACTTGGGCTTTAAGCCCCAAAACTTGCCTAGGGGGGATCCCACGCCCAATAGGCCCCCAACACAAACAATGTGACTCACCCTCAAGTCACTCTATCGGTGCGGAGATCTTCGCACGGAGACCTCCCAACTCTGCTCAGACTGCTACAAGGCTGGCAGCGCACCGAGCAGCTGCGTATTGTATCTCTTGTACGCATTGTTCTAAGATCGCGGTGTCGGAACTACTGCCCTGTATCTGTTCCTGCATCCCCTGCATCTACGCGAGCCTACTTTCAATCGTTGTTGTGATTACGAAGGCTTCATCGATCCAAGGCTAAACACGCACCTTCAAAACTACTTCTTTGTGTCGCGTTGTGTTTACTTTCTCTTTAAGCGCTTTGGCTTATTGCATTCGCGCGAGCCTCTGAGTGAGGGCCATCGTCTGCGCGGTCCCTTTGACGTTATTGTATTGTTTTTGTAGCTCATGCGCCTATGTTTCTAAGCACTGTATGTTGGGGTCCTCCTGCAGATTTGTGAGGGCCTCGAATGATTCTTCCAACATTCTGGTGCAGTCCCTTACTACATTATTGATCTCCTTCAACCCTAATGTGATGGCACTCGAGCGTTGTTCCCTTACCTCTAGAGGAGTTGAAGGTTGCACCTTCAACCGCAACTCTATGATCTGAAGGTTTAGCTCCAGCTGAACCTTAGCCATTTCTTCTCATGCCTCGTGCAACCCTACTACTAATATTTGGATGCGCGCCTCTGCTGGTGCTTCTGCTGGAATGGCTAGCTCAGGGACCATCTGGCAGGCTTCTTCAAGTAACTGCACCATCTGCCTGTTCTGATACACGACCTTGTTGTGCTGCAAGCTCAACTACTCCATGTTGATCTTCTGCTCACTTAGCACTTGCAACACGTGGCTCTCCCTAGCCCGTAGTTCTACAGTAATCCCATCCTGCAAAACGTAGAGCGTCTCCCAAGGGAGCGCAGCCATGTTGATCCCTATCTCCTTTAATGTACTAATCATAGGCCAATTGGACTCATTTGTTGTAACCAGTGCCCCTTCTGATAACACTATTGTGTTGGTTGTACGAGCGCGCAACATTTCCTTAGTTGCGACTGTTCCTACTGCAAGGTTGGTCGAGAGGGTACTAGCCTAACAGGCGTGCACCTGCAACTCCTGAATTTGTGCTCGGAGGGCCCCCAACACAATCTGATTCTCCTCTGAAAAGTTCTCGAGGACCTCTGTGGTGACATCACACACTGTCTCTCCTATATCATGCAAATCCGCCTCAGTAAGGGTGATCAGGACGATAGACAGCTTAGACATTTTTACCTTCTTGCGCGGCTCCATCTACTCGCTCGGGCACTGGCACTTCAATTGTGTTGATGCTACTTGGGGGTCCACGCTGCCCTCCTCTACCTCTATTTCCATCTCTTGCTCCTGCTTAGGCAAAGGAGACTTTTGGCCCTCATGCTCCTTCTCTGCAGCCTTTTGTGCTACTGCTGCACCCTTTTTCTGTTATGTTGTTGTCTACACAACATCCCGCGCATCCTACACCTTTGCTACTACTGCTTCTTTCCTTCTCTTTTCTGCCAATTGCGCCACGCGCAGTTTTTCCTCCTTCCTTTTTTGCACAGTAGACTTTTCCAGAGTAAATATGTCTGGGGCGCATCACTCCAATGACCACGTCTCAAGTACGTCAAAGATCACATCATATGTGGCTATAGAAGGCAGTTCGTTCCACTTCTTTGCAGGGTCCTTCCACGCCCTAAGGTAGATGTGATGAAAGTTTTCTTTAAACCCTGTGAAACTTTGCAGGTTGTTGTAGACAGTGGGTGATAACCATGGCTTGCAGTTAATCCCCATTCTAATGTTCATCTCCATGAACACGCAGAATATTTTACTGTCGTAAATACGGTTCACGCCTTTAGTGGCCCACAGTGAAGCATACTTTCAGGCCTCCTGGAGATCCCTTGCAATTGTGCAGAACTGGCTGTCCTCCGGAAATTCCTCAGCCACCAGCACTATGGATAGCAGAAGCCATGCATATTGGAAAGTTTTTCCTTGTTCCTGTGCCTCACGACAATTCTCTAGGAACTCCTTGCACAAGAATTCGGACCAGTTAAACTGGACCCCTTCTGCGCACTCTTCAGCAAGTGCCACCACCGGCACGGGCACCTCATCTGCGTGGCACTTTCGCATGACCTTACCCACCAGTAGATGAGTCGCCACTCTGACTGCTTTTTTGTTGATATTGGAGATTGTGTAACCCCTCTTTTCCTTCTCCAGCTTGTATTTCTTTTTCATGGCCTCCGCGATGGCCAAATCACTGCTCTTCCCCTCCGAAATGTCTGTGGGGTCTTCGCCTTTACACGAGAGTTGGGTAACCCAATGGATTAGGTGGTCCATGATGGGGATGGTCTCCTCCAGCCATAAACACCCACCATGAACCAGGTAGAGCAGCTGCCTGATGACGAAAATAGTCACTGGGGCACGACGGTAATGCGACACCCAGAGCAAGTTCAAAAACCCTGCCTTTTCGACTCCGCATAACCACTTGCTCGGCTCCAGCTCTATGACTCCCATCGTGGTGTGTTTCTTTGGCTTCATGAGGTGCGCCATCACCAAGTGAGGGAATTTCTTGTGGTCAGAGAGATCCCAATCCTTGAATTTTGAGCTCAACACCCTTCCCAAGTGCATTCCTTCAAAGATGATATTGTCCGCGAGGAGCGGAGTCTGGAGCAATGTTGCACGAAGCGGGAGCGAAGCGGAAGCGCGAAGCGGAAGCGCGGAGCGCGGAAGCGTCATTTTCCAAAAATCTAGGGAGCGAAGCGTCCGCGGAAGCGTCTGCTATATATATATTTTTTTTTATATTTTTTTGCATTTATACTCAAAACAAACATCCCAAATACCAAATTAATTGTAGAAGACATGAAAACATGCATATTTTTGCATAAATCAAGATAGATATGGCATCCATGATTCCATTGTAGTTACTAGTATGTACAACAATCATCTATATTCTAGCTATTACAAACATACATCAAATTTTGAAGCATATTATAAAACATAAAACATTTAAGCATATTATAAAACATAAAACATAGAGCATATTATGATTTATCTAGCAAGTGAGCAACTGTCAACATTTGTCATGTCCAAAATTCAAATAATAATGTTTACAAAATATGTCACTTGGTCACCGCCAAGCCAAAAAGGTTCAAAATTCAAATTCACAAGTCTACAAGTCTAATGAGTAATCTATGACAAAAAGAAGTAGATTGTGAATATATCTACTAATCTCTCCTCCTTCCACCACGAATAGAACGTGATGGCGGGCCTCCACGTGGTGGCAATGAAGAAGATGGTCCCTGTGTAAGTCGTGGCACTGGAACTGATGAAGAAGAACCTCCTCTAGTAGAAACCAAGGGACCAGATGGGGGTGGGGGTGGTGGCATATCAACACCCGTGTCATCATCCTAGAATCGCTCAAAAAATTCATGCAAAAAAAAAACACTAGTTAACAAAAAAATTAAAAACATGAATTCTTTATAAGGGAAAATTGGAAAATTCATACCACAATGGACATACCTGGATAAGAGAATCCTCTAATTGCTCTAGTCGCAACACTCCATCCTCCAAATTGGGCTCCTCTGGATTCTTGTCCCAAGTCAACAAGTCTTTATTAGACTTTGCATCTTCACAGTAATGGGACAACAATCGCAAGTTGTAATGAACATAAACCAAGCTCTCTGCCCGGTCTAAATTCAACCTGTTCCTTTTAACACTGTGGATGAAAGAATAAGAGCTCCAACACCTCTCTGCAGAAGAAGTGTTTACCACCTGTGATAGCACCCGCAATGCCAAACTCTGTAGAAGTGGAGTAGGCCCTCCATGCATGTTCCACCACTCAAGAGCAGAAAAATTCTCTCGATCTTGAATTGCATGCATGCTCGAAAATGGACCAGTGCTGCTCGTATAGTTGCTCACGTGTCTCCGTACCAATGCAGCCTCCTCCTCATCAGGGATTAATCTACTCAATGCAGCCATATATTTTTCGTGAACCTCTTTATCTTGGTGTGGTCTTCTCCTGACTCCCCCCCCAGGTGCTGGTTTTGAAAGCCATGATGGATGATAGTATTTAGGTGTCAAAACATATGCTAATGCATGCAATGGAACATTTAGGCTATCCCATCGTTTTACCACCTCTTCACGAATATAATTGTACAAGGTGGTATCTCTAGGCTCAACAATGTCTTTAATCTGCCCCAACATGCTATCCATTTGCTCATACACCTCCCCAATTACTGGTCGATCTGAATCTGCAAACTTGATCATGTAATAAATTGGTTTGGTGAATTGCAAAACATATTTAACCTGTGACCAAAAGTAACTGTCAAGAACAATGTCCTTGACTTCATTAGCACCATCTGTGTCATTGTTAATTTCATCCCATGTTTCAGCACACACCAGATTAGTTAAAGCTTGTCTCACCCTCACTAGCCGCCTAAAGGTGAGGTAATAACTAGCAAATCTTGTCTTTGCAATTTTAAGCAATTGCAACTTGGAGTAAGTGCCATAGAAGTAGTTTACCCTTGTATGCCCTGTGATGAATTTAATGAGCTGCTTCCCTTTCCTGTAAACCTCAGCAATCCACCCACAATCTTTGTGTTTCACAATATCATGCATCAAAAGGTTCAATGTGTGAACCAGGCACCCAGACCAAAAGATGTGTGGATGAGTACGCTCAATAATTTTTCCTGCTAACTTACAATTTGCTGCATTATCTGTGATCACTTGAATCACATTATTCGGACCAACATCTTTGATTGATTTCAATAGGAGATCTGCAATGTTTTGTGCAGTTGCACTGATGGAGGAGGAGTCATGAGATGCAATAAATACTGCACCACTAGAAGAAACACCAAGAACATTTATCAAATGTTGGTTTCTAATATTTGTCCACCCATCTGATACAATGGATACCCCATAATCCACCCACTCATGTGTAAAACGTGTCAAAGCTCTTTGAACCTTAGCTTTTTCTCTTTCTAATAACACTGTTCTAGCTTTCTCATAGTTGGGGGCCTTGTATCCTTTTGGGGCTTCATTGATGGCCTTTACCATGTCATGCCAATAGGGAGAGCGAAGCACATTGAATGGTACACCGCAAGCACAAAGAAAACGGACTATCTTTCCATCCACATCATCCCTCCCAGTAACATTAAGGAAATCCCCTATTGTTTTTCTACCTCCAGAGGTTGCAAAAGTACCATGAGGAGATGGGCAACTACCAAATTTAGAGGTTGCACTTGATTCAGAATGAGTTTTTTGTTTCTTGTTTTTTCCTTGTGCAACCATCTCTAATTTGATGTATTTTTGTCTTTGTTCACTTGAAATGTTTGGGCAAATGGTTACCCCCACGGAACCCTTTCTTTCATCACTGTCTAGCACCCCACAAAGATGCCTCCTCAGACGGGTATATGAACCCGTATATGGTTTTCCTCCATGACAACCATGAGGGCACATCCATTTGTAAGATCCACCACCCTTTCCCCCTTCAAGTTTGGTCACAAAGGTCCACAAGGGATTTGATGTACCTTTCCCATCTTGTGCTTCAGTGTCCTCTTCAAGTTCATCCCCTTCCTCTTCAAACCCTTCCTCCTCATCATACATTGGGTCACTACTATTAGGACCAAGTTCATCCCCTTCCTCTTCCCCTCTATTCCTCACCCTTGCCATCATTAAAACCAAGAGTGGAATGATACATAGAAGCCAAAAGAACACCATCTTGGAATATGGATATAGGTGGTGGACAACCTGTAAATAAAGGAGCAAGTAGAAACAATGGGAAAGAGTAGGAGAGGGAGGAGAAAAATACAATTTTTTTTTCAAAAAAACAAGGGAGTTTGGGGTTTGAACTTACCTCTTTAGCTCTTGTAGATGAAGTCCTCCAAGCTCTTGCTCCAAGCTCCTCCTCCTTCTCCTAGCTCCTCCTTCTTCACTCCTCCAAGCTCTCCTCTCTTCTCCTCTCCTTTCCTCTCTTCTCTTCTCCTCTCCTCTCTTCTCTTCTCCAACTCTCATAAACTCAAAGTGAGAAAATGAGAAGAGAATGGGGGCTTTATTCTTTTCTAAAGTCACCCTAGACTCACCCTAAACCAACCTAACCCACCCCCTCATGCTAGTTAAGACTCAAGTTAAAACAAATTAAAAAAAAATCAAGTTAAAAAAATGATGCCGCGGGTTGCTTCCGGAATCGCCTGGGAACCGTGCGGGTGGCGTGCGGTTCCGGGCCGGAAGCTTGGCGCCACCCCGTGCCCGAACCGCCCTCGGATCCGCGGTTCCGGGGTGGCCGCAACCTATATGGCAGGAACCGCGTATAAAAGACGGAACCGCGCCCCCTCCTCCTCAGAATCGCGATTCCCAAATGGATTCCGGGACGGTTCGCTCCGAACCGCGGTTCCGGGTTTGGATCCTCCGGGGGGGGGGCGATTCCTGCAACACTGGTCTGGAGAGAGCTCTTGCTCTCATCGAGGTCCTTGGGCATCTTCGCCTTCCCCTTCCACAGAGGGACATACGCGAGTTGCTTAGTTAGAGGGACCATGCCCTTGGTTGCTTCCTCCATGCCCTCGTCCTTGACCTCTTCAATTATGATATCCTCTAGGTCTTCTTCCTCCTCATCGGTTTCCAAGTTAATTGCTTTTCCTTTTTCCTCCATTGTTAATCTAGTTCGTAGTGAGTTTCGAGGGGACACATGTACATGAATCATTGATTGTTTATCTTTTTCTGGTCTTGGCGTGCACAGTGATTTCGGGAGTTCCGCAACAATCCCGACCCTCTCAGGGGCATCTTCTATGGTCATGGCCTACGCAGATTCTGCGGCAATCATCTCTGCGATTTCCCTGGCTTCTTCAAACGCTGCCATATTGTTTGTCCAGAAATCTCTCACCCATTCAATCAGGGGCTCAACCAACGCTCTCCATAGGACAAACAAGTCTCGGTTCGGAATACTCAGGGCACATGACAGCTTAATTCACAAATGACCAAGTGTTGTTTACTAGGTAGCCCTTTGTATTTTATAGTGCCTTTTGAATTTGAATTCTACCGTTCCCCCCAAATCTAGTCCATTAATGCTCCCTTGGCGATAGATTTTTCCAAATCTTGCCCATAAAGCGCGTCTTAAATGCCTGCTACCCCCTCCATTTGGTCTCAAGTCAAGCATCACATCATGAATAGTGACTACAGCGGTCACTTTCCAGCCAACCTGCATAGCAATGCAGCGCCCCTTGTGCAGTCGCGTACCTTGTGACACTTTGCTTCTGCGTGCACCCCCGACATCACGTAGCTCTTGGGCAAAGTAATTTATAGTCGCACACCTCCTTTCAACTGTCAAGAGTGCTAAGACTGTACTTCCCACAGCTAGTCAGGTGGCTGCGCCACCTGTATAGGGTTCCAACTGGTCGTCCGTCACTTTTCCTAGAAAAAATCTACCTTTTATTTTTACTGCCCACGTCGTGCACTTTACCCTCTACATCGCGCCACCATGGGTGGTCCTTCTAGTAATATATGGTCCAATTCAAGGAATCAAACTGATCAACTCTTGGTGGTAGTCCCCAAATTCGTCAACGTAATCGTGTGCCCCCTGTTTTATCACCCTGGTTTTCTTCTCGAGAAAATCCTTCTTTATTTCTTCCTCAAGCTTCTTGACTTCTGCATATATCAGAATGCTTTTCTCCCTTAATCGCACCCTTTCTTTCATGAGCTCTTGGAGCCTAAGATCACCATGTCGGATTTCTTCCTCAAGTCCCAAGCATTCTGCTTCAATCAGCTGCGTGATCCCTTCTTCCAAGGCTCTACGAACTGTCATATCTACCAGCTCTGCTATGCGCGGACTAAGCATATTATTCTCTATTGGAACTACAGTGTTTGCTCATAGGCCAAAGTAGGAGGTGTTTGCCTCGTCAGTTTCTTGCACATTGTCCTATAAGCCCATAGAACTGCTGGTACGCGCAGGTCCCAATCACTTCGCTACACATTATATACCCTATTCAATGCTTCGCACACTTTGTTAAAGGCTTATGCGTGGGTAACCTTCTGCACACTCGTTCTTTCCAGACTTCGTCGTCCCAACAGGAGGGACCATTTGTGCAATTTCCTGGCCAAAACCTGCTTATTGACCGTGTTCCCAAACATAAAGTACATGTGCATCTGCACAAGTTGTTTACCATATGCCTATACCCACCTGGACAGATGCGTGTGCGGATCACCCCATCCATCATTCTCGTCTATTGGACACATCTAATGTTTCCCAAAATACATGCACATCATTCTCCTGCATTCACGCTAGTCCTCAAGCCTTCCTTGGTGCGTACCCCACCACTTCATAGGCGTAGCGCGTAGTACCCATTTCAAAGCCTCGAAACGTTGTTGTTTCAGCACCTCCCTTTAAAATCTGTTCAACAAAGCATCTACCTCACTTAACCCATCATAAGCAAGCAGATCTCTTACCTCTGTCGATACGCAGTGCAACGATCTTGTCATCATATTACAGTTCAGCGTGGTCACCTCGTGCAACGATTCTGCCATCGCTCTATTTCCTCATCAGAATCTGATGTACAGGAGCTTTCACGCTCCCATGAGATTCATCCATCCATGGTGGGATTTACCAGTCTTTCTCTTGCGTGGTTATCTTGTAGATGCAGAGTAAGTCATCACCACTTTCATAGTCATGCATTGGCTCCATATAGCACGATCCTTCTGCAAGGTCTAAAGGTACGACTACGCACAGAGACTTTTTCTCAAAAATCATCTTGCGCTTCTTCAAGTTTATCACCCCGTTCATGTCAGTGGCCTAATCTATTCGTAATAGCACAAGGTAGGGATTGTTATCATCAACAATATCTATCACTTCAAAGTCTGTTAGCGCGCTTGCTCCTTCAATATCCATGGTGATTCCCTGCAATCTCCCCATATGTATGATCTTTTGCTAATTCGTCATTCGTAGCTAGATAGGAGACCATTGTAGCGTAGGCCTTCCCATGCGCTCCCATGTCTGCTTCGGCAGAACGTTCACGTCCGATCCTAAATCTAGAATCACTTGGTCCATCTCATATTCTCCAATTTGCGTAGTCAATATCATTTATCTTCCCGAACTTGTCGCATGCTTTCCAATATTCTGGACTATGTGGGATTCTCCTGATGTGGTCCCAACACATCTATTTATGAGTTCTCGCAATCCCTTTACAACCTTTCTATTGCGCAATAGCTTCGTGCATGTTTCTAGGAATGTTATGAGCATTGATGAGTCCATTTCTGGCTCCGATCTATCTTTGCTTCCTGAAGTGGAGGCATCAGCGAAGCTCTTCCTTCATGAAGGTTTCCTTAGCGCGCTCCAAATCAAACTTTGGTTCTTTCATTGGAGCCTTGCGAACCCAGGTACTATCTTCAGGTTGCTTTCCTTTATCATCCCTTGTCGTAATTCCACTTCGAAGCACAATGTTCACGTTGGGGTCTTCCTTGCGTGGCTCAGACCTTATCATTTGCAATTTCTGAGTCGAGGGAGGTTGGAGCTCTCCTTTGTCACGCAACCTCGCTATCAGTGTGGGATAATCCTCCATCTCATGATCAAACAAGGTACAATACAGACATGATGGACACGTTGGATTCATACAATCACCGGCATAATGTCCTGGCCCCCCGCAATTGTAACAAATCAGTTGTCCACGACCTCTTTCAGGTCCTCCTCCACCTCGGCCTCGTCCACACCCTTGAAATCAGGTTTGCGCCACTCCTGCATTTTGGTCAAGGGGCTGTGTTTCAGCCTGAACTATGTAGGTGGGAGTCTTATCCATCATCAGCTCATAGCTTCTATAAGTGCGCTCATCATGTCCCACTGATCTACAAAAATTACAAAACAACTGTTGCGAATTCTTTGTGTACTTCTGCAACAAATGGCAGTTGTCTGTAGCATGCTTTCCTCCTATTTGACAAATCGTGCACCATAAAGCAGGTTCTGCATTAGCTCCTCTTGTGCCTCTGGTCTTAACGACATCGATCCTCCTCCCGTGAGGTAATTCGTGAACACTAGGTTGTGGTCCTTGTCATGGTCCTGACCCTTACATTTAACACACCATACCTCATCGCGCACTTTCGAGCGAGCTATCCTATCCTGTTTCAGACTCTGTATCACAAGGCATAAGTTTTTCAATTGTGCATGGATCTGCTAAACTCCCAGGTTAGGATCTTATATTTGGGTCTCATGTAGCCTCATCGTGATCTCCAAGGCCTCTACCTGAGTTGTTAACCTTTGTTGTGACAACGCGTTCCTCAAATGCGACGTTAGCGATGCTACAAACCATTCACTATGTTGCTCATCCATCAAGGTCACATTAGCTTTGCGAATTGTGCACTTCAGTCTCTAATATAATTCTCAGGGGGTCTCGCCTGGTAGCATCATGATCTCCTTTAACCCAATGATCGACTGCACCTCTAACTTCGTCCTGCTAAATTCTTTGTTAAGCACAATTTGGATATATGTGATCCCTGCATTCAGATTGTCATTAGAATCCTTAATATACCAAGTCAACGCACGATCCTGTAGAGCGTTGACCAACATTGCTTTCTTTATATTGTCATCTGTAACTCCCTGCGCTTCCCATACAGCTTTTATCACGAACCAAAACTGGTTCGGATCTTCATTTCCTACTCCCTTGAACATCGGCAACTTTATCGCGCTTTCCATATTGACTCGCGGTGGTGGCGGAGGTGGTATGGATGAAGATGGGGATGAAGGCAGTGAAGCTGGTGGTGGTGTGGGTGGAGGTGGTATGTGCGGAATCCTCTGCCTTATCAAATTGATCGCACTTCTTGGTGAGACCTTCGCGAGCTCTTCCTCGTCCCCTCGCGGAGGTGAAATCAAGGGGCTAGTTTCTAGTTCTGCACTACCTTTGTTTCTGTAAATTCTCCCACTTTGCATAGCCCCGAACATCAATGTATTCGCTTAATCTGATTTTCACACAGTAGCATTTTAATCCAAGTGTTCAGAGACTTAACATACTTACCTCGCGGTCCTTTGAGGAAGCGTCACTCTGCCTCGATATAGCTAACTGAAGTGTCTATAGCGAACTCAGTAATGAATCCTCCTATAATTCAATCGATCCAGGGATCAATAGTGCACACAATCTTAGCCTTTGATGCTTCCAATTTGCGCAGCAACTTTGGGTCCACACAATAGATTTTGAAGTGAAGGATCTTTGCCTTTGTGCTTTGATTCATGTCAGTTCATTAGAGATAATTTCCATGCAATCAGACATCAGCTATCGACAAATCTTGATTTGGATCCTCTTGAGGGGATGAAAACTTTGTTACAGACTTCTTATATTCAGAGTTCCAGCCCCCAAATTCCATTAATAGTCAGGTTGCACATGAAGACGTAGAAGCTGGCATACATGATCAAACGATACAAGAATATTCCTTACCTCTCTGTTTTGAATCATTTCAGTTTTTGTGGGGTAAATTACATAGTAAATCTTCAAATGAAAAGTTTGTAGGAAATCAACAATCTCTCAGTTTTAAAGTTGAAGATGAGATAGATGGCGAATTTTTTTAGCAGATTGTTAATAAGAAATCTTCCCCTGAGATGATTGATGAAATCATTTTGGATACGGAACCAGATTTGCAGCCACCACACACAATTCAAGATCAGATTACAGATGAAGGTGAGGCAGCCGAAATACATGATTTAATGATGCAAGAGGATTCTGTACCCTTGTGTTACGAAGCATTTCAATTTATAAGGCAGAATCTTCGTAATATCTCTAAAGAAAAAGATGAATAACCAATAGGATGTCATACAGTTTCAATAGATACATCGCAGCAGTCTCCTCAAGTTTTTGATGATCCTTTTGCTCATGTGTTAGATTATGTTTGTTGTAAAAATTCTTCTCCATCAGCCAACCATGTGATAAAAGAGGATGTTGATAATAATATGATTCCAAGGCCACCTTCATTGTCTTGTTTAACGGATTTTTCATTACAAAGCTCAGATCAAAGTTTGCAGTCATATGAGGAGATTGATAAAGGAGACTTTTGTTCTGATTGGAAATAGCAACAAAGTTTGGTCCTTCATGAAATTCAGGATCCTTTTGACAACTCGCTGCAATCATCAGAGAAAGACAATGCAGATGTGAGGAAAGGTTCAATATCCAGCTATGAAGATTACTTGGACCAGAGCAGTAATATGTTAATGAAAATCAATGGGAATACTTATGAAGATCCTTTTGCAGCATTCCTGAAGTCATCCGGCCAATTCATGCTTTGCAAGTTTGTCAGCAGTGAACTTGATTCCAAGTTTCCATGGGAGTTGCCTTTCAATTCTTCCCTTTTCCTACGCATCAGAAAGCATTTGGGAAGAAATCAAAATATCAGCCATGATGCTTACCTGGTTGCATTGGTTGTTCCATCTCACTTGACCGGGTGGTGGAAAGAGTAATTAGGGTAGGTTTGCTGAATAAGCTCAGATATGAGCATCATTCCAGTTTGTTAGTTAGGATTTAGTCATGTCTGGTTTTATTATGGTTTTCAGTTTGAGTCTTCAGTCAGAGTCCGTCTGCATAATGTCAGTTTCCGTATTTTGACTCCATAGCCTAATGGACGAAGGCACTATCTGCTCTCCCAAAGATCTGCAGTTCTTGGCACCTCCAAGGAGCTACCATCCCCCATTGGAGCTAATGTTAGTGTCAGTCTTTCCAGCCTTCCTCCAGTGATCAAACATGCTCTTACAAAGTGATTTTAAGGTGTCAAGGTCAAATTTTGTCATTTCAGTAAGTCTTCAAGCAAAATTTGGTCACTAGGTACTAGGTCTAGGGTTTGCTTGTACTCCTGTCAAAGTTGTCCAAATGTGAGTCCATGTCACCATTCAGCTGAGTGTACCATCATTCAGAGGGCTGCCATTATCATGTCAAGTTCCACTGGGTCATTTTACACCTTGTTCATGCTTCAGTTGCGCCAAGGTAAGGTCATTTCCCTCTCCTAGGGTTTTGAAGGCAATTTCTCTTGGACGGTCAAATCACCGGAAAAACTTGTATCCTGATGTTCATACACCTTCCCCTATCCTTAAAGTACCTTATCAAACACTTCCCATCACTGAGATTCCCCAAATTCCTAATTTTCGCACAAACCCTAGTTTCTTGCTACAACTTGGCAGTTTTCTAGGTTGGGCCAGTGCTTTGCCTTTTTGGACGCCTTCCCCTCACTCAATTTCAGAGATTCCACTTTCTCCTACTTCCTAACATCCCTCCCTACTTCCCAAAATTTCCTCAAGAATTTAGAAGCTCCCTATCCCTTTCATTTCGCTTCATTTCGACAAATCCCTTGTTCCACACATCGGAGTAGGTTTTACCCAAATGATGTTTCTGAGCAAGAAAATATTAATTTTTGAAAACTGAGAGATTTTTTTGTTGAAAACAGGCCAATGAATAAAAAACTCATTCACTTTTTACACAGGTGTCATGGTTCTGGAGAAATGTCAAAAATACAATCGCCTAGGGAGAATTGATGCACCTCTGAAGTGACCTTGGGAAAATCAAGTTTTCTCCTAGCTCGGTTGGCCAAATGACTTTATTGAGGAGCCAACTAATACCTAGACACAACGATCTTTCCAATGAGCTATCATGAGCTCAATTTGGAGTTGAGGAAGGCATTCAAAAGTTGACTGTAACAGCACTCTGCCTTTAGGCAGCCTCATTTGGCACATTTTGACCAGTCTTGGGAGATTTGACTTTTGATAGGGAAAATTAACTCCAAATTTAAAAGTTAAAGTTTGGTTGGAAACTAGACTCAAATACCTTTCTAACGAGCTATCCTGCACCCAATTTGAACACTGGGAAGGCCTCCAAACGTCTCTTGAAAAAACCACTACGCATAGGTTATATGCGCAAGCGCCTCAAGCCCAGTGCGCCGCGCACTGGCGCGACGCTAAAAATATAGAACTCCAAATGAGAAATGGTTTGAATTTTTGGATTAAGCATGAAAAATCATGACTACTGGTGCCCGGACAAGAAATTTGGAGCATTTTTGGGGCATTTTGAGTCACATGACAAATTTTTGGGCAAAACACACGTTTTTTCTCCCTGTGCGCCGCGCCACTGGCGCGACCCTAAAATT
The DNA here is from genome assembly GCA_031772625.1 of Pinus tabuliformis. Taxonomy (NCBI): domain Eukaryota; kingdom Viridiplantae; phylum Streptophyta; class Pinopsida; order Pinales; family Pinaceae; genus Pinus; species Pinus tabuliformis. Next base: position 1,467,410,921 of record CM062818.1, read on the forward strand.
ATAGAGCTCCAAATGAGGAATGGCTTGTAGTCTTGGATTCAGCATGGAAAATCATGACTACTGGTATTCGGGCAAGAAATTTTGGCAAGATCTGAGCCTCCTAGAGGTCAAAAACACCCAAAAAATGGCCTTTCTGCCACTTTTTTGACACACAGAAAGTAGTCTTGGGAGAATGAATATTTGGAGGGGCAAATGAACACCAAATTCAAACATTCCAGTTGGGTTAGAAAGTAGAAAGGACAGGCTTTCCAACAAGCCCACTTGGGCACATTTTGGACACTTACAAGTGCCCCAAAATAGGCCCCAAAGTGGCGTGACGCACAAAGAAATTGGCGCGGTGCACAGAGGAAAAATTGCCAATTTGCTCCCGTTTCGTGAAATTTCGGTTCGCGACTTCTCCAAGTGGGCCCGGTCATCTACACTTCAGTTTTTTGGCACCAAAGGTGGCATTTAAAGTGTTTTTTTCTCTAGATTGGCATCTATCCAAGTGGCAAAGGAAGGCAAAGGGTCACCCCGGCCAAATGTCATGTTTGTGGGCGCTGCACCTATAGCTGATGGTTGGCTCTCCATCTCCATTTTGTAATGATTCGAGTAACTCCCCAACCCTTGGGCATTCTATCTCTTCCTCACACATTCTATAAATTGTATGCAAGCTATTTGCAAATGGGGTTGGCTTGTAACTTCTGGGAGACTGTGGGAAAGAAACTTTGTTTCTTCACTGTATAATTTTGACAGAGAGTTAATGAAAGGCAACGGCTTTGTTTCATGATATTCTTGTGGTTGTGAGTGTAGAAAATGTGTTCTTATGTTTCACATGTATATTTTTATGTTTCATAATTCAATTCATGTTTCATTTCAGTGAAATTTTCTGAGTGAGATTAGGCAGAATTCAATTTTATTGCTCTGCCTGTGGGAAAATTTCATGTTCAGTGTTATTCTTCTGTTGAAAAGGATTCATGTGACTATGCCCTTTTCACTTTCTTCAGCAATCTTTTCATTTCACATTACCTCAAACTAAAATTGCTACACTTTCCACCTGCCTTGCCTCACGGAATTATCTATGCCTTCATATTAAATTCTCTATTCTTAGTTGATCGTTGGTCCCATACCATCCCAGAAGCTCGGTCATTCATGAAAATTGTCTCCCGAATCCATATTCACTTACTAGCCTAAGGTAAATATTTCATTTTAAGTCATCTCAGACCGTTTTTGATTATCTATTCACTGAGCGTGACTCAGAGAGAGCCCTCTCCTGTTCTGGTAGGGCTAGCTACTAGACTGAGCGTGGTTTGTGGTTACCCTAATTTTTGCCTTCCTTAAGCCTAGGGAAGATTTAGGTGCTAACACCAGCTAGCATGTTTTTCAAGCATTCACTCTTGAAAGTGGATCTCCCAATACACAAGTCTCTCTCACTCACAAGTTTTACACAAGATCAAAGGCACTTCACAACCTTCCTCAAGCTCTCAACAAACCCACACTTGTCACACTCACACCAGCTATCTAGCAAACTCACAGTACTATCAGCAACACTCCAAAGACTAAGAATTCCAAACTCTAGCCAAAAACCACCACCACATAGCAATGGTGAGAGTTTAAATAGGAGAAGGAGTCTCCATGAAAGGTGCGAGGATGAGCTTATCTCCAAGGAAGGTAGCACAAATGACGAAACAACCATGCCAGAGAAAGGAGGGCGACGTAAACAAGGCCAACAACCAGGTTTGGAGTCATCTGGAAGGCCGACTGTTGGAACAAATTTGCCCAAACTGGATCATCGTGGGAACATAACTGGTCTGTCGCGCTGACATCGCTTCTTAATAACGTAGCTAGTCATGTCATCGTGGGAAGCTACAAGAGACAGCTGCGCTGGCACATGAAATTCGACCATCGCGGGAATAACGTGTACTTCCGCGATGGCAGCGCTTCTGGGCTGTTTTGGAGCGCTCATCAGCGCGTTTGTTTGGCCAACAGACGCGATGAGTCAGAAATCTTTGGAAAAGTGGGTCATTTGGCAACATCAGAGAGCATGAGCATGAATGAATTTAGACTCATGACACAGTAGGAAGACTGGGATGAAGGCAGTGACAAATTACTGTGTAACAGATGCCCCCTAAAGTATGAAGCCTGAGAGAGAGGGAGGGGTGAAATGCTTTATGAAACTGACTGGACTAGAACACCATCTGGAAGAACTTGCATGCAAGTACAACTGATATCTCTAATGATGAAGTACATGTAGTCTAGGCATGGGCGCAACCATCCAAAAGACATACGAAATAGGTCTGTGGTATGGACGCAGCCACCCAGCTAATGAGACCATGATGATGATAAAGGTATGGTCGCAACCATCCATGAAAACTCAGGTATGGTCGCAGCCATCCATCAATGAGTCATGTAATCATAAAACCAATCCACGCAGCCCAAACATGTGTAATCTGAGTTTGGGGTCTTGAAACCATCCGATCATAGTACAAATCCTAGCATGCGAATAGACGTGCTGAGGTCGAGCATGATAGAACATCGCTTGATTACCGGTCAATGATGAAAACCATTAACAAGCGTGAGAGAAACCACCGATAATGCCAATGGTTCTCAAGGTACTGGCTAGCACAATCCACGAAGTGTGAAAAGGAGCTGAAGTCGAACACTCATGGAATCACCCAATCGACGACCAATGATGAAAGTCGACCGTCTGGTGCGAAGAACTTGCCATTGAGGCATGCAAGCTCTAAGGTACCAAAAGGGATCTCTAGGTCAGTCTCCTGGATAATGAGCTGATGTCGACAGGAGACGACCCGTCGCAGGAGGGCCATAATGTTTCCCCCATCAACGACACGAGATAAGGAATAAGTGGTAGATGGTGAAACAGAGTATCAGAGGAGAAAGAGAGGGTGTAAACTACAGAAGGATTATACTCTTGAACATGTTGGCGACACGACTCCAGAGGGGGGTGTGGCAGCATTCAGGCACCAAAGGATCAGAGGCTTGAAGGAGACGACATGAATCGAATAGAATGAGGCTAGAATGATAACCCAAAACCCGCAAAAGGCCAAATGACGATGTATGGATGTCCCAACCCGACAAGAAGCAAAAGTGTTGATGTTCAAGAGTGACTAGCTGCCATAGACAATCAATGATAAACCTGTTGTTGAATCCAACCTAGTAATAGTTTAACTAGCCCTAGGAAGGAGAAGCTCGAGTCTCGCCATGGTGACGAGTCCAATGTCATCAGGGTTTAACGAGTCCGACAAAGGTGAAACTCAGAGTCTTTTTCATGTTTAGAGAGTTTGAAAAAGACACGGAAAATAAAAATCCAGGGGGGTCCTTTTTCGTAGATTTGTGTCTCTCGAGCCCAAAAAAGTATAAAACGATACTTGAAAGAACTGCCCGACCATTATGATCGAGGAGTACTTTTCGTAGCTAGTGACTTCGACCCGAAAAAGTAAAAAAACGGTCAGAAGCACGTTGTTTCGTAACCGATAATGAGCTTGAAACGAAAAAGGCCTGACAATCTTTTTGTGTTTAAATGGTCGGAAAAGAGCTTTAAAGGCCACCGCCTCTTATTCCATTTAACGAGTTAAAAGGGAAAACTCGGCAATCTTTTCGTCTTTAAACGGTCGGAAAAAAGCTGAAAGTAGACCTCCATTTTTATTCTCTTTAACGAGTCAAAAAGGGAAAAATACTCAGCAATATTTTCATCTTTCACGGGTCAGAAAAGAGCTTAAAGGAGACTCGTCATGGAGGAACGAGTGGTATAAAGGGTAGCAACTGGTTCCGGCAATGGTGGAACTGCTCAAAACATGTAATGGTCAAGAGGTTGGCTAATAAAACCACTCATCACTGCAGTTCCTCGGGAAAGGATAAAATAATCAAGTGAAAGCATATTTTTAGCCAAATAGATGGTGGTGATGGAATGAAACAACCAAGGCTCATCTAGTAGAATTTAGCGGATAAACGGCAATCAAGAGATGTAAATCAGGTAAGGGTTCATTTTTACATAAGCTTGAACCATGGAGAACTCTGCTTGGATTCGATTTCATGTTTACACAAGCTTGAAATGAAAAACTATGCTTGTTATAAGTTCGCATGTCCCCAGCATAATGACGCAAATCGAGGTGCATGCCCCCCAAACTTCATTGCATTCAACGAAGTGGATGGAATGAAGGTTCACTTTCGAGATCTTGGAAAGACTCGACTTTGGATTTTACGAGATCTTAATCAAAGACTCAATTTGGAGAGGGGAAGTTGTTTCATTTTCAAATGAGGTTGACACAGTAAAAGAACTATCCTCATAACCCTGGTTTCATTTTTTAACGAGGTTGACATATGATCAGAACTATCCTCGGACACCTTGTTTCATTTTTTAACGAGGTTGACACAAGATCAAGAAACTATCCTCGAGCTCCTTGTTTCATTTTTTACCGAGGTCGACGCAAGAGAAGAACTATCTTCGAGCACCTTGTTTCGTTTTTTAACGAGGTCGACATAAGATCAAAACTATCCTCGGCACTCCATGTTTCATTTTTTAACAAGGTTGACACAGGAAAAAACTATCCTCGTAACCCTTGTTTCATGTTTAAGCGAGCTTGACACAAGATCATGAACTATGCTCGTATACCTTGTTTCATTGTTTAACGAGCTTGACACAAGATCGGGAACTATGCTCGTAACCCTTGTTCATGGGCCATCAAAGAACGTGGCTCCCAAGAGGTCTTCACGGGATGGAAGAAACACACTCTGGGAGGAAACCATGTCAGGATGCACCAATGACTGGTCGGGTTCCAATTCCCCCAGTACATCTTGTACTAGATCAGCTGCATGGTCATCAGGAGAGGCGGAAATGGAACGGGTAGCCACATAATTGACCTGTGGCAAGGAAGGCACTGCTTGAGAGCAAGAATCGAGAGGGAATGTCTACTACACAGGAGGCACCAGGGGACTAAAGAATGATAATTGATCTATGGTCACTATTCTGCCTTCGTGTGGAAAACAAACCACGCGGAAAAGGGAAGAAACGAGGGCCCCCATGGCATAAATATAATCACGACCAAGGAGAATACTGAAATTCGCACCTTGGACAACCATGACGTCTCTATAGATGGTTTTGCCCCCCAAAGAAATAGGCAACTTAGGGAGGATTCCCACAGGTTGACAGGGTTCTCCGTCGAATGCCAACAGATTCTGTGTGACCGGCAGAAGCTGTGGGGAACCCAAATCTTGCCAAGTAGTGGAAGGCACAAGACTGACAGACGCACCCTCATCTAGAACAGTGCCAGGTACAGCCTTATTGTAGGCGTATACTATGATCTCAAAAGGCACATAGGATGGAAGATGGAAAGCAGTCAAATGACTCCAGTCAAAGGTGACGGCTAAACTACTTGGTGGGGGAATCATATGATTGCCTCCCTGCCCCCCAAGAACCGAAGAAGGACTCCCTAAATCAGCTGGGATAGGAGATTTGTTTCAGTTCCTGGAGAATCTAATGAGACGAGGAGAACATGAGCATGGCACTCTTCTGAAATCGAGTGATCGAAAGGTGCTGAACCTAAGTTGACACTCTTTTCGACCAATGGTTGGGCTGGAACAGGCTGAGCACAACCAGGCTCGGAAGAAGAAGGACGGACAAGAGAAGAATCTACGTCAATCTCTTTGTCAATGGAGGGAGAGTCTGAAGAAAGCCGCTGATAATCAACATGCAATTGGGGTGAAGAAGTTGTAAGACTTTCCAAAACAGTGGAAGCTTTATCCATGAGCGGACAAAGGTGAAGGGGATGGTTGCCTTCACATAGCCTACAGGGGAATCGAATATTCCCTTCCTTCTTACTGTTGCCAGTTGATAAGTTGGCATCGTCATGAGATTCAAAGGACGATGAGGGACGAACTGGATCGTGAGACCATACTTCTAGGATCCTTGGAATGCCAGGACAATCACGAAGAAGATTGTCATCCTTGCATAACCTACAAGGAAACTTAACCTTCCGCAGAGGAGCAGAAGGTGGTTCGTCCTGGGATGGACTCGGAGCGGTACCTGCACAGGTGGCCTTGCATTTATCGGACTTCGTCTTCTTCTTCTTCTTCTTAGTCTTCTGGTTACTAGGTGTGAGAATTTCACCAGGCGAAGGAGGAGAGGAGGAGGAAGAAACAGGGGAAGAAGGCGTAGGCTCAACCTTGGAATCATCATGTCTTGGTTCGGACGAAGGAGACGGTGGAACAGGAGTCATAGCACTCAGGACCACCGAGGTTGAAAACAACCATACGGGCAAATCGATGGTTATCCCAAGCAATGATAGTGTTTCCATATACGGAGCACCGACATTTCCAAATGAAGGAAACGGACCAGGGTTTCCATTTGGGGGGAAACCTTGGCTGGTAGACTCGGGGAACGTTGCCATCGAGAATGAGAAAGAACCCTACTCAAACTAACGCAAACAAGATCTAACAGGGTAAATGTGAATCGTGGCAGAATAAATTTTAAGGCACAGGAACAAAACTTGACCTTTTCATTTTTAAAGAGTCGAGAAAAGGACAAAAGATGACTCTAGTCGCCTTCGAATATTTAATGAGCCTAAAGTGACAAGTGCTCAGATGGACCTTTTCTTTTAGGGAGTCTGAAAAGGAACGAAAGTGACTACTCTGGAGAACTAGGCAAAAGGTTTACCAGACAAATCCGTAAAACTGCATATACACCTTGGTAGTCATATGAAAACCAAGGAATTTCCGTACGACAATAAATCTTCCCGAATGTTGTGTTTGGTGCGTTACGGCTTGTAAGGCGGCTGACACGGCTTCCTATGGATAAAGGATGATAACCTAGTGGGGTCTCCCCATATACTCGAAGGTACGTGGGAGTAAAAATCCGTGCTAGACCACTATTGAGTCACAGAAGGAGGAATCACCCAATCTTGAGTGGAAACAACAGTGACTAGGTTTAACGACGCCAGAGCACGTCTCTAGCCTACACCTCTAAATGTGTGCATTATGTTCCAATGCGTTGTTAGATTTATTCTGTTCATTTTAAAGTTGATCTTGGATTATGTTTCAATTTTCAGGCCTTATCGTATGTATATAACAAAACCTAGGATGCAGCTAGAATGAATGAAATATCCTTTTCTTCGATGAACACCTACCTATGGGAGGGTAGAGAGATCATTCCAAAACCAAGAAAACCAAGGCAACAAACAGTCACTCAATGCAAGAAAACATCAATTCTTAAAGTGCACAAATAATACTAATGGGAGTTTTAATCATTTGCTTTTCAATATGCAACTTGAAATGCAAATTTACTTTCACTTTCACATGCCAAATGAAATGCAATCTTTTTGATTTGATGCCTCTAATCTAAAGAAACCAATAAGCGACAAACAAATGTGGAAGAACGGTTGATCCAAACAATTGTAATCTATGTCCGGGTAGTAAAGAGAAATAAAAACAATGCCAAGATTGGTCCAATAACAATCACTAAACAATCAACCAAAGGTAAGCAAAGGGGAAGGTTCAATCAAACCAACATCAAGTAGCAAACGAAATCTTGCAAGCAAGCAACCAAGAAAAACTAATCCAAAGGGCTTGAAACAATGAAACTAGGTCACAAAGCAAAGAAAACAAGATTCATTCACCAAAGCTCACAAGAGAGTGCCTCAACCTCTAGACAGTGAAAAACAAGTCATCAGCCAAGTGAGAACAACAAGGGACTAGCAAGACTGACGGATTCAGGAGGCAGAATTGAAAAATTCAATTCTACAGCAATCAATGCGGGCAATACAATGGCAATAAAGCGCTGATAAAGAATAATACGCAGCAACAAAGCGATGTCAGCGCGGAAGTACACGCCTTTTCCGCGATGGTTGGCTTACAGAACCGTCGCGACTGTTAAGCGTAATTATGTGATGGATAGGATACTACAAAAAGGGTGGCGCGATGACAGTGTGACTGTTAAGTTAAAAGCCGCAATGATGTTCAAAAACACTAACAGGCAAAGCAAAACTCCCAAATCAAAAACAATCAATCTATTAAGAAAATAAGGACATTTCCCAGATCAGGCCAGGAAACTCAAAAACAGGTAACTAATCCCCAAAATCCCAAAAGAGACCAAAATAAAAATCAAGGCAAGAGTAAACAAGAAAAGAACAAAGGCCAGCTCCCTAGCGGAATCGCCAATTTGTGATGCAGGAAAGTGTTCCCTCTGCGGACAGAGGCAACCCCTCTAGCCCTAGAGTGGGTCTAGTCACAAACAAGGACAAATCAACAATAATTTTCCTTAAATAGTTCAAGTTGGAGGCCTACCTCAACCGGTGGTCGATGGAGTTCTGTTGCGCTGCTCCAGCTTCCGCTTCCTCAATGAGTAATCAACCTGAAACAAAGCAAAGGAAAGACAACAAAGCACGTAATCTGGCAACAACAATAAACCATTTACTCACAAAGTCAAGAAGTCATGAGCTATCTAATACATTGCATACAAGACATAGGAAAACATCATTGATTGAATTAATTATGAAAAAGAGTAAGCTTACAACCCAGGTCTTGACGTCACAAGCCTTCTCAAAGGGATCCAGCCAGCATGTTCTTCAATCATTCACTCTTGAAAGTGGATCTCCCAATACACAAGTCTCTCTCACTCACAAGTTTTACACAAGATCAAAGGCACTTCACAACCTTCCTCAAGCTCTCAACAAACCCACACTTGTCACACTCACACCAGCTATCTAGCAAACTCACAGTACTATCAGCAACACTCCAAAGACTAAGAATTCCAAACTCTAGCCAAAAACCACCAGCACATAGCAATGGTGAGATTTTAAATAGGAGAAGGAGTCTCCATGAAAGGTGGGAGGATGAGCTTATCTCTAAGGAAGGTAGCACAAATGACGGAACAACCATGCCAGAGAAAGGAGGGTGACATAAACAAGGCCAACAACCAGGTCTGGAGTCATCTGAAAGGCCGACTATTGGAATAAATTCGCCCAAACTGGATCATCGCGGGAACATAACTGGTCTGCCACGCTGACATTGCTTCTTAATAACGTAGCTAGTCATGTCATCGTGGGAAACTACAAGAGACAGTTGCGTTGGCACATGAAATTCGACCATCGCAAGAATAACATGTACTTCCGCAATGGCAGCGCTTCTGGGATGTTTTGGAGCGCTCATTAGCGCGTTTATTTGGCCAACAGACGCGATGAGGTAGAAACCTTTGGAAAAGTGGGTCATTTGGCAACATCAGAGAGCATGAGCATGAATGACTTTGGACTCATGACGTAGTAGGAAGACTGGGATGAAGGCAGTGACAAATTACTGTGTAACAATGCCCATATTGGTTCTCATATAATGCCCAAGACAAAAAGAAGAAACCATATTAGAAGGATCCAAGTTGAATCTACATCCATTGTCCAAGCTGGGTCAAATTGTGAATTGAATAAAAAAGGAATATACACTGCAACACAAAGAATCGTCGCCCTTTCAGAGCCTAAGCTACTAAACGAAGGATAATTAATAAAGGAGAAGGAAACTACCACCATCGTCACCAAGGAAGTTGCAAGAGATGAGTTCAAAGGTAAGAAGGTTGACCATCCTAGCTGGGATTGGGATTGTCTTGTGCAAATGGCTACACTAGACCCTAACTATTGTTATCTCATTTTATTGCTCATTAAACATTTTGTTATGTATAATTATTAATTTAATGTATACAAATATAATTGTTATTATTACACTTTGATGTTATGTATATAGATAAAATCATTTCAAATAATATACATGATAACAAAGAAAATATGATAAAACATAAGCTCTTATATAATTTAATCCAAAAACTATTATTCTATAACATAGGATGAAAATTATATATATAATTCTAGAGGAATTCAGTAGCTCGTGTGACATGCGGCTACCAGTAAACCTTTGGGGGCCTACGACTTGTCCTCCTCTCTATGGATCGGGTCACAACCGGGGGCTTTGAACCTTAGATCTCTCAGTTTTCTTAGGTCTCACATTACTTCGATTATCGACTATGTTGGCCCTTGAGACTCATATCAATATATTAAATTAAAAAAATATATATATTCATTTATTTGTATATTTTCAAATTAAAAAAATAAAATAAAATTCTTTGAGTTGTGTGAGTCCTGAGATGAATGCATGCTTAACCTTTGGCTTGAGAAACTATGACCCAAGGGCATCTAAGTCATCAAAATCACCTGGGGATCACACCCGACTTAGGCCACACAGCCTTAACATGACAAAAAATTTTCCCATAGAATTTCGAACTAGTGACCTTCACATCACATAATACATTAACAATACACGCCATCATAATCTATTCTACACCCCATGGAAAATTTAATAAATATCTAATAAACATTTTTTATTAACAAATATCCATTAAATATATTTACTTATCCTTTAACAACTTTAATTAAGTAATAAAAAATCTTACTTTTTATATATATAAACAATTATTTTTCGTATTTATTAAATAATTCAAAGTTAAAATATATAAATTTTAAAATCTATTTTATTTTAAATTTTAATATTTACAAAATCGTCAATCTATTTTAAAAAACTTCACTCACATGCCTATACTAATTTTAAATAAATAAACATAACAATATTTTTCACTAAAAATTTTAGATTATGTAAAATCATGTCTTCATTACAACAAGCTCAAATTTGCATAGAACTAGAAATATATGGAATTTGCACTCCTTTGAATAGTGTTGGTGCGGAAAGAGAAATTATATATATATATATTTTTTTAACAAAAACAACTTTTTATTTTTTTTGTAATATCTAATTATGGTTTACTTTTAATTACTTTATTTTTGTTTGTAATATCTAATTATTGTTTATTTTTAATTACATTATTTTTTGTTATTTTGGAATACATTTTTTACCTAGGAAGACTTGAACTAGGATCGGGAACCAGCATTTTTGTTTGTAATATTTAATTATTGTTTACATTTTTTTGTAATGCTTGGTAGGACCATCCATTTTCTATTATATATAAGACAAATTTACACCACAGTTTTACATGGTGGCCTCAACTCACCCCAAGGGGAAACCGAGTCTGTTGGTCACCGGTTAGCATTATATGTCATCCAAAAACAAAACTTCTTCAGTCTTTCTAGCAAAGCTATGTAAGTTTCAGTCACATGACCACATATTGTATAACTATGACAATTGACATAAACAACTAGAAATTGAAATGCTATTCACATAAAAAAAAACTAAGCACAGGGAGACTAATCTTTCTTGACATTCTGCTCCTCAGAGTCTGAGGCTACTGGGGCAAGATCATCAACAGTTGCTTATGGCATTCCATAGAGCTCCATAATGCAAGGAATGTGTCAGTCTATACGGTCCATCCTGATGTCCTGTTTGTGTAGCTGAAATAGGATCTTCTCCATGTCTTTTTTGTAATTGGGAAGGCACTGCATTGTAACTGCCATCCCCACAGAAATTTGCTACATTGCTTTGCCAAGTAGACTTTTCATCAGAAAATACAGGTATAGGGTGTGCTTGAATTGTGTAATTCGCCCTCGTGTAGTCCCTGGGTCAGGCACCATTGCTTTCCAGACTTCTATTTCATCATCCGATTCCATTTCATGTTTTACCTGGTCTTCCCAGTCGTCTATCAACTTTCAGATGTCCTAATTTGTTCCCTCCTTGTATGTTGCTACTGCCTTCTGTCCTACTTGGTCGTTTGGTTGCCCGTGGGTCTGGGCCCTTGCTGCCACGACCGCATCCACATTTTGCCCGTGGAATTGGTTTCTTCGCCTCCCTTCCACTCTGTAATGCTTTCCGTCTCCGCTACACAATTCACCTACCCTGCACGTTGAATACCTCTTCCCACTCCGCCACCCTCCCTTAATCCTCCCTCTGGCACCTTGTCAGTCCACCTCCCATGCATTTAAGGCAAAAGACACCGTACTCCCTGCCTTGAGCATGTGGAGTGCAACTGTAACGAACTTGGTTGTACTGACCATGTCAACTCAATCCTAGCGCCTCTGACACCTTCCCTCATCTCGATTGGGAGTAATTATTGTTTACTTTTAATTACATTACTTTTTGTTCATTTTGGAGTATATTTTTCACCCACGAAGACTTGAACCTGGGACCGGGAACCAACATTTACTAATAGTCACCAAATATGCCACCAAATCAACATCCTCTCGCTTTCATTTTTTTCTATACTTTAGCTTTTGGTTTATATTAGTTTTGTATATTGTATTGTCATGTATTTTTAGGTTTTATTATTATTATTATTATTATATTTGTATTATGTGTTTATATTATTTTTTTTGTTTGCTAAGTTATGTGAGTTCTAAGATGATTAGCAAACCTAACTTGTGGTTTGAGTAGCTACGATTCAGGGGCATTTAAGCCGTCAAAATCACTAGGGGATTGCTTCTGGCCTAGGCCACACTAACCCTGAGCATGCTTGGAATTTTGCCCACAAAATTTTGAACTGTAACCTTCACATCACAACGCCTTAACAAAACACCTTGTCTCCATGTACCCTACACCCCTGAGTGTGTCATATATTTATATTGTTGAATTATATTTGTTTTGTTTATTATATAATCATGTATTTTAGGTTTTATAATTTTTTATTTATATATATATATATATATATATATATTTTTTTTTTTTTTTTATTATTATTATTTTTTAAATTATAAACTTATAGTGTTAAAATTGATATTTTTTTTCTAAATAAAATAAAAAATAATTTGCAAGACATAAAACTTAAGATTTTGAACTTTTATAAAATTACAAGTAAATATGAGTTTATTTTCCTTCCATAAATATTTAAGCAATCGAATAAATATGCCTATAATAATATAAACAAACCTAATAAGTTTTGTAATTATGAGTTTATTTAAGCAATCCAATCAATATGCCTATAATAATATAAACAAACCTCATAAATTCTTCTCCATAGAATCTTAATGGTTATTTGATGATAAGTTTTGTAATTATGAGTTTATTTAAGCAATCCAATCAATATGCCTATAATAATATAAACAAACCTCTTAAATTCTTCTCCATAGAATCTTAATGGTTATTTGATGATTTTCATTATAAGAGAGGTTAAATCATATAAATTCGGAGTGAAGAAATTAACCATAAAGATAGTGTTTGATTTTTTATTTAAATTATTTTTTATTAGCTGAGACATTATTATTTAATAATGACTGAAAAACATAAACTTGAATTCAGTTTAATGGTAAATACTTATTCTTCATTGGATGTTTGAAGTTGGATTTGTGATTTGCTAAACAACTTTACGAATTGTTGTATGGTATGTACTTGGTATTATTGGAGTTGTAGCCGTTATGCTATTAAATTTTGATGGGAGTAAAAGATAAAATCATTCTTTTAAAGTATTGTAAATGTCATCTCATTTGATAGGGGTCAGGTGGAATGATTATTTAAAATGTTTTTATTAAGTTTAATATGGAGTTGTGAATTGGAAAATTGAGTTTGATGATTATTTATATAAAAATAACTAAAATATAAATAAAATATCTACCAACTATTACTCTTTTTTTAATTTACTTCACCACACTCGTCAAAAAAAAATACAAAACAGCTTTTATTAACACTATTAAAATTTATTTTAATAATTTACTCAAAATTTAAATTACTAAATTCTATAAATCTTATATCAATCTTAACCATCAATCTCAACGATCAAAACTATAAATCTATTAATAAAAATTAAAAAGATAATGACATATAAACCTGAATAAGAGAAAAAATGCATAACCCGAAAAAAAACCCGCCCCTCTAACCTCGTTGGCAAATTATTCCATGACTTTTTGTCTTTCACACGCGTACGGAGTTACTGTTCATGTAAAATATGTTCCAAGAAATAGCAACATATACAAAAGCTACAAAAGCAGAGGAATTCAAATTTTCTTTCGACTGCGAATTCAAATTTGCGTGAATTCGAACTGTAAGTGGGATGTTGATGGCATGTCACTCCCCCAGTGCCCCTCCGAAAAAGTTATCAGTTCAGAGACATTGTGACCGTTTGAAAGGGAGAGTATATAAGACAATCTCGATTCTCTTACACATCGCTGTCTCAATTTCATCTCATCTTCTTCTTTTCTCCTCTGCATTGCGTTGACTGGCCTGGTCTCTTGTCGATGTTTGTTTCCTCTGCTGCATGGCCATGCATTTTGGATTTTACAGTTTTTTTTGGTTGGATTTTCCGTTTGATTGTTCTTGATACTCTTTTTTTTTCCAATCTGTTTGCATTTTGGATTTTACAGTTTTTTTTCGTTGGATTTTCCGTTTGATTGTACTTCATACTCTTCTTTCTTTGTTTTCCCAATCTGTCTTTGTTTTCCCAATCTGTTTGCATTGTTTGCCCAGGAGATTTTATTTTGCTGTTGTTATGTAGAGGAGAAGAATCGCTAGAGATGAAACGCTTATTATCCATTGAAATGGAGGAACAGGTATGCGTTCGAAAAGTTTTTCAGTATATTTAATTTTTACTAGTAATTTGTACAGTTAAAAGCCGCCTGGTAGACAATTGGCTATGCAAAGAACTCAAACTGTTCAACAGTTTGTATTCATTGTTTCTATTTCACAGTGAAGCCGTGGAAAATTTTAAGCGCTATCACGGTAGAGATTGTTCTTTTATTCTATTTGGCGGTTCTTGATTGCTTGATGGTTTTGACCTGCTTAATAATTTTGCAACAGGGGAAGAAAAGGGCTTGCCATGGAGGGAGAATTTATTCATTATTTCTACGTCAGAATGAAGCCCTGGAAAATTGCAAGAGCTATCACGGTAGGGATTGTGCTTTTATTCTATTTGGCGGTTCTTGCTTAATGGTTTTGACGAATTTAATAATTTTGCAACAGGGAAATAGAAGGGGTCGCCATGGAGGAAGAAGAATATGAGACAGGAAGCTACGGTTTCTGAATGTGTAATGTGTTTTCTCATTTTTTTCTGTATCTCTTTATGCTTGGGTTTCTCTGTCAACTCTGTTTAAGGCGGTGTTTAAACTTTAAATGTTTGACAATGAATTTGGGGAGATGAGAACACACGCTGGAGCAGAGTACGAGCGTGCCAGAGGATTTTCGGACACCGTTTTGCCTTACGCATTCTATTATGTTAGGCGAGCAATATTAGGTAAGTACCGATTCTTCTTTCCCAGCTCCTCAAAAAGGGAGAAAGTATCGATGCTTCTTTTCCCGGTCCTCAAAAGCAGAGAAAACATTTTGTCATTCTCGGTATGCTACCTGCAGGTTCAAATTCAGTCAATCTGTTGACAGGCATTCCATCATTTCTTATATTACTTAGAATGGACTTATAATCTAAATCTATATACGATAAGGATGCCTCAGGCAAAGCCAACCCCGTAGACCAGAAAGGTTAACATTAATTTTCTTCAGTATTACCCTATGCACATCGTTTGCTGCGGCATTTTTATTTTATTTTGTTGCATATTAGCAGGAATTGATGTTTCTCGGTATTCTTGATATGGTTTTAGAGTTTGATCGTTTTTATTTATAATTTGACACGGGCTTTAATTTTTTGCACAGACCGTTTGCTGCTTTTTCATATTTTTTGGCAGTTGCTTGCTATTGGTTAATTACTTGAAACAGGTAAAGAGGTTTAGAGCGGGGCTCGCAACAAGGAATCGAAGATGACAACTCAGGTTTGTTTTGGTTTTTTTCTGGGCCCCGACTCTATATTTGTCTCTCCCTCTCACAAATTGTTTGCAGTGGAATTGCAGGGAAAGGATAAGGAATACTTACTTGGTTGCCTTCGAGGAAAAAGAGGACACGAAAACCTTTCGTACTTATTTCCTCAGTGAAAATGAAGACAGGGTGGGACAGGCTGAGAGGACATTTTTGTGGTTTACATAACATCTTTTCATACTCATTTTGTGTAAATATGGCTCAGGTATATTCAGTGAATAGTAGCATCTTTTCATACTCATTTTATGTAAATATGGCTTAGGTATATTCAGTGAATAATAGCTCAGGTAGCTTTTTCTGTACTTTCCAGATGGGTGAACCGCTAACCCCACAGGTGGTGTTAAACCAGTAAAAGTCTTGCTAAACGGATATAAAATATCTATTTAGAGATCTATTCTACCAAATTTCACTACAGATATTCTTAAGTAAGGTTAACCAGAAGTCACGAATAGCATATTGTGAGTTGTGTTACTTGTGTTTCCATTCGTTTGATTGGGGATTTATTTTGTTGCAGAATGTACTACAGAATGGAAGAAGGATGGGTAGAGATGAAACCCATTTGAGTGTAGGAGTTTGATATATGATTTTGTTAGGTGAATTAAGTTTTATTTATATTGATTGTTTTTTATTTATATGAGTTGTAAAAGTTGTTTCATAGTATAGTTTAGTTAGAAAGAGTTAAATTTTGATTATTTTATTTTAGAATGGTATTAGTTGGTTTTCATTTTTTTTAGTTTATAGTTATTTTTGTTTGATTTATGGTTTGAAATGAGTTTTGATTTGTAACAGGTTATTAGGGTTAGTTATTGACCAAGAAGATGAGATAAAGAATATTTTGTTTCAATTTAAAAGTTGTTTGGTGTTTTTTCTATATAGGTTTGTTTATTTCGGTTGATATAACATTTATATTTAATTGTAATCGTTTTGGAGATTGATTCCTTTTCAATCTTTCTCTGAAGTAATTGCAAAGATGTGATAAGGTGCAAAAGGAGAAATGCATACAGTCAAGGTGCAATGAAAATGGGGTAGGTAGACATTTATTTTTCATATTCTTTGTTAGATGGTTATTCTATAGCTAACCACATATTCTTCTTATTGCTAGTTTTCTATTTATTTGGTGAGTGCTTAAAACTATTATTTAGAATTTTTGTTTTTTTTTAAATGATACAGAGGACATTAGAAACAAGGTGAGCTAGAAGTTAGATTATTATAGATGCTTACATTGGGAAACTATGTAAATGTATTAATGTCATGTATTGTGCATGCCAAATTTCAGTTTGCTCATTTATTTGGGATGTTTTCCATAAAGATTACTTGATATCCATCATTTTTCAATAGATCATATTCCCTGTTTGAGTCAGAAAATATTGTGGGTGGTCATGATTGAGACGGGGTAAAAAATTTATAGAATTTTTAGTTCCAGGAGAGAAATAAGTTGACTCAATACAAGCTAGTCTTTTCTTCAAAATGCAAAATATCATTACTTTAATACCAAATTGGTGTGAACTTATTCACCAGAATATAAAATTAGAAGTGCAGTCAACTTCACCACACTACTTTGATTATTATTATTATAGCAATTTCTAAAATCTATTTTGATAATTGGTTCGATGTTTAAATTACGCAGTTCTCTAAATCCTATATCCATCTCAACAATCAAAACTATAAATCTGTTAATAAAAATTAAAAATATATCGAAAATAAACATGAATAAAACCCCACCATATTTATGATCGCTACATATGTTTAATTCGGAAAAATGTATAAGTTAAAAAAACCAATTCGCTCGCTGGCAAAATATTCCACCGTGGCTTTTTCTCTCACGCGCCAACAGAGATTATGCTAATGAAAAATATGTTCAAATAAAACAAAGCTCGATAGAGTTTGAAAGAAACAACATTCTCGCAACATTTACAAATGCTAAAAAACAGAGGAACTCAAATTTTCTTTCGACTGCGCATTCATGTCCACTCATCCCTCCCAAAAAGCTATCAGTTCAAAGACATCGGGACCGTTTGAAAGGGAAAGAATATAAGACCATCTCCTACATTCGGCGTCGTTTGGCTTTCATCTCATCTTTTTCTTTGCTCCTCTGCATTGCATTGGCTGGCCTTGTTTCCTGTCCATGTTTGTTTCCTCTGGTGCATGGCCATGTATTTTGGATTTTACATTTTTTTTTTTTTTTTTTTTTCTCTTTTGATTTTCGGTTTTGATTGTTTTTTTCCAATCTGCTTGCATTGTTTGCCCAGGAGATTTTATTGTGTTGTTGTTATGTAGAAGATAAGAATGCTAGAGATGGAACGCTTATTTATCCATTGAAATGGAGGAGCAGGTATGCTTTGAAAAGTTTTTCAGTGTATTTATTTTTTACTTGTAAGTTTGGACAGTTAAAATCCGCCTGGTAGACAATGGCTATGCAGATAACTTAAACTGTTCAACAATTTTTATTAGTTGTTTCTATTTCACAGTGAAGCCGTGGAAAATTGCAAGAGCCATCACGGTAGAGATTGTGCTTTTATTCTGTTTGACAGTTCTTGCTTCATGGTTTCGACCTATTTAATAAGTTTGTAACAGAAGAAGAAAAGGGGTCGCCATAGAGACAAGAAGCAAGGGTTTCTAAATCTGTAATGTGTTTTCTCAATTTTTTTCTATATCTGTTTATCCTTGGGTTTCTCTGTCAACTCTGTAGAAGGGGTCGCCATGGAGGGAGAATATGAGACAAGAAGCAAGGGTTTTTAAATCTGTAATGTGTTTTATCCTTGTGTTTCATTCTGTCTTAGTCAGTGTATAAACTTTAAATGTTTGACAGTGAGTTTGAGGAGATGAGACCTTACGCTCGAGAAGAGTACTAGCGTGCCGAAGGATGTTCGTACACTTTTTTGTCTTATTCATTCACCGAAAGATGTTCGCACTTTCAGGGTAGGGGAGCGATATCAGGTAAGAGTAGTCTAAGGAGGTTAAGGACTTGGTTAAATGCAGAGAATTTTGGGTAAAAAACTTGTAAAGGGAATCATGTTTTAATGGTGGAAATAGGTCTGGCACTAATTTGACAGTTGTAATTTACATTTACAAAAATTTATGATAATTTTTTTTCAAAATATAACCCAAAAGAAAAAAACAACGTCGTTAGGCTACGGCTCAGGGAAGTCCCGATTATTATTTTCCGAAGCGAACAGATTGTCATCATCGAAACAAATGTGCTGCAGCATTCCGAAGCGAACAGATTGTCATCATCGAAACAAATGTGCTGCAGCATCACGCAGCTCCCGCAGAAATCAAACGTGACTAGAGATGCCGCCGCCCCAACCAACACATCATGCACTCACGTGCACAAATTCCGCTAATCTATGTAGACACGCATTCCATCGTTTCTTAGATTACCTGGAACAGACTCCAAATCTATATACGATAAAGATGCTTCAGGCAAAGCTAATGAAGGTTAACATTATTTTATTTAGCATTTGCCCTATGGGATCATTTGCTGGGCCATTTTTATTTTATTTAGTTGAATATAGCCGTAATTGATGTTTCTCCATATTCTTGATACGGTGCTTTGCTTTTTCTCTATTATGTAACACTCACAAAGGGCTTTAATTTTTTGCACAGAGCGGCCATAGTTTCCCTGTGCTCTTATTGATAGTTTGCAGCTTTTCATATCTTTTTGGCAGTTGCTTGTATATTGGTTAATTAATTATTTGAAAGAGATAAAGAGATTAAGAGCGGCGCTCGCCACAAGGAATCGAAGACGGCAGCTCAGGTTTCTTTTGGTTTTTTTTGAGCCGTAACCCTATACTTGTCTTTCTCTCTCACAAATCATTTGCACTGGAATTGCAGGGGAAAAGATGCGGAATACTTACTTGGTTGTCTGGGAGGAAAAAGAGGACAGGAAAGCCTTTCGTACTTATATTTTGTCATTGAAATTGAGGGCAGGGGAGAACAGGCTGTGAGATTACGACATCTTGGTGGTTTACGTAAGATCTTTTCATATTCATTTTGTGTGAAGATGGCGTAGGTATGTGCCTATCAGTGGATAGTCGCTCATGTGGCCTTTTCTATACTTTCCAGCTAGGTGAACCGCTAACCCCATAGAAGATAGGGTTAAACCAGTGCAAAAGTCTTGCTAAACAGATACCTTTAAGTAAGGTTAACCAAAAGTTATATAAATGAATAGCCTATTGTGAGAAGTTATAGATGAATAACGTATTTTGAGTTGTTTTACTGCATGTGTTTGATTTTGGGATTTATTTTGTTGCTGGATGTATTGGATGTATTTAAGAATGAGTAGAGATGAAATTCACTGGAGTAGAGGAGTTTGATAGATGATTTTGCTGGTCGATTAATATGTCTATATCTTTAAAGAATTTGATAGATCTATATCTTTAAAGAACTTGATAGATGATTTTGTTGGTCAATTAATATCAAATTGTTTTTTATTTGTAAGAATTATTTTACAGCCAACTTGATAGATGATTTTGTTGGTCAATTAATATCAAATTGTTTTTTATATGTAACAATTATTTTATAGCCATAAAAGTTTTATTGTAAGTGTTGTTTTATAGTATAGTTTAAGAGATGTTAAATATTTTTTTGATTATTTTAGTTATAGATTAATTGTTTTTGTTGGTTATCTAATTTTAGAATGGTAGTTGTTTGCTTTTAAATTTTTTTTGATAGTTTTTGGTTATTTATTTTGACTTGATTTGTGGTTTGAAATGAGTTATGGTTTGAAATGAGTTATGATTTGCAACAGGTTATTAGAGTTAGCTATGGAGGAAGAAGACAAAACAATAAATGTTTTTTTTCAAACTTAAAAGTTGTCTAGTGTTTTTCCTATGTAAGTTTGTTTATTTCAATTGATTATATCATTTATATTTAATGGGAATTGCTTTAGATATTGATTCCTTTTCAATCTTTCTTTGTAGTGCAAAGTTGTGATCATGCCCATCCGGATCATGCTACAATGAAAATCAGGCAGGTAGACATTTCTTTTCATATTCTTTGTTAGATGGTTATTCTATAGCTAACCCCATAGGTTATATGGTTAGTCTTCTTATTACTAGTTTTTAATTTGATGGGTGTTTAAAACTATTATTTAGAAATCTTTTTGTTAAAATTTCATTAAATGATATAGATTTCACTAGAAACAAGGTTAGCTAGAAGTTAGATTATTATAGATGATTACATTGGCCAACAATGTAAATGTTTTAATGTCATGTATTGTGCATGCCAAATTTCAGTTTGCTCATTTATTTGGGATGTTTTCCATAAAGATTGCTTGATGTCCATCATTTTTTAGTCCCTCACACTTTTTCTTTGGATCAGAAATTAGTGTGGGCATGGAAAGAATTTTCCTCAATGCAAGCTAGTCTTTTCTTCAAAATGCAAAATATCATTACTTTCATACCAAATTAGTGTGAACTTATTCACTAGAATATGAAATTAGAAGTGTAATAAATTTGAATCCATAATCACAAACACACTGCATTAGAATGAAACAAGATGGATGATAATTTGATTAATACAAGAACAACAACTAATCTAATAATCATATTTGTTAACTTCTATTTTTAGTTATGCTTTTATAGAATATGTGATATCTATCTACTTAGATCACTTTACCATGGTGATTGCCACATACAATGATAAAGATTATTCCCAAATTTAAAACAAAGTCAACTAGTTATTAAAGCTAACTAAAAGCTCATTTAATACAATTAATCTATTTAGATCAATAACTTATCAATTAATTCTTAACAAATAAATAAATCATTACCAAATAAAATTCAAAAAATAATTCATCAACACCCTATTTGACTTCCTATCAATCTTTAACAAATATCTTCACCACTTATTATAATTCCTAAAGATATTATTGTTATTTATTTTATACAAAATTTTCCTCAACATATTATTACTATTTATTTTATAAAAAAATATTTTAAAATAAAAAATGACTATGATATCAACAAAATATTTACTAATTTTTAGTTTTTTTTTTTTCACGGCACCTTAAAAAATACATTTATATTACCATTTCTAAAATTAATTTTAATAATTTTTCGATGTTTAAATTATATTTATGATAAAGATCAATCTAAACGATCAAAACCATAAATATGTCAAAAAAAAATCTTTTTGAATGAAAAATTTTTAATCAATTTTTTTTCACGGTAATTTAAAAAATATGTTTATATTACCATTTCTAAAATCTATCTTGATAATTTTTGAATGTTTAAATTATATTCATGGTAGGGATCAATTAAACGATCAAAACCATAAATATGTTAATAAAAATTAAAGACATAACAACATATAAACCTGAATAAAACCCAACCATGTCCATGATAACTACATATATTTAATTTGGAAAAATTTAAGTTTAAAAAAACCCACTCCTTTAACCTTGCTGGCAAAAATATGCTACCATGGCTTTTTGTCTCACGCGCGAACAGAGATTATGCTAATGAAAAATATCTTCATATAAAACAAAGCTCGATAGAGTTGGAAAGAAATAACAACCATATTGAAAGCTACAGAAGCAGAGGAATTCAAATTTTCTTTCGACTGCAAATTCAAATTTGCATGAATTCGAACTGTAAGTGGGATGGTGATGGCATGTCCACTCACCCCTCCGGAAAAGCTATCAGTTCAGAGACATTGTAACCGTTTGAAAGTGAGAGTATATAAAACAATCTGCTACTTTCGGCGCTATCCGGCTTTCATCTCATTTTTTCTCTTCTCCTCTGCATTGCGTTGGCTGGCCTTGTTTCCTGTCCATGTTTGTTTCCTCTGTTGCATGGCCATGCATTTTGGATTTTACAGTTTTTTTCCTTTGATTTGCAGTTTTGATTGTTTTTATTTCCAATCAGCTTGCATTGTTTGCCCAGGAGATTTTTTTGTGTTGTTGTTATGTAGAAGAGAAGAATGCTAAAGATGAAACGCTTATTATCCATTGAAATGGAGGAGCAGGTATGCCTTTGAAAAGTTTTTCAGTATATTTAGTTTTTAATATTAGTAAGTTTGTACAGTTAAAGGCCGCCTGGTAGGCAATGGCTATGCAGAGAACTTAAACTGTTCAACAGTTTTTATTCATTGTTTCTATTTCACAGTGTAGCCGTGGAAAATTGCAAGAGCTATCACAGTAGAGATTGCGCTTTTATTCCATTTGGTGGTTCTTGCGTAATGGTTTTGACCTGCTTAATAATTTTGCAACAGGGGAAGAAAAGGGGTTGCCATGGAGGGAGAATTTATTCATTATTTCTATTTCACAGTGAAGCCCTGGAAAATTGCAAGAGCTATCACTGTATAGATTGTGCTTTTATTCTATTTGGCGGTTCTTGCATAATGGTTTTGACCTGCTTAATAATTTTGCAGGAGGGGAAGAGAAGGGGTTGCCCTGGAGGAATAATATGAGACAAGACGCTGCGGTTTCTGAATCTGTAATGTGTTTTCTCATTTCTTTTTATATCAGTTTATCCTTGGGTTCCTCTGTCAACTCTGTCTAAGGTGGTGTTTAAACTTTAAATGTTTGACAGTGAATTTGGGGAGACAAGAACACACGCTGGATAAGCGTACGAGCGTGCTATAGGATGTTCGTACACCTTTTTGTCTTCTTCATTCTATTATTTTAGGTGAGCAATATTAGGTAAGTACAGATTCTTGTTTACCAGTTCCTCGAAAAAACGTATCGATTCCTCTTTTCCAGTCACTCAAAAACAGAGAAAACATTTTGTAATTCTCGGTATACTATCTGCAGCTACAGATTCAGTCAATCTATGTAGGCAGGCATTACATCATTTCTTAGATTACTTACAATAGACTTATACCCTAAATCTATATAGTAAAGCTAAGCCGGTAGAGGATGAAGGTTAAAATTAATTTATTTAGGATTGCCCTATGGGCATTGTTATTTTATTTAGTTGCATATAGTTGTAATTGATGTTTCTCGATATTCTTGATACGGTTCACAAAGGCTTTAATTTCTATCTATTATTTAACACTCACAAAGGGCTTTAGTTTTTTTCACTAGCGGCTATAGTTGTCCTATGCTCTATTGATATGGATATAGACCGTTTGCAACTTTTCATATTTTTTTTGGGCAGTTGCTTGCATATTGGTAATTACTTGAAACAGGTAAAGAGGTTAAGATGATAGCTCTGGTTTTTTTGCCTTTTTTTGAGTCGCTACTCTGTACATGTCTCTCCCTCTCTCAAATCGTTTGCAGTGCAATTGCAGGGGAAAGGATGAGGGATACTTACTTGGTTATCTTGGAGGAAAAAGAGGACAGGAAAGCCTTTTGTCCTTATTTTGTCAGAGAAATTGAGGACGGGGGGGCAGGCTGTGACATTACAACATTTTGGTGGTTTACATAAGATCTTTTAACACTCATTTTGTGTGAAGGTGGCGTAGGTATGTGCCATGTCAGTGGATAGTCGCTCATGTAGCCTTTTCTGTACTTTCCAGCCAGGTGAACCGGTAACCCATAGAAGATGCGGTTAGGCCAGTGAAAAAGTCTTGCTAAACAGATGTAAAATATCTATTTAGAAATCTGTTTTACCAAATTTCACTAAAGATATTCTTAAGTAAGGTTAACCAGAAGTTATATAGATGAATATCATATTGTGAGTTGTTTTACTTGTGTGTTTGCATTTGTTTGATTGGGGGATTTATTTTGTTGCAGGATGTACTGCAGAATGGAAGAAGGATGGGTAGAGATGAAACCCATTGGAGTGGAGGGGCTTGATAGATGATTTTTTTTGGTGAATTAATATGCCTATAGTCATAAGAGTTTTATTTGTAAGAGTTGTTTCATAGTTTAGGAGCGGTTAAACCTTTTTGTTGATTATTTCAATCATAGATTAAATGTTTTTATTGATTATCTCATTTCAGAATGGTGCTTGTTTGCTTTTAATTTCTTTGATAGTGCTTGGTTCTTCATTTTGGCTTGATTTATGGTTTGAAATGAACTTTGATTTGCAACAGGTTACTATGCCTCGACAAAAAAGATGAGAAAATTAATGTTTTTCCTAAGTAGGTTTGTTTATTTTTGTTGATTTTATCATTTATATATAATCGTAATTGCTTTGGAGATTGATTCCTTTCAATCTTTCTTTGCAGTCATTGCAAAGATAAGATCACACGTCGAAGAAGGAGAAATGCTGATAAAGAATACAATCAGAGTACCAGTCAAAATTAGGTAGGTAGACATTTTTTTTCATATTCTTTGGTTATTTGGTTATTCTATAACTAAACCCATAGGTTATATGGTTATTCTTCCTATTGCTAATTTTCTATTATTTTAACCGGTGCTTAAAACTATTATTTAGAAATCTTTTGGTTGAAATTTCACTAAATGATATAGAAGACACTAGAGGCAAAGTTAGGCAGAAGTTAGATCACTATAGATGACTACTTTGGCCAACTATGTAAATGTATTAATGTCATGTATCGTGCATGCCAAACTTCAGTTTGCTCATTTATTTGAGATGTTTTCCCTAAGGTTTGCTTGATGTCCATCATTTTTCAGCAGCTCATATTCCCTCTTGTGAAAATTCCTAGATCTAACAATCTCTGGAATCCTACTGCAACCAGCTGAATCTACTTCACCTAGATCGTAAATTACATTACAAACTTATTTCAGATTTCTTCTTGAAATATTGAAGTAAATTACTGAAGCAGCCTACACCAAATTAAATATGATTATGAAACATAGAAACTGAGCAAGGAAATACAAACACATAGGACACCGTTATTTTTGGACAAATGTCCCTGGAAAAACCCAATGCAGGAAAACCGGTGCAACAACTCTGAGGGTTTTATTATTATTAAGCAGTAGCAAATTTTGAATACATCTCTGAATACCTCACAAGATTATTCAGTTACAGAGAGAAATACTGGCAGAAAGAATTGTGAGGTTACCTCACACTATCACTAGAAATCCTAACTGATCTAGCCCTAGACTGATTGCCTCCTCGGCTTTTCTGGCTGCCTTTGCATTGTGCCTGCGTTAGCCCAACGTCAAGCTCTTTGGGGACTGCGTCACTCCTCTGGCTGGTCGATTTGCTGTCCAGTAGATTCGATTTTTGCCTCTTGGTCTCACACCCCGGCTCCCGGCCTCTGAAACTCGAAATACCTTTGCAAATTTCGGACTCCTCATTGGTTTTTGTGCTGCCTCTGCGTGGCTCTGCGTCAGATCCTTTGGCTCAGCATTGCCACTGCTGGATTACCTTTTGGCTCTCTCTACTGATGATTCTTCGGCTGAGAAAATCACCCTTTCTCCGGAAGCTATTCCTGCCCCTCTGCTGCAAGAAATCTCCTCAATCGAATTTTCCTCCTGAGAACTTCTTACTTTAGAAAATCAATTTCTTGATCTCTCTTGGTGTATTTCCAAATGACCCTCAAGTCCCTTCTTATATCTTCCTGTTGGACAACCAACGACCTAGATTAAGTCCTAATCAAAGGCGCAAATCATTTTGACTTAATCTCCGTCTTTATCTAGAAGATTCACCCACAATTAGATTAATACTCATTAATATTTTAATTTTCTTAAGTTTAGACTTAGGAACCTCATTAAAAATATTAATTATTTTAATATAATCGTCTCTGGGTGGAATATCCCAAAACGGTTTCTGGGTTCTTTGTAATGCATGTGCCCAAGCCTCCCTACAAAATTTGAGGCCTAGACCACATCCAATCAATGTTTTTAAAACCGGAACCGGTGACCGGACCGGTCCACCTAATGAATCGGTTTACCGACTGGAACCGGTCTAACCGGGACTAGTTTGGTCTAAACGAACCGGTTTTAAAAAAATACATTAAATAATTAATTTTTAATGAAACAAAACTATTTTTAAGATGTAAAACCATGCTTCCAAGTCAATAGAGACAAAATATGCAAAGTTTGCTCATTTATATACCATGTAAAGGTGAATATATCAAAATGGCACCAAGTGCAATAAATATTATCAACAAAATAGCAAAATACATAAGAAATGAGGCATTAAAAGGCCTATAAAGTCCAAAAACAATGCTACAAGCTATGAGGCCATTGGCCTACTACAAGTCTATAGTGTACACATGATCAACACTCCCTTTTAGCGAGGAATGTGCTCTAGCAATATACTGTTGATGCATATTGCTGCTCCAGTGTTGATTTGTGGCAACCGGTTAGACCCACTGCTGCTGTTGCTTCTGTCAAGTTTGACTTTGACTAGGTCTCTCCTCAGCTCCTCTTGTTTTAGAGCTGCCCCACATCTCATCCCAATTAGGCAATGTTGTTCTTCCCAAGATACTATGGACAAATACTTGCCACTCATCTGAGACAAAATTTAGGGCCATTCTCATTAACTCTGAATCCTGAGGTGTATGCACCGTAGCCGACAACTCATCACGGGTATCCTTCATCTTCGTGAGGGAAGGGATCCACACGCTCTCCCTTCTGCATCTGAACAGATCTCATCTTCTGCTCTAAGTACATCTTTCACTGCTCGGAAGATCCCTGATACAACGTGGCCAAAGCATCCCACATCTCCTTAGCAGTTGCTCTGCTAGCAACGTGGCATACCACGTGATCCTTGACTCCATCTAGGATCATCCTCTTGGCCTTTGCCATCTCAGCCTTGTACTTCTTTAGCGGATCTACATCCACAGGTTCAACTACAAAGGCATGCTCATCTAGAAGGAAAGACATTCTAGCCTTCTAGATGACATAGTTGGAAGCTCCGTCCAACCTGTCCTGATCCCTCAAGCCACTGGTTGCCATATCCTCCGAAAAATGTCGAACAACTCCCTCTTTCTCCCTACTGCGTAGCTCCTAGGCTGGCTTACGCACTCCCTAATGGAGCTAGTAAGTCTGTTGCTCCTCTGTTGCCCAACAAATGAGAAATATTGATTTCCTCAGTAAGAAACCACTGGGGAAGTATTCCCTCACAATGAGATTTGCTTCCTTCTTCCGACGGCTCTTCTGCCCAGCACTCAGCTTGCAGAAAACTGCGTCCCTCTAGCTCTGTGCTGAGGCTCTACGTGGCTCCCTCTGCCTTGGCAAATTCTCGATCCGACAGTCTTACCTCTTTGTCGACTCACTCGGAGAGAGACAACCTAAAAAATATAGCCCTCCTGGCTAAAACTACGCAATCCCTTAGAGGATTCGAACTGCTGCTTGCTGCAACAAGTTGGCCCTTGCTTCAGTGCTAGATCTTCTCTTCCTGTTTCACATCAACAAATCCGATACCATGTGAAAATTCTTAGATCTAACAATCTTTGGAATCCTACTACAACCAGTTGAATCTACTTCTCCTAGATCGTAAATTACATTACAAACTTATTTCAAATTTCTTCTTGAAATATTGAAGTAAATTACTGAAGCAACCTACACCAAATTAAGTATGATTCTGAAACATAGAAACTGAGCAAGGAAATACAAACAAATAGGACACCACTATTTTTGGACAAATGTACCCGGAAAAACCCAATGCGGGAAAATCAGTGCAACAGCTCTGAGGGTTTTATTATTATTAAGTAGTAGCAAAATCTGAATACATCTCTGAATACCCCATAGGGTTATTTAGTGACAGAGAGAAATACCGGGAGAAAGAATTGTGAGGTTACCTCACATTATCATTGGAAATCCTGATTGATCCAGCCACAGGTTGATTGTCTCCCCGACTTTTCTAGCTGCCTCTGCACTGTGTCTTCATTAGCCCAACGTCAAGCTCTCTGGGGACTGCGTCACTCCTCTGGATGGTCGATTTGCTGCTCAGGAGATTCGATTTCTACCTCCCGGTCTCACACCCTGGCTCCAGCTTCTGAAACTCAAAATACCTCTGCATATTTCGGTCTCCTCACTAGCTTTTGCGTTGCCTCTGCGTCAGCGCCTCTAGCTCAGCGCTACCACTATTGGATTACCTTCTGCTTCTCTCTGAGAAAATCACTCTCTCTGAAAGCTATCCCTACCTCTCTGCTGCAAGAAATCTCTTCAATTGAATTTTCCTCCTGAGAACTTCTCACTTCAGAAAATCGATTTCTTCATCTCTCTTGGTGTATTTCCAAATGACCCTTAAGTCCCTTCTTATATCTTCTTGTTGGACAACCAACGACCTAGATTAACTCCTAATCAAAGGCTTAGATCATTTTGACCTGATCTCCGTCTTTATCTAGAAGATTCACCCACAATTAGATTAATACCCATTAATATTTTAATTTTCTTAAGTTTAGACTTAGGAACCCCATTAAAAATATTAATTATTTTAATATAATTGTCTCTAGGTGGAATTGCCCAAAACAGTTTCTGGGTTCTTTGGAATGCATGTGCTCAAGCCTCCTTGCAAAATTTGAGGCCTAGATCACATCTGATGCTACCCCAAATCAACACCTCTTTGGGTCGGAAATTAGTGTGGGTGGGCATGATTGGGATGAGGTTGGTTAGTGCTACCTTGTGTGTAAGCTTGGATTTTGTGGTGCACAAATCTATTAGGATGAGGAGAACTAGATGCCACACAAAGTCCCCAAAGATACTAGGGTTGTAATTCATCTTTGCTCATAGAGAAACTAGCATTTTAAATTCATCTTTGCCCTGATTATTTTATGTCAAAGATATAGCCATTGATCATTGATAGAACTAAGAATCCTTATTTTTTCACAATTGAATATGACTATTTATGTTTTAATGTGGTAAAGAGATTTTGGCAATAATTATCATGTTCGATAGGGGATTTGGATGTGAAAAATTATCTATTTTTTAAATATGATTTCATTTTATTTTTATGGGAAAATTGTGAAGTATTTACTATTTTAATAGGCGTTTATCCAATTGTAGGAGTCATAGAGATGAACTCTAGATACCAGCTATGGAAATGCTATTCAAAATTTTGTACTTGTTAAACACACATGGGAACGAGAGAAAATATGAAAGATAAATCATTCAGTACATTTTTTTATTAACATCAGATATACATTTATAGTACAAATATGTGACTCTTGGGTTTCAGATCCCAAGGTCTCTTGGACTCCTTTTGTCCATTCGACTTCCACACTAACCCACTTAGGATTAGGTGTCCAACATTCCCCCCCTTAATCCGAAGGGTTATGTATGAGTCCAAGAAGAGAGCTGTAATACAAAATGTGCAAAAATGCATGGCAGCACTAGGCTGAATGTGCTCTATGAAATGTTGGTATAAAGGGCAGTGGTTTAAGGATGACCACCAACTCTGGAACGCTTAGTGCAGTTCCCGGAACTCTTCCAAAACTGGCAAGAAGTTGGAGTCTTCTGCTAGAGGAAGTGTTCTTAATCTGTGATGGTTGAAGGATGACCAACAACTCTGGAATGCTTATTGCAATTCCTGGAACTCTTCCAAAACTGGCAAGAAGCTGGTGTCTTCTGCTAGAGGAAGTGTTCTCAATTGTATTCCTGGAATGCTTCCAAAGCTGGCAAGAAGCTGAAGTCTTCTGCTAGAGGAAGTGTCCCAGATTGCCAACTGAAGGCATGCTCAGGGGCATCTTTGTCTCTGGCTACAACTCTGAAACTGGTGTGGCAGGTTGTGGCTCAGGCTTGATGTGACTTTGAAGCTTGTAGATGACCATCATTTCCCCCCTGTCAGATACAAGGTGAGATGATGGAGGAAACTCAACTGCAAGACTGTTCAATATTCTGGAACAAGTTCTGACATGTGTTTGAAATATCTTCTTGGCTGTTGATGCCCATTGCCAAGAAGCGATCCATCCAAGATGAATCTTTGTTCTTGCAGGACGTTTATTTCTGAAGCATCTGTGTGAAGAATGACTGGTTTTATGACAATGCTTACATGGATGAAGATCAAAACAATGATCTTTCAAATGGCCAACTCGGTCACAGTGTTGGCATTTCACGATCTGCTGTTGTTGTTGCTGTGGAAGAGGCGCAGAATCTGGAACAGCTGAAGCTGAACTGTCATGAGAAGCAGGTGAACTGTCATGAATGAATCCAGCACTCTGAAACTGAATGGGCTTGGCATAGTCTGGAATATGAAAGGACAAGTCCTTGTCATATCCAAGACCAGTTTTGTGCTTGTTGTGGACAAGCTGTTCCCAAGGTCTGATGATGGGCTTGGGAAGTGCAGACTGAGTTTCTGCATCTGCATATACAACTGCTGCTTTATTTGAATGAACTGTACCATTATTAACATGCTGTTGATGGGTGGTTGTCTCAATGTTCTGAACAGAAACAGGTTCAGAATGGTGTCTATTTTGATGTAGCTCTTCTTGTTGTAGCTGTGATTCAAGCTGCAAAAAATCGATCTTTTCTTGTGCATCATGCAGGCAGGTCTGAATGTCACAAAGAGTGTCTTTGCTAACATTTACCTTCCCACCAATAGTGGAGTGTATTAGTGTATTCAGTAACTCTAATACATCATCAAATCTAGCCATTGTCTCAACAAAGAAATGAACACTCAGCAAGTCTAGACAAACCCCAGCTATTGAAGATTTCAAAAAATTAAGAATATCAGTTTGAAAAAGGCACTCAACTAATTCTAGCTAAGAATTTAGCCAATCACTAACAGATTTGTGTCCAGCAAGAATGAGAGGCTCAAAGTCCTTCCAACACAGATACAATAGATATGTTTCACCCTTAAAATGCTCAGGTATACCAAGATATGCTTTGTATGGATGCACAACTAAATGACTTCTTCCTTCTTTGAAATTCGAACTTCAACTACAGGAATGGATTACATATACCTCTGATATATCAACTCTAATAATAACAGAGATTTGAAGTAGAATATACCAGCAAATGTTAGGAAGAACAGTGGCTGTAGATAAGTGTTATAACATCAAAGAAGCTCCATCATTACAGAGAAAACACCACAGTGATAATATATGCAACGTATTCAGCTCCAAGACAGAAATTAATATGGAGTGTCTTCAATATATTCACAGCCAATGAGATGAGGAAGTTTGAGACCCTCTATAGCAGAGGTACATCACCAAACATCACTTCCAATAGTCTATACTCATTAAGATTTCAAGCACAGGTATAGTGATATGCTGCTCAACTTGCCACTCTGGGATTAGCCTCTGGTGCTTGAATCACTTAATCACTGTTTGACTTACCCAACCTGAATGCTGATTTCTGCGGATTTTTTGTTAAATTGAGATGTTCACATGTCAGGAAGGTTTTCAAGGCATTTATCACCAATCCATTTCACAAGCCTGATACATAAATGATCATCCACAAACTGCTCCATCAACTGATCCTAATGCCGCGAAATTTCAACTTAAAGAATAACAGGAGGAGCAATATACAAATTCTCCCTCGTTTCAGGAAAAGGGGCTGAACAGCAACAACATCCACTTCAGTAAACCAAACAGTTACACAAAACCTTCAATCCTGACAGAACAATACCATCATGTAACCCATTTCCTCTCTCTGCAGCACAACAGCATGAACAACTATGGTGGTTTTCCACAGCTTATTATGTTAAAAAGCAGTTACAGTGAATCTTGAAATAGCCTATCTCTGGCAGCCCGCCATTGTAGCAACAACCAACGAGCAATGATGTTCCACCGTTCTCGCTCACGCAATTCTGCAATATTGATACGCCTCCGAAACCTAATCGACAGCTTGTCTCTGCCACGAGAATAGCCAGATCCTTCACTGAATAGCGGAAAATTGTCAACGATTCCGCCTCGATCACCAGCACTACCAATCTGAGACTTCACAGGGAGCCTCAAATCGCCGGGAATTTTCCAGATAGCTGGAACGATGAAGATTAATGGAATGAAAGCCGATATAATAAATAATGTCGGTGAGAAAACCGTCGGAGGCTTATGGCAAAGAGATAGGAGCGCTCTATTTTGTCAAACGCTTCATTTTCTGAAACCACGACGGCCGAGTGATTGACTACACACTGATACTCCTCCATACGCCCACCTCTGAGAAGGAAATGACAACTGGGAACTTGGTGCACCTCCGCCTTGTATCCATCAGAGCCTCAAGATTAACGTTTAATGTGTTCTACCGAGAAGAAGTACAATTACATTAGGGACAGAAAACATACTTCTGAGGAGATGTTAAATACACGGTTCTATCGCTAAGCGCAAAACCTTTGTGAAGTATTTTTCAGGACAGCAAATACACTTGATCACAACTCGCACTGCATCTTGGAAATCTTCAGCCACGTCTTCTTCGAGGGACTTTTTGTACCGAATATGATATGCTTGCCTCACCATCAATAGTTCAGCCGAAGATCGAGCACTGGAAATTTCTAAAAGCGATATATTCTTTCCATTCCACTTCTTTATTGCATCATGAGATATGACCGCATCACGTTCAGCTGGATCTAGTACCCAAAGGAATACAACTTTCTCAAAGTCCAATGCGCAATTCCAAACATTTATTTCTTGTCACAATCCCTGACAAGCACGTATATATATATAAATCGCCTCGGCTATGGTTACAGGCACGTATATATATATAAATCGCCTCGGCTATGGTTACAGGCACGTATATATATATAAATCGCCCCGGCTATGGTTACAGGCGGAGATTTATCATGACAAAGATATACATCTCCGGTCCTTATACAGTTCACGGTTTAGGGTGGTCTGGAAGTGGGTTGCGACTACAATGGCGGAGCTGAACCGGAAAAATGGACACCCCCTTCCTTTGATTGGGAAAGCGAGCAGATATACAAGAAAGTGGCCTGGGAGAACGAAGAGTCACGGGATCGAATCGCAGCGGGCAAATACAAGAGCTCTTTGAGGGTTCATCAGAGCGATGCAAGCAAAGCATAACTGGAAAGCTGATGAACTCCAAGCATTCCTCAGAAGGACCGCTGCCAGTTAGATTTCAAGACGCAGTCTCTTCCACCAACAAATCTCTAGTAGTCCACAAACAAAGAGTGAACAGCGTGGAAGAAAGAAAAGTAGAGAGAACCAATTCTCGGGAGCACATCTGCGATGGCCAAGGACCTCCACTCAAATTTCAGGGCGCTCAGAAAATTACCACAAACATCAGGCGCAATTTAACAGGGGATCATCCTAATCCATCAGGGCCAGGGACAGTTACTCAGAAAATTGGTACAAACATCAGACACGATATATCAGAGGAGCATCATAATCCATCAGGGCCAGGCAGGGGCGTTTCAATGGAATGAAAAGAGCAGCACAACGTTTCATTAATGTCAGAACAGTGTACAGTAATGTCACCAGCTTTTAGTAATGAGGTGTAGTAAAAATGGAATGCGCAGAGGTCGACAGGCGTTTCTGAGGCAGAGTCAGAGGTCAGGTAACGCAGAGCATTAATATTCAACAGCCATTCAATAATGATACCAACGCAGCGTTAAAATTGAACAGCGTTAATATGATATGGACAACGTTCAAATGGAAACGCATTCAAAAAATGTTATGAAACAGCGTTAAACCGATATGGACAGATGTGCAGTCTCAGGACAGAGGCGCTCAGTCTCAGGACAGTGCGCAGTCTCAGGAACGTTTATGAATGAATGAGAGTGCATGAAACGCTTATGGACAGAGAGCGCAGGTAAAAATATGGCAGACAGACATGTCAGAAGAACTGCTTGGACAGTGCTGGAATACTCCTGCTCACATTAATTATGCAGGGCAGGAATACGCCTGCTCTGATACCATGTTAAACACACATGGGAACGAGAGAAAATATGAAAGATAAATCATTCAGTACATTTTTTTATCAACATCAGATATACATTTATAGTACAAATATGTGACTTTTGGGTTTCAGATCCCAAGGTCTCTTGGACTCCTTTTGTCCATTCGACTTCCACACTAACCCACTTAGGATTAGGTGTCCAACAGTACTTTTATAGCAACGCTTAGGTGAATTTCGCAAAACCATTTCAATATCATAATTTGATTTTGTATTTTTATAATAAAGCCTATGTGAATTTGTAAACCATAATCGAGAATTTTCACAATAAATTGAGCATAGAGACTATTCTGGCCATACTCATCCATATTTAAAAAATAAAAATGCTTATCAAATCGGATTATACTAGAAAAGGATTTGAAAAAATTGCAAACGGGGTTCACAAAATTGGCCTAGGCTTGCATAGTGCATATTCTACATGGTGATCAACCCAACTCAACTGGTGATGGGAGTTTTTTCTAAACACACGAGAGTTGAAATTTATAACTTTTATTATATGGTAATTTCTAAATTTTGCATAGGTGTTGCTTGGAATATTGTGAATAGTGAAATCATATAGTGTTTTCTTCTATAATCATTGGTGTCTAAGGTGGTGTTAAATTTGGACAACTAGGTCCAAACTCCATGTTCTGATGCTCAGATTAAGAGGCTAATATTTTTGTTGGATTCCTCTTTCTGAGAGGTGTAAAATCCATATAAAAATAGTCTTAATCCGATGAGCAGAACTTATATTTTGAATTTATTATTCTTAATAAATTATATGTGCAAGGTCAGCCAGTTTTGTAATGTAGGCTCACATGCCCAACAGATGTGTCACACACCCTCATTGATGGATATATATACAGGAAAAGTTGGAGAGAATTTGATTACAACACAACTCACATCTTCCTCTCTCATCCTAAAAAGTACGAGCTACCTGGAGGACGAATTTCAGCCACACGTGGGAAGGACGAAGAGGATTTTTCTGCTGCTAGGGTTTCTGCTGCTAGGGTTTCGCAGAAGTTTGACCAGCGTTGACTTTGGTCAACGCTTGGTCCAAACAAGCTGAAAACTTGTGGGAGGTTCGATTTTTGAAGGCCGTACTACCTGGCACAAAAATCGAGGTCAAAGGGTTGACCGTTTTGCTACTGCGTTGACTTTTAGCTTGCTGCCCCTGCGTTGACTTTTCAGGACAGCATTGACTTTTGTAGAACTGACTTGGGTTGACTCATCTACTGGTTGGAGGGTTGTTGTGACACATGCTGGGATGGCTGACCAAAGGAGACTTTGCTGGTTGAAGCATCCTGTTGACCGCCGAAACGAACACATACATTTTTCTTGTTTCTGATTTGTCTTCTGTAAGATCTGCTTATATGTTCTATCTGCATTTTGCTTATCTACTTGTATGATTGCTGTGAGAAAAGTGAAATTGCTCTTAGCATAGAACATCTACAAAACTTTACATGGTATCGGAGCTGAGGTGAAGACAAACTCTATCTATAGCAATCATCATCGAAGGAAATGGATTCCTCTAAGCTTGAATTCAGGGAGAATGACAAGCTGACTGGAAGTGATGACTTCCATGCCTGAAGAATATGAAGAAGGGCCGAGACGAGTCTATTCAAACTTTCTTTATGAAGTTGACCGAAACCAGGAACAATCTGCTAGCTATTGGGGAGACAATAGCTGATCGTGAGATGGTTCTCACCGCACTTGGAGGACTTCCATATGAATGGCAAGTATTCACAACTACCATTCTCAACAATAATACCATCCCTAACTTTGATGAGCTTCTGTCTAGATGTATGCAAGAAGAAACAAGGATGAAGGAATTTGATAATGAAAGAAATGTTGCCTATGTTGCTCATTCCCGAAAGAAGAACTCTGGTGGTTCCAAGGACAAAGGAAGGACTAAGACTCAAAAGAAGAAGGGTAAATGTTTCACCTGCCATAGGACTGGACACTATGCTAGAGAATGCCCCTTCCAGAAGAATTCTCCCGATAGTGACGACAACAACAACAACCGAAGGAATGGGAATCGAAGAAATGACAAATCCAAAGGAAAGAGGAAGGCTCACTTTGAAGGAAACAATCCACCTTCTAAAAGGACCAGAAATACCAGGTATGAGGAGTCTAATGTTGTTAATAAAAGAAATGAGTATATTCTAATATCTGCTCTCTCAGCTGCATCTCCGCCCGACACTATGGATGTCTGGCTAATCGATAGTGGTGCCTCAAGACACATCACCGGATTCAAGGAAGCACTTTCTGACATGGTTGAAAGGGATACTAATCTAGAAATTATCCTTGGGGATAATGCCACTTATCCTGTGAAAGGGACCGAGACTGTGACCCTCCACTTGTCTCAAGGACAAGTCCTCCATCTACAAGATGTACTCTATGTACCCAAATTGAAGAAAAACCTTGTGTCTGTATCTGCCATGGAAGACAAAGGTTTCAATGTAACTTTCTTTGATGGAAAGGTACTCATGTGGAAGAAGAGCTTCAAGGAAGCTTTCTCAATTGGTTTTAGAGTTGGTACACTCTACTAGGTTGGAGGGAGTCCGTTGGGAGCTATGACTTGTGATACTATCCGTCAAACCGAACTATGGCACCGAAGATTTGGACACCTTCATTACAAGGCTCTTCCCGAAGCAAGGAAGGTGGTGACAGGGATGCCTGATTTTGGAAATAATCATAAAGGTGTATGTAAGGGCTGTGCTGAAGGAAAACATACAAGGGGACCTTTCCCCTCAAGTGTCACAAAGACATCTGAGATATTGTAACTGGTCCATTCTGATCTTTCCGGTATGTTGCCTGTAACATCCCTGGGGGGATGTTCTTACTATATGACATTTACTGATGACTTCTCTCGCAAAACCTGGATATACTTCTTGAAGAAGAAGGATGAGGCTTTCATGTGGTTCCGTACCTTCAAAGCCTTGGTGGAAAATATGACCGGAAAGAAGATCAAGATTTTGAGGACTGACAATGGCACTGAATATGAGTCAAATGAGTTCAAAGACTTTTGCAGAGAAGCTGGCATTAAGAGGGAGACTACCACTGCATATACTCCTGAGCAGAATGGTGTTGCTGAACGCAAGAATAGGACTATTGTGGAAGCTGCCCGTGCCATGCTATGTGACCAGGGTCTTCCAAAGTTTCTGTGGGGAGAAGCTGCAAATACTGCTGTGTACATTCAAAACCGATGCCCTCATTCCGCTTTGGACTCCAAAACTCCCGAAGAGGTTTTCTCTGGTAAGAAACCTGATGTCTCACATTTTAGAATTTTTGGATGTCCTGTCTATTTTCATGTGCCGAAAGAAAAGAGAAGTAAGTTGGATGCTACTGGGAAGAAAGGAATGTTTGTGGGCTACAGTGAGACTTCTAAGGCATATAGAGTCTATGTACCTGGTCAAAGGCAAGTTGAGATAAGCCATGATGTCACTTTTGACGAAGATGCTTCCCTGAAGAAAGTAGTAGATCTTCCTAGATCTGAAGAAAACCATGAAGAAAGACCTGGAAATCTGGAAGAACCCCAGGATGAGACTATGCCTGATGTTGAAGGGCCAATGGACCCTATTGATCCTTCCCCTTCTCCAGGAAAGAGGCCATCATGGCTCAGGGACACCCTCGAAGATGCTGAGGGTCATGTTGCCCCAAGGGGAACATTCCGAGAAAGCAAGAAGCCGTGTAGATACCAAGGGTATCTAGCTGCCATGAGTACTATTATACAATCTGAACCTGGATCTTTTGAGGAAGCCATCAAGCATCAAGTCTGGAAGGATGCTATGCATGAAGAATATGAGGCTATTATGAAGAATGATGTCTGGGATGTGGTCCTGAGACCGAAGGACAAATCTGTTGTCACCGCTAAATGGCTCTACAAGATTAAACATGGATCTGATGGGAGTGCTGAAAAGTTTAAGGCAAGATTTGTTGCCCGTGGCTTCTCTCAAAAGGAAGGAATTGACTATGACGATATATTTGCACCTGTGGCTCGATATACCACCATCCAATCCATCATAGCCCTTGCTGCTACGCAAGGATGGAGTCTTCATCAGATGGATGTCAAGACCGCTTTTCTGCATGGTGCAATAAAGGAAGAGGTGTATGTAGAACAACCTCTAGGATTTGAAGTTCAAGATCGAGACACTTATGTCTGCAGGTTGAAGAAAGCCCTCCATGGGTTAAAGCAAGCACCCAGAGCTTGGTATGAGAGGATGGATAGTTACTTGATGAAGCTGGGCTTCACTCGAAGCAATGCTGATCCAAACCTTTACTTTAAGGTTGAGGAAGGAAAGCCTCTCATTCTAGTGCTGTATGTGGACGACCTCTTCCTGACAGGTGATGACCCTCTCATTCATCAATGTAAGAGGGAGCTTGCTGCTGAGTTCGAGATGAAAGACCTAGGACTGATGCACTATTTCCTAGGCCTGGAGGTCTGGCAGAGACGTGGAGAGATTTTCCTTTCTCAAGGAAAGTATATTGTGAAGCTTCTGGAAAGATTTGGGATGGTGGACTGTAAGTCCGTGTCGACACCAATGGAACTCAACTTTAAGAAGTTGAGTGGCAGCGCTGCAGGGCCTATCTTGGCCAATCCTACTGAGTATCGTCAACTCATAGGAGCTTTGATGTTCTTAGTGAACACCCGTCCGGACATATGTTTTGCAGTGAATACTTTGAGTCAACAGATGGTTGAGCCTCATCATTTTCACTGGGTTGGTGCCAAGAATCTTTTGAGATATCTTCGGGGCACGATAAACCATGGGCTGAGATACACTGCCGGGAGTGTGATACTCCGGGGATATACTGATGCCGATTGGGCTGGCAGTGTGGTGGATCGTAAGAGCACATCTGGATGCTGTTTCAATCTTGGTTCTGCTTCGATCTCATGGATGAGCAGGAAGCAGAAGTCGGTGGCTTTGAGCACCGCGGAGGCCGAATACATTGCTGCTAGTATGGCCTGTTGTGAAGCAGTTTGGTTGAGGAAGCTCTTTAGTGAGTTGTTCCAACATGTGCTAGATACCACTATAATACTCTGTGATAATCAGAGTGGGATTCGTATGACTGAGAATCCTGTGTTCCACGACCGATCCAAGCATATTGATATCAGGTACCACTTTATCCGGGATATGGTACAGCGAGGCGCCGTAAGGCTCGATCATATAGGAACTGATGAGCAGGTCGCGGATATTCTCACTAAGCCCTTGGGGAAGGTCAAGTTCCTAACCTTCCGTGAGAGTCTTGGTGTCGTGGAAAGACCCTATGATGTGGGTCCTGTTGGACGATGAGCTCTGGGAGCTCTGGGGGGCTTTGGGGATAGCTTCTCGGAGCTATAAGCACTCATAATGCTTCTGCCCCACCCTTGTGATTATTGAGCTGGTTCGCCACTCATTTAATCTGTGCCCCGTATGCATCCTACCCATTGAGTTCAGGGCTCATGGGAAGTACCTCTCATTTGGCCAATGAGGTGTGGAAAAGCTAGAGACTATTAGCAAAGACTGATGGACGCATCAGAGATTGCCGTACTCTCTATCTAGGATGGCATGGTCCAACCACTTGATCTGGGATCAAGATTTGTGAGGTCTGGGACCTCTGGACTGATTATGTCAGTCAGGGAATGATGTCTTTGTGACTGACCCACTTCTGTTCTGAAATAAAGAAGCCAGCAAAGCAAGTTTCGGCGGGATGACTCACGATGTTAATTGCACTAATAGATGGAGTTCTCCCTAGTTGAGAGGGAGTGTTAAATTTGGACAACTAGGTCCAAACTCCATGTTCTGATGCTCAGATTAAGAGGCTAATATTTTTGTTGGATTCCTCTTTCTGAGAGGTGTAAAATCCATATAAAAATAGTCTTAATCCGATGAGCAGAACTTATATTTTGAATTTATTATTCTTAATAAATTATATGTGCAAGGT
Organism: Pinus tabuliformis; assembly: GCA_031772625.1. NCBI lineage: Eukaryota > Viridiplantae > Streptophyta > Pinopsida > Pinales > Pinaceae > Pinus > Pinus tabuliformis. The sequence goes on from CM062818.1 coordinate 1,467,451,188, forward strand.
CAGCGAGTTTTGTAATGTAGGCTCACATGCCCAACAGATGTGTCACACACCCTCATTGATGGATATATATACAGGAAAAGTTGGAGAGAATTTGATTACAACACAACTCACATCTTCCTCTCTCATCCTAAAAAGTACGAGCTACCTGGAGGACGAATTTCAGCCACACGTGGGAAGGACGAAGAGGATTTTTCTGCTGCTAGGGTTTCGCAGAAGTTTGACCAGCGTTGACTTTGGTCAACGCTTGGTCCAAACAAGCTGAAAACTTGTGGGAGGTTCGATTTTTGAAGGCCGTACTACCTGGCACAAAAATCGAGGTCAAAGGGTTGACCGTTTTGCTACTGCGTTGACTTTTAGCTTGCTGCCCCTGCGTTGACTTTTCAGGACAGCGTTGACTTTTGTAGAACTGACTTGGGTTGACTCATCTACTGGTTGGAGGGTTGTTGTGACACATGCTGGGCTGGCTGACCAAAGGAGACTTTGCTGGTTGAAGCATCCTGTTGACCGCCAAAACGAACACATACATTTTTCTTGTTTCTGATTTGTCTTCTGTAAGATCTGCTTATATGTTCTATCTGCATTTTGCTTATCTATTTGTATGATTGTTGTGAGAAAAGTGAAATTGCTCTTAGCATAGAACATCTACAAAACTTTACAGGTGGGTACGAGTGCATATCCCTCAATACCACTAGCTTTCCATTCGGCCCTGTGAACTCCATCTCCAACCTCCTCCAGTCCGTGGTGACATGCCCAAGGGAGTAGAGCCATTGAATGCCCATCACCACATTGGTGTCTGGAATATCAACTACAAAGAAGTGATCAGTCATTGAATAATTCCCCATCGTCATAGACGTATCTAGTACACTGTATGGTCTTGTCTCCAGGCACTAAGACAGAGAAGTCCTCAAAGGTCTCAGTGCGTATCCCTCTCTGCTCCACCATTTGGGCATAAAAAAAATTGTGGGTAGCCCCATTGTCCACTAGCACTGATACATGTTGCCCTTGCACTGTGCCTCTAATCCTCAATGTCAGGTACTTCGACACTCCCTGAAGTGAAGCAATAACTTCCCCCTGTGGGTAAGAAAGGGGCTCCTCTAGGTGGGGTGGTGGAGGTGGTCCTCCTCCTCCTCCAGTAACTTGTGGCTCTCCATCATCTCCCCTTGCCTCCTGCTCCACATCACCCTTCGACTCACTATCTGAAAACACCTCTATGTAATGGGCCTTGTCCTCGGTGCACCTGTGCCCTGGTGCCCATGGCTCCTGGCACGTGAAGTACCATTGTCTCCTTCGGAGGTCTCTCTTGTCTCATCATCCAACTTCCCACCCCCTAGCATCTCCCTCTACGGTGGGGGTCTAGTATCTCTACCCTTTTGTGGAAAGGTAGGTCTCGTGGATACTGGGGGTCTAGTCTGGGGGATTGCACCCCGCAAGTCCCGTGTTCTGCTCATTGCATCCTTGAGCGTAGTAGGTCTGTTCAAAATCACTAGCCCAAACAAGGGCTCAGCTAAGCCCTCCACAAACAAGAAGAGTACGTTGGTCTCTGACAGATTTGGCACCCTCACTGACACCCTCAAGAATTCTGCTATGTATTTCTCTGCATTGCATGTCTGCTTGAGCTAGGTCAACACTCTGGAGCGTGCCTCAGGGTCTCTCAGGTCAAAATGCTCCAATTCCTTCCTAGTGAATTCCTAATAAGAGGTTACTCCAGCATGACCCAATGTTGACAACCCATGGTACCACTAGTCATGAGTGTCTCCCTCCAAGTGCAAAGATGCTACCTTAATTGCCTCCACTTCTGTCATCTAGTTAATGTGAAAATAGATGTCTAGTTTTTCCACCCATGCCCTAGCGGTGCATTTAGAGGAGCCATCAAAAGTAGGAAGGAATAACCTCCCAACTATGCACTGCAAATCAGAATTATGTGCAAATGTTCTACTGGTCCCTTTTCCTTTATTCCATGCTTGAGTTGGCAAAAATCCCAGAGGGTTATAACCAATGTTGTGAAAATCGTGATCAGGATTAAATTGGCGCGGGGAACAAATCAGAAAAAATAGGAATTATCGGGAAAAAATCATTTGGCACAAAAATATTATTTTTTTTTCAATTTTTTTAATATCTAAACCATCTACAACATAAAATAAATACATTGACACATAAATATGATAAAAAAACTAATATATAAGATGTTTAATATCATTTCTAGCACTAAAATCACACATAACATTGAATCATGTCCTGAATAGTAAGTCCTGACTCCTGAGTCCCAACTCAGCCTCAAAATATCAACAAAAAATATGATAATGTATCTCATCATGTCATAATGTCATATACAATAAAATGAAAGTCTAATCCTATTGATTTCTTCTGCCCCTCTTGCGAGAAAATGCCACAGCTTTCCCTTTCCCTCTAGATGTAGATGCTGGTGCCTGTGCTGGTGGAGATGGCAGTGGAGTCTGATGTGCTCTAGAAGCTGAAGAACTAGAAGTAGGAGCTATAGGAGGTAGACCGCGTCCTCTACTGGTGGCAGGAGTAGCCTGGGTAGGTGGTGTCACCTGGAAACATTACAATCTCCCAATCCTGAAATCCTGAAAAACTGATAAGTCTGCTGGATTTTAAATGAAATCTAAAATTCTACTTTCTCCATATCAAATCCAATGAGTCTGGAACCACTCTCAAACATCCTGAGTCATTTCATGGTAATGTTAAAAGTTTAAGTAAAAGGATGAAAATGAAGATTAAGGAGAATGTCACTTTTACTTTAAGAATTTAACATTACCATGAATAGCATATCCATACTAGGGCCTAGACTTGATCATTAAGCTGCCCCACTCAAAAATTATTTGTTTCTTAAAAAAAAAAATGCATGAAAAAACCCAAAAAAACGTTATAAAACTATGCTGTCGTGACCCTCGGTGATTTTTTAAGTTTTTATCGCGATTTTTTCAATAAAAATCGGCAAAAAAAAAATCCGGCGATTTTTTCGTTTAATTATCGCGATTTTATCGCCAGAGGGAAAAAATCGCGATTTTTTCATTTTATTGCGATTTTATCGCGATTTTCACAACACTGGTTATAACATCACAAAATTTTGTTCTCATAGTCTGATACTCATAGAAATAATCCCCTAAGGGCATCTCATCCATATCTGGCTGCCCTCAAGTCCTTGCAGTCAGAAACGTGGGCATAGTAGACCTCAATGGTTTAATTTAAGTGTGGGGATGACTCTGTGGGTTGGTACTGTCATCATGACGAGATGTGCCTTATCCCTCTCCTATGATGAACTCCCCATGGCTGCCCTTGTTACGATATTGTTGTCTGATCTCAACCAACATCTCACTTTGTCCTTGTGCCATCTTCCTTTTCCCTTGAGCCAACTCATTCATAACATTCAAAAGGCTCTGGAAGGTTGCATCCTCTTTATTGGTATTTCCCATGTTTGTCTCGTCTATCTCCTGCTTAGGAACCTCCAGATCGGGGCTGATATGCAATTCCATTTCTTTGCTCCTGTATCTCTGCCCTCGGTAGGTTATGTTCTGCTTGTCTTCTGGGGTCATAGAAAAGGGTTTTTCCCAATAGCGGCCCAAATGACTGCTTTGATACCACTGTAATATTCCTAGTGGAAATATTAAGTGATAACATAAGAAAAACAATGAACATGCAACCTGAAATAAACACACCACCAAAAATATCAGCCACACCAAAAATATGCACCAAAATACTAAACCATTTTATTATAATGATGGAAATGGAGTACAATAGATAGGAATAGATGAACCTGAGATTACTACAGCGAGCAAAGCCAAACCTAGGTGGAATCTATGCTGCCCAAGTGTTGATTAGGCTCCAATCCATAATCCGCATTGGCCCAGGATTTTATTGCTACTGCTACTAGGTGAGAAATAGAATTTCTGCCCTCCAAAATGCTCTAAAAATTTTGAAGCTTCAGTTGTAGTGTTTCCCCACCAAGATAAACAAAATCTAGAAAGCTTTTAGCCAAACTCCAACCCTCTAGAAAACCCACAAATTAGAGCGAATTTCCCAATCTTTTCTCTGGTACGCACCACTGGAAAACTACTAAAGAGAGCTCCCAAAATTCCCCAAAGGCCTTGCCCAAAATCTCTGCGAATTTCGTGCTAACTTTCTCTTGATTTTCTCTAGCCCCTTTCCACCACAAATTCTCCTTCCTCTAACCCCTGCGTAGGCCTTGCCAATGATCCTCTGTGCATGCCCATAATGCACAATTACACCCTCAAAATTCGCCCCCAAATTTAGCTTGCAAATTCCCACATTCCTCTAGCGAAATTCCAAGAGAGAATCTCCTCAAATTCCTGGAACTGGATCTACCCTATAGCTATCTCTCCCAAGGAGTGCGAGTTCTTTTTCTACACCCAATCTACTCACAAATGAGACGAATTCTCCTTGCAATTGTCTCTGGAACAACTCTGAAATGATAGAGATGAAATCCCCTAGAGTGGCACTCAAAGTCCACTGGAGAAGGAGGTGAGATTCCCACCCGAAAATAATTGTGCTAAGTAGCACTAGTTAACTTGGCTGAGTAGCATAAAAAAACTATGGTTCAATTCTAAAAATGGCCTAGAGTCCCAAAATGGAGGCCTCCCCTTCTATTTATAATTGTTGGCCCTCCTTCCTCCTTGTGGGCTCTACAATTTGACCTCCTTCTCTCTCCTCCTTCCCTCCAAGTCAAATTCCTCAAGGGAGTTCAAATTCCCTCTTGGAGTGGTCCCCACATTCCACTTTTCCTATGTTTTGACCCAGAATTTATTCATCACCAAAATTGCAAAATTTTAGAATTTATTTTTAGTAGAATTTTATTTAGAGGGAATATTACATCCAAGGACTATAGTTGGACAACCCATCCAACCTATCCTTATATCATAGACCAGCAACCAACTTCGCCATTGCTATTAGTCCTTCAATAACAAGGCAACTACCTCCCTCTTTAGTTGTACACTATGCACAATCTAATTCAATTGTCCCTTCAAAGTAGCTCTGATACCATGTTGATTTTTCCTCGACACTTCAGAATCAGGTTTATGTCTAAGGCACGATCACAAACACACCAAAATGCCACAACAAAAGCACTTTGCACAATGGAAAATGTATAGCAGGGAATCAATGTAGTACACAATGTGAAAATTTCTGAATCTACACATCAGAAATCCTACTGCAATCACTGGTTTATCATCTCCTACTTGTTTTTACATTCAAAAAGTTATTTAATTATTTAAATAGCGATGAAAACACTATTGCAGACTACACATACATACAGATCATGAACTGAAATAGAACGAGACAAATACACTAGGGACATTGTTATTTTCGGACAATCGTCCCCGGAGAAATCCATTTCGGGAAAACCAATGCAGTACATAGAGGGTTTGTATTAAGCAAGCAGAATCTTAGTATAACAGGTTGCCTCTCACATCAGCTAACCTTTCAGAGATATTACAGCAGCAAGAAATACATATGAGGGTTTACCTCGTTCTCCAAGTCTCAACTGATCCACTGAATGGCTGACTCCGGCAAGCACTACGAAAATCCCAACACAATCTGCTCTGTATGGGCCAGTGTCTTGCCTCTGGGAAACTGCGTCACTTCTCTGCTGGATCGATTTGCCCTTAGAAGCTTTGACTTTAGCCCTCCTGGCTCAGAACATCAAACTCCCAACAAAATCTCGAACTTCCATCGATTATCTCGCACTGCCACTGCAAGAACCCTCTTGGCTTGCATCAGCTCTGCGTGAGCCCCTTCCTGAGCTGCGTAGGTCTCTTTCCTGCCTCTCTGATGCTACTGTCGCCTCTCTGCGTGGTACTCGTTGGCTCGAAACTCCCAATCCAACTCTCTGCTACTGCCCTTCTCATTGCAACAGATCACTTGTTCGATTTTCTCAGCAAACCTCACCTTAGGAAAAAAACGAATTGACTGATCTCTCCAGTGTATCTCCAACTGACCCTCAAGCATCCTCTCATACTTTTCCTGTTGATGAATCAACGATCGAGATTAAGTCCCTAATAAACGACTAAGATTAAAACATACTTGATCCTCGTCACTTAGAAGTTTCTCACCCACATTCTTATTAATACCCTTTAATATTTTTATTTTCCTAAGTTTAGACTTAGGAACCCATTAAAAATATTAATTATTTTAATAACTCCTCATCCGGGTGGAATTTCTCCAAACGATTTCTGGGCCTTGGAGATCTCATGTATTCTAGACCCTCCACAAAATTTCGGAGCTAGAGCACATCCGATGCTACCCAAAATCAACACTCCCTCTTAGCAAGGAATGTGCTCTAGTAACACTTCTCAACATAAGTACTACACTGATCCACTACATCGGTCCTCTCTGCTGTTGATGCTTGGCCTGATGCCCTTCATCCACTGCACATTATTTTAGTAACTCCTCATCCGAGTGGAATTTCTTTAAACCATTTCTGTGTCTTGGAGATTTCATGTATTCTAGCCCCTCCACAAAATTTCGGAGCTAGAGCACATCCGATGCTACCCAAAATCAACACTCCCTTTTAATGAGGAATGTGCTCTAGTAACACTTCTCAACATAAGTACTACACTGATCCACTGCATCGGTCCTTTGTGTTGTTAATGCTTGGCCTGATGCCCTTCATTCACTGCACTGTTGCTTCCTATACTGCTGCCCATGAATCTTCCACTACCACTGCTACATTTGTACTACAACTCCCTCTCAAAACGCTGCCTCATGCTGCCCATAGCACTACCACTGCTAACTGCTGCACTACAACTCAGTTGCTGAGAAGTAAGCAACTGAAAATTCACCCAAAAACTGACATGCTAGTTAGTCAGTATGGATGCCTCATGACGTTGAAGCTACCTTTGCTGCTAATCTGTGTTGACTGACCCTCTGCTGCTACTGCACTGCTGCAAACTACTCTGTGTCTCTCACACTGCTCCAACATCCACTGCGCGGCCTCAGACTCTGGCACTCTAGCTCTGCCACTATCACTCCATCACACCTCGCTCCAACCGACAGCTGTTATTTTGCTACTGTCGTTAAGGGCTCCTATAGCCGTATGTGAACCAAGAGTTTGGGCACCTCAAGGATCTTGCCCCTCATGTAGTCCTCTCGACTACAACTCCATGTTGCCCCACCTCTTCTCCAGAGGCGCATGAGCACTCATGGCACAATCATCATCCTCGCTTTCTCTGTCTGTTAATTTTAGGTATGTTTTATGCTTAGAGCAATTTATTTCAATTTTCACAGTTAGCTCAATATCTTTTCCAAATTAGCAATCACATCAGTATTAAAGTAAATTGCAAATAGAACATAAACATAGATCGCAGAAGACAAGCGAAGACAAGAGGACACAAGATGTGGCGCTAGCCAGGGACAAACGTCAATGTGGGAAAAGCCTTGATCAATTCTTCTTATATGTTCTTCAATAGTTCAGCAGAGAGGGAGAGAGAGATAGTACATTTACAACAGAAGTCAACACTTTGACTTATCTAAATAAGAGCATAGATCATCTCTAAGTAGATGATACATGAGGTAGTTGAACTAAGTTGAAGACATGCTGCTTCAACTAATTCTCCCAGGTTACTCCATCACCATGCTGCACCTATCATTGTGCTACTCCTCATCATCATGCTGCACCCATCATCACTATGCTGCATCTCATCATGCTTCATCAATCATGACTGTACCCATCGCTGTACTGCATCATGTACCATCATGTGCCATTGCTGCACCATGTTTGCCATACTGTCCCATGTGCTTGTTGCACCGTGCTTGCCACCCTATTGTTTCATTGTTAGCATGCCTTTGTCGCTAACCCATTGTTACATTGTTGTACCATGCCATTATTGTAACATTGCTGCTATTATGCTGTCATAGTAACATTGCTGCTATCATGCCATCATTGCTATCATGCTACCCATGCATCTTGCTGCACTATCATGCATTCAAACTTCATGGATCACCTTGTTGTCACATTCCTAGCACTGCTGTCCCACTGTTAGTGACTGTTGCTCCTATGATTGCTTGTTGTCCCATTTGTGTTTGCAGCACCATGTGACCTTGCTGTCCCATCTTCCTTTGCAGCACCATGTGACCTTGCTGTCCCATCTTCCTTTGCTGCCAACACACCATACAAACGTTGTTGTTTGTCACTTCATTACTGCTATAATTTTTGGGACTGGTTAGGGCACACAACAGTCCCTAACCATCCTCAAATCTGGCCCAGAATTTCCCTTATGAAATGCGGCCTACCCTAGTGTGAACAGACCTCATTTAGATGACTGCATCTAGGGTATTCTAGGACTGCAGCTAGGGCTTCCTTAGGACAACGTCTAGGGCTTCCTTAGGACTGCGTCTAGGGCTTCTTTAAGACAACATTAGGGCTTCTTTAGGATTGCGTCTAGGGCTTCTTTAGGACAACGTTAGGGCTTCTTTAGGACTGCATCTAGGGCTTCTTTAGGACAGTGTTAGGGCTTCTTTAGGACTGCGGCTAGGGCAAATTGTTAAGCCTTCTTTCCTCTTGCATCTTAGGGCTACTTCCTCCTAGATTTTTCTCACACTAAAACCCAAAACAAGTGGAGAGAAATCAGGAGAGAAGTGTGTTTGAAATGACTCTCAAGTCATCTCCTTTTATACTAAAATGTTGAGCACATGTGGGTGTTATTTAGTTGTTGGCCGACCTTGACGAATTGTCTTATAACAAAAATAAATTCATAACTCCATGAATACTTATTGGAATTGGATGATCTTTAGATCAATCCTACACCTCTTGATGTGTGGGATCCAAGAAAAATATTAGCTACCATTAATAAGATGTCCCACATGGAGTTTTTCCCTAGTTACCAATTTTAACACTCCCTATCAACTAGGGAGAACTCCATCCGTTGATCCATCTGCCAGACTGTACCATCTCTGCCATCAGTGCCCTGCACTACTTTGCTATGCTCTGCTGAACCATGAAGAAGAAGAATTGATCGAGAATGTCTCATACCATTCTCTACTAACCCGAAGTCAGTTCCATATGAAGAGAGTGTGTCATACCACTCTTACTGATCCCAGATCAGTTCCAAGAGAGTGAGTCATATCACTCTTACTGACCCGAAGTCAGTTCCAATTGATCCCAAATCAATATCAAAAGAGAGTGTCTCAAACCACTCATACTGATCCCAGATCAGTTTCATTGATCCCATATCAATATCACAAGAGAGTGTCTCAAACCACTCATACTGATCTCAGATCAGTTTCATTGATCCCAGATCAATATCACAAGAGAGTGTCTTAAACCACTCGTACTGATCCCAGATCAGTTTCATTGATCTCAGATCAATGGAGGTCATCCTAGCATAGGGAGTACAGTAGATACAATGATGCGTCCATCGATAGTACTACTATGGTCCCTAACCCCATTTCCCTACTCATTGGCCAGATGAGAGGTACTTCCCATGAGTCCCAGACTGCATGGGTAGGATGCCTCGACAAGAGAACCACTCATCCTGTCCATAAGTCGCCACGGGGTATCACAGGGGAAGGTTGAACCATTCACCCTGTACACAACACACCATTAGGGGAGGGTGAGTCGCCCTATGGTCGCTTGTTGCTCCAAGAAGTACCCCAAGCCCCCCGGAGCTCCCAAAGCTCAATGCATGCATCATGCAGTACCCTCATAAGAGGGTCTCTCAATGATTCCAAGTCGTTCGGGAAAGTCACAAATTTGACCTTTCCCCGGGGCTTCGATAGAATCTTTGCGACCTGTATATCAATCTCAATGCGATGGAGCCTTCTCGCTCATCGATGTACCATATCCCAGATAAGGTAGTATCTGATGTCTATATGTTGGAGCAATCATAGAATACGAGATTACTGAACAATCAAATCCCCCCTAGTTGACACAGAAGATCGCGGTGGTATCCATCATGTGCACAAACAGCTCACTAAAGAGCTTCCACAACCAAATAGCTTCACACAAGATCATACTCGTAGCTATGTATTTGGTCTCAGAGGTGCTTATAGCAACCGACTTCTGCTTCCTGCTCATCTAGGATATCAAAGCAGAACCCAAAGAGAACCAGCACTCATAAGTGATCTTGCGATCCTCCACACTGCCTACCTAGTTAGCATTCGAATAATCATGCAGCTTCACATTTCCGCTAGTGTATCTCAATCCATGAGAGGTTGTGCCCCGAAGATATCTCAGAAGGTTCTTGGCACCAATCCAATGTGAGTGATGAGGCTCAACCATATATGAGCTCATCATGCTAATTGCAAAACATATGTCTGGACGGAAGTTCACCAAGAACATCAACACGAATGAGTTTATGAAACTCAGAGGCATTTCCCAAATCTGGTCTGGCATTACTACCACATAACTTCTAAAAGTTAAGATCCTCGAGGTAGTCACGGGCTTGCAGTGTACCATTCCAAATCCGAAATCCAACTCTCTCTTACTTTTGTAACTGAAAGGTTCTACATCTGTCAGAAAGAGGTCATCCTTATAAGGTGCCGGTATGAGAGGTCTATCATCCACAACCTTCAAGCAAATGGTTTGGATCGGCTTCACTCCTAATGAATCTCAACTTCATCAGATAGCTATCAATCCTCTCATATTAAGCCCGAGGTGTTGGCTTCAAGCCACAGAGGGCTTTCTTCCACCTACATACTTGAGATTCCCAATCATGAATCTCAAACCCCTTGGGTTGTTCCAAACCTGTGGACCTGCTACATGAGGGGAATGGTCCCCTTGTAATATTTTCCTTCCGTACATCTCAGACATGTACCTTCATGCTCATCTTGAATTCAAGCATCCCTGTCATCATCTGACTCACATCGGGTAGGGCCCCATAAGTAGATCTCCGGTGCTATAGATGAGATGTGTCAACTGACATGGTCCCCAATGGACCATCCTGCAACTTGATACAAACTGCCAACCCTGAACTCAAAAGCATCTTTGAAAATTCCATTTTCAAACACGTACCTTTCCATCGATGAATGTCACCCTGTAACCTTTGACTTCCATTGCCGAAATGGACACCAGGTTCTTCTTGCGATCAGGTACATAAAAAGAGGTTCTTGTAAATGAATCGAGTTACCCTCATTCAGTTGAGGGGTAACATTCCCTGCACCCTTTCCGGGATAGGTGGCATCGAATCCAAGTATAATCCCACAATTGTTTCCATCTCTACAAAATTAGAGAGAGCACCCTTCTATCCGATGAAGTGCCTTGAAGCACTACAATAAATAAGCCAGATTCCCAACGAGTCTGAAGGAGAGGGCCAGTATAAGATAACGATTCTCTATCTCATTAGAAACAACATTTGATTCTTCATACCTGGGGTTCCTTGCTTTCTTTGAAGAGTCGGCTATTTCCTTGATGACCTGCATTATCTATTATTCCTTCGATCATTGAAGATGTCCCTGGAATGATTGTTATCATCATCAAGTGATGTGTCCCTACCATTTGGACACTCCTTCGCATAATGGTCGAACTTATTACAAACAAGGCATTTGCCTTTCCTTCCTCCCTTAGATCCGGACTTCCCATTGAAGTGATCTTTAGGTAGGCCATCAGAAGCTTTTGCTGTGCCATACTGATAATGTTCTCTACTTCTACTTCACCCTTGGTGAATTTGAAGAGGGATGAGGAATCCATTAATCCTTTTGTCCTTTCCCAACTTTCTTCGGTGATTGCTCTCACTCTTGCTTGCGCTTTGTCTTCACCTCATCTCTGATACCATGTTAATTTTAGGTATGTTCTATGCTTAGAGCAATTTATTTCAATTTTCACAGTTAGCTCAATATCTTTCCCAGATTAGCAATCACATCAGCATTAAAGTAAATTGCAGATAGAACATAAACATAGATCGCAGAAGACAAGCCAAGACAAGAGGACACGAGATGTCGCGCTAGCCAGGGACAAACCCCAATGTGGGGAAACCCTTGATCAATTATTCCTATATGTTCTCCAATAGTTCAGCAGAGAGAGAGAGAGAGATAGTACATTTACAACAGAAGTCAACACTTTGACTTATCTAAGTAAGAGCATAGATCATCTCTAAGTAGATGATACATGAGATAGTTGAACTCAGTTGAAGACATGTTGCTTCAACTGATTCTCCCAGGTTACTCCATCACCATGCTGCACCATGCTGCATCCATCATCACTATGCTGCATCTCATCATGCTTCATCAATCATGACTGTACCCATCGTTGTACTGCATCATGTACCATCATGTGCCATTGCTGCACCATGTTTGCCATACTGTCCCATGTGCTTGCTACACCATGCTTGCCACCTTGCTATTTCATTGTTAGCATGCCTTTGTCGCTGACCCATTGTTACATTGTTGTACCATGTCATCATTGTAACATTGCTGCTATCATGTTGTCATAGTAACATTGTTGCTATCATGCCATCATTGCTATCATGCTACCCATGCATCTTGTTGCACTATCATGCATTCAAACTTCATGGATCACCTTATTGTCACATTCCTAGCACTGTTGCTCCTATGATTGCTTGATGTCCCATTTGTGTTTACAGCACCATGTGACCTTGTTGCCCCATCTTCCTTTGCAGCACCATGTGACCTTGCTGTCCCATCTTCTTTTGCTGCCAACACACCATACAAACGTTGTTGTTTGTCACTTCATTATTGCTGTAATTTTTGGGACTGGTTAGGGCACACAACAGTTCCTAACCGTTCTCAAATCTGACCCAAAATTTCCCTTATGAAATGCGGCCTACTCTAGTGTGAACATACCTCATTTAGATGACTGCGTCTAGGGTATTCTACGACTACAACTAGGGCTTCCTTAGGACTGCGGCTGGGGCTTCCTTAGGACAGCGTCTAAGGCTTCTTTAGGACTACGTCTAGGGCTTCTTTAGGACAGCGTTAGGACTTCTTTAGGACTGCGGCTAGGGCAGATTATTAAGCCTCCTTTTCTCCTGCGTCTTAGGGCTACTTCCTCCTAGATTTCTCTCACACTAAAACCCAAAACTAGTTGAGAGAAATCAAGAGAGAAGTGTGTGTGAAATGACTCTCAAGTCATCTCCTTTTATACTAAAACATTGAGCACGTGGATGTTATTTAGTTGCTGGCCACATGTGGGTGTTATTTATTTGCTGACTGACCTTGACGAATTGTCTTATAACACAAATCAATTCATAACTCCATGAATACTTATCCGAATCGGATGATATTTAGATCAATCCTACACCTCTCGATGAGAGGGATCCAATAAAAATATCAGCTGCCATTAATAAGATGACCCACATGGAGTTTGGCCCTACTTTCCAATTTTAACATTTAAGACTTCGCTGGAGCAGCCTTTGTGTCAGAAGCCTCCTCCTTGCCCTTCTTCCGGGGGCACTGAGTGGCGAAATGTCCAAGTTCCCCACCCTTGAAGCATATGACCTTAGAAATATCCTTATTCTTTCTCTTTTGTTGTCCTTGTTGTCCTAATGATGCGAGCGTTGCATCCTCCTCCTCTTCCTTTTTGACCCGGGCTCCTTTGCCGCTACTCCTTGCCTTGGTCAACCTCTTGATTTTTTTTTGTCGAAGAGTTGCCCACATCTCCTCCCATCTAGGGAGAGTCGCTCTGCCCAAGATACTTTGGCCAAATGTCTCCCAGTCCTTGGTGACTACATTTAGGGTAGTCCTGACCATGAACTCAGGACCTGGTGTAGACCCCACAGAAGTCAATTGGTTGCAAATCCCTTGCAACCTGAGGAGGAAGGGACGATCTCCTCTCCCTTCTGCATCTGGTACTGTCTCGGCTGATTTTCTAATAGCATCTTTCGTTGGATGGAAGTGCCCTGGTATAAGGTGGTCAACGTTTCCCACATCTCCCTTGCTGTGTTCACCCCGTCTAGAATCATGCATTTAGCCTTCGCGTGGGCCTCCTCGTACTTCTGCAGCAGATCAGTGTCAATCGGAACAACAACTACTTTCAAGGCATAGTCCTTGATGCGATATTTGTCTAGGATTGCCAGGCTCCTAGCCTTTCAGATGACAAAATTAGATGCTCCATCCATTTTGTCCTGATCCCTCAGTCGATTGATCGCCATCTCTGCTAAAAAAATATAGGACTGGTTCTCTTCTCCCTCTCCTACTGCTAATCCAGCAAGACTCGGATTTGGATTTCTTTGGCGCAAGAAACCCTCTAAGGAACAAGCTCCCCTAAACTCCCTTTGAATCCTGATTTCCTCATGGAAATCCTCCTACCAAATGTCAAATCACTCCTCTCCAATCTTCCTTTGTTGCTGCAACCAGGATCTAGATTTCTTCGGCTAGAAATTTGTCAAGGCAGTGACTCCCTCTACCATGGCTCTATCTCCACAGACACTGTTCTGCACCAATAGCAACATCGTCCCACTAGCTCCACTGATTGAATCTGCTCTGCTCCTCAGGCCCTAACAACTGACTGTTTCGAGCCTCTCAGGCTTTGTGCTAGCCGAAAGAGCTAACACAGTCACTGTGTGAGCTCTTCTTGGGTTCTGCATCACCCTCTGCAGGCTCGAAATGCCGACGCAGGCACTGCATGAGCTTCTGCGTCACTTCTTTGGCTTTGCGTTACTCCTTCAACTATTCCTTTGCCTTTGAAACGACGCTGTTACTCAGGACAACTACTTCTCTGAAACAAATTATCTGGATCTCTCGGCTGATGTGTTCAATCTCCTATGATCTATAATGCTCTTATTACATGTGAAAATTTATGAATCTACACATCAGAAATGCTATTGCAATCACTGGTTTATCATCTCCTACTTGTTTTTACATTCAACAAGTTATTTAATAGCGATGAAAACAATATTGCAGAGTACACATACATACAGTTCATGAACTGAAATAGAACAAGGAAAATACACAAGGGACAATGTTATTTTTTGACAATCGTCTCCAGAAAAACCCAATTTGGGAAAAGTGGTGCAACATATAGAGGGTTTGTATTAAGCAAGTAGAATTTGATTACAACAGGTTGCCTCTCACACCGGCTAACCTTTCAGAGATGTTATGGCAGCAAGAAATACATACGAGGGTTTACCTCGTTCTCCAAGTCTCAACTTATCCATTGAATGGTTGACTTTGGCAAGCACTGCGAAAATCCCAACACAATCTGCTTTGTGTGGGCCAGCGTGTTGCCTTTGGGAGACTGCGTCACTTCTCTGCTAGATCGATTTGGCCTTAGAAGCTCCGACTTCAGCCCTCCCGACTCAGAACATCGAACTCCCAGCAAAATCTCAAACTTCCCTCGATTATCTCACACTGCCACTGCAAGAACCCTCTTGGCCTGCGTCAGCTTTGCGTGAGCCCCTTCTTGGGCTGTGTAGGCCTTTGCATTGCCTCTCTGATGCTACTGCTGCCTCTCTGCCTGGTACTCGTTGGCTTAGAACTCCCTTTTGATCCAACTTTCTGCTACTTCCCCTCTCACTGCAACAGATCACTTGTTCGATTTTCTTAGCAAACCTCGCCCCAGAAAAAACGAACTGGCTGATCTCTCCAGTGTATCTCCAACTAACCCTCAAGCCTCCTCTTATACTTTTCTTGTTGATAAATCAATGATCGATATTAAGTCCCTAATCAACGACTAAGATTAAAATAGAGTTGATCCTCGTCACTTAGAAGTTTTTCACCCATATTCTTATTAATACCCATTAATATTTTTATTTTCCTGAGTTTAGACTTAGGAACCCATTAAAAATAATAATTATTTTAATAAGTCCTCATCCGAGTGGAATTTCTCCAAATGGTTTCTGGGTCTTCGAGATCTCATGTATTTTAGCCCCTCCACAAAATTTTGGAGCTAGAGCACATCCGATGCTACCCAAAATCAACACACAAGACATTTTCAACCCAAAAATTGTTATCTTACAATCTTTAATACAACAAACATAGGGCTCCCGTACCAGGGATCATGGCCTTTATACTTAGTCTTGATACAAGAACAACTAGGGCTTGATGTAAAAAACTTATGATCATCAATCTACCCTTGAACAAGATACACTTGAAGTACTTGCTGAAGGAGCGCTCAACTCAGCCTTTTCGGTCCATGTACCTTGAACACCTAGCAGGCCCTTTGCTACCTCTTTTGTTGCTCATAGGTACTCCTGCAACTTTAGAAATGATTGCATCTCCGGCTGACCAATCTGCGTGTATCATGTTGAGAAATCAATGCTAGTAAATATAGGGTTTGATTCTTGTTTCTTGATAATTACTTGTGAAGTATGTTGGCCACTTTTAATTCTTTATTAGTTTATCTTTCATCAAGAAATTACCAAATTATGTATGTGTGAAAAGCAAAAGAACAAGAGACACAAGATGTAGGCACATAGCCAGGGAAAAACCCCTATAATAGGAAAACCGAGTCAAGAACTCTTCCTTCAGTAATTCAATTTAAGATGAGACACTTCCCGACTCCTTAGACCTAGACAAATACCTCCTCCAACCACCAAGTCAACTCTTCCTCCTTGTAGATGTCCTTTCTCAGCGTTCTAAGTGTCAACGGTTCAAGGTGTAGCTTTAGATAAGAATTTCAGCCCTAACATAGGATTTTCGGTCCCTAGCTTCAAAACTTCGGCCTTGCAACAGAGACAAAATTTCGGCCCCAACTTCAGCTCAATATCTTCACACATATGAGAGAAAGGTAGCCCAAAAACTTGATTTTCCTCTTCCTAGCTTCTCTCCTTTTCCTTCAACTTCACACTCTTTTCCAACTACTGCTTCTTAGAGATCGAACTTGATGATGATGCTCTCCAAATGAAGTCGAACTGCTCAATATATAGGCTTATTGTGAGGTCGAATTGCTCTAATCCAAGCTGACTTGTTGAGGGCAGGGCCGAATTGGTGTGGAGGTGACAAATTTTCTTTTTGACTTAAAAATAATTATTTTTACATCATACGAAAGCCCAAGAATGGTTTAATAATAATTACAATGACTCTAATGACTCAATACAAAACCTAGAAGTCCTCAATGGGGACTTTCACCTAGAAAACATTGACCCGAGCATGAAACCCATGCTTTAATAAGTCATTTCTTTAATAATAAAATTTTCTTTTGACAAGTACAATTATGAAGACCGAAGCTAGTTACATTCTTCAACACTCCCTCTTAACTAGGGAGGTATTCATAATTACATTTTACACGTAGAAACAAGTACATGGAAGGTTTCAAAATGACATGAACTATGAAGAGTTCTAGCACACTTAGTGCTACGGACTACATTCTTGACTAGGGTAATCTATCTGGGTGGGAGTAAGATGGACTAAAGCTTTCAACTAGTCTAGGTACCATTAGGCTTACTAACTAACCATCGACCCAGGGATTTAGGTGCGTATCCAAGGTCAGAGCTCCAAAGCTGAATGCCACCCTCCCTCTTTGGGATATAGACATCAACACACAGGCCAACCAGATGTCCTCCCATGCATCTGCCATTAGATGTTTCATCTCTCACTATCAACTAAATCTGTAATATCGGCCAACCCAAGCATGCTTCTAAAATATTCAAACTTCTTATTCTAAGGAGACTTTGTCAGTACAAAAACTACATGTTCGTCTGTCAAAATATATTGTAGTTTTACGACCCCATCTTGTACTAGGCTCCTAATGTAGTGGTACTTGTTGTTGATATGCTTTGTCCTTGCATGGAATACAAGATCTTCAAACATCTTAATGCTGCTTTGATTATCACAATTTACGACAATAGGATCTAGAAGCTTCCCAAAGAAATATGACAAAGTTTTCTTAACCACACAGTTTCCTTTCCTACTTCACATGCGGCAATGTATTCTGCTTCAACACTACTTAATGCAACAAGATCTTGTTTTCCAATGTATATCGTTCTTTGCTTTGATAATTTCATTTCTTCATTAACACATTAAATTTACCCCATGACATTATAACATTATTCAAATTTACATCATTATTCAACAACATATGCAATTATCTAGAAAGAACAATATCATCATCATCAATGTAACGAAACATAAAGGAACAGTAGAAGAAATGCATTGACACATAGAGACAACAAGATTGGTCGAAGACTAGGGCAAAACCCACTATGGGGAAAACCCTTTCAATTTCTTCTTCTTATTAGATTGTCATTGAATGATTCAAAAAAAAAAGAGTACAATGATCCATATATTCATCCATGCAACTATTCAACAAAAATCAACTAAACAACAACTATGAAATGAGCCCAACAATGCTCATAGTGAAAACCCTGATTCCGAAGCTTGTAATGAACTATCACTGTCTGCAGTCAACTACCTAACATTGCGGTCAATGAGCAAAAACTTTGGATAACTAAAAAAACAACATTTACGTCTAGGTCACATGGAGGAGGAGTCGTGTGTTATTGGAAAGGTTGAGTTGCTCCCTTGAGCTTGTAAGCTAACGAATGTGGTCGAATTTTGCCTTTGGAGAGCCTGCGACTGTGATTCTGAAACCCTTGATGCTAGTTGCATGCAGGACGAGTTGTGCATGAGACTGAGATGCTTTGTTCACACAGATAAGCTGGTTAGTGAGCGACTGTGGTCGAGATCCTCCTGTGTCATGCTTGTGACTGAGGCCCAAAACTCTAAAACAGAGATGCGAGCTTCGGACTTTGCAATTTCATCTTTGAGCAAACGCGTTCCTCTGCAGACATGCCTCAGAGTTGTGCGAGCGAGAACCAAGAAAGAAGAGTGTCTCATGATGATTTGCAAATGAGGTAGGGGTCACTTGTATTTATAGCCTTCCAAGGGTGTCTAACTTGCTTTAGGGGTGACCTGATCAAATATGCATATGTGGGATCATAATTCAAAAATACACTTTCCCTTGTCCAAATTAGATGATCTTTAGGTCGATTTTGGTCCTCTCGAAAAGAGGAATTCATTGAATCATCATCTCCATCAAATGAGTTGTCCAAAGTGGAATTTGACCTAGTTTTCTATTTTAACACTCCCTCTCAACTAAGAAGAATTCCACCTACAACTTGTCATGTGTATCCTCTCATCAAATCATATCCAATCACAAGTATCTCATCATTACGTATCGTCGTTGATCATCTCGATTCATCTCTTGCTGATTCCTACTTATCTTTTGATTATTCCTGCTCATATGTTGAACATTCTTGAATCTAAAAAAAGTAGAATTTGACATTGGAGGGGAGCCTAAGCTACCACCCTATATTCATCAGGGAGCCATTGATACCACTCGGAATCTCTACCAGCGGGGAGCCCAACGCTACCACCCGGGAAACATCAGCGGGGAGCCAATTCTGTGATCCACATCATCATCGAAGAACATATCATCAAGGAGCATATCTCAACCTAGAACCACATTGGGGGACACATCTCAAACCAAAATCTCACGGGGGAGCTAAACATCTACGACCCCATATCAAGCAATACGTGATATAGCGGAGCACATCTCAACCCATCCTATTGCCTACCGATCTTCCCAAAAATGAACCTCAAGAGTCATGTGGTAGAACACCTACATCATAATCTGAGTTTGGGCAAGATACCCGACCAATGTTGCATGAAGCGGGGACGCAGAAGCGTCATTTTCCAAAAATCAAGGAAGCGAAGTGCCTGCGGAAGCGTCTACCATATATATATATTTTATATTTTTTTTGCATTTATATTCAAAACAAGCATCCCAAATACCAAATTAGTTGTATAAGACATGAAAACATGCATAGTTTTGCATAAATCAAGATAGATATGGCATCCATGATTCCATTGTAGTTACTAGTATGTACATCAATGATTAATTATTCGAGCATCAACCATCTATATTCTAGCAATTACAAACATACATCAAATTTTTAAGCATATTATCAAACATAAAACATAAAACATTCAAGCATATTATAAAACATAAAACAGAGCATATTATGATTTATCTAGCAAGTGAGCCACTGTCAACATTTGTCATGCCCAAAATTCAAATGATAATGTTCACAAAATAGGTCACTTGGTCACCGCCAAGACAAAAAGGTTCAAATTCACAAGCCTACAAGTCTAATGATTAATCTATGAAAAAAGTAGTAAATTGTGAATATATCTACTAATGTCTGCTCCTTCCACCACGAAGATCCACCATGAAGAGAAGGTGGCGACGGGTCTCCACGTGGTGGCAATGAAGAAGATGGTGCCTGTGGAAGTTGTGGCACTGAAACTGATGAAGATGAACCCCTTGCTATTGGTGTTGAACCATGGAACCCAGGAACCAAGGGACCAAATGGGGGTGGCATCTCAACTCGATCATCATCATCTTGGAATTGCTCAAAAAATTCATACCAAAAAAACCACTAGTTAACAAAAAAAATTAAAAACATGAATTAGAGAAAAAAAATTCATACCACAATGGACATACCTGGATAAGAGCTTCATTTAATTGCTCTAATTGCAACACTCCATCCTCCAAATTGGGCTCCTCTGGATTCCTGTCCCAAATCTTAAGGTCTTTATTAGTCTTTGCATCATCAAAGTAATGGGACAACAATCGCAAGTTGTAATGAACATAAACCAAGCTCTCTTCCCGTTCTAAACTCAACCTGTTCCTTTTAACACCGTGGATGAAATAATAAGAGCTTCAACACCTTTCTGCAGAAGAAGTGTTTACCACTTGTGATAGCACCCGCAATGCCAAAGTTTGTAGAAGTGGATTAGCCCATCCATTCATGTTCCACCACTCAAGAGAAGAAAAAGTCTCTCGATCTCTAATTGCATGCATGCTCCCAAATGGACCAGTGTTAAGCGTATAGTTGCTCAACTGTCTCTGTACCATGGTAGCCTCCTCCTCATCAGGGACTAATTTAATCAATGCAATCATATTTTTTGTGAACCTCTTGATTTCGGTGTGGTTTTCTCCTACTTCCCCCCCAGGTGCTGGTGTTGAAAGCCATTATGGATGATAGTATTTAGGTGTCAAAACATATGCTAATGCATGCAATGGAACATTTAGCATTTCCCATCGGTTTTCCACCTCTGCACGAATATAATTGTACAAGGTGGTATCTCTAGGCTCAAGAATGTCTTTAATCTGCCCCAACATGCTATCCATTTGCTCATACACCTCCCCAATTATTTGTCGATCTGAATCTCCAAACTTGATCATGTAATAAATTGGTTTGGTGAATTGCAAAACATATTTAACCTGTGACCAAAAGTACATGTCAAGAATAGTGTCCTTGGCTACATTAGCACCATCTCTATCAGTGTTAATTTCATCCCATGTTTTAGCACACACCATATTAGTTAAAGCTTGTCTCACCTTCACTAGTCGCCTAAAGGTGAGGTAATAACTGGGAAATCTTGTCTTTGCAAGTTTAAGCAACTGCAACTTGGAGTAAGTGCCATAGAAGTAGTTTACCCTTGTATGCTCTGTGATGAATTTAATGAGTTGCTTCCCTCTCCTGTAAAGCTCATTAATCCACCCACATTCTTTATGCTTCACAATATCATGTAGCAAAAGGTTCAATGTGTGAACGAGGCACCCAGACCGAAAGATGTGTGGATGAGTACGCTCAATAATTTTTCCTGCTGCCTTACAATTTGCTGCATTATCTGTGATCACTTGAACCACATTATTCGGATCAACATCTTTGATTGATTGCAATAGGAGATCTGCAATGTTTTGGGAAGATGCACTGATGGAGGAGCAGTCATGACATGTAATAAATACTGCACCACTAGCAGAAACACCAAGAACATTTATCAAATGTTGGTTTATAATATTTGTTCACCCATCTGATACAATGGATACCCTACAATCTACCCACTCATTTGTAAAATGTGTCAAAGCTCTTTGAACCTTTGCTTTTTCTCTTGCTAATAACATTGTTCTAGCTTTCTCATAGTTTGGGGACTTGTATCCTTTTGGGGCTTCATTAATGGCCTTTACCATTTCATGCCAATAGGGAGAGTGAAGCACATTAAATGGTACACCGCAAGCACAAAGAAATCAGACTATCTTTCCATCCACATCATCTCTCCCAACAACATTCAAGAAATCCCCTATTATTCTTTTACCTCCAGAGCTTCTAGAAGTACCATGAGGAGATAAGCTACCAAATCTAGAGGTTGCACTTGATTAAGAATGAGTTTTTTGTTTCTTGCTTTTTTGTTGTGCAACCTCCTCTATTTGGATGTATTTTCTTCTTTGTTAAGCTAAAATGTTTGGGCAAATTTGTGTCCCCACATCACCCTTTTTGTCATCACTGTCCATCACCCCACAAAAATGCCTCCTCACACGAGTATATGAGCCACTAAATGGTTTTCCTCCATGACAACCATGAGGGCACAAAAATTTGTAGCTTCCACCACCCTTTCCCTCTTCAAGTTTGGCCACATAGTTCCACAAGGGTGTTAATGCAGCTTTGCCCTCTAGAGTTTCAGTGTTCCCTTCAGGTCCAACTTCATCCCTTTCCTCTTCAAACCCTTCCTCCTCATCATACATTGGGTCATTCATATTGGGACCACTATCCTCTTGTTCTTCTTCCCTTCTATCCCTAATCCCCCTTGCCATCATTAAAACCAAAAGTGGAATGATACGTAGAAGCCAGAAGAACACCATCTTGGAATATGGATATAGGGGGTGGACAACCTACAATTAAATGAGCAAGTAGATAGAATGGGAAAGAGTAGGAGAGGGAGGAGAAAAATACAAAAGAAAATGTCAAAAAAATAAGGGAGTTTGGGGTTTGCACTTACCTCGTTAACTCTTGTAGATAGAAGTCCTCCAAGCTCCTACTCCAAGCTCTTCCTCCTTCTCCTAACTCCTCCTCCTTCACTCCTCTCTTCTTCTCTCTTCTCTTCTCCAAGCTCTCATAAACTCAAAGTGAGAAAATGAGAGATGAATGGGGGGTTAAATCCCTTCATTCCTCACCCTAACCCAAGGTGGACCCACCCCCAACCAAGAAAAACAACAAAAATAAATAATAAATAATAAAAACAACGTTTTTTTTTGGCCGCTTGGCGGAAACGGCGGAAGCGGTTGCGATCCATATGGATCGAACCCTAAAGCACCACGGTTCGTATGGCAGAACTGCTGTACGAATTGCGTTTCGGAAAAACCAAAATGTGAATCGGTCGTACGCTTCCGAAAAAGGCAGGAAGCGTGTTTATTAGCCTGATCTGCGTTTCGGTTTTCCGAAACGCATTTCGGACGACGATTCCCCCACGCATCCGTACAGATCATGCATCAGGGTTTTGATCCCGGGGGGGGGGGGAGTTTCCTGCAACACTGTATGCGACTTACCAAAAGGTAAGGATCACACGTCCCCAAGCCTCCTCAACCCATTGGGCAGACGAGGAGGGAGAATCCCAACAAGCTCGACTTGTGGGTATGATGCCAACTGGGGTATACTCTGTAAAGACCAAATAGGGGAGGAACATCTACAACCCTATAGGTAATAGATAGGGGTGAAACCCTATTGTCCAAAGATCCTTCAACCCCAAGAGCCTTCCATCTCAATTCCACACCTTGGGAGCTCAAACAAGGGAGGGGGAGCTAGTTGAGCGTCCTCGATCAACTATGCTCTCTATAGATCAACAATATATCATCGTGCTCATATCTGGTAATCATCATGTCACAATTGCAGTTGTCTCCTATTCATACAGGACATCAAATCATATTAGAACAAAATATACATATCATAAAAAGGATACCATAGTCATACTCCAACTCGAGGAGGTGCCAACCACAAGCCGAAGCTTGTTTTGTACTAAAATACTATCTCAATGAAGGTATCTCATTCCCATCTATATACGAGATTCTTTGCAAATCGGTTCCCTCTCTTTGTCATCATACTGTATCCATGTCATATCTAGAACTTACTCAAACATTTCTCCAAAAATCTTCTTCATCCTGTCTCGTAGCTAGTCATGCTAGCAACCATCGAACTCATCCTTGGTCGGGCTTAAACCTACATACTTCTCATTCAAAACATCATGGTAGATCTCATACTAAGGCAACTCCCAAATGTGCTCGTCAGTAATGATCCCAAACATCGTCAGTACATCCATGCAGTCACATATCATAGGAAGAATGTCAAATATAGATCACCCCATGCAAATATCTCAAAGGGTGCTTGGCGACAACTCAATGTGTATGAAGCGGCTCAATCATGAATTCCCTGAGGTTATGCACAACATATATATATCCATAAGATGCTTCAATTCTCCTTGTAAACTAAACGAGATATATCCATTTGTCCAAGCATTCTTCCAAAGTGTTCAATCTTCTAGAGGAGAGATTTTCCTGTACTAACACAACCCCAATTAGTAATAACTTTCAAATATATATGTACAAACAAACCTTCAGGGTCCTCAATTATTTTGATGTTGCTTATCCAAATACATCTTGTCCAAAGCTTTCTTCTTTTACTTTTTCAGTAGTACCAAATACAACCACAATACTTCTCAAGTCCTTTGTTTGCAACTTCATGAATGGTGAACATTAATTTATAGTACTTTCATTCTTTTGTTGAAGGTATTATAATGTGCCCTCCCTCTTAACTGGGGAGATATAACTTTTTCTTCTATCCATTCTCCCTCTCAAAACAACTTCCTTCCTTTTATAACCTAGGAGAGACTTACAATCTTTCAAGGCTTTATTTCTCTCTCATGTCATCAAGGTCATCTTGATCATCATCATTCTTGTAGCTTCCTTCATCATGGTCATCATTATGAACATCCTCAACGTCTTGAAGATCTTGTACCTGCAAAATTTTGATAGCAAGTACAACCAAAAGCAAATATACAAAGCATGACATTAACTATATCAAAATCAAGTCATTATAATGGAAGCATCAAAACATTCAAACTTTAGACAGTAGATACCTAAACCTAGTTAGGTTCATAATCAACAAAGGTTACATCTTTTATACTTTAGACTTGAACAAATTGCTAGGGTTTTGTCATAAAACCTAGACTTCATTTCGAATTACAAAGCAAGTCAATTCAATCATAGTCTTATGCATCTAGGATTTCATTATTACTATGAGAATATTCAAAGCTAAATCATATCAATAATTGAAAACAATATCATCATGCCTTATACACAATTAAAACATCAATATGCATATCTAGGGTTTCATCAAATTATCAAAACTTACTTTGGTACACCCTAGACACAAAACATCAAAGTTAGATATACAACACTTTCAATCAAGTTAGGGTTTCAATTATATCGAAGAACACACACCTAGGGTTTCATTCCTAAGACCAAGGGTCTTGCTTATAAACCCTAATCCACCAAACCGCTAAGAAGCTAAAGTTTCGATGACAACAACAAACCCTAACTTTCGGTTATAACAAGGACAATGTGGTATTCCTACTTAGTATTTCCCTAAGTGAATATCGAATTTTGCTCAATTTTGGCGTATTGCATTGTTTCACTTAGGAGAAGTGGGCCTAGGGGACCCACATTTGATTTTTGGCATGAGAAGCACCCCAACATTAGAGTCAATGGAAAGATTGCGGATTTGGTGGAGTGTGGGGGCCACCACAAAGGATTTTCGACCCACATGGAGAGTACGCTTTCATTGGTGCGAAATAGGTGAGGGAAATTCGATGTGGACCCACATGGGTAGCCTTGGAGGAAAATCGACAAAAGGAAGGAGGGGCTCTCATTTTGCGGATCCATAGGTAGAAAAACCAACATGGGGGAAAATGAAGGAGACAAAAGGGAGGAGGAGAAGGAGTTTTCCCAACTCCTACTAAAGGCAGTGTATGATTTGTCTCAAAACATTGAAAGGATGGGCCAACGAAATGGCAATGGAAACTATGGAGAAGGATTTGACACCTCACATCACCATGCATCTCTAGATGTCAACATGCCATTGATTCAGAATACACCCCCTAGATCCACCATTCCTACATTCCTACAATCTGGAGTAGGTGGGCAGCCAGAGCTGGAGGAGGCACCATATGGGGATTATTTCCTAGAGTATCAGCCTTATGGGCCTGATTTTGGGAGGGCCATCACTTTCAAAGGTTTCTGGAAATTGAAGGGCAACAACAAACCTAAGGGACAAAGCGGAGGAGGTTGCATGCAAGGGACATATTTCCAATGCACTGTGGGGAGGCTATTTCTCCCAATCTTCGATGGGTCCTCCAAGAGCTTGGCTAAGGCATGGGTCGAAAAGCTGGATGTTTATTTCTAGTTGAACCAAATGACAGAAGGAGAGGCAATCAAGATTTCCACATTGCATCCGGAAGGGGAAGCCCACGACTTGTGGTTCCACGGATTGACCACGTTGGGACATACAGGAGTGACTACCTATGATGATTTCACCAGGAGGGTGTTGGAGCGGCTTGAGAGGAAGGACCCGGAGGAGTATTTCGGGGAGATGACAAGGCTCAAGCAGATCGGAAGTGCAAAATCCTACATCTCAGAGTTTCTGCAATTGTCTATGATGGTGCTTGACTTGTCATAGTCTAGGAGGATCTTCATGTCTGTGGATGGGCTAGCAGAGCCATTGTGCGGGTTAGTGAGGTCCAACAGACTCACTACATTACAGGATGCGGTAGGGAGAGCTCGAGATATACAGGATGCCCTACCTATGGCACATGCACCATCACCCCCTAGATAGGGTTTCCATCAGAGGGGGATGGACACCAGGGCTCCACCACCGAGAGTCAATTAGGAGCGTGGGCAGCTGGATGATGAGACCTGGAGAGACCTCAGGAGGAGGAAACTGTGCTTCACTTGTCAGGAGCCGTGGGCACCGAACCATAGGTGTGCAGCAGGCAAGGCCCACTATGTCAAGGTCTTCTCTAACGACGATGCAAAGGATGAGACCTATTTTGAGATGGGTGGAGAGGACAGCGCAACACCTCGGGGAGGAGGCCCACCACCACTGCCACCACTAGTAGGGGGAGTTTCCTTCGCTCCCACTGGAGGGGTCCTTGCATGACTACGCGGGGTACCCAAATTCTTGACTGTGAGGATTAGAGGCACTGTTCAGGGGCAGTGTGTCTCGGTTTTGGTGGATAGTGGGGCTCCCCACAATTTCATTGATGCTCAATTGGTTGAGAGGAGGGGCATCACAACCGAGGAGTTTGAGGGATTCTTAGTTCTTATGCCTGGGGACAAAACCATGCAGCACACTCGTTATGTGCCAGCCTTGAGAGCGATCATGGGGAACCACCATTTCTTTGTGGTGGATGTACTGGAAACCAACGTAGTATTGAGAGTCCAGTGGCTCTATACTCTTGGCAGACTCACAACAGACTAGAGAAAGTTGGAGATGGAATTTGTAGGGCCAAATGGCAAGAACATCTAGCTTCGGGGGATGCATTATACCCACCATAGACTGTTTCGGCCCATAGGATGGAGGCTGACTTGAGACATGGAGATATTGAGTGGGTTGTGGAGTTGAGGATCTTAGAGGCTTGGGGAAAGCCTAAGCCACCACATTCGGAGATACAAGCCATTCTTGACAGGTATCTAGTGGTGTTTGGGGACATACCACTGGGACAATTGCCTGACCGGGGTTTTGAGCACACTATCGAGTTGGAGCCAGGGGTGCAGGCCATCATCACCACCCCTTATCGACATCCCAAGGATTATTGAGATGAGATCGAGAGGTCAATCCATGAGCTATTTGCAATTGGGCATATTAGGCCCAACTCTAGCCCTTTTGCTTCATCAATTGTGTTGGTGAAGAAGGACAGGTCCTTATTGATTGTCATCGATTACAGGGCCCTCAACGAAAAGACGATGAAGAACCGCTATCCCATTCCTTGTATAGATGAGTTGATGGACGAGTTGAGGGGAGCTAAGTTCTTCTCGAAGATTGATCTGCAGTCGAGGTACCATCAGATCCAAGTGAGGGACCAAGATGTCCCAAAGACAACATTTCTGTGCCATTATGGGCACTTTGAGTTCCTGGTTATGCCCTTCAGGCTGACCAACACGTTCGCAACATTCCAGTAATGCATGAACCACATGTTTCTTGGATAGTTGAGGAATTTCGTGCTAGTGTTCTTTGATGACATACTGATTTACAACCAGACGTGGGAAGAGCATTTGCAGCACCTTGAGACAGTACTGCACAATCTAGAGGAGCAGTAGTTCTATCTAGGGTTGATCGAGATGCTCTACCCAGGGCACATCATTAGGGAGGATGGTGTCAGAGTACAGGAGGAGAAGATTAGAGCAATTCGAGATTGGCCAGAGCCCCAGAACGTGATCGAGCTGAGGGCGTTCATGGGAATTTGCACTTAGTATACGAAGTTCGTGAAGGGCTTCTTCCAGTTGTTTGCACCCCTCACAAACTTGATGAAGAAGGGGGCTTTTGAGTGGACCACTACAGTGCAGGAGGCACTTGATTGCCTCAAGGAGGTCATAAGTAACTTCCTGACTTCACTCAACCTTTCGTGTTGGAGTGTGATGCATTTGGAGTGGGTGTGGGGGCCGTATTGATGTAGGGATGGCACCCCATAACGTTTGAGAGCAGGAAGCTACTGCCCCATGAGCTACTTTAATCCATCTATGATAAGGAGATGCTAGCCATCATGCATGCATTGGCCAAGTTCAGGGAATATTTGGTGGGGAACAGGTTCAAGGGCAAGACCGATCACAACAACCTCAGGTTCTTTTTGGAGCAGAAACAACTACAGGAGAGGTAGCAAAAGTGGGTGAGAAAACTACTGGCGTACGACTTCAACATCGAGTATGTCAAAGGGAAGCACAACGTAGTGGCTGATGCGTTGTCTAGGAGACCAACCACTTTGTCCTTGATGAGCATCACCCCGGATTGGAGGGTGTAGTTACTAGTTGAGCACTCCAAGGACAAGTTCGCATGTGAGGTCCTTATGGGATGGTGACAGATGATTGATATCAGGTGATGAATGAGGTGATCTACTACTGAGATCGGATTTACTTGGTACCCAACTCCCCGTTGAGGGTGAAGATTCTAGAGGCTGCTCATGATTCACCATTAGCAGGGCATTAGGGGTTCACAAAGACATATCGGACCATCAAGGAGTGCTTTGCGTGGAAGTGCCTCAAGGATGATGTTCTGAGGCATATCCAGGAGTGTGACACAAGCCAACGGAACTAGGAAGGGAAGACACACCCCGTCGGCCTATTGCAGCCGCTTCCCATTTTGGAGGGGAAATGGGAAAGCATATCGATGGATTTTATTACCAGGCCGTCCACAGTACAGGGGAAAGCATATCGATTGATTTTATTACTGGATTATCCACAGTACAGGGGAAAGCATATCAATGGATTTTATTACCAGGCTGCGCACAGTAGTGGTGGATCGCTTGATGAAGTACACTCACTTCTACGCCATTCCAACTTGGTACTCAGCCTCTCAGGTGGCCAAATTGTTTTTCAGAGAGGTGTTTCAGCTACAAGGTCTCCCGAAGACCGTTCTCAGTGACCGGGACAACATGTTCATGGGTGGGTTTTGGCAAGAGCTATTCTGGTTGGTGGGTACTGAGCTCACCCCGAGTAACAGTTACCACCCTCAGACAGACGGACAGACGTGGATAGTTAACAAGTGGCTGGGGGGCTACTTGCATAACTATGTGACAGGCAACAAAGAGTGTGGATACGGTCGCTGCACTTGGGTGAATACTGCTACAACACTACGTATCACATGTCTATAGGTGTGTCACCGTTTCGAGCTCTGTATGGTTATGATGCGTTATCTTTTGTTGATGTTATGTTTGGAGACAACAGGGTCCCAAGGGCCAAGGAATGGATATAGGAGAGCGAAGATATCTTGAGGGCTCTGAAGGACAACTTG
This sequence comes from Pinus tabuliformis, assembly GCA_031772625.1. NCBI lineage: Eukaryota > Viridiplantae > Streptophyta > Pinopsida > Pinales > Pinaceae > Pinus > Pinus tabuliformis. The sequence continues at coordinate 1,467,480,953 of CM062818.1, forward strand.
AAAATGGCCCAAAATCAGCAGAATCTTTACACAGACAGGGGTAGAGTTGAGACTTGGTATTCTCGAGGCTCCAGCTGTACAGACAGTCTACGCTCAAGCAGAAGGGGGTTGAGAAGCTCAAACCCTGCTTCTATGGGCCTTATCGTGTCACTTAGAGGGTGGGGGAGGTAGCATATGAGTTGGAGCTAGCTCCGGGGAGTTGGGTGAACAACATTTTTCACATGTCTTTCCTAAAGAAGGCATTGGGACAAAAGGTTACAGCTGCTACGAAGTTACCCCCTATGGATGATCAAGGGCATTTATTGTTGGAACCAGAGGCTATCTCGGACACCAGGGAGGGGCATCTGCGTAACAGGGTCGTTAGAGAATTTTTGATCTGTTGGAGGAATCTACCAGATGAGGATGCCACCTGGGAGGGGGAACATATACTACAACACCCTTCTTTGCAATTGCTTGAGGACAAACAACATTTTTGCGGGGAGGACTGTGATATTCCTACTTAGTATTTCACTAAGTGAATATCGAATTTTGCTCAATTTTGGCATATTGCATTGTTTCACTTAGGAGAAGTAGGCCTAGTGGACCCATATTTGATTTTTGACATGAGAAGCACCCCAACATTAGAGTCGATGGAAAGATTGCGGCTTTGGTGGAGTGTGGGGGCCACCACAAAGGATTTTCGACCCACATGGAGAGTACGCTCTCATTGGTGTGAAATAGGTGAGGCAAATTCAATGTGGACCTACATGGGCAGCGTTGGAGGCAAATCGACAAAAGGAAGGAGGGGCTCTCATTTTGCGGATCATCTATCATTTTCAGAATTTGTCTTTTGACAAGAGCACACATGAGTAGTGAGCTAAGTTTGCATGTGTTGTTCAAAACACCGGGTATTTTCGAGGGGAAATCCCAGCCCTTGCTTCGGTGGACTTCGTGTGCCAGCCCAAGGAGGGATTTCTACTTCATCTCAGTTGGTATCAGCTGTAGGGAGTCAAGTTACAACAACAGTAAGTTGAGTTCCAACAGCAGGGAGAGTAACAACAGTGCTGGGACTGTGCAGTCATAACTTGAGGCATTCTGAGAAGTTGTGGAGATAGGAGAGTTTGCGGAAGAAATCAGGAGGGAAGGATTTGGAAGCCTTCTAACAGGGATTGCAGGAATTTTGGGAGCATTCAACAACAGAATTCTCAAGAGGGTCGATTTACCCGGCAGGAGAGCTAGCAAAGTCCAAGAAAGTCAAAATATTGGGGTTAAGCTTTGGCGAAACCCTTCGTGAGCTATTCCGGGTTTCTTGTGTAGAGGTCGAAATTAATTTCTTGAGTTTTTTTACAACAAAGAGGGATCCAACAAAAGAGGGATCCAATAGTAGCTCATTCCAGGCAGCAACAACATTTCTGGGCATTTACAGCGCAACACTTGGGCCGAATTGATAGCAGATTGGAGGAGATGATTCAAGGATCATTTTGGGCTTTGATAGTTTGCTAAGAGCAAGCCCAGGTGCACTCATTCCAACACCTTGATTGTACACCTCTTTCCATTAATAAAATGAGTATACAACGTTATTTTGGAAGCAAATTTATGGTCTGATTGTTTATTCTGATTTTTATGGCGTGTTTGTCTATATTGCTTTGTGTTGTCACTCACTACTCACTCACTTCTTTGCAAACGATCAGTTGTCCGTGATGCATAAGAACACTGAAGTGGAAGCCATTTCCTGAGCCACATAAGCTATCAGAGCTTGACTAGACCCTCTCCATTACATAGTGCCCGAAATGAGCTTTCCAATGGTATATAGAAGTCCAAAAAAGGACTCTCCAATCAGATGTTAGAGCTTGTTGAAGATTTCCTTTGGAAAGCCCAAAAAACCAAAAAAATGGCTAAGTATGAGGGCATCCCGCAAATCGGCTGTCACAGCAGTCCCGTAGTCATAGAAATCTCCAAAACTTGCGGGGTCCGATCTTGCGATATAGTGTGAAATCGCTGGGAATGGTTGAAAACTAAATACAAAGGAAATGCATGAAAAGCAAGGGCGGGCTACCCCTGTTCTCTCTCCTCCACGTGGCGGTATCTCGCATCCTGGCGATCCCACAGTCCCACATCCTAGCGACCCCACAGTTCCCGTAGTCCTGTAGGTTCCTGACGACCTCGCAGGTTCTTGCAGGGCCCTGCATTTCGCATCTCGGCGACCCCACAGTCCTGCAGATCAGCGAGTTCTAAACTTAAAAGACATGTGGGGGCCGATCTTGCGATACGGTGTGACATCGCCGAGGAGGGCCAAAAACTAATTATAAAGGAACTGCATGACAAAACAAAGGCCGGGCTACCCCCTTCTCTCTCCTCAACATGACGAAATCCCGCACTCCCACAATCTCGCATCCCGCAGTCCTGCACCCCGTAGTCCCGCAACATCATGCGATATTTCCAATTTGCAATCTAGTGCAAAATCATCGATAAGGGCCGAAATTATTTAACAAAGGAAATGCCTACGAAAACAGGGTCGGGCAGGCCTTTTTCTCTCTCCTCCAGGGGGCCACGTGGCAACATATGATTGGTCTTCAAAGTTGACATGGCAATTGATGTCATCATTGAGGTGGGAGTATGAAGGCTGATGTGGCAGTATGGAGGACATGTAGTACGGATGCTGACCTGGCAGGGGACATGTGTCACTCAGTTATGGCGTTTTCAATGGTCCTATGGGGCCATTTCTGGGTGACACGTGTCACCATTCACAGGGTGACACGTGGCAACAATTGCATCACCCCTTAGATCGGCAATCGCAACTGTTAAGGAGAGAAACTAAAGGAAAAGGGGATTTAGCACCGGGATGCGGGACTCCGATTGCGATAAAGAAAAGGACCCTGGATGCGATATTTTATAGGCCATATCTGATAAAGGTTTCATGTCTGGATTTCAGCCAATGCAGTAAAAGGGTGTCACTAAGGGCGATTTAGGTTATACAAGGAAAAGGCCCCCACACAGACATTGATAGCCGCAACATGCAAAGGGTTAGGCCCCCGGTTCCAGCCCCAGTCATATGTGGAAAATCACGCAAGGGGCTGTAATGAAGGGGGCTAAGGGGGAAATTGAAAAAGAGCCCTTTTTCTTGTTTTAGAGGTAAAAAGCCTGTGCCCGAGAATTCTTTGTTACACTGTAATACGCAAACCTAGGCCAGATTAGGGCGCCGATTGTGTTCTGTAGGACTTTAATGGTAGAAATGACAAGGTCGGCGCTGAAAGCAGTTGTAGCAGTAAATCAAGAAGAGGGAGCATTCAAAACCAAGTTTGGGTGCACTCAGAAATGGCTCTTCGAGACCCGCTTCCAAGGTCGATGCTGAAGGCACTAAAGGCAGAAATGACAAGAGTTAGCTGAGCGACACCGGAGACCATACCGTGAACTAGATGCATCCTGAAGCTGAAGTAATTATAGGAATGGGTGCAAAGATATTGCATTAATGTTTCATCTGTTTTGTAATCTTGTGATGTGCTTTCCTTTATGAGGCAATTACTGTTTTTGTGATGTTTTTTTGGACACAGAGCCTTCCCTAGCTGAGAAAGCAAGCTAATTTGATAGCTGAGACTCAACCGAGGGAAATTTAAAGGGGTAGCAACATTGAATAAAGGTTTTGAAATCTGCAAAGAAAGTCTGATATTTTTGTGAAAACTGTATCACTTAGTCACATAGATCTTGCAGAATATCATAGGAGTAGTGGTGATTCCTCCTTTGAAGTATTACAGTGTGTTATTTCCTATTTTCATCCATTTTGTCTATTTTCTTCTCTGAATTCATGTAATAATAGATGCTAGAATATTTCATACTTGCCTACAGATTCATTTGCATTGAGTTGTTAATGCACATGTCTGTTTGATGGGTTGAAATTATATCTTTAAACCACACTACATGAATCATAGCATCCAATTTCTTTTCTGTTCATTATATCTACCTGTAACTCAGATAATTGCAGCAAATCTCATGGTTTTAGGCTCTATGTTTTTAATATAGAATTCTTGGTACTTTGAGCTCTACATTTTGGGTTACTCCTTCTCCTTGTCTTCCCTCATTTATTCCACAAAGCTGATTAAACTGTAAGCCTTTGAAGTGCTCGGCCTCCACTATTTTCTGTTATATTTCTGGGAACTGTGTATGTGTAGAAATACTGAAATACCTGACCTGCATCTTTGGATGAAAGAACCAACTCATGCCTCTTATATATGTGTATAGAACATGGGTGATGTCTCCTCTTGCTTGAGAATCATTTGAGACACACCGATTTAGATGTACCTAGGCACTGGTCTTGTAAGCAATCCGAGGTTGTCTTTGGGAGCGACAACCTCTTTTGGTGCCATTGTCGGGGAACGTATTGAAGGATTTTTCCCCTGGGATATGATAAATTGAGCATCCTTCGTGTAGGTGAGTGAAGTCTCTTTTGGTTGCACTAGATCAGATTGGCGACTCCACACCCCCCTCATTATCATTGTTAAGTTATGGTATGTTCTATGCTTATAACAGTTTACTTCTTTTTCTTATTATATTCCACCGATTAGCAATCACATGTACATAAAGTAAAGTGCAGATAGAACATTAAACGATTGACAAAAAACAAGCCAAGACAAGAGACACAAGATGTGGTGGCTAGCCAGGGACAAACCCCACAATGTGTGGGGAAACCCTTTGATCAAATCTTCTTTTATCTTCAATAATTCAGCAGAGAGAAATAGTACAATAAATCTGATTCATATCAGCAGTAGCAAACCCTAGATCAGTGGCATCAGCATTAGCGGCTTCATTATCAAACCAGGGCAGACCATATCTCACAAACCGACAGTCGGATTGACTTCATTCCACCACCAAAAGTTTCGACTTCCAGAGGAGGTTCAGATGAACCTACAACGCAGTTCAGATGAGGAGATCTTCTAGGCCACGCAAGTCAATCTTTACTTCTGCAGTTGCAGCTTCAGTTTCAGCAGTTTCCGGCTTCAAACTAGGGCAGTCGATATCTTGCAAACCGTTCGTTGGATTGACTTCATTCCACCACCAAAAGTTGCGGATTTCAAAGGAGGTTCAGATGAACCTACAGTGTAGTTCCAAAGAGGAGATCTTCTAGGACACGCAAGTCAATCTTTACTTCTGCAGTTGCAGCTTCAGTTTCAGCAGTTTTCGGCTTCACATGTGAGAGAGAGAGAGACCCATTTCAGCGCAGTAGAGAAGAGACTCATATTTGCGCAGTAGAGAGAGAGATGTGATGAGATGAGTGATTCCAAATGAGGAAAAGTCCTCTTATATTTATACACAACGTTGGTGGGTGAATAGATGCGACTGTTGGGCTTCTGAGCCTACATGAATTGTAGGTCGGCTTGATAATAATTCCATAATCAAAATAAATTCATGTCTCCATGAATACTTATTGGAATCGGATGATCTTTATATCAATCCTACACTTCTCGACGAGAGGAATCTAATAAAAATATTATCAGCCATGAATAAGATGACCCACATGAAGTTTTGCCCTGGTTGCCAATTTTAACACTCCCTCTCAACCATGGAGAACTTCATCTGCAATCTGTCTATCAGTTGTTACTATTCATCCATCAAATGCACTGGCCTGTATAGCCTGACCCTTGCCTTGCTCTGCTCTATTCTGCATGTTCTGCTCTGCACTGATCTGTACTGTTTTGCTTTGTTCTGCTTTGCTCTTGAATTGTTCTGTTCTGCTCTGCTTTTGTCCGAATTATGAAGAAGAAGAAATGATCGAGGATGTATCATGCTGACTCAAAGTCAGTCTCAGAGTATGTACCATTGGTCCCAGGCCAGTCTCAACCAACCCAAAGTTAGCGTCATAGTGAGTACAACTCCAATGGTCCCAGACCAATATCATCCTCCACTGACTCAAAGTCAGTCTCAGAGTATGTACCACTGATCCCAGACCAGTCTCAACCGACCCGAAGTCAGCGTCATAGTATGGTACAACTCCTACCACTGGTCCCAGACCAATATCATTGATCCCAGATCAATGGAGGTCATCCTAGCGTAGGGAGTACGGTAGTTACAACGATGCGTCCATCGGTACTAGTATGGTCCCTAACTTCATTTCCCTGCTCATTGATCAGATGAGAGGTACTTCCCATGAGTCCCAGACTGCATGGGTAGGATGCCTCGACAGGAGAACTAATCAATCTTGTCCTCACAGGAGAACACATCAATCCTGCTAGAATTGCCATGGAGAACACATCAATCCAGGCCTCACAGGAGAACACATCAATCTTGCTACAATTGCCATGGAGAACACATCAATATAGGCCTCACAGGAGAACACATCAATCCTGCTACAATCGCCGTGGAGAACACATCAATCCAGGCCTCACAGGAGAACTAATCATCCTGCTACACAGGAGAGCGAATCATCCTGTTCCACAAGAGAGCGAATCATCTTGTTCCAGTGTGCACCACCAGGGGAGGGTGAGTCACCCTGTGGTCATATGTTGCTCCAGTAGGAACCGCAAGCCCTCAGAGCTCCCAGAGCTCAATGTATGCAACATGCAGGACCCTTGTACAAGGGTTTCTTTCCGACTCCAAGTCGTTTGGGAAAATCACAGATTAGATCTTTCCTCGGGGCTTTGACAAGGTGTATCAACCTGTACATCATCTTAATGTGATGGAGCTTCCTTGCTCATCGACTTACCATATCCCAGATGATGTCTATCTGCTGGAGCAATTGACGAATACGGGATTCCTCAATAATCGAATCCCACCTCTAGTTGTTACAGAGAATCACAGTGGTATCCAATGTAAATCCAAACAACTCACTGAAGAGCTTTCGCAACCAGACTGCCTCACACGAGGTTACGCTAGCAACAATATATCCTGCTTTGGCGGTGCTCAAAGCCACCGACTTCTGCTTCCTGCTCATCCAGGATATCGAAGCAGATCCCAAGGTGAAACAGTACCCGGAAGTGCTCTTATGGTCCACCACACTGCCTGCCCAATCAACATTAGTATATCCAAGTAGTCTCACATCTCCGATAGTGTATCTTAATCCATGAGAGATTGTGTCCTGAAGACATCTCAAAAGATTCCTGGCATCAATTCAGTGAGGCTCAACCAAATATGAGCTCACAATGATAACTGCAAAACATATGTTTGGACGGAGGTTCACCAAGAACATCAATGCGAATGAGTTTTTGAAACTCAGAGGCATTTCCCAAGTCTGGTCCGACATCACTACCATATAAACTTCTAAAAGTTAAGATCCTCAAGGTAGTCACAGGCTTGCAGTCCATCATACCGAATCTTTCCAATATATTTACCACATATTTTCCTTGAGATAGGAAAATTTCCCTTGGCTTCTGCCACACTTCAAGTCCTTGGTCCTTCATTTCAAATTCAGAAGCCATCTCCCTCTTACATTTGTGAATGAGAGGGTTTGCACTTGTTAGAAAGAGGTCATCCACATACAACACCAGTATGAGAGGCTTGTCATCTTCAACCTTAAAGAAAAGGTTAGGATCAGCTTCACTCTTAGTGAATCCCAGCTTCATCAAGTAGCTATCGATCCTCTCATACCATGCTCGGGGTGCTTGCTTCAGCCCATAGAGAGCCTTCTTCAACCTGCATACATGAGATTTTCAATCATAAATCTCAAATCCTTCAGGTTACTCCACATAGACCTCTTCTTTGATAGAACCATGCAAGAACGCGGTCTTAACATCCATCTGATGTAGGTTCCATCCTTGTGAAGCCACAAGGGCTATGATCAAGCGGATGGTCGTATATCTGGCAACAGGTGCAAATATCTCATCATAGTCTATACCTTCCTTTTGGGAGAAACCTCGAGCAACAAAACGAGCCTTATACTTTTCCGTGCTTCCATCTGTTGCATGCTTTATCTTGTAAAGCCATTTGGAAGTAACAACAGTCTTGTCCTGGGGTCTGGGAACTACTTCCCAAACATCATTCTTTATGATAGACTCATATTCTTCGGTCATAGCATCCTTCCATACTTGATGCTTGACAGCATCTGAGAATGATGAAGGCTCATTTTGTATGATCGTGCTCATGATGGTCAGGTATCCTTGATACCTATTAAGTTTCTTACTTTGATGGAAGGTTCCTTAGGGTGCAGCATGTCCTTCAGCATCATCAAGTAACCCCTTAAGCCATGAAGGCCTCTTCCTAGAAGAGGAAGGCTCACTTGGAGGAGGATCAATCGGATCCATGGGTTCTTCTACATCAGGCATTGATTCATCATCCTTTTGTTTTGGTTCCCTGGTGTCGGCTTCTTGAGAGCTCCTCAAAGTCGGAAGATTGATCACCTTGCTGAGAGCCATATCTTCGTCAAAGGTGACATCATGACTAATTATGACTTCCCTTTGACCGGCTACATAGATTCTATAGCCTTTAGTATTTTCACCATAGCCCACGAAAATTCCCTTCTTTCCAGATGCTCCCAATTTATTTCTTTTCTCTTTCGGCACATGAAAGTATACAGGGCTTCCAAAAATTTTAAAATGAGAAACATCAGGTTTCTTACCGGTGAATTTTTCTTCAGGAGTCTTGGAACCCAATGCTTGATGAGGGCATCGATTTTGTACATATACGGCAGTGTTTGCAGCTTCAGCCCATAGAAACTTAGGAAGACTTTGATCATGTAGCATGGCCCGGACAGCTTCCATAATTGTGCGGTTCTTCCTTCCCACCACACCATTCTGCTCAGGAGTATGTGGTGTAGTAGTCTCCCTCTTAATGCCAACCTCAGGTATGCCTGAGTAAACCAATTGTAACATCCCGGACATACACCTTCTTTCTCTACTTGGAATTCGGGCATCCCTGTTACCATATGTTTTACATCGGGTAGAGCTTTGTAATGAAGATGGGCAAACCTCCGATGCCAAAGTTCGGACTGAAGAGTTGTGTCACAAGACATGACACCTAACGGACTTCCATCGACCTGATATAATGGATCAACACTAAACCCAAGAGTAAAGGCATCTTTAATATTATTTTTCCATATACATACCTTGCCATTGCTGAAGGTTACCTTGTAGCCTCTGTCTTCCATTGCCAAGATGGACACTAGGTTCCTTTTGAGGTCAGGTGCATTTAATACATCCTAGAATTTCTAGCCTTCTTGAATGCTTGTCCTCTTCCTTGATTCCCAGCTCTCCTCTTACCTTTGCTGTTGAATTTGTCATTCCTTTGATTGCCATCAGAGGGATTTCGAGTTGCATCACTACATACTGTACCATGCTTCTCTAATCATGATTATCATCATGCTGCCCATGTCCATGATTTTATCCATCATAATGCTGCTCAAACTAGTGTGCATCATTATCATGCTATCCTATATGTCCATGATCTCATGTTGCCCTTTATGTCCATGATCTCATTCCTCATGATGATCATGATCTTATACATAGTGACTTGCTTTATCGCAAATGAAACATCGTCCTTTTCTTCCACCCTTAAATCCATCCTTTCTTTTCGGTTTAGACCCAGAATTATTTCTTTTCTAAGCATGAGAAGAAAAAGCAGCAGGAGGACCTTTAGGCAAGGGCATTTCCTGCCCTTCTACCCTTGTTTGTTCTTGAATGCATCTAGCCATTAATTCCTCGAAACTAGGAATTACATTATTGTTCAGAAGAGTAGTCTTGAACACATACCATTCAAATGGCAATCCTCCAAGAGTTGTGAGTGCCATTTCTCTGTCAGTAATAGTTTCCCCAATAGATAGGAGATCGTTCTTGATCTTGGTGATTCTTAAGAAGTATGCTTGCACACTTTCATCTTTACCCTTCTTGATTTCCCTCAACTTATTTCTAAGAAACAAAACTTGATTTGCATCATTAAATTTAAATAAACTCACCAGTCTGTCGTAGATTTCCTTGGAGGTGTCTAGATCAGAGATGTAGGCCACCAAGCGCTTGTCGATAGAGTCCTGGATGATCTTCTTTGTTTTGACTTCTCCATTTTTCCATTTGTTCCAGGCAGCAGCAGATGCATTTGATGAAGGCTCAACAATATTGCCTCTTACATGGTCTAGCACTCCTTGATCTTCAAGGGTTAGATCGATAGACATCTTCCATCCGTGATAGTCAGCTTTCTCACGGAGCTTGTCTTCGGCAGGAAAGAGTGTTGAGGACCCCATAGTTCTTTTAGGATAGCCTTGCCAATATTCTCTTCAATGATTGTTCTTGCTCTTGCTCGGGCTTTGTCTTCACCTCAGCTCTGATACCATGTTAAGTTATGGTATGTTCTATGCTTATAACAGTTTACTTCTTTTTCTTATTATATTCCACCGATTAGCAATCACATGTACATAAAGTAAAGTGCAGATAGAACATTAAACGATCGACAGAAAACAAGCCAAGACAAGAGACACAAGATGTGGCGGCTAGCCAGGGACAAACCCCACAATGTGTGGGGAAACCCTTTGATAAAATATTCTTTTATCTTCAATAATTCAGCAGAGAGAAATAGTACAATAAATCTGATTCATATCAGCAGTAGCAAACCCTAGATCAGTGGCATCAGCGTTAGCGGCTTCATTATCAAACTAGGGCAGACCATATCTCACAAACCGACAGTCGGATTGACTTCATTCCACCACCAAAAGTTTCGGCTTCTAGAGGAGGTTCAGATGAACCTACAGCGCAGTTCAGATGAGGAGATCTTCTAGGCCACGCAAGTCAATCTTTACTGCTGCAGTTGCAGTTTCAGTTTTAGCAGTTTCCGGCTTCAAACTAGAGCAGTCGATATCTTGCAAACCATTCGTCGGATTGACTTCATTCCACCACCAAAAGTTGCGGCTTTCAAAGGAGGTTCAGATGAACCTACAGCGCAGTTCCAAAGAGGAGATCTTCTAGGCCACGCAAGTCAATCCTTACTTCTGCAGTTGCAGCTTCAGTTTCAGCAGTTTCCGGCTTCACGTGTGAGAGAGAGAGACCCATTTCAGCGCAGTAGAGAAGAGATTCATATCTACCCAGTAGAGAGAGAGAGATGTGATGAGATGAGTGAGTCCAAATGAGGAAAAGTCCTCTTATATTTATACACAACGTTGGTGGGTGAATAGATGCGACTATTGGGCTTCTGAGCCTACATGAGTTGTAGGTCGGCTTGATAATAATTCCATAATCAAAATAAATTCATATCTCCATGAATAATTATCGGAATCGGATGATCTTTATATCAATCCTACACCTCTCGATAAGAGGAATCTAATAAAAATATTGTCAGCCATGAATAAGATGACCCACATGAAGTTTTGCCCTGGTTTCCAATTTTAACAATCATTCATCACCTTGGCTTTTAAAAGGCCTCATACTCGCTTAGACACCTCCCAGCAGGAAACCCCAATTGTATTTGACCCTGAAAAATTAGTTTTAGGAAAGTCCGGGAAGAGAAAACTCTCGCTACTTGTGCTACCATCTCACCAGCCTTTGCAACTTCCTCTTCCAGTTCTCATCCCACTGTTGCTCACTTTTCAGGATTGGCTCCTAAGATCCTGACATAACCTTCTTCCAGTCTAGCCACTCAAAACCTTGTGTTGTCGACCCAAGTTCCTCAGCTAAATCATAATCCCCCTCCACTAATTCAGATGGATCTTCCAGGTTTTTTTCTAAATAAGTATGCACTTCTCGATTTACCTCAGCCCCTAAGTGTTATGCCCCAGGACTACTTAAAGCTTCTCCATAGGTTTAATGGGGAAGATGAAAATTCTGCTGAGAAACACATTCATTCCTTCTGTGCTTTTGCTAAGAACTTGAATGTAGTACAACTAGATGTGATCGTGAGATTTTTTGTACAGTCCCTTGATGGAGAAGCCAGAAAATGGTTTAAAACCCTACCAAATGCCTCCATCACCACTTGGGAGGAACTTGAGACCTCTTTCACACAAAAGTGGGGTGACAAGAGAAATCATGAGTACCTCCTCACAGAGTTCAATGCCATCAGGAAGAATCCAAAGGAGGATATCTCAGAATTTAATAAGAGGTTCAATAAGCAGTATAGCAACTTGCATGCTAAGATAAAGCCTCCCTCAGCTGTTGCTCGTGTAGCTTACCTCGGAGCCTTTGAATCTGAATTTGGTTTTACATTAAGAGAAAGGACTTACTTTAGATCAACTCCAAGTCGATGCTCTTGAAGTAGAAGCAAATTTTGCCTCAACAGGGAAGTCAAGTGGAAAGCATGAAACCAATGGGAATAGAAGAGGTAAAGACGAAGCTTCCTCCTCTAGTCAAACAAGAGAATCACTAGACCTGAAGTTGGAGGAGCTGGATAAACTCATCAGGAGTTTGTCACATAAGGTTGGAAGGCTCGAAATTGAGAACAAGAGTCTCTCCAAACAAAATGCTCAACGCAACAATCGGGGATATAACCCACAATATATAAGGCCTCCATTATAGTCACTGCCAAGGGAAAGAAAGGAATAGCTGGACCAGATCCCTCATCCTCTATATTTAGAAGATGATCCCGATGAACAATGGTCAGATACATAGGAGATGCAGGGAAACTTATATTCTGCTTTCTCTGAAGAAGAACAGGAGAATACGGTTCACCAAGAGGTCAGTCATAATGGAGAAGCAACAAATGAGGAAGATATAGATTATTATTGCAAACAGTTTGCAGAGTTCATGCTGGCACAACCACAACGTAAATATAATCTAAGATCTTCAAAGAAGAGGTCAAGAGAACCAGAGCAACAGGAGGAAAATGCCCCCAGACTATTCCCCCAGTACCAGATAAAGGGAAAGGTAAGTTGAATCCTGACCCTGCCAAGGTAAAAGTCCCCTTGAATAAGGAAAGAAATAGCTCAGAGGGGCACATAGCAAAGGAGGCACCTGTTCTGCAGAAAAATACTGGTGGTAATGAAGGAGAAGCAGAGCCAGGAGGTATAGAAAAGACCCAATCTACATTCAACCTTCAAAAGGAGCTTGAGAAGGTAAAGATTTATGTTCCACTAACTGAGCTTCTGAAGCAACCTACCTATAAAGCTCAGGTATCTCAGTTCACACATCCATTCGTCTCATCACCCACCCATGATTTTCTAAATCTTCAGGAAGAGAGGCCAATGGTGGTCTTCGGAACGAATATGGAAGAACTTGATCCTTCTACTGCACCTTTCTATGTGACTCTGGGAATCCATGACCTTCTCTTGCATAATTGCATGTTGGATTTTGGAGCCTCCCACAACCTCATGCCGTTGGAAGTAATGGAACAGCTTGGCTTGTAGATCACTAGGCCCTACAAAGACCTATACTCTGACTCCAAGAGGGTCAAATGTTTGGGAATGATAAAGGATCTCGTGGTGAACCTGGCTCAGATCCCAGTGAAGAGTGTGGTAATGGACATAGTAGTGGCAGATATACCCCCTCGTTTTGGCATGCTACTATCTAGATCTTGGGGCTCCAAGGTGGGGGGCTCTATCAGGTTGGGTCTGACTTATGCCACTATTCCCACCTTTGGAGGAGAACAAAGGTGGCTATATAGGGAATCCAGGTTTTGTAAAAGTCGTGACCTCAACTAAAGGCTCAAAAAACTCCCCAGTGTATGGAAAAGAAAGTGACCTCTCCTGTCTACTCCTAGAAGAAGATGAGTCTATCTTAGAAGAAACATCAGTCCACCTAACATGGAAACTAGAACATCAGCATGCAAGTGAAAGCAAAGTATGGAAATTATATTTTGATGGAGCAAATTCAGAAGAGGGTAATGGGGCAGGAGTATTGTTGGTATCTCTTGAGGGCCGCCTGATACCTGTCTCATTCAAGCTGGAGTTCGAAGCAACTAACAACGTGGCAGAGTATGAAGCACTGTTCCTTGGGTTACAAACTACAAAAAATAATAATATTGAATGCCTAACAGTTTATGGATACTCTGAGCTAATCATAAGACAAATCAGAAATCAATGTCAGGCCAAACACCACAGACTGAGGACCTACCGCAATGAAGTGTGGGATTTAATTGAAAACTTCTTCCTGGCTTTTAATATCCAGTTTTTGCCCAGAGAAGGAAATAGAATGGTTGACTCCCTAGCTGTAGCTGTAAGCACTTTCAGACCCCCCCCCAAAAATCCTCTCCTCAGATATGAGGTGGAAGTCAGGTGTAGACCCTCCATACCTGATAACATAAAGCACTGGTAGGTGTACGAAGATGACGAGCAAGTGAAACGATTTATAGAAGTCGTTGGGGAGTTTTCTAACTCCACCATCGATCAACAAGAAGAAGAAGAAGCAGATCGAGAAGCCACTTCATGGAAAGACACAGTGGTTGGGCACAAAATTTTGCAACTGAAAGGGAACACTATCCCTCGTGGACTAGTCCCACTAGAAAGGCTTTTTAATAAAGATGACATAGCCGCCAAACAAATGGCTCCTGAGATGGACAATCAAGTACAAGATTGCAACATTGGATCAGAGGAGGAGCCCCAGATGATCAAGTTGTCAAAAGGAATCCCCTTGCATTACAAATAGAGGTATTTAGATCTTTTCAAAACCTACAAAGATGTTTTTGCTTGGTCTTATGATGATTTGAAAACGTTTGATACTAACATCATACAACATAAGATTCCCTTGAAAAGCGGAATGAAACCCTGCAAGCAGAAACTTAGACAGATAAATCCACTCCTACTCCCCTCCATTGAAAGGGAGGTAAGGAAGTTGCTCTAGGCAAAGATCATAGTACCTTTAAGATATTTTGAGTGGGTAGCGAATTTGGTCCCGGTCCGAAAAAAAACTAGAGAGATAAGGCTATGTGTAGACTTCTGGAATCTAAACAAGGCGTCTTTGAAAGACAACTACCCACTGCCCAAGATGGATAATATATTGCAGAAGGTGGTTGGTTCAACCAGAATGTCCATGATGGACGGGTTCTTTGGATACAATCAAGTGGCAGTTCATCCCGAGGATCAGGAAAAGACTGCTTTCACCACCCTGTGGGGAACATTCATGTATGCTCGCATGCCTTTTGGGCTGATAAATGCAAGAGCCACATTTCAGAGAGCCATGGACATAAATTTTGTGGGGGAGCAAGAAAAATTCATGGTGGTTTACTTGGATGACATCATAGTCTTTTCCAAGACTGAAGAGGAACACCTCCTCCACTTAAAACTCACCTTTGAGAAGTGCAGGAGATATGGCCTTTCCCTGAACCGTAAGAAATCTCAGTTCACCCTAAGTGAGGGAAAGCTGCTAGGACATATAGTAGCACAAGAGGGCATGAAGATCGATACAAAATGAGTTGAAGCTATCAGCGACATTCCTCTGCCCAGGAACAAGAAAGAAGTCCAAGCCTTCTTGGGGAGAATATATTTTGAAGGCAGTTTATACCCAAATATGTAGAGATAGTCAAGGGTATTATAGACATGCTCAAGAAGGGAAATGAATTCAAGTGGAGCCCTGTCCCTCGAGACTCTTTTAGTAGAATCAAAGAAGCTTTGGCAGAAGCCCCAGTGTTAGCCAGCCTCGACTATTCAGTGCCTTTCTACATCTTTTCTTTCGCCTCCCCACATACCATCGCCGCAGTGCTGCTACAGAAAAATAAAGCGGGTTATGAGAAGCCCATCGCCTTCTTCTGCCAAGTGCTATGGGACACTAAGCTAAAATATAGTATATTAGAGAAACAAGTCTATGCACTAGTAAAGGATCAGTGCATGTATGTGCTGCAATTGAAAATCACAGTGTTTGTCCCAACGACAATAGTGAAGGACATCTTGGTGCAAGGAGACAATTAAGGAAAGAGGGGCATGTGGATAGCGAAAATACAAGAATACGAGTTGGAAATAAAGCCTACCAAGTTCATTAAAGGCCAGGGGCTGGCCAAGATTTTATCCGAATCCAACTACCAAGCACTAGGGATAAACCTGATCACAGAGGAAGGCAGACCAGAGGATCACTAGAGCAGTATTAAAACATATGAGCAGAAAATCTATGCCAAATATGAGGGATCACCTTGGTATAAGAAAATTGTTCATTACCTCTTATTCCTAAGGTGCCCATTGGGGCCGGATACATCCAAATACTGAAGCTTGAGATTGCAAGCGCAAAATATATCATATCCAATGGCCTACTCTACTGGAAAGACCCTGTGGGGGTATTGTTTCTATGTTTGGTGGAAGGAGAGACCCATAAAGTGATTGGGGAGTTTCATGGAGTCTGTGGAGGGAATTACAACTGGAAGACCACAACACACAAAATCCTCAAGGCTAGATTCTACTGGCCTACACTGTTTGGGGATGTTCATTCCAGAGTCAGGATGTGCCAGAAATGCCAAGTGTTTGCTGAAAGACAGAAGTTTTCTCCTCTCCCCCTAATTCCTGTGCATGTGGAGGAGCCTTTTAGACAGTGGGGACTGGACTTCATAGGGGAGATCAACCCACCATCCAGTGGCTAGCACAAATGGATATTAACAACCATTGACTATTTCACCAAGTGGGTAGAGGCCATCCCAGCTAGAAATGCTACAGACTCAGTGGTGATAAAATTCATGGAGGAGAACATACTATCCCGCTTTGGTTGTCCTTTTAAAATCATCACTGACAATGCTCAGGTCTTCAAATCTGCCAAGTTCACCAACTTTTGCCATAAATACAATATCATCATTGGGCACTCCACTACATACTACCCTCAAGGCAATGGCTTGGCTGAGTCCTCAAAAAAAGCTGTGGTGAGGGTGTTGAAGAAGACCATCACTGAAAATCAAAGGAACTGGGACTCCCAACTGAAGTTTTCTCTATGGGCCAACCGAGTAACGCCTAAAATATCCACTGGAAAATCACCTTTTGAGCTAGTGTATGGCAAGGCTGCTGTCTTCCCGATCCAACTAGCAATGCCAGTAGCAAGGTTGCTACAAGAAGCCGAGGAAGAGCCAAGTGCCTTGACAAGAAGGATAAATCAGCTAGTTGAGCTCCAGGAAAATAGAGAATTGGTGGAGGCCAAACTGTCCAATTACCAACAAAGGATGAAATCTCTGTTTGACAAGAAGGTCAAGGACAAACCTCTTCAGCCAGGAGATTTAGTTCTCAGGTGGGATATTTGACGAGAGGACAAAGGAAAACATGGAAAATTTAATCCACTATGGTTTGGCCCCTTCAGGATTGCAAAAGAGAGAGGGAACAACACATATCTGCTTGAAAACTTGGATGGTGAGCTATTGGAACTGCCAGTAAATGGTCAGATCCTCGAGTTTTATTTTCAATATTAGAATTACCTATCTTACACTCATTGTAAATATCTGGTGTGTATATTGTAATTGTTATTTGAATTTTCGTTTTATGAAAAAATTTCTACTTTAATGAAAGTAGTTCACAATATACAGGTTCTCAACACCTTGCTAGCAAGGCACTGTCCCCAAGTGAAGCCAATGTTGCCACTCACTGCTTTGCAAATGATCAATTGTCTAGGATGCATAAGAACACTGAAATGGAAGCCATTTCCTGAGCCACAGAAGCTATCAGAGCTTGACTAGACCCTCTCCATTGCATAGTGCCTGAAATGAGCTTTCCAATGGTATATAGAAGTCCAAAAAAGGACTCCTGGATCAGAAGTTAGAGCCTGTTGAAGATTTCCTTTGGAAAGCTCAGAAAACCAAAAAAATGGCTAAGTATGAGGGCATCCCACAAATCGTCCTTCACAATAGTCCCGCAATCAGAACAAACTCCAAAACTTGTGGGGGCTGATCTTGCGATATAGTGTGAAATCACCGAGGAGGGCCGAAAACTAAATACAAAGGAAATGCATGAAAAACAAGGGCGGGCGGCCCCCTTCTCTCTCCTCCATGTGGCAGTATCCCGCATCTCGGCGATCTCGCAGTCCTGCATCTCAACGACCCCGCAGGTTCTTGCAGTCCCATAGGTTCCTGGCAACCCCGCATTTCCCGTAGTCCCGCAGGTTCTAGCAGTCCCGTAAGACCTCGCATCCCGCATCTTGGTGACCCCGCAGTCCCACAGATCGGCGGGTTCTAAACTTAAAAAGACCGTGCAGGGGCCGATCTTGCGATACGGTGTGACATCGGCGAGGAGGGCCAAAAACTAATTATAAAGGAAATGCATGACAAAAAAAGGTCGGGCCGCCCCCTTCTCTCTCCTCCACGTGGTGAAATCCCGCACTCTTGCAATCCCACTTCTGGCATCCTGCACCCCGCAATCCCACAACATCATGCGATATCGCTGATTTGTGATCCAGTGCAAAATTGTCGTGGAGGTTCGAAATTCTTTAACAAAGGAAATGTCTGTGAAAACAGGGCCGACAGGCCTTTTTCTCTCTCCTCTAGGGGGCCATGTGGCAGCATATGATTGGTCCTCAGAGCTGACATGGCAGCTGACGTCATCACTGACATGGCAGTACAGAGGCTGATGTGGCAGTATGAAGGACACATCGCTGTACAGATGCTGACGTGGCAGGGGACACGTCACTCAGTTTCAGAGTTTTCGGGGGTCCTATGGGGCCATTTCTGGGTGACATGTGGCAATTGCAAATCGCCAATCGTAGCTTTTAAGGAGAGAAACTTAAGGAAAAGGGGATTCAGGGTCAAGATGCAGGACTTTGATTGTGATAAAGAAAAGGACCCTGGATGCGATATTTTATAGGCCATATCTGATAAAGGTTTCGCGTCTGGATTTCAGCCGATGCAGTAAAAGGGCGTCACTGAGGGTGATTCAGGTTATACAAGGAAAAGGCCCCCGCACAGCCGTTGATAGCCTCAGCGCCCAAAGGGCTAGGCCCTCGGTTCCATCCCCTAGTCATATGCGGAAAATCACACAAGGGGCTGCAATAAAGGGGGCTAAGGGGGAAATTGAAAAAGCGCCCTTTCGTCTGTTTTAGAGGTAAAAACCCGTGCACGAGAATTCTTTGTTACACTGTAATACGCAACCCTAGGCCAGATTAGGGTGCCAATTGTGTTCCACAGGACTTTAATGGCATAAATGACAGGGTCTGTGTTAAAAACAGTTGTAGCAGTAAATCAAGAAGAGGGAGCATTCAAAACCAAGTTTGGGCAGACTTAGAAATGGCTCTTTGATACCCGCTTCCAAGGTCGCCTTCGAAAGCACTAAAGGCAGAAATGACAAGAGTTAGTTGAGCGACACCGGAGACCATACCATGAACTAGATGCAGCCTGAGGCTGAAGTAATTACAGGAATGGGTGCGGAGATATTGCATTAATGTTTCATTTGTTTTGTGATCTTGTGACGTGCTTTCCTTTATGAGGCAATTACTATTTTTGTGATGTTTTTTTGGAGACAGAGCCTTCCCTAGCCGAGAAAGCAAGCTAATCTGATAGCTGAGACTCGGACTAGGGATATTTTGTGCTGTATCATGATTGATAATGCACCCCCTTCTCTTATAAATAGGGGGTAGCAACACTGAATAAAGGTTCTGATGTATGCAAAGAAAACCTGATATTTTTGTCAAAATTGTATCACTTAGCCACATAGATCTTGCAGAATATCATGGGACTAGTGGTGATTCCTCCTTTGAAGTATTACAGTGTGTTATTTCCTGTTTTCATCCATTTTTGTCTATTTTCTTCTCTGAATTCATGTAACAATAGATGCTAGAATATTTCATACTTGCATACAGATTCATTTGCATTGCACTGTTAATGCACATGCATGTTTGATGGGTTGAAATTATATCTTTAAACCGCATTGCATGAATGATAGCATCCAGTTTCTTTTCTGTCCATTATATCTACCTGTAACTTAGATAATTGTAGCAAATCTCATGGTTTCAGGTTCTATGTATTTAATATAGAATTATTGGTTCTTTAAGCTCTACATTTTGGGTTACTCCTTCTCCTTGTCTTCCCTCATTTATTCCACAAAGTTGATTAAACTGTAAGCCTTCGAAGTGCTCGGCCTCCACTATTTTTTGTTATATTTCTGGGCACTGTATATGTGTAGAAATATTGAAATCCCTGACCTGCATCTTTGGATGAAAAAACCAACTCATGCCTCTTATATATGTGTATAGAACATGGGTGATGTCTCCTCCTGCTTGAGAATCATTTGAGACACAACGATTTAGATGTATCCAGGCACTGGGCTTGTAAGCAATCCGAGGTTGTCTCTTGGAGTGACAACACTTTGAATATTTACTATTAATTTTCCCTTAGAGATATTATAGACAACAACGACAAACCCTAAAATACTAAGATTTTTCCACAACAATACCAAAACCCTAAATATTACAAGAATGGACTTTTCTTTATTGGTTCTTTACTAACAAATTTAAGCGGACTAGGGTTTCAACTAAGGAAGGATAGAATTTCATTGTATAAACCCCAAGTAGACTAGGGTTTCATTGACATACCCTTAGACTAGGGTTTTACAATGAACCCCAAAGTACAGGGTTTCACGAGATGACCAAATGGCAATAGATATGACAAAGATTCAATCTAGTGATTGATCTTCCTAACTAGAATCTTTTACGATTCAAAACCCTAAACATAAGATAGTAATACACAACAAATCTTGAATTTTGATGAAAAGTTTCGCTACAAATCTTATAGTTTTAAGCATACCTGGAGTTGCTCCTTCTACAAACCTTATAGGATTCCCTTTATTGTTCCTCCCTCTGAATTTAGCCATAATTTTTATATTTGCAATGCTTATTGACAAATACAAGCAAGCAAAATATGCGATACCAAAAGTATGATGCCAAATTGTCAATCTGGGGTTTCTACGAGTGAACAAACCAGATTAGGGTTGGGGATTCTTGTGTAATGTCCCTTCTCAATAAATTTTTCCAAAGGAAGAACTGCCTTTTTTGCAATTTTGAAGCCAACACAATTTTGGACACCAACCTAGGAAAAGTGGGTCGAAGTATTTGAGTTGGTGGAATGTGGGGGCCACCCCCACATGAAATACACACCCCTTGGTAGAGAAATCGACTTGGATAAGGGAGAGTCGAAATATTTGGTTGGAGGGACCCACATGGGGAAGGAAGGCAACAAGTATGAGTAAGAGAAGGATAGTTGCTATTGGAACCCTTTCGACAATCTATCATTTTCCATTGTTGCTCAAGTTGTTCAGCTGAGTCACAAGTTCTGTTGAGCACAAGAGTTTTCCAAGGAGATATGCAAACCCAAATATAATTTAAAAGCACCTCCAACTTTGACAGTACCTCCATTCTCCATCCTTATGCTTTCTACTTGTTTCTATGTCGCTTTAAGGATGGACTTAATGCTTTGTACTTGTTTCTATGTCACTTTAAGTCCATCCTTAATGCTTTGTACTTGTTTCTATGTCGCTTTAAGGTCCGAAACCTTCCACAAATCTAGCTTGGGTGGGTACACCATTTTTATCTGACACCTTGCACAAATCTAGCTTGGGTGGGTACACCATTTTTAGCAGAGTATCCCAGCCCATATATTGGGTGTTACTTCCTTCTCTCCCTGTGGGTACAACTGGAAACTGGACCCTTTTCTTCGGTGGACCTTGAGTCCCACACTAGGGAGGTATCACTAAACTCAGTGGGAGGGTTGTGGGGAGAATGTAGTTCTTTCCAGCGGAATTTCCTGAGCCAGTTTGTACTCCATAGGGGACGCAGAAGCCCAATCATACCACTCAGTAGATCTAGTTCCTAGGGGTATTTTGGCTAGAGAAATTTGGAGTAATTTCACTAGGGGAGGAACAACATTTGTGGGGAGTTTTGGAGCTGGGGGTTGTTATTTCGGGGGAGGTCGAATTTGTTCTTTCTGGGCCTATGCAGGGGGTCATTGGGCAAAATTTTTGTGGGGCTGGGATCAACTTTCTTGTTCGGGATTTTGGGATGGAAACTATCTCTCCCTTTTAGGAAAATTATTTGGAGCACTTTTACAGTAGGTTGAGGAGAGATGAGGCTACATTCAACAATTGAGGATTTGGGGAATGCAGTTTTCTGGCTAGAAGGGCATAGCACAAAATTGGGTAATTCTGGGAGTTTGGAACTAGCCCAATTCCTTTCTGGATTTTGCTAAGCTAGACTTCAGAAGCACACTCCTAATTTTGCAGAACTTTTGGAGGTGTTTTGAATCCTCAAACTCCAGTTTCCTACAACATCAGTGCAGAAATTTCTGGGTGTAGCATACAGCTGGTTGGAGCCAATTTCGTGGGAATTTTCAGCTATCTCCAGCTGGGTATTTGCTTGCTTTCATAGCAAGCCCAGGTGCACACTTTCCAACACCTATTGTAATCAGTTTTCAACTCATTATTAATAAAACGGCTTAGAATTCTTGTTGCTGCAATATGGGTTTTTAATTTGTTGCAAGCAATATGGTTCAAAATTTTTGTACTTGTTTATGAGTTGTAGCTAGTGCATGTTTTTGGTATTTCACTTAATATTTCCATGAGGAATATTACAGTGATATCAGAGCATGTTCCTGGCCAGCTTGGGGAACAAGAGCGGGTGATGCTACCAAGGTACCGAGGAGTGGTTTTCTAGAGGGGCTATGGAAGAGGAAGAGGCAGGGGTCAAGGTAGAGAGGGAGCACCAGACCCATTTTCATATACAGAGGTGGAAAAAATCAGGGGTCACATGGACAACTAGGAGGACAACGAGCAACCTAGATAGGGGGGCCAGAACTAGATTTTAGAAGAGTTGCTGAGGACAAACCAGCAGATGATGAGGCAAGGACAAATCATGATGGATACGATGCAGTAGGTGATGGGATTGTAGGTGAATGGGAGACTAGAGGGAGATCACAAAGGTGATGGGGGTTCCAGCGTTGGGGGAGTTAGCCCTACCTTTCATCCCCCACGCACCCCTTTGCGTTGTTAGGCAGGCTGTCCCACCATGCCTCATTTTGTGGATGAGACAGAGATGAGAGGGAGCCAGACCCAGTTGCAGATTTAGTCCACTTAGTTGCATCAGGCGTTGATGAGTACGAGGGGCTAGATGCTAGTATTAAGAGGGTGATTTCCTTTGGGGAGTAAATACATCTCAAGGAGAGGCATACCACTGGAGCCAAAACTCACTATAAAGGGGGGCAGTCTAGCCAAGAGGTACAAAATTTAGTGGGGAAGGTTATGCTCCCTAAATTTGATGGGTTGGATAAGAGTTCAACCAAGGCATGGGTTTAGAAACTAGACACATACTTCCACCTTAACCCCATGCGTGAGACAAATGCTATTTGGTTTGCTATGTTGTTCTTCCACGACCCTGGTGTCTGGGATAGAATCTTAGAATCTCTGATGCTACCAAACCAAGAATCACAACGATACTACTTTGCACAATGGAATATAAACAACAGTAAATCTACTAGTGCACAAAATATGGACAACTTTTTACAATTTTCAACCCAACTTCGTTATATTAATCAACATATAATACAACAGTCTGGGGCTCTCATAATAGGGATAATGGGCCTCATACATCCCACTAATATAAGATACAAAACTAGGGCTTTGGTGTCATTCCATTGACAACCAATCCAACCATACAAGATACACTGACCACCTGGCTGATGTAGAGCACTCTCTTAGCTCCTCTCAGTTGTACCTTGTACTTGCCCGGTCCTTCGACCCTCGATCTATAGCACTGCCTCTATCAACGATACAAGTCCATCTGGCCATTGAATATTGACTATCCAATCTTCTCACTAGTTGATCATTCGTCCATCAACGCATCAACACATTGAGACTCGTGTTGAGTTGTTCACAACTCCACTTGTGAACAACTCTTAATCTAACCATTGTTGCTCCTCAACTACTCAAGGACTTCAGCCCACTATGGTCTTCCTGTGCTACTCTAATGAACACCAACATAGGGCACAGAGGGCTGCCACCTATCACTGCAAGATGTCCATCTCCCACAATGAACATGGGCTAGTAGGATTTCCCATCATCTGCTGTAGAATTCCTTCTCCAAACACAAGTTTAGGGCTGCTCAACTGCTCCTCTAGCTCATCAACCCTTGAGCTCAACAACTGCCACTAGCAACCATCTAGGTACATGAAGATGGTGCACACCAGGCTCTAACTTGGGCACTCTCACATTGTCCTCCAACAGACCATAAATGCCCAATCCACATCTATACTTGGCCCACTCTCACGTTGCCCGCCAACAGACCATGAGTGACCAATCCTTGTTGTACCGTCTACCTCTTGCTAGGGCATTCTCGCACTTGGAAAACCTCCTCTTGGCTGGCAACATACTTCGCCAACATTCCTCTCCTAGAACACTTATGACTCCACTGTGAGATTTGCTCCTAGTTGGGGTTTCTTAACACCCAAGACAACCCCAACACATGGCTCCCACAGGCTGCATATGAATCTGATCCAATCACCAATATTCACTGTGGAAACTGCCCATTGGTTAGGGCTTCTAACCTCCACGTCAGCCCTCCCTCCTTGGCTTCCATAGGCTGCAATAAATACGATAAAAAAATGATCCTCGTACTAGGATCCAACACTAGTCACCAATGGAGAAATCACATACCTCTTCACTACTATTCTTGAATTGATTTTTGATCACTGGTTAGGGCTTCTTCTGTAGCCTACAACAACCCACTAATCCAACCAAAACTCACCTAATTTGTTGCGGCTTCCTTCCCTTCACTATGTTAATGACTTCTTTGTTTGAGAAGGCTCCTACATCTCCCTTGTTTGGGGCTGTTTATCCCTCAAACTAACCACCACAAGCTTGCGTCCTAATCAATACAGCTAGGTCATCACTTTGGCCTACTTCAGGGAGGATTTTCTTCGTATTACTAGCCTAGGACAACCCTCTTCTATTGGGGCCTTCTTTCTATGGGTTCCTTTGCCTCCACGCTAATGATCTTGGCACTTATTGCCCTCAAACAGACCCACACTGGCCTGCAATAAAGTGTTTTAAGGCCTGCAGCCTACCCACACCTCCTTCCTGTGCTCACAACTTGCTCTAAATAGAGGATACCATCCTTAATTTGTGCCACAACAGAACTTTACTTACTCGGCCTTCCTGTAAGATGAGACAACCCTTCATGCAGTCATTGAAGGGATATCAAACGACCCTTTCCCTCCTCGTTGAATTGCCTTTCCTCCTGCAGCCAAACAGAAGTGTCCTCTCCTTCTTCCACGAGCTTCTGTTTATCTCCTTGGTAGCCTTGCATTGCACCTTTTGATGTCTCAAATAGCCTCACACTAGGCCTTCTTTTATAGGATCTCATGGGGCTCCAACGAACAACCCTAAGAGGGCTTCCAAACTGTCAAACAACCTACTAACATTAGGCCGACTTGAACAAGCCCACATCTTCACCCACACTTATCTTCAAAAATTCATAACTCAACAACAACAACTTGGAATTGGATGATTTTCGTTGCGTCGGATTCGTCTTGACGAGTACTATCATCCTCATCCATCACATGTCAAAATCTGATGGTTTTGGCCCAAACATCGATGGGTGGAAAAGCCCAGGCTTGGGTTTCAAGCCCACAAGGCCACTTGTGGAGTTCCTTCCTCCAAACCCTCGATCCTCATGGCTTGGAGTACCTCCCAAGCTACAAAAAACAACATGCTACTCTACACTTGGAGGGTGAAGCATAAGAGTGGTGGTACCATAGACTGATTACATTGGGGCATATCCACATCACTTCCTACACTAAGTTCACTTGGAGATTGATTGAGAGGTTCGAGAGGAAGAACCCTGAGCTACATTTCAGGGAGTTGGCCCACCTAAGGCATATTGGTAGCGCAGAGGTCTATATTTCAGAGTTTGAGAGGCTGTCCGTGATGGTGACTGATATCTCAGAGGCATGGTTGATTATGTTATTTGTGGAGGGGCTTGCTGAGCCATTACATGGTTGGGTGAGGGCCTACAAATCCACTTCCTTATTGGATGCTATCTCCAGGACCCGGTACATGGTTGACGCAGTGCCTAAGACTCGAGCCTTGGTTCCCACCAGACGCATTGCCTCGTAAGGGAATCGAGAGACTTGGCTAGCTCAGAGGGATGAAGGACGTGGCCAGTTGGATGAGGAGACCAGGAGGGACCTCAAGAGGAGGAAGCTATGCTTCATGTGCCAGGAGCCTTGGGCACCTGGCACAAATGCACCAAGGGCAAGGCCCATTACATTAAGGTGTATTCAGACAATGAGCCGGATGAGGAGGTTGAGCTAGGAATAGATCAGGGAGATGAGGGGGCACAATTATCAGGGGCAGCACCATCACCACCCCATGGAGGAGGACCATTTTCTCCATTTGGGGGAGTTCTTGCTTCACTTCGAGGAGTTCCGAAGTACTTGACACTCAGGATTAGAGGGACTGTGCAAGGGCAATGAGTGTCAGTTCTAGTAGATAGTGGGGCCACCCACAACTTTATTGATGCCCAGATGGTGGAGCGAAGGGGAATTCACACAAAGATATTTGAGGGGTTCTGGGTGTTGGTGCCAAGAGACCGGACGATGTAATGCATGAACTATGTTCCCAATTGACTCTGACGATGGGGAACTACTCCGTCATTGACCATTTCTTTGTGGTTGATGTTCTAGACACCAACGTGGTGTTGGGTGTCTAGTGATTGTAATCGTTAGGGAGGGTTGCCGCTGATTAGCAAAAGTTGGTAATGGAGTTTACCGGCCCAGATGGGAAGCCAGTAGTGCTGAGGGGAATTTACTCTTACCCACCCCAGAAAGTTTTTGCTCATCGAATGGAGGAAGATTTATGGCATGGGGACATATAATGGGCAGTGGAGCTTAGGATTTCAGAGACGGGAGCTCAGACACAACCTGTGCATCCAGAGACACCAAGGGGTTTTTGGGGAGATTCCTCCAGGCAAACCGCTAGATAAGGGATTTGAGCACACTATTGATAAGGGATTTGAGCACACTATTGAGCTGGAGGAGTGGGTGCATGTAGTCATTACTACTACTTATAGGCACCCCAAAGCCTATTGGGACGAGATTGAGAGGGCAATACAAAAGCTGCTTAGGTTGGGGCACATCAGGCCCAGTTCGAGTCCCTTTTCTTCTTCTGTGGTGTTGGTGAAGAAGGAGACTCTCCTCATGTGTATCGACTACAGGGCCCTCAACAAGAAGACATTGAATAATAGATACCCCATCCCGTGCAATGATGAGTTGATGGACAAGCTTAGGGGAGTGAGATACTTCTCTAAGATAGATCTGCGCTCCGGGTAAAGGAGCTAGACATCCCCAAAACTACCTTTTGTTGCCATTATGGACACTTAGAGTTTTTGGTGATGCCTTTCAGGCTAACTAATGCTCCGACCACATTTCAGTCTTGTATGAACCATGTGTTTTGTGGGCAGTTGCGGCATTTTGTCCTTGTCTTCTTTGACGACATTCTTATCTATAGTCGACTTGGGATGAGCACCTCCAACACTTAGAGGAATTACTTCGCATACTTGAGGAGCAACAACTGTATGCGAAGATGTCCAAATGTGAGTTTGGACTGATGGAGATGTTGTACCTTGGGCACGTGATAGGAGAGGATGGAGTGAAGGTACACCAGTAGAAGATTAGGGCCATTCTAGATTTGCCAACACCTAGGAATGTGACTGAGTTGAGGGGATTCCTAGTCATTTTCACATACTACAGGAGGTTCGTGAGAGGATTGTCATAGCTTGCAGCACCACTCATGTACTTGATGAATAAGGGGCCTTTGAGTGGACGCAGGTAGCACAGGAGGCATTTGAGCACCTTAAGAAGGTCATGAGCAACTGTCATGTTTTGGCTTTGCTGGATTTCACATGGCTATTTGTGCTGGAGTGTGATGCTTCTAGTGAATGGGGTGGGGCCATGTTGACGCAGGGGGGCCACCCTATCACATTTGAGAGTACTAAGTTGCTGCCCCATGAGTGGTTGTACTCTATTTATGACAAAGAGATGCTAGTCATGGTGCATGCACTAGCCAAGTTCAGATAGTATTTGGTGGGCAACAGGTTCAAGGTGAAGACTGACCACGACAGTCTTCGGTTTTTCCTAGAGTAGCAGACATTGCAGGAGAGACAGCAGAAGTGGGTGAGTAAAATCTAGGCCTACGACTTTGAGATTGAGTATGTCAAGGGAAAGCAAAATGTAGTAGAATATACCCTTTCTCGAAGGTCCGTGATATTATCTTTGATGGACATCAGTCATGATTAGAAGGCTCAACTCTTGGTTGAGTATTCCAAGGATAGGAAGGCTTGCGAGATACTAGATGGCACATATGGGGATGATAGGTTCAAAGTGATGGATGATGTGATATATTATAAGGATAGGATCTACTTCATACCCGGATCTCAACTCAGGGAGATGATTATACAGGGAACTCATGACTCCCCTCTACTAGGGCACACTGGAGTCCTCAAGACATACCATGCCATTAGGGAGCGTTTTTCATGGAGGGTTGTCAAGGGAGATGTATTGGGACACGTGCACGAGTGCGTAGTCCGTCAGTGGAATAAGGGGGAGCTATCACACTCGGCAGGGCTACTTCAGCCGCTCCCTATGCTAAAGCGGAAATGGGAGAGTGTATCCATGGTCTTCATCACAGAGCTTCCAGTTGTACATGGACGGGATTGTATTTATGTTGCGGTAGATAGGCTGACCAAGTTTTCTCACTTCTTTGCCATCCCTTCGAGGTCTTCAGCCTCTTAGGTAGTAGAGTTGTTCTTCAGATAGGTATTCCGTCTACATGGTCTTCCAAAGACCATAGTCAGTGACTGAGACAACAGATTTATGGGGGCTTTTTGGAAGGAGTTGTTTAGATTCGTGGGGACATAGCTTACTCCTAGCACTAGTTATCACCCCTAGATGGATGGGCAGAACGAAATTATGAACAAGTGGTTGGAAGGGTACATGCATAACTATGTGACTGGGCAGAAAAGAGCATGGGTGAAGTGGCTTCACTTGGGGGAATTCTGCTACAACACCACCTACCATATGTCGATTGGTATGTCTCCTTTCTGAGCTCTTTATGGATATGATGCACTTTCTTTTTTTGACATGATTTTTGGAGATAACAGGGCCCCTAGGGCAAAGGACTGGGTCCAAGAGAGGCAAGAGATCCTCAGGGCTCTCAAGGACAACTTACAGGTGGCACATAACTAGTAGAAATTGTATGCTAATCGGCGCAGGGTGGAGAGGGATTTTGAGGTAGGGGATATGGTCTACTTACATCTTCAGCCCTATCAACAGTCATCGTTGCAATAGAAGGGGCCCGAGAAGATCAAGCCTCGCTTCTATGGGCTTTACAGGGTGGTTAGAAGAGTTTGGGAGGTAGCATACGAGCTGGAATTACCCATAGGGAGCCGAATTCGTAATGTGTTTCATGTCTCATGCCTGAAAATGGCCTTAGGACCACAGGTTACAACAGCCACTGAACTGCCTCCTTTGGATGATGAGGAGCACTTGATACTGACACCAAAAGCCATCATGGAGACACGGGAGAGGAAGCTGAGGGGCAAGGTCACTCGGGAGTATTTGGTTAGATGGAAAGATTTGTCAGTTAGGGATGCTACGTGGGAAAGTGAACAATTCTAGTAGCATCCAACATTGCAGTTGCTTGACGACAAGCAACATTTGGGAGGGGAGGACTGTAATGTTGCTTCTCAATAAATTTTGCCAAAGGAAGAACTACAATTTTTGCAATTTTCAAGCCAACACAATTTTGGACACCAACTTAGGAAAAGTGGGTCGAAATATTTGAGTTGGTGGAATGTAGGGGCCACCCCCACATGAAATACGCACCCCTTGGTAGAGAAATTGACTTGGCTAGGGGAAAGTCAAAATATTTGGTTGGAGGGACACACATGGGGAAGGAAGGAAGCAAGTATAAGTAAGAGAAGGATAGCAACTATTGGAACCCTTTTGACAATCTATCATTTACCATTGTTGCTCAAGTTGTTCAGCTGAGTCACAATTTCTCTTGAGCAAAAGATTTTTCCAAAGAGAAGACTCACCCTTTTCTTTGGTGGACCTTGAGTGGTACCCTAGGGAGGTATCATAAACTCAGCGGGAGGATTGTGGGGAGAATGTAGTGCTTTCCAGCTGAGTTTCCTCAGCCAATTCGTACTCCATAGGGGACATAGATGCCCAATTGTACCACTTAGTAGAGCTAGTTCCTAGTGGTATTTTGGCTACTGAAATTTGGAGTAATTTCACTAGGGAGGACTAGCATTTGTGGGGAGTTTTGGCGTTGGGGTTTATTGCTTTGGGGGAGGTTGAATTTGTTTTTTTTGGGCTTGCGCAGGGGGTCACTGGGCATAATTTTTGTGGGGCTGGGATCAACTTTATTGTGCGGGATTTTGGGGTAGAAACTCTCTCCCTTCGAGGCATAATTTATGGAGCACTTTTACAGCAAATTGAGGAGATATGAGGCCACATTCAACAACTGAGGATTTGGGGGACGCAGTTTTATGGCCAGGAAGGCGTAGCACAAAATTGGGTAATTCTGAGAGGTCAGAATTAGCCCAATTCCTTTATGGTTTTGTTGAGTTAGACTTCAGAAACACACTCCTAATTTTGCAAAATTTTTGGAGGTGTTTTGAGCCTTCAAACTCTAGTTTCCTACAACAGCAGGTGTGCAAAAGTTTATGGGTGCAGCGTATATCCCATTTGGAGCCAATTTCGTGGGAATTTTCAGCTATCTCCACCTGGGTATTTGCTTGCTTTCATATCAAGCCCACGTGCACACTTTACACCACCTATTGTAATTAGAGTTTAGCTCATTATTAATAAAACGACTCGGAATTCGTGTTGCTGCAATATGGGTTTTTAATTTGTGCATGCTTATGACAATTTCCAAAAAATTTGTACTTGTTTATGAGATGTAATATGATGAATATTACATCTTGCGAGGGTTTTCTATCACATCTAGGTTTTTTAATTCCTAAATTTACATACCCTAGATCTTATGCAACAAAACCTTAATGTATGTAAACCCTTTATTAATTAAAGAATCATACATACCTTGTCGTACGCACCTTTCTCTGCTATGATTACTTAGACGTTGTTGTAGGACCTTTTACAAGATCTTGATTTCAAGAGTTCTCAAGATTGCCTTCAATATCCTCGTTGCCAAATTTGTTGCTACTAATATTCCAATTCATCCTTTATGCTTCTTCTAGATGCTACTGTTTTTGAAAACTCCAAGGATACCAAATCCAACATTTGCCTTCCAAGATACAACTGATGTTTTCATTGAAGTCATGATCTTCCTAAGAACAACTCCAAAACAAGATGCTCTCCATAAGGTGGCTATCTGTTGCGTATTGCTTCAGATTTGGTGTCAACGCCAATCTATATAATTCTCTAGCCTTGGTTCTTAGGGCACAATCACTAGTATTTTTTGAGACAAATATCTTTTCATTCAATGGACTTATATTCTTTTCATATTGACCACTTCCTGGAGTAGATATCTCAAACTAGGAGTTTTACACCTTATTGACTAATCTTTTAGAACAAGCCTAAAAAGCCTTCCACTGAAGTTAGCCTAGTTTCCTCCACTAGATGATGAGTATTTCTATTACAGAGCTCTGAAAGATATTTCGTTGTCTTTGATTGAGCCATTGATATGCAATTTCAGGTCTAGAGTCTTCTTTAAGGTGACTTCCTTTTTTTGGAGTAGACTATCTGTAGCTTTACTTACAGATTTGGGCATCCAATCTTTTGTTACAACTCTCCACAACTGCTTCAACAACTCTCTGAAATGTTTTGGCCTTCCTCCTTAATCTCTTATCCTATAGGTTGTCTTGATAGGTACCTACAACACCCTGTTTAGGCTTGTTTTAGCCCTTCAAACAACTACTTCAAATCTGTGGCCTAGACTCCACAGGTATGTGACCTCTTTGGCTTGTTTCAATAAGAAGAACCACTTCAGAATATGCCCAAAGAAGCTCCCTCTTCTTCAGCCTTGACTTCTCTTTGACTTGGCTTAATAATCTTGTAAGATGAACCCTAAAACAGGTCTGTCCTTCTTCTTTAATTACTTCGCTTTGTTAGCCCAGGTTTGTGGCCCTAACCACAAAATATTGACTAGTACATATCCCTAGAACTCGGAATTTCTTCCCTTTAGGAGCTCGAACTTCCTTTAGCTTGAATATTGATCTTTTGGTCTAAGAGAACAGAGCCAATTTGCTTTTAAAACTTATTTCATACTTCTTGAATAGGCCTGCGAGATTTGTTACTATGACTAGGGCTAGTTGTCATGCCCAAAATTCTAATTTATTACTTCTAGGAACTCGGTTTTAGCCAATAGTCTTCTCTTGACCGTATTGAAGACTTTAAGGATCTTCTTCTTGCCCTTACTTATACGAACCTGACTTTGATACCATGTTGAGAAATTCACTAGGGCATCATTTATATTTGATTTCTTTGTTTTGACATTTACTTTTGATATTGTATTTGTTTTATGTTGATTACATTAGTGTTCTTATCATCAAATAAATGCCAAAAACAAAATGAACACCAGATGTAGGCACTTAGCCAGGGGAAACCCCCTAATGAGGGGAAAACCCAGTCAAACTCTTCCTTAAGTAGATTCAAATTACGGTGAGACAACCAAGACTCTAGACCTAAACCTCTCTCTATCCATCAAGTCTGCGTCTGAAATATTCTTCTTCTAGATCTTTAAGTCTTTCGATCCTTCTTGACATCTCCTGCAATTCGACCTCTCGTCTCCTACAATTCGACTTCCTATAGTCATAGATACTTCAGCTCCTATGATAGATTTTAGCTTCAATACTTCGTTCCTTTCTGCAGTTGTAATAATTTCTTCCTAGATATACTTCACATCACTTTCAAAATTGCAGATAGAACTTGTGTATCCAACTAAGTCGAGCTCACTTTGCTATTTATAGTTGTTTTTGCCTATTCTATTGGGGATGACATGAATGGAGGATACAACTAACTTGATGGAGGACACAACTGACTTGCTGAAGGACACAACTAACTTGATGGAGGAGGATAAGACACAATTTTTACATAGAAATTTTCTTTCTTGACTTTAAGGAGCCCAAGAAGGGTCACTTACAAAAAGTGACTTTTACTTTGACTCAAAAATCGTAGAAGCCTATAATGGAGGCTTGATCTATTTGCTATTGACCCAAGCATGAAACCCATGCTTTAATAAGTCAATTTAATAAAAATAAAAATTTATTTTGACAAATATATTACATCGTGATTCAAGTACAATTATGAAGATTGACACTAGTTATATTCTCCAACAATGTCATGGAGGACGTATCCCTTAGAGAACCTTTACTACTTCAGTCAAGTACACCAACAACCTCATCTTGATTAGTTAGATTCCAATGGGCAATTTCTTTGTGAGGGCAAAATTTGTTGTAACAATTCCTGCGCCATCCATGGCACTTAGTCTTTGTAATATTGCTTTTATTTTCATGTCTAAGAGTGAGGAGTTGTTTTATGACTCCCGTGGAACTCAATATAGTGATCTACTAACTCTATTAATAGTGATTTTTTTCACAATTGTCCAGATTCAACTCATTTTTCTTTGATTACTATTGCTTTTATTTTCATGTCTAAGAGTGTGGAGTTTCTTTATGGTTCCCGTGACACTCAATATAGTGTCTACTAACTCTAGTAATAGTGATTTTTTTCACAAGAGTCCAGATTCAATTCATTTTTCTTCAATTACCTTGATGGTTTGTTTCCATGATAGTGGGATCCTTTAATTCATGGAGAATCACTAAGGGTCCTCACCTCCAAGTCCCTTTTCATCTTTGAAACTTGACATCTTTGCACTATGCCAAGCTACTTCCCTCATTACCCCTTTCAAATGTCTTTCTTGGCCTTGACTCTACGTCATCTTTTCTCAGTGCCTCCCATTCTCACCTTTGCTTGGCCTTATGTTCCTTTGCTTGGAGCTTGGACCTATAAGAAAGAAATAGCCATTGAATCACCAAAAGACAATGAGTTAAAGAACCTTTATTTTCTAGCAACTCTTGGAGCACACAAAATAAGCTCTCTTGCTCTTTCCTCTCTCGTAAATGTTTGTGCACTATAATATATAAAGTAGGTTTGCATGCATGAAATTGACGGAATAAGCTATTTTTTTTCCTTTTCAATAACACACAAGGCAAGTCCAATCTTATAGGTATAGGTTCTAGGGTTATCTTGAAAGTTTCATTCATTGTCACCTTAGTAGAACCTCCCTTCACTTTAGGTTGGCTCTCCTTCAAGACAAGGAGGGTTTCTATTAGTATGAATTTGAAAATTAGATTAGTGATTTGTGTGTATAATAATCTTCTTTGGAATAAAAGGATGGGAGACAAGCTAGAGCAAGTGCCTTGCCCTTTGGGAAAAAGGAGTTAAAGCTATACTTGATGAAGAAGATTAGAATGCAAGGAAAAAATAGCAAGTTATAAACATTACTGCTCCAAAAAACTACAGGGATGCATGGTACAAGCGAAAATATTTTAACAATTTCCTCTCATCTCCAACTCAATATCAACCAGCATATGATGTAATTTACACTGTAAAGAGAGCAGCAAACAATCATCAAAATTGTAAGTGAACAGTAGCTTATCTTCATTAACAACTCTGGTTACATCTAGGGTTTAGAGGGGTGGATAACTCTCATAAAACACTTCCCTAATACCCCAAAGCAACCTAGAGAAAAAGTTGTAATACCCATAAAATAGCAGAACCATAGGATATTCAATGCAAAAATATAATTCCACCTATGTAACTCCATAGAAATATTTAGTCCAAAAATATAGTTCCAACTATGTAACTTTTCCAAGGAATATATGATATATATCCTCAATAAGTAAATATGCATGAAAACATGTGGATGAAGGCTAAAAAAGGTGGATTTTTTCCATTTTACCCACCCATGTGGGTGACCCCTGGGCAAAAAAAAATTCTCCCATTGTTTGAACTTGATAGCCAACAACCGTATGATGATCCACAAATACTAGTCTTAGGTGCCTTTCATCCATACTTAGGCCAATGCTTTATCTCATCTAAGAAAGGTGGGTCATCTATTTTAAGGTACATTAACCTTTTTTATATTTGACTGCTTTTATAATGTTTAAGGGCATTCTAGTATGGATCATAGGTTGAATTGGATATAAACCGCTTTTGGTTGTACTCTTGTTCCCATACTTCACCTTGGTGGTTATCACTTTTCCCATGCTTTTTTGAGGCCTTTCTTTCATTGTTTAGGAGAGGCACAAATAGGAGGTGTTAATTTTTCTTATGGTTATATTGTTTTTTGTTTTGATAATTTCATTTCTTCATTAACACATTAAATTTACCCCATGACATCATAACATTATTCAGATTTACATCATTATTCAACAACATATGCAATTATGTAGAAAGAACAATATCATCATCATAAATGCAATGAAACATAAAGGAACAATAGAAGAAAAGCATTGACACATAGAGACACTGGGATTGGTTGGAGACCAGGGCAAAACCCACTATGGGGAAAACCCTTTAAATTTCTTCTTCTTATTAGATTGTTATTGAATGATTTAGCAAAAGAGAGTACAATGATCCATATATTCATCCATGCAACTATTCAACAAAAATCAACTAAACAACAAGTATGAAATGAACCCAACAATGCTCATAGTAAAAACCCTGATTCTGAAGCCTGTAATGAACTGTCATTGTGAACTACCTAACACTGCGGTCAATGAGCGAAAACTTCGGATAACTGAAAAAACAACATTTACATCTCGGTCGCATGGAGGAGGCGTCATGTGTGCAATTGGAAAGGTTGAGTTACTCCCTTGAGCCTGTAAGCTAACGAATGTGGTCGAATTTTGCCTTTGGAGAGCCTGTGACTGTGATTATGAAACCCTAGATGCTAGTTGCATGGAGGACGAGTTGTGCATGAGACTGAGATGCTTTGGTCACACGGATGAGCTGGTTAGCGAGTGATTGTGGTCGAGAGCTTCCTATGTCATGCCTGTAACTGAGGCCCAAAACCCTAAAACAGAGATGCGAGCTTTGGACCCTGCAATTTCATCTTTGAGCGAATCCGTTCCTCCGCAGACATGCCTCGGATTTTTGCGAGCAAAAACCAAGAAAGAAGAGTGTCTCATGATGATGTGTAAAAGAGGTAGGGGTCACTTGTATTTATCAGTGTTGCGAAAATCGCAATAATATCGAAAAATCACGGTTTTTTGAAAAAGGCGATATTATCGCCCGATTATTATGTGAATTTTTTTTCGCAAAAAGTCACGATAACTTGAAATTATCGCAATTATTACGAAAAAATCGCGATTTTTTGGGAAAAAATCTTGATTTTTTTTTCCCGATTTTTTGATGAGGAGGAGGAGGAGGAGGAGGTGACACAACCTACCCAGGCTACCCTTGTCACCAGTAGAGGATGTGGTCTACCTCCTGTAGCTCCTAGTTCTTCAACTTATAGAGCACGACAGAGTCCACTGCCAACTCCACCTACATCTACATCTAGAGGGAAAGCTATTGCATTTTCTCGCAAGAGGGGTAAAGGAAATCAGTGGTATTAGTTATTTGGTTCATTTCATTGTATATGACATTATGACTCATGATATGAGATACATTATTATATTTTTTTGTTGATATTTTGAGGCTGAGTTGGGACTTAGGAGTCAGGACTGACTATTCAGGACATGATTCACTGTTATGTGTGATGTAGCATTAGAAATGATATTACATATCTTATATATTAGTTATTTTATCATATTTATGTGTCAATGTTATTTTATGTTGTATATGCTTTAGATATTAAAAAAATTGAAAAAAATTAAATATTTTTGTATTTTACGATTTTTTCCCTCGCCGATATTATCCTAATAACGATTACTACAACATTGGTATTTATAGCCTTCCAAGGGTGTCTAATTTGCTTTAGGGCTGACCTGATCAAATATGCACATGTGGGATCATAATTCAAAAATACACTTTCCCTTGTCCAAATTAGATGATCTTTAGGTCGATTATGGTCCTCTCGAAAAGAGGAATTCAATGGAATCATCATCTCTATCAAATGAGCTGTCCAAAGTGGAATTTGACCGTATTTCCCTATTTTAACACTCCCTCTCAACTAAGAAGAATTCCACCTACAACTTGTCATGTGTATCCTCTCATCAAATCATATCCAATCTCAAGTATCTCATCATTATGTATCGTCGCTGATCATCTCGATTCATCTCTTGATTATTCCTGCTTATCTTTTGATTATTCCTGCTCATCTGCTAAACATTCTTGAATCTAAAAGAAAGTAGAATTTGACATCGGAGGAGAGCCTAAACTACCACCCTATATTCATCAGGGAGCCACTGCTACCACCCGGAATCTCTGCCAGCGGGGAGCCCAATGCTACCACCTGGGAAACATTAGTGGGGAGCCAATTCTATGACCCAAATCATCATCGAAGAACATATCATCAAGGAGCATATCTCAACCTAGAACCACATTGGGGGGCACATCTCAAACCAGAATCTCATGGGGGAGCTAAACATCTACGACCCCATATCAAGCAATACGTGATATAGGGGAGCAAATCTCAACCCATTTATTGCATACCGATCTTCCCAACAATGACCCTCAAGAGTCATGTGGTAGAACACCTACATCATAATCTGAGTTTGGGCAAGATACCCGGCTTACCAAAAGGTAAGGATCACACGTCCCCAAGCCTCGTCAACCCGTCGGCTAGACGAGGAGGGACAATCCCAACAAGCCCGACTTGTGGGTATGATGCCAACTGGGGTATGCTCTGCAAAGACCAAATAGGAGAGCAACATCTACAACCCTATAGGTAAAAGATAGGGGTGAAACCCTATTGTCCAAAGATCCTTCAACCCCAAGAGCCTTCCATCTCAATTCCACACCTTTGGAGCTCAAACGTGGTGAGAGAGCTAGCTTAGCATCCTCGATCAACTATGCTCTCTATAGATCAACAACATATCGTCGTGCTCATATCTGGTAATCATCATGTCTCAATAGCATTTGTCTCCTATTCATACAGGACACAAATCATATTATAACAAAATATACATATCATAAAAAAGAGACCATAGTCATACTCCCTCTCGAGGAGGTGCCAACCACAAGCCTAAGCTTGTTTTGTACAACAACACTGTCTTAATGAAGGTATCTCATTCCCATCTATATACGAGATTCTCTGCAAATCGGCACCCTCTATTTGTCAAAATAATGTATCCATGTCATATCTATAACCTGCTCAAACATTTCTCCAAAAATCTTCTTCATCCTGCCTCACAGCTAGTCATGGTAGCAACCATCGAACTCATCCTCGGTCGGGCTTAAAGCTACATACTTCTCATTCAAATCATCATGGCAGATCTCATACTAAGGCAACTCCTAAATGTGCTCGTCAACAATGATCCTAGACATCATTAGTACATCCATGTAGTCACATATCATAGGAAGAATGTCAAATATAGATCACCCCATGCAAATATCTCAAAGGGTGCTTGGCGACAACTCAATGTGTATGAAGCGGCTCAATCATGAATTCACTCAGGTTATGCACTATATATATATAAACGGGTGTTGGAACATCAATGCTTCAATCAAATATCGATTGCCAAGTCAGGTTCAACAATATCTCTTCACAACTTGAAATCCAATTAGAGTGTCCAAAGATTTGTGTTTTAATTTTAAATAGCTTTGCAATGCATATTTTCTTTTCCAAACTTCAGGACGAGATACATCGTGCCATGGTTTTTCATTTTGAACTTCAGAGGCCATATCCCTCTTACTTTGATCATCTGAGGCTCATTACTTGTCAAGAGTAGACTGTCAGCATATAAAACCAAAATCAAAGACACACCTTGGACCCTTTTTGAAGTAGAGGTTTGGATCGACACATCTTCTTGGCTTCACCAGGTAATTGTCAATGCGGACATACCTGGCTTGGGGAGCTTGCTTCATACAATGCTTTTTGCAAACATAACACTTTACCAAACCAATATGCTCAGCCTTACATAAGTCAATATTATGCAATCAAATCAACTAAGTCAACTTATCAAAATTTAGATGCCAAATCAGAACTAATATCAAAATCATCAATATCACTATAACAAATTCTTTAGACCAAGTGACAGTTAGAACCCACATCAAGTTATGACTTTATCTATTATCATGCTAACAAGTTGTCATCTACCAAGCAATATCAATCCAAACTTCATCAATTCATCCTTATGATCATAATATAAGTCACTAGATGCAAATACATACACCAAGAATAAGTCATGCAGGTTCCATCCATTTATTGTGAGATTACTTCATACTGAATCATAACTGTATATTCTTCAACCATTGTGTCAAAGCTAATGATGTCAACACAGAATACCAATATAAGTCACTGAAAGTCACTATGCCCATATAGCATTGCTATTAAGGCAAATCATTAGTCGTCAAATCAAATCATTAGTCATCAAGTCAAATCCCAAATTTGCTGTCACAGTGAGATTTATAGCCCAAAACATATCATCAAGTCAAAGTTCTAAATCATTTCCAAAACTGCTTATCTATATCAATAAGCCAAATCTAGTCAAAATATTGTCATACACAAGCCTCAATGATTAAATCATAATGACATATTGATAAGCATATCCCAACTACCTGCAAACAAAAGTTTAGTCAACATATTCACATTATAGTAAGTCAAACATTCAAACTTCCTTGCTCATAGAACTTCTGTTGTTTGCTTCACGTCTGTAGGACTGACATCCTTAAGGTGTACTTTCGATTTTATGCATAAAACTTCACTTTTGTGACGTGCAGGCATAATCGCACCCATAGTCGTTTATTCATGTGGTTGGGAGGCTACAGTCGCACCCTTAGGCTTGCTTCCATGTGATTGAGGCTTAGGGTAAGGGAAAACTCTCTCTTGTCGGATCAGAACTTTGCTGCAGACCAACAATACCCGATATTTGTCTATTCATATCCATAAATATTATTTCAACAATAAAGAATCTTCTATACATATAATGCAAATGATAATAGGAGTAGGGATCTTATGGAGAGATTCTCCCTCTGAATGGGAAGCCACTTTGGTAATCTTCATTTAAGTTATCAACCTGTCTATAATACTGTCATGCATCATCAAATATGTTAGATCATAAAGTCAGACTATATCACATATTTATCATGGTCATATCATGTTAGCATCAACTAATCTTTCATCAAAGGTTAGTGTCTAATAGCTAATAGGAGTATACTTAAAGAATCATGATCACAACGTTACATAACTCAATCTATCAAGCGAGGGCATTCAATTTTGCCATATGCCATAATTACTAAGCACATCAAAACATAACCACGGTCAACAGAGGATCTTGAATATCAATCTCATTGTTACACATCTATCATTATGGCTACCATGCTTTAAACAAACATTATCAATAGTATCAAGTTACCATCTATTAGAATCAAGGTGTTAGCCTTCTTTATGGGATTGAGATATCCATCAAGTATACCAATATATCAAAGATCAATATTAAGTAGCTTCATAGAATCAAGAAGTTTATCATGTCTAAAAGATAAGATACTTGTTCACTACCAAGTGTATCATTTCATCATACGTATCATGAATCAAAATTCCATATCCATGAGCCATATACTCATCATGTCTTAGGGATTTCCTTGCCATCAATATTGCAGTTGAAACATGACATTGAAACAATATACCATGCGTACCTTGTAGTATACGAATACTTGTGCACCTTCTTATTTTACATAGGCAAATTGTAGCACTTTGTCACTTTTTTATCAGGTGCCTCTTATCCGATGCTAGTTCTTCTCTTCTTGCACTAGCCATGATCCTCAAGAAGGATCCACTTATCACAACTCATCAAGAGGTTAGAAGCATTCAAATACTCAGATATATATTCTGGAAGTAAAAACAACAATTCGATCAATAAGTCTAAACAAAAGTAAAGATATAAAGGAGCACCATAAATCAACAAGTACTTAACCATAAATCAACAAGTACTTATCTTCAATGGGAGGTGATCATCTCCCTCTTGAACCAGACTTCAAGAGCCATCATTGTCCATAATCCACTTGTTGCCTTCAATATATATTCATCAACTTCATCAGCAACCAAGCCTAATAGAAACTATCCCATCTAGGGCTTCATCAAATTTGTAACAAGTACTTGAGCATCTTCACATTGACCATGCTAGGGTGTTTAGATTTCATATCTCAAATATTTTCCATAAACCAAGGTTTCTTTCAAACCCTAATATCATAGTATCCATCAAACCCTAATAACCAAATTGCCTAGGGTTTCCTTCAAACCCTAGAATTCTTTTAGGTCTCCTCCATCCTTTCTTGCTTCCATCAATGGTGTCATCATAGGGGTGATCTCCATGACTTTTCTTCAGCCCAACTCTGATACCATGTTAATTTTTCTTAGGGCTATATTGTTCCTTGTTTTGATAATTGCATTTATTCATTAAAACATTAAATTTACCCCATGATATCATAACATTATTCAGATTTACATCATTATTTAACAACATATGCAACTATGTAGAAAGAACAATATCATCATCATCAATGCAGCAGAACATAAATGAACAATAGAAGAAAAACATTCACACATAGAGACACCAGGATTGGTCGGAAACCAGGGAAAAACCCACTATGGAGAAAACCCTTTCAAATTCTTCTTCTTATTAGATTGTCATTGAATGACTCAGCAAAAGAGAGTACAATGATCCATATCTTCATCCATGCAACTATTAAGCAAAAATCAACTAAACAACAACTATGAAATGAACCCAACAATGCTCTTTAGATGATCTTTAGGTCGATTTTGGTCCTTTCGAAAAGATAAATTCAATGCAATCATCATCTCCATCAAATGAGTTGTCCAAAGTGAAATTTGACTGTAGTTGCCTATTTTAACAAGAGGTTCTGATTGATGTTGTGTGCCCATGGTAATCCGTACTTAACACTTTTGTCCTTTCCCTTGTATCCACATCCTATCTTTAGGTTTATTGCTATTTGTCACCCGTATTAGATACATATTTTCCTCATCCTTGAGTAGGGGTCTGCAAACTTTGCCCTACAAGGTTTATGCAGCAAAAAGAAAGGAAAGAGCATGATCAATAGTGTTAAAATGCAAAAGATTAGCATGGACAAATGAAAGGGCATGGACTGTTGAAAATAGTAGCTAGAAAGGTCCTTCTTTGACTTGTGTCTTAGTCAAAGAGACCAAGAAGCAATTTTCCTTAGCATGAATGAGTTCCTAAAATCTAGGACAAATTCCTGTAAGTTAGGATAGTTCATGAAGAAGCTTGACTGATATGCGGAAGTGGAAGGCTCAGTTTGTTATTTTCTAGTGCGAGTTATTTTTGGGA
Source organism: Pinus tabuliformis (assembly GCA_031772625.1). Lineage (NCBI taxonomy): Eukaryota > Viridiplantae > Streptophyta > Pinopsida > Pinales > Pinaceae > Pinus > Pinus tabuliformis. The sequence goes on from CM062818.1 coordinate 1,467,523,195, forward strand.
AAAGACAACCAAGTGAGCCTCAAGTTCCAAATTGAGGCAGGGCTATTTACATGAGTTAGTTAACTCATCTATCACTAGTTTGAGTTCCAAAAATAGAACTTGCCAGAATTAGCTATTTCAAATTGCATATAAGGAGATCGAAAGACATAATGGTATTCATTGTTTTTTGAACACAATTTGGTGACACAAGACAATAGAGAGCACGAGTTTTGTGTGTCAACTAGTAGAGTTAGGAAGAGCGTGAAGGAGAGGCTTATACACAGGGTTTGGCAAAGTAAATTCTTGTTGGTATGTGCTAGGAAGTAGGAGGAATTTCTAGGGCCAACGCAAGGATTTAGGAGCTAAGGACAAGGTTGTTGCAAGCAGGTTTCAACTAAGTGTCAGCAGAGAGAACAACTTTGTTCTCTGGTGAAACAATTACCTTGTAATTGATTCTATTTGCTCAACTTTGTCAGTAAAATTTCTATAGCTAGTAGAGGGTTTTCCCATTTGGGTTCCCTAGAAGGTTTTTCTATGTTATATTATTGCATGAATGCGTTTTTATTTCTTTTCTATTCTATTGCAAAAGAGTAGAGAATTTTTGTCTTGGTGTTACAATTTAGCTTTAGAATTGCTCACTATGACATCGTAGAATTTTTGTGGACTTTCTACATGGTATCAAAGCAAAATTTAGGGCTGAATTTTCTTGACCATTAGTGCAAGAAGATACCTAAGGCCGAGACCATTCAGTGACCCCAAAACTGTGTTGGAAGGCCGACCTATGGCAACCATAGGAGATGAGGGTCTGAGCTGTAATGGAGTAGTAAGCTGGTACAGGGGCCGAGAATCTCAAGGGTTGTGTTGAACAGACAATGGAGGATGGAAGGTATGCTTGTATTGTTTTATGTTGATGAATGCTACGCTGGATAGGTCCGTCTAGAAGGATCTCTGTTGAATGCGGCCTAGTCCTGAGTATGGTGAAGGGGTCGTGACCCTAACTAGAGAGATCTCTGTAGTCGGCAGAACTGTGAGGAGAGTGACAACATGTAGGGTTGACTTGGAGCAGGAAGAGGAGGACTTTTCATAGGTAATGGACAATAGTGCATGCCAACCCAAAGTTCAGTGACTTTACAGTGGGTTAAAGGATTGATGGAGGGCTGGTTTGATGCCCTAAGATTGGCGTTTAAGTAGTCAAAAGATCAGTCAAGAGGGTTGGTGTAACATAGTGAGCTAGTAGGTAGACTTCTTGTTGTTAGTGGGCATTTTTTGTTGTGCCCTAAAAAGTCTTTTAGAGCAGTTGAAAGGGAGTTTATAGGGCTGATTGTGTAAGTCCTAAGTACAACATCTTGGTGAAGTAGGAGGTTTGTAAGGGGGCAGAGTTAAAAACCTCATGTACAGTGCTTATTGGAGGAGCTAATGGGTTGTTAGGAGGCAAATTCGTGTGCCCTAGTTTAGTGTGTTGTAGTGCAAACCGGTGATAATAGGTCCATTTGACAAAGACCCTAAGAATGTGATCCTTTGGAGCAATAGAGGACATTGCTAGTGGGTAGCTTGGAATTCCCTAAGAGCTGACAATCTTAAAGGAGTAGGAGAATAGATAGTGGGCAATTTAAGTAGCCTATGTTCAGTCTTCTTGGAGTAGCCAAGAAAGATTGATAGTGGTAGATTTGACAGCTGGAGATGCAAACATTCTGAAGTAGTAGAAGTTGCAGTGATGAAAAGAAGAGTAGGCAAAGTACCTACCAGATGTGTTCAAGGAGCATCCTTCCACATGACTAGGAACAAGAAGAGTTTCAGCCACCTGAAGGAGAAGGACATGCAATTTCAGATTGAGCTAGGAGATGATGGTCAATATGCAGCTAGAGGAGTTGGTACTATTAGTTTTTAGAGGGAGTTAGGTAATCCTCTTCATCTCAGAGAGGTTCTCTTTGTTCTGGGATTGAGGAAAAATCTTGTTTCAGTAGCAGAGGTAAGGCGTACCTCCAACACTTCGCTTCTGGATGCAAGAAGCATATAGCTGTGAGGGTGAAGAATTTTTACAAGTTGCAGGTAGAGACAAATGTAGCCTTGAGCAACATGGTAGGGAGAGCTCATAGCAGAGAAGTGGTGTTTGAGTGAGAGTAGGATAGAGCTTTCAAGATGGATCCTCAACCAATATCTTAGTTTGAGCCTAAGCTAGTTGGCAGTTGGGCTGACCAGTAGGATGATGAGGAGCATAGCCTAGCGCAAGTGGAGGCAACCACTCAGTTAGCAACTTCTAGTATAGGGAGAGTTCGAACCAAGTGGGAAGAGGATTTGTTTAAGGGAGATCAAGAGAGAGTTGGATCTTCGAGTATCACCTTTAGCTAGAGGAAGCAACCATAGAGGTACACAGGGTACATGGCACTTATGACTAAAGTGATGGAATCACAGAACATGGTGGGAAAGAATAGGCCTTTAGATCAGGTTTTGCAAAAGAAAGCAAGGAAGTCTTTTAGTTCAAATGAGTAGCTGCAACAGTGGAGAACATGGTAGTATTGGAGACATATCCAGGTGGACGAGGTACTTCTAGAAGCACCTTCCTTGCTAAGAGGGAGTGTTGAAAATAATAGCGAGAAATGTGCTTCTCTGAGTTGTGTCTTAGTCAAAGAGACCAAGAAGCAATTTTCCTTAGCATGCATGAGCTCCTAAAATTTAGGATGAATTCCTATTAGTTAGGATAGTTCATGAAGCAATTTGATTGATATGCAGAAGTGGAAGGCTCAGTTTGTCTTCTAGTGCGAGTTATTTTTGGGAAATTACAAATGAGTGAGCCTCAAGTTCTAAATTGAGGAAGGACGAGTTGCATGAGTTAGTTAACTCATCAATCACTAGTTTGAGTTCCAAAAATAGAACTTGCCGGAATTAGCTATTTAGAATTTCTTATAAGGAGATCAAAAGGCACAGTTGTATTCATTGTTTTGTGAGCACGAGTTGGTGAGACAAGACAATAGAGAGCACGAGTTTTGTTTGTGAGCTAGCATAGCTAGGAAGAGCGTGAAGGAGAGGCCTATATGCAGGGTTTGGCAAAGTTAATTCTTGTTGGTATGCGCTAGGAAATAGGAGGAATTTCCCAGGAAAACACAAGGATTTATGAGCTATGGACAGGGTTGTTGCAAGAAGGTTTTAGCTAAGTGTCAACAAAGAGAACAATCCTTTTCTCTAGTGAAACAATTTTTGTTTTAATTAATTCTATTTGCTCAACTTTTTCAATAAAATTTCTACAGCTAGTGGAGGGTTTTCCCAGTTGGGTTCCCTAGAAATATTTTCTTTGTTATTGTATTATGTGATTGTGTTTTTATTTCTTATTCTATTTGCAAAAGAGTAGAGAAATTATGTGTCTTGGTGTTACAATTTAGTTTCAGAATTTTTCACTACAATGGTGCAAAATTTTTGTGGATTTTCTACATGGACAAAAGCCTAGCCTGATTTCTACCTTCCTCATTAGCCCTCACCCAATTTTAGGCCAATGCATGAGCTATCTAAATGAAAGAAACTTTGAATATCCCAACCTCGATGAACAATGAAACATTTCATCTTTAAGGGGCCAATGATGAATCAATGGTAGTTTATAACCCAACCTATGCATGTCAAAGAAAAACCAATGAAGAAAAAGGGCCACAAGAGGGGTGGTAAAAATAGGTCGAGGAAAAAGGTAACTCAGGTCCCACCATTGCTCCCTCTTCTCATCTTAACATTTAAGGATGCTGGAATCTTCATAATTGGTAGAAGGTTGTGGCATCCTCCATGAAGTAAACCACATACCATGTCATTGATCACTTGCACTTGTTGATTGATGGGTTGGCCTAGGAACTATTCCTCCCCTTACATTTGGAAGCACCTAATAGGGGCTTATGATAACCCTGCCATATCTAAGCACAGAAAATTGTTTACAAATCATAAACTAGAAAGACATTTGAAGATGATACTTGTGCAAAATACTTTGATTCGTTTTGCATTAAATATGGCCCACTCTGATACTCTTATGGTTTGTGCACCTATAATGTTATTCTCACTTGATTGTTGATTAGTGTTAGTTGTTTGCTCCCAAGTATAGCTACCATCCCTTGAGGGATTGTGTGATGCTTCTTCAACACTTCAGGGAGGATGCCCAACCCACTTGATGACTTCATTGGGAACTTTGACATAAAATGTTGACCAATTTTGAGGAGCGTTGACCTTGGGATGCCTTATGCAAAATCGATGACACTCTTCTCTCCATCTAGGACTTGAAATGTTGCTCACCTAAGCTAGGACATTGCTTAGAGAGTTGATGTACCTCAAATATGATAGGATGCCCCTGGGCTAGCATTCCACCTACTTGATGGATGTTGCTATGTTTTTGATGTGATTTGATGATGATGATGACTTGAGACCCCTTTGGTGGGGATGGTACATTATTCAGGACCTAGCTCCGTGTCGTCCCGTTCATGTGGTTTGGATTGATGATGTTGGCTGATTTTGATGATGATGTTTTGTTGAGGGAGCCTTGTGTGATGATTGGACATCTTTTGATGAGGAGATGTGACTTTTGGGATGAGATGCACCTCCTTGAGTCATCCATGGAACCTTTTGATGAGAGACATATCTTTTGGAGGATGAAATCACGATTGGAGGCATTTTAACTCACACATGTGGATAAAATGAGCCTATTTTTATTCTTTATCTTTGAGTTAGGTATCCTTGGCGGTTTACTTTTGAACTCTGCAACTTGTGTTCACATTTAGTATTATTTGTAGGGTTTTTAGTCTAAATTAAGAGAAAATTGACTTGGTTTCCCTCGTATAAATAGATTGAGGTTGATTTTTATTGGATAGTTAGCTTCTTCTCTCTCAATCACTATGGAGCATTAAATGAGAAAATATATCTTGGGGAGGATATTGTGATTGGATGGTTCTCTCCTTTGGATGATGAATGGTGATTCTACAATGATTTTGTGCTAATTTATTGTTTGTATCTTCTTCCATCTTGTATTTGTTCAAGGATTAGGGTTTTGATGAAATTTTCACCAAATTGTTGTTGGATGTTTTATGGTTCTAACGTTTCCTTGACAAATATTTTCATCAAGTTTCTCTTGAGGAACTTAAGTGTAGATTCCTCCCATTTAGTCTTCAAAGAAGACATGACGATGCTAAGGTTTAAGGGATTGAGAAACCTAAGTGTAGTTTTATCTCTCTCCTTGAAGTTAATTACATAGAATTATAAACTTCTGCTCAGTTAGCCCTTGATTTAAAAGGGCACTAATCCATTATTTTTTGTTAATGCTATAAAATAATAAAAATAAAACCTTAAATTTTCCTCTTTTATGTTTTCTAGAGTAAATTAGGGTTAGATTACAACAAAATCTTCTTTTTTGAACATTATTTACCTTAGATTTTATTGTCCTCGGATATCTCTTTGAATGCATTCATTTGGAAACATAAAAATATCATTTTACATGCATTTTTAGCCATTAATTGGGGCTGATATCTAGGGTTTTTATTGTTGTTGTATGTATTTTCAGCCATTAAAATTGCTGTAATTTATTCTCTTATTGATCTGAGTTTATGAATGAACGAAATGGGATACATATTCAAACCAAAACACAAAGATGCAGTGAAACATAATTTCCATTAATAAAATAGCAACAATTGAGAATTGTTTACATACATAAGAGAAACAAACAAGCTTAGGTGATGGTAGCTTATCTTTGAGAAGAGATGTGGCAGCTACATGCCTTTTGAATTGTGTTACAACTTACAATGAGGCTCAGAGACCTTTTTATTATTGAGAAACAATGGAAAACTATACACGTCCAAGAACCTAACCCTAAGAGATGAAGCGCCAAAGGTTTATGCGCCCCATTAGGGTTAGTTGGTACATCAACTTCTCGGGGTTGTAACTTTGGCATGCGATCTTTGTTTAACGCGTACGATACCTCGTTAGAAATATCTATCTGAGGACAACAAATTTCGACTGCAGACCCCTTCCGCAACGTATAGGTCTACCCATTTTCCAAAAAAAACATTGTTTAAGGCCTCAAAATTGCTTCAAAAGTCCAAGACTCAAAAAATTACCAAAAATAGTAAATTGTGCTAGAAGTTAAGAAATTAAAAGAAAATAGTGTTGGGGGTTCAAGTGGAATAGGCGGGTGGCTACCAATATCCACCTGGATAAATCCTTCCCCCTAGGAAGAAGTGGTCCCCATTGCGTTGAGTGCCTCCAAGAGATGGGGAAACTTCTGATGAACTTGGTCCCTGGTGAGCCACTTTCCTTGGTGTAAGAGTTGGCCAACTTTGACAACTCGATACAGTTGGATCCTCTGGTAGCGAGTGTTCTTTATCTGTGTGCCCATGATCTAGTCAGTTGTGGCCTATTCAACACAGTCTGGGTTGAGCTCTATTGGTGATAGCTGCTCAACAATGTCTGATGTGTCCAACAATGGTGGAAAGTATGGCTAAAGATGACCCATTGAATATAGGGTGCAAGCCAAGGAATGGGGGAATACTGAGCTCGGTAACATTGTCTCCCACAACCTTGGTGATAGTGTAAGGGCTGTATCAAAGTGGTCAAAGCTTCCAGTGGGCTTCGACAAGGCGTTCTTTTTGCAAATGCAACCAGAATTTGTTACCCACCTAAAACTTATGTGGCACCCAATGTTGATCATGTCGTTGTTTATACTTTGCATTGACTTTATCCAAGATGTTGTGAACTTGTTGGTGGATGTGCTGAATGCGTTCAATAAACTTGGTGGCTTTATCAACTTCAGATTGAACATGGGCAAATTCTACTTGTGTAGTTGCAAGAGGTAGTGCAACATCAATGGGACATAATGGTTGAAATCACAGGTCCACTTGAAAGGGGTTGTGGCCAATCGATCTATGGAGAGCCTTGTTATAACTGTGTTGCACATAGGGAAGACTCTCACCCCATGTTCGCAGATGCTTCGAGATGTACATGCGTAGTATGCACACAATCTTCCTATTGACAACCTCTGTCTGGCCATCAATTTGGGGGTGGAACGCAGTCAACTTGGTGAGCTTGGTGTCCAACACTAACCAGAGGCTCGACCAGGATGCACTTAGGAACCTGCTATCTCGATATGATATAATGGTTTGCGGGATCCTGAAATGTAGCCACACTCATTCAAATAAGAGTTTGGTAGTGGCTTTTGTTGTGATACTTGTCTTACAGGTAGCCAATATGGCTATCTTAGAATTGAACATGGGCAAATTCTACTTGTGTAGTTGCAAGAGGTAGTGCAACATCAATGGGACATAATGGTTGAAATCACAGGTCCACTTGAAAGGGGTTGTGGCCAATCGATCTATGGAGAGCCTTGTTATAACTGTGTTGCACATAGGGAAGACTCTCACCCCATGTTCGCAGATGCTTCGAGATGTACATGCGTAGTATGCACACAATCTTCCTATTGACAACCTCTGTCTGGCCATCAATTTGGGGGTGGAACGCAGTCAACTTGGTGAGCTTGGTGTCCAACACTAACCAGAGGCTCGACCAGGATGCACTTAGGAACCTGCTATCTCGATATGATATAATGGTTTGCGGGATCCTGAAATGTAGCCACACTCATTCAAATAAGAGTTTGGTAGTGGCTTTTGTTGTGATACTTGTCTTACAGGTAGCCAATATGGCTATCTTAGAAAATTTATCGATGCGTGATGTTCCTTTTTCTCGTGTTCCTTATGGCATGGTTAGGATGGACCATTAGAGTTGCGGGCAGATAGGTCACAGGTGTAGGTTTGCATCATCGACAAGACCAAGGGCTTTTGGCTGGGTTTTGAGGAGTTTATGAGGTTCGATGACATTCGATTTGGTATATTCCATCATCTGCACAATTTCCCTTTTGTTTCGTTGCATTCTGATAACTTTCAAAAATTGAGTTATTAATGGGCCCGACTCAGTTAATTATGCTTAAGGTGGTATTTTGGGAGGAATACTTGGTAAAACGCCTTAGTGTAATAGCTCGTTGGAACTAGAACGAGAATATCTACAGGATGGGATGGCTAGAAGTGATTTTCAGTGGCTTGAGGAGGCATGGTGGCCAATTTACCATTTTCCCACATCCAAAAGAATATTTTAATTAAGGGAAATGTGCTCAATGATTAAAATAATAATAAAATAGGATCTTCTAGACGGATCCATCAGATCTATAAAAAAAGGAGGAGGAGGCCATTAGAGGACATCTTGGATTTGACATTTCTTGTATGAGGTTGAGAACCCAGTTCTCTACTCCATTGGTAGCCCAGGATGGAAACCCTCGGGCAATTTAGTGAGATTAGATGTGTGCCCATCTCCCCTTGGTAAATTCATCCAGAATTCACAGGAGAGCTTAACAGTGACATTTCAGTTCAGTTTTGGAGGGCCAACACAACATTGGAGTAGATTCTTGAGGCCAACTTTCCATCTCAGCTATTTTATTGCATTAGCATGTAAAACCCAGTTTCTATTATAAGAAAACTGAGATTATTTCTACCTATTGTGTTATTGAATTGCATGTACTCTATTTGTTCTATTTTACATGGAAATCTTTTGTTAATTGAATGGTTATATTATGGAGAAATTTTGGTTGAATTAATTTTCATCAAAATTTGCAAAATATCGTGAAAGGGATAGTGCAGTGGTATTAGAGCTCGTTTTCCTGCTAGCCTGAGAGTTTGTTTGTGAAAATTGTCAGACTAGATTTATTGCAGGAGTTGGGGCAATTATTTTTTGAAGATAGACCCTTGGATCAAAGGAAAATTCCGAAGCAAGGTTTATACATTGCCAGTATAATTTCAAGGAACCAAGATCAGTTGATTTTGGGGCAGAGAACATCATCATAGAGAGGGTTGAAATAATTTTATGGGTCTATTTTCATGGTTAAAATTCGTAGCATCTTGTTGATGTATAGAAGTGCGATCTGGTGTGTAATTCTATGCGACTTGATATAGAGTGTGACTCGTGTGATACTTCACAATTTCGTGCATTTTGAATATGTATTGTGAAAAGTCAATGGCAAGTGTAGCAGTGTACGTGGTAAAAGGGACAAAATCGTGGGGTCATCATTTTTTTGGATCACTCGCCCAATGCATGAATGCTTGTAGCGGTCGTGGAAGGTCGAATCACCAAAATTCTTAAGCCAACTCCAAGGTAAGCTTGTTCCTATTGGATTTTGCGGGGGTCGCCGTAATTTTGGTCAAGCTGAGATTCACATGATTTTGTTGTGCGAACCCAACTGAGCCAAATTTAATCTGTCGGTTGTTGTAACCACCGAGATTTTCTTGAGCGGACCACTTGTTGTGTACACAACATAATTTGTGAGTGTTTTTGGTTAACAAAAACACCCGTAGCAGAGCTCAGGGGAAAGTCGTGCTCGCTTTGTAGAAGCATGAGTTTATAATCAATTGCCGAATTCCTTCTCTTTGTAGCTGAGAGACCAATCTCAAGAGGACAAATTATATGCTCAGAAGATTGAAATAATTCTCTTCAGAAAATGGTCGTGGATCTCCCTAAATTTAGATGGTGTGCGAGTTGAACAAAATGATCGATCGATGGTTCAATTTTCCATGGCTACATGTACATGATCATGTTTGCAAAGGTGTGAGAATGTTCTGGTGCAAGGGGTATTTTTCTTCAATAGAATCAGAAATTGGGTTAATATCATGGCCCCCAGCTGTCATATATGAAAGGTATGATGTGATATGGCCCAATCTTATGTCATCCAGAAGCACAACCCGTTCCAATTTTGTTATGAAATCATGATCAGTGCGATGGTGTGACGATAACTTGTGTGCATTAATTCGCTTTACACCAAGAGATCAATGGTTGCTCGAGTTCGGAGTGGAAAGAGAAATTGGTTGCTATAAGCATTGTGTCTTTTGTTGGAGCTAATTACCCCTGTAATAAACATTGTGCATTGTTGTACAGAGGGTGAAATAGCCAAATCCAGAATGACTACATTGTGCGCATAGAGATTTTTTGTCGATGGCGGCTAACGTATTTCACCAGTGCGTAGATACGTGAGGCAAGTATTCCTGTGCATTGACAAACTTGAGGAGTTGAACCTTGTGTAGGCAGTATAATTGGTAGAAAATGTGACTGGATATAGCCACAATCCAGAATCGAAGAATAAGATGGTAGCCTTTGAATGCTTTGCATTGGATCCTATAACAGTCGATTCAGAGCATTGGTTTACTAGAATGTTTTGTGGTGGTTAATGTTGCTGGTGATTACAATGCTAATTGTTGTGGTTATAGGGGCAAGTATATTTTGGTGTATGCAGCCACAACATTCTTCTATGAATTGCGGGAGTTTTATATATGCATTTTTTTATGTTGTTGTATTGCCCTTGTAATCCTTGTCATATAAGGTCAAAGTATGTCAGAGTATGTTTGTTGTGTGAGGCGTATGTGCTTGTATGGTTAAGAGATCTGAGTGTTTGCAGGCAATTGCTGTTGTAGGGTTTGAGACTGAGAATTATGTTGTTGTTGTTGTCAGAAAGATGGCTATGAACAACTGAGTACTTTTAGGTGTCATCTGTTAATGAATTAGTTGGCCATGTAATTTGTAAAGCAAGTTTGCGTCTGTTGAGGTCTGAGTATCTGCTGTTGAGGCAGAATGTTGAGCTAGAGTCTAATAGTGGGATGCATGTCTAAGAACAGATCTTTGCATATGAAGTGTCCAAGCATTGATAGTCTTAGTGGTTTGGTCAAAGACTTGAGTCAGAATTTGATTTTAAGCATTATAAGCTTGTATATGTTGCCAAAACATGGATGAAACTTTCCTAAATTCCCTTAATAAACTAGCAACAAAAATCAACAAAACCTTTTCTAGGGAGATACTTTGTATGCTACAACAGGAGCAGCCACAAGAAGAACATGAATTGGGGCCCAAAATTTATGCACTTGGAACAGATTTGAGATGCATGGGGGTTACAACAAAATCCCTTCTCAAACTTGAAGAACTTGCTTCACTCCTCTCCAAGGTATATCAGTTAGATGGAAAGAGCTTGGTTTGGGCTCTAAAACCAGCCATGGTTGCTTTCACACAACACAAATTTTTGGAGCATTCTTGTGTAGGGGTCAAACTTCCATTTGCTTCTTGTCTTAGTAGTATCATGATGTTGACGCACCTATACCTCCTTACAATGATGGTTGTATGGGAAGAGTCTTCAGACTAATAGTGGAGACCTTTTAGGAATTGGATAACAATGAGGGCCCTACCTTTGCGAAGAGGCTAGAGATTCTAGAAGTCATGGCCTTGGTTAGATCTTATGACCTCATGTTTGAGCTGGAGTGTGACGATTTGATCCTGTAGATGTTCCAATGCTTCTTCAACATTAGGAAACATCATCCTGATGCAGTCATAACACACATGCATTCCATTTTGTCCTCATGTATGGCAGGCCATGATGCCATTTGCAGGAGGTTTTAGTCTAGGTTGTTGGCCATTTGACGAAATGAACAATTGGTTTCACCTGCTGCTTATGAACTAGCTGAAAGTTTAGTTGAGTAGAACATTGGATTGTTCAGGGGATGGTTGACCCAGGAGGAGTTGCAGTGGATTTATGGTGACCAACCATGCAACAAAAATGAGTTGAGGAGAAAGGGTATTTGCTTCATCTGCAAGGAACCTTGGGGACCTAACCACTCATGCTCGAGAGATGCAGAGGAGATGGTAGAGGTAGAACAAGAGAATAATCCTTCTGTCTTTCAGGATGAGGGCTCTTCTTTGGATGAGTCCATGGGGTCATACGAGGGTGCCTCTGGGGAGCATGAGCAGTCATGTGGAGTTAGTGACAGCAGGCCAGATCTATATTCCAGTGTGCAGGGTGGAGCATGATTCAGCTGAGGACGATGATGTGCACAGTATACATGATGAGCCCATGATGGTGGGGGGGGGATGAGCAACCATCCTTAGGGCTAGCGATTGATGAGGAGCAGGGACATGTACAAACAACTCGTAGGGTGGTAGTATTTGTAGACACATGTCCTTAGGAGGTGCGAGGGTTTGATGGGATAGCTTTGCATGAGGTTGGTAGACTGGAGGAGCATGGAGTTTCGAGCCAGATGAGGGTGGATCTTTTTGAGATGGTGGTGCATCCATCTTTGGGCTGACCCACTGATGAGGTGCAGGTGCTTGCACAGGCAGCTGGTAGAGCTGCAGTACTTTCAGGGAGCAGCCCTCTCTAGGAGTACATAGACAGGGCTTGCAACATAGTTTGGCCACTTATACCCATTATAGGGAGAGAGGCAGGGGTTTCTCGATGGATATTGTTGATTGACCAGACAGAGTTGCGTGAGTCGAACACAGTGCAACACAATGGACTTGTTCCATTTACAAGTGCCTATACATCCGATCCTTCCCACATAATGGATTGGCGATAGATCATGTGTTGGTACCCTATTGATGGGGTATCATTTTTAGTCAAGAGCATTGTACTACAGGATCCCTTAGATGTGAGGGATACTACATGCTTTAGTTGGCGGCAGGCAGGGAAAATTTTAAGAACCCCCCCCAAATTTATAAATATAATAATTGGGCGAATCTCCATGGTTTATAGGAAAAATGGAAGGCGATTTTATCAATAATATAATATGTATATATAATTTTCTGGCGAATCTCTCACTAGGCATGGCGAATATTTTACTCAATTATAAAATCTTGTAAGAACTTGGCAAGTCTTTCACTAAATAATAAAACTTTGTAAAGTCCTAGTGAATTTTAGCATTGTGAACTCTTAGAGAATTTTTTGAAGAAGTATAAAACCATATATGATAAGAACCACATGGTGGCAATATCACTATTTTTTTTCACATTTCCACGACATGGAACTTGTCTATAAAATTATAAAAAAACCAACCAAGTCCCTTATAATATGTAGGTAAGCTTATAACAGAGTCTGATACCTCTATTATGCTTGTCTTCATTCAAGTGTCATAGCTGCTATACTTAACACTGTGAATCACAACTCTCTCAGAACTCAACTCTATAGTGTACTTAAAACCTTTGGAAATTGAATCTGACAACTCTATAAAAAGGATTAGTGAAATAGAAGCTTTTGTGAATGAGCCCACTAACTATCACTGCTAAACAATCAATCTAGACTATGAAGTCTTCCATCTTGATCACAATCGTGCTCACGATCAAGGGAGTGCGATCACCTGGCCTGACATAATGGCCATCATAGCTTCCCTGCCAATACACAAGTATGTTCCTGTTTGCAGTTAGAAAAATTACCCAAATTACAATCTATTTACTCCAGCCTATGTTGGAAAGTTATAGAAGGATGACTAGTGCAATCAATCCATTCCTTTTAGCCCTGGATTTGTTTCAGTTTAAAACAGAAGTATACAAATATACTTGTCCAATGTCTACTGCTACTGAGCATTAGTTAATTCATAAGAAAGTATGTAAACACACAAACATAAATTCACACTCATGAATATCCCAACTTTCTATCAAGTTCTATGACTAGTGATGGAAATCACAATTATTTTCAAAATCCTGGAATCATGCCTAAGCATCCTCTATGAATGACCCAATGCCTTCCTGGTTAGTTGTCTACATTAAAGTTGCAACAAACAATATGACATTAGGCATGGCTTGAAAGTAACAAACCGCTGCAGAACTCAGGCATAGATGGCAAGTGCAGACCGCGTTTTCAAGATATCGGTTAGAAAATCCATAGCATATAATAGCACAAATTGAGAAACTCATAATGTCCTGTCTGTTGAATATTGTAGCCAATTTTCTCACAGATTATACTGCAGAGCATAAAACTGCTGATAAATTAACATAACACACAGGCTTCATATTCCTTGTATATGGCTTCATATTCTTTGTTTTTCTTCAAGTTTGTTGCTTTACAAGACTTAAATTATTCCTTCTGAATTTGTTTTACAAGACTTAAATTATTAAAGATAATAACAAATCTTCCCAACCATTCAAGATAAATCTGATTTAACTTGAATGCACATATTCTTTATTTCCATTATCTAAATGTTTTACTGTCATGAAAAATATATATTTCCATCTCAACATGAGCTAGCAAGAGTGCCTGTATGTAACATGATATAGTGGATGAAGGAGCCAACAATGAACCACAAAAGGAGCATATTGTTGCATCTGAAAAAGCTTATGGGGTAATGCTATTTCCTTGTAGTATTTAGTCATTTATTTCTAAATCTAGGGTATTGAATCTAGCAAAACATGATTTGAATTATAGCTGTTATCTTAGGATAAAATAGGGGCTACTTGTTACTTGAAGAGGATAGCATTTCTCTCTATCCGTATAAAAAAAATTCTACTCATGATATCATTTTATGTTAATTGGATATTGACAGTTTGTATTTAGTTTATTTCAGCGTTTTATTCTAGTCATTCATATATAATCTCTTATGTTATTGGTCATACATATATTATTGTTAACCTATTACTATTTATGTAGTTCAATCATAATTATTCTTCAATATGTAAGAGGATGGCACATAGATATAGGCATCGAATCTTCTGTACATTCATTCTGAAAATCTTAATATAATTCTCCTATTCTCTCTCCTACTTTCTTTGTGAGGCCAGTGTATGTACATTTTTAGAATATCTCTTCATCATCTCATCTCACCTATTTGAATCTTTGTTAAGTTGGCAAGTTCATATTCGGCAAATTGTGCTATGAATGTTTAATGCTTTCTTTGTTCAACACTTTTCATTGGAAACTAGACTTCTATTAATGTTGAAACATTATGCTGCCTCTCTATTTTTCTATTAAAATGTATGACTGAATTCTGAGACTGCCAAACCTCAAGCTTTGTTGCCAACAAAATGCCTCACTAGGCAGAGTAATTAACCCCTTAAACTACATGTTCCACAATCTGGGTAGACTAGGGTATGAGGGACTACAAAGCCCTTAACAAAAAAAGGAGGATACCTGCATGTTTACTGTTTGATCCAAACACTTTAACATAAAACAAAGGATATAAAAACTTCTGCATGCATTCCTTCAATGGACAGAGTTAACATGGCAGTGATTCAGGAAAAATTGGAAAAGGCGCTTTACACAGTTGAGTGCTAGTAAGGGTAGCTCTACTTGTCAGGAATATCAAGAACCAAGTAGCTCACTGTAAGAAAATGGTTAATGCTAAGGATGGTCCACCAACAGTGTTGTTCAACTAAATGAAGAGTTGAACTGTAGGCCGCTGCTTACAAGTTTGGAGGACCTTGGAAATGGTGTTCTTCCCAAGAGTTGAATCTCGAACAAGTGGCACCAGCCTACATGGTCCTTGACTTCAATCTGTGCATAATGTCTGGCACTTTGATCTACAGAAATGGCATAGAGGTGGTATATAATGTAATTGTGTCCTTCAGAACATAGATTGGTTGTCATCAATGTGCCACCGCAATGGCCAACTGGTCAGGAAGAATACACAGCCCCTCTTCTATTGCAGAAACCCTGTTACGGGTTAACAAGAAGAAAGAAAAAACCAAAAAAAGATCAAAAATCCAACTTTAGCCTGAACAAAAATGTGGCCATGCAAAATAAAGAGGGCCTAGTGCAATACTTGCACCACTCTGAGAAATGAATTGGATCTTTTTAAAGGTAATTGCTGGTTTAGCCATTACCTTTAAAAACTAACCAAGGGAAAACATTTACAGAAGTTCTAATATTGTAAGCCTTACCATTTCCTTTTCATTTGTCAAGTTTAATTTCCACATTTTTTATTTCAATGAAACATTAAAGGCTGCAAACTTTGTGGTTATGATCCAACTGGTAGAATAAGGATGACTTTCTATGAAGCTCAAACCACTCACAGGACCCTTTAATACCACGGGGTCTACAAAACCACAAGACTGACATAATAGATTTCATGCTTCAAGAAAACAGAAATACTTCAAGCTTGACTTCCATTACATTTTTTTACATGCACTATATGGTCTACCCTGTCCTCTGAGATGAACAGAGGTTCTTTGTGAAGACACACCAAATACAACCGAGTGATTTATGGCACAATGATTAAATAATGATAAGCCAACAAAATATGTACTATTAAACATAAGATATGCTCACTCAAGGGAAAGATTACTAGCCGAGGATTTATACTCCAAACACCTAATTGGAAGTTGGTTTATGTGGCCTCAAACCAAATGCACTTGGACTCATATTTTTTCCTTGACTAACCAGGGGAATGCCCGAATGCTTTTCCCCTCTGTGAGGGCTATGTGTCTGTCTGATCTCACTTATACGGGGGCTATATATTTGTTTAGCTTCTGCAACTTGGGGACTTAATGCAGACTCAGATCCATGAATTGGTGTGCAATCACTCAAGCTAGTTATCCGTGGACTATATGTGTGTTTGACCTCACCGCAACTTCATGTAATCATCTCATCCAAAACTTCGCCATCATTTGCACCTGTTCCCATGCTTCCTAGTCCGAACCCCTGAATTCCAGCTTCCTGCAATCAATATATGTTACAGTTCAATTTATTATTGTTCATGTTGCAGGGCTTATGAAATAGAATTGAGTAATATTTTTAAAATTTGTTTGATATGTGTCTTGCACTCACTGTTATATTGCATGGCATTCCAGGGGCTTCTTCATACTCTGCTGCATCCAATTCTTGAAGATGTGCTCCTTTGAAAAACTTGGGAAGGATATACTGCCTCGCTGGGACTAACAAGTTACAACATGATTAGTAGTGGGAAGAGAACACCATCTATAGGCACCCATGTGATACCAAAACATGCCAACAAATAACATGTCTGGAAAATGGTGAAAGTGGCAATTGTCTTGAAAGGCACCGTTTCAAGAAATGTAGCATGATACTCCTAAAGTTCTCTGTAACCATCAGTTCAACATTGATCAGCTTTGAAAACTATATTACAAGCATTAAATTCAATCACATTATAGTTTGAATAAAGTTCATACTTGTATCTACGGCTTGGAGCAGTGAAAAGAAACAATAGCCTTTCCCAAAATTGATTTCCTGGCAAACTCTCTATGGCCATGAAGGCAAAGTAACCCCAAAGCATAGAAGTTGGGATCTTTCTAATGATGGGCATTACTGCAAGGCAGCCAACCACCATCAGAGATTGCAACAAATTACTCAATTGTTGTTCTTTCACCTCAACAAGAAGCAGGTCATCCACGTCCTTGTCAACATTAAAAATTGATTCATCAACTGGGGCATCCATATTCCCAGTACTTGCGGCCAACTGAATTGTGGACTCTTTCAATTCCTTAAGTGCCTGCATAAATGGTTGGGACATGACAAGACAAATAAATAAAGGGAGAGGAAAATTAGATAAAATGAAACACCCAAACTCAAAAATAAGACCATTACCAAGGCAGGTGGAGGCTGATAAACCATTGGGGTCTGCATTTGCTCATAGGCTTCTTGCATGTTTCTGTATAATTGCCCTAAGGTTGAATTTTTCTGCATACTTTTCCAGATTGTTGTCACTAACTTGCTAAGCACCAACTGTAACAAAAGTACTTGTAAGTTACTCGTCTATAAAATGTCTGAATTGTGTCTTTTCCCTGAGAAGCTGCAATTGATAATTCCAATATATTAGTACCTGATGTTTGAGGGTAGCTAAGCCTTTCATGTGCATTGGAGATTCAGGAATAACACCATTTGAAGGAGGTATGCCAACAATACCACATAAAATAGACTGTCACAATAAAAGGAAAATTTATGAATCCACTAGAGATTTTTTATGGAGGTGAAAACAAAGAATGAAGAGTTAGATCAAGATGTCTTCAAGAGAGCAAAAGCTCTTCCAGAATAGGGTAGCCAGTGATAGTTGAACCTAAACATGAACCCTGACAAAAATTACAACATAGTTCTAAATAATATATATTTACTATGGTAATGGGCCTTGACACAATCTCTGCAATAATGGCCCTGCTTGATACAACATCATTTTTCAAGGGTTTTTTGTGAAGTTTCCTTTAAACTTTTCTATGCAGACTTCTTCCCTTTCTTCTTAGTGATTTCAGTGTAAGTGCTCGGTATACACTCTTTTAAGTGAATCTGTTCCAGCAATGTTCTTTCTGCAGTAACATTCCACCAAGAAAGTTAGCCACTTTATCAGTGGCATTCACACTGGTCACAAATGGCTGAAACATTTTTTTCAACCATTGGAACAGTGGCACTACGAACTTTAGGATCAATTCTATCATCAACTGCTCCAAATTGATCTTGCACATCCTGAATACGTATCGTATAAACAGTGATATACACAACCAATCATTTAAAATGCATACAGTCATTTCCTAGAATAGAGAATCCTTGTTCTGTTAGAGAATCCTAGTCCAAATCTTACAAGAACTAATCAAACTTCTAATTTGAGGACCAATATGATCTGCAATAGTAAAACTTATAATGTACTGCACATCTTCATTGTGCGCCAAAAGCTTTACTAATTCTTTAGCAACAGTGCAATTTGTCTTCTTACCCTCCACAAGTCTTAACAATCAATTCTTCAATTATATGTTTAGCACCCTTCACTTGAAGATAGGATAATTCTTCCCATCAAGCTTAACGTTGGGTAGAGGGATGCTTTAAAATTAAGATGAAGCTATCCTCCCCCTTGCTCAACAATTCTCTACAGATCTCAGAACAGAACCAAAGGTAATCTCAGGAACAGCGTACTATACTACTATGACAAAGAACCACAATTCTGAAAGAAACATCAGTTTGGTTAGGATCTTCAAACAGCTACCAAGGAATCAAGTAAATGCTGCTCTGCAATTCCAAGACTTCAAGTATCCAGATGCATTGCATTGCTCTATGGCACATCAATGCAATTAAAGGTAAGCCTTCTAATGGTAAGGCTTACAATATTAGGCAGAGTAATTAACCCCTTAAACTTCATGTTCCACAATCTGGGTAGACTAGGGTATGAGGGACTACAAAGCCCTTAACAAAAAAAGGAGGATACCTGCATGTTTACTGTTAATGCCTCACTAGGCAGAGTAATTAACAAAATGCCTCACTAGACAGAGTAATTAACCCCTTAAACTACATGTTCCACAATCTGGGTAGACTAGGGTATGAGGGACTACAAAGCCCTTAACAAAAAAAGGAGGATACCTGCATGTTTACTGTTTGATCCAAACACTTTAACATAAAACAAAGGATATAAAAACTTCTGCATGCATTCCTTCAATGGACAGAGTTAACATGGCAGTGATTCAGGAAAAATTGGAAAAGGCGCTTTACACAGTTGAGTGCTAGTAAGGGTAGCTCTACTTGTCAGGAATATCAAGAACCAAGTAGCTCACTGTAAGAAAATGGTTAATGCTAAGGATGGTCCACCAACAGTGTTGTTCAACTAAATGAAGAGTTGAACTGTAGGCCGCTGCTTACAAGTTTGGAGGACCTTGGAAATGGTGTTCTTCCCAAGAGTTGAATCTCGAACAAGTGGCACCAGCCTACATGGTCCTTGACTTCAATCTGTGCATAATGTCTGGCACTTTGATCTACAGAAATGGCATAGAGGTGGTATATAATGTAATTGTGTCCTTCAGAACATAGATTGGTTGTCATCAATGTGCCACCGCAATGGCCAACTGGTCAGGAAGAATACACAGCCCCTCTTCTATTGCAGAAACCCTGTTACGGGTTAACAAGAAGAAAGAAAAAACCAAAAAAAGAAGATCAAAAATCCAACTTTAGCCTGAACAAAAATGTGGCCATGCAAAATAAAGAGGGCCTAGTGCAATACTTGCACCACTCTGAGAAATGAATTGGATCTTTTTAAAGGTAATTGCTGGTTTAGCCATTACCTTTAAAAACTAACCAAGGGAAAACATTTACAGAAGTTCTAATATTGTAAGCCTTACCCTTTCATTTCTATGCAATTAATTAACCTTGAGCATGGAACATAATTCTTCTTAATCTCCATGATATTCAAGAATCAAACTCCAATGGCAGCATTGGCTTCAACACGTCTTCCTTTTATCCCTTCAAAGCTGCCATGGGTCATGATGGCTTGATCAATGATCGCATGCTCTTAAGACCATACACACCCTAATACCAATTGAAAGAAATAAATAATGATCTAGAAACGAGAAGAAGAAAGAAAGTGGTGTAAAAGGCCCAAAATCAAATCGAGCAAGTGCCCTTGATTATATAGGATATTAATCATAACCACCTTATAATAGTCAACCCTAACATGTGACCAAGTTCATAATACATAGGATAAAAACTGTATTACAAGATACACATGAAGATGTTCAAGGACTTAAGATTAGGAGTCATGACTAAGCCAAAAGGTTGACATTTATAGGCTTCCATCCTCCCAAACTAAGGCTTGGTCCCTTTTAGGGTTTAGAGAGGGTAAGTTATAGTTTATTTGATTCACCTCCCAATTTGGGGAATCTCCCTAAGGTTTTCCTAGACACTTTAGGACCTCTTTGACCCTAGCACTCTCTCTAGAGAGCTCTCCAAACCCTAGTTGCTCCTATTCTAGAGTGATAATGATGTTCTAATATGATCTTTCTTTGGCTCACAAGTACAAATTTGCCTTGGGACCTCTTTCTCCAATGCATAGATCCACTTGCCACTTCCCGTCTCCTCATTTCCTTATAGTATGCATTTGTTGTTAGGGGCTTGGACCATGTCAACCACACCACATGGTATCTCCTCATGCAAAGGGCTTTCCTTCAAATATGTAGCCTCAAACAAAGTGTCCTTGCCCCAAATATATCAAAGGTGAAACACACCTCCAAATATGCATAATATGCCTTGAATAATACATAAAAACCTCATAAAGGAGCTTTAACATCCTTTAATGTAGAATGTGTCTCGAGCAAAGTGCCCTTGCCCCAGATATCTAAAAATTGAAAGACACCTCCAAATATGTGGAATATGCCACAAATAATATGTAACACCCTGTAAAGGTGATTTAGAATACTTTAATAGCCTTCATGCAGAAGACATCCCTATTCAAAGGGGTGGTTACCAAAATGTTCCTCTTTTCACCCTTGAAGTAGAACATTTCTCATCAAGTGTCATCCTTTTAACCATACAAGAGCTTCTACCACCACATGGCATCATTCAAGTAAGGGTTTTCATCCTCTAGCCTCTTTCCTTTCCACCTATCATGCTCTAGGCATCGTCCTAGATAGGGTGTGTTACTCTCCCTACCATTTTTCATACTTTGGACCTCCAATGTGCAAGGGGATTCCTCCTTTTGGTTGTTTATGACCCCCCTTACCATAAATCATGTTCTAGGCTCCTAATTTGATAGGAGGCTCCTATTCTAGGGCTCCCTTCCTCATATTATTCACCAAGGGGATCCAGAGCCTTAGCTTCAACATAGGAACAAGGCTCTCCCTCAGTGATGCAACAAAAGGTAATGTAATCATAACCCTAGTTCAAATATGTGTCAAGTGTGCCCAAGTGAAACTTCATGGTGAGATGTAATTTCAAAAAAACCCAAGAGTCTCTTGCATCCTACAACTACCCCTGAACTCCATGAGTCTTCTCCTGTGCTCAGTGTGAAAGAAAAACCCATGAAAAATCTACATGACCCATACATTTTCAAAGGCAACAAACTATATAAGAGTGTAGAGAGATGCTATTATAAAACAATATCACCCCTAATTGGCAATACAATGTCACAAACTAGTGAAGGTGGAATCCAACAAGATTTTGGTGAAAATATCTACAAGTTGATCAATTGAAGGAACAAAATATCTACAAACTTCCTCCTGTATCTTTCCAAAACAAATCTCTGTCAAATATAAAATATCTCAAAGATTTTAGCTAAACAAACCTTGATTTGGATTTTGTTAGATCAGCGAGAGCTTTGTGATGTTGTAAAACAAATACCACATCTTTGTGATGTTGTGATTTTGTTACATTCATGCATGCCCTCCCCTCGATGGGTAACTGTGCCTTCCTAATTGAAGACAATACATTCATACATGTGCTTCATCCAGTGATCCTACTAAACTATTGCGCCTCCATTAGAGGATCTCTTATGTGCCCTCTACTAAAGATCGACTTTCCTCTGTACAAGCTAGAATGTATTTGTTGAAGGATGATGTTGTTGTCGAAGGAGAACAACTACTGAGAAATAGGTAAAATCTAAGACTACCTCCACTCTTGTATCAAATAAAAGTAAAATTGTTGTCAAATTAAGCAATATTGTTAAGCAATTTTCTCTTTGTATATTCAGCAAGCCAAAAATGAAAAATATTATATCATATGTGGGTACATGGAGCAGTTAGAAATCAGTCTACTGTCGTAGACTGAAATGGAGTACAACCCTTTTACAAGGCCTATGGTACCAAGTGCAACATCTAATCTTCTTCTGGAAAAAAACTAAAAGAGCTTTATTTCACTTTGAATTTCAAATGCTTGTTAAATGATCAAGTGGTAGTTGCAAAGAACAACTCAAACTGGGTGATATCAAAACAAAATAATTTAGTATTTCCAAGACAAAATAACATTACTGATGTATCTTTGGATTCCATGAAAACAAAGCAATTTGATGTATTGAAATGATATTAGGAGATTAGTAAAGAGGATCAAATTAAGTGATGTTATGGCCATACCATTGTATCCATTTACGCTTCGATCGAAGAGACTCAGCAACACCAAGAACATTGAGTGCCCTCCAAGAAAATGTAGTCCTTGTGGTTTGTAGAGAGTCTTCACACTCTAACATCGGGCTCTTCAAACCATCTCTGCACAGGTCATTACAAATGTAAAAAATCAGCAAGACACAAATTTGGTAGTAAATATGACCAAAAGAAGAACTAGTGCAAACAATTTTCACAATCCTGTTTTTGAAACCAACATTATAATCTCCTTAGCATTATGATCAGCTGTCAGTGTTCTTCCCAAGTCAGCAAACTCAGCTCCGCCTTGAAAAAGTGTAATTGCATAAAAGGAATGTCGGTCTCATGCCAATAGGTATCCTACGATGAATGCGCAGGAACCTAGTACATAGACCATTTTTCTCTTCGCTTAGCTACCTAGGGCTTATTTCCCTTTCCAAATATCAATAATTCTTTTCCAAGAAAACATAAAATAAGAATAATATTTTACTATATTCTAAAAGGTAAAGATGTTGAAATCATGCCACAAAGTGAAAGGAAATCAAATATCTTTCCTCAAACCACCAAATATATAAAGAAAACAACAATAATTATAAAAATAAAATTAGATCTGTCGATCTATGCATGAAATGAGTCAAGCGACTAAAAAAATATGACCAAAATAAACCAAAAATTTCAAACTTGACAAAATCCTCTAAACAAGCAGCAAACAAACTGCTAAAATTTTCTAAGATATTAGAGCTAGACATCAACGCAATTTCATGTACTTGAATAAGCCCATTGTTGCTTAGCGTTAGACTTCTTAAATTAGTTATTTATCATTTAATACTAGGACACTTTCTATGTGAAAAGAAATAGGTCCCAGCTTCATCAAATCTGAATTCATTTCAAATCAAAGATCAAATCCAAAGGACACTAACTCGTTACTCTTGGATGGTACTAATGCTAAATACACAAAATAACAAAAAATAAAGATATGATAAAAAAGTAGACCTGCAAGATTATATTGGTCGAGTGTGACAGGGACACAAATAACTGAGACTAGAGAGATTTATAGAAGGCAGTAGTTACTATTGTGTGATTAGTGGTATGGTGGAGAGACCTACCAAGAAGGGACGTTGGTCTCGGAAAAGTATAGTAGGGAGATCCATAGAGCATTTATGTAAAAGGAAGATGAGAAGTGTCGTC
Source organism: Pinus tabuliformis (assembly GCA_031772625.1). NCBI lineage: Eukaryota > Viridiplantae > Streptophyta > Pinopsida > Pinales > Pinaceae > Pinus > Pinus tabuliformis. The sequence continues at coordinate 1,467,546,937 of CM062818.1, forward strand.
TTCAAGTTGGTTTATGTTATGGTAGAATTTTGTTGGTGATAAGTGGTAACAAAACACTTACATCAATAGGTAAAAAGTAAATTCGGGGCATGAGTTGGACTGACTCATGTTATCTCATCCCTTAATGGTCCTAAGGACATGTGGGGACCCGAACAACTTAGTACCTAAAAGACTTGAAAACATGGCTGACAAATCACTGACAAGAAATGGCTAGCAAATGACTTGAAAGTCTTGTTAAATTTGTTATTTATCATTTAATAATAGTCAGACACTATCTATGTGAAAAGAAATAGGTCCCAACCTCACCAAATCCAGCTTTATTTCCTGTCACAGATAAGAAACAAACAATGTAATGATTAAATATGAAACATCAATCTTAAAATAACACACATCAAAATAATGTTGCTGCAATGTTACAATGAAAAATACAAATATAGAACCTATTTTTACCTGAAGTTGACATATAGTAATTTTGCATGATCAATGGAACATGTATACCAAAATAAGAGTCCTAGGGTATTTCAATTTCCCAGTTCTCATCTTGGTCCTCATTTTCTAAATTGTGAACATGATCTTCTCTAAATGAACTGTCATTATGAGCCTCCAAAACATTATGTTCTATATCAAGTTCATTAGATAGATTTATTATATTGTTTTCTCCCCTTCTATCACAATCTGATCGCCAAAGAGTTAGCGCTCTTTCATATGGAAAATTGTCAATGTCATACTTTGTTACATATAATCTTAAACATGTATCCACATGTTTATCAAGCTTGTTCCTCAAATTTGACTTCAAGAATGATAATGCACTAAACATTCTCTCATCCTCCACTGATCCCAAAATCATGGTTTGACACAAATTTGCTAATTTGAAATATTCTGATATGTTTTCTTGCAGGTATTGGCTAGCACTTAAAGTAGTCCATAATCTTGTTATAGCACCATTTTCATTAGGATTCTCCAAAAAAGGATATTGCTTCCACATTGTTTCAGCAAAGCGTCCACCTTGTTGATACAATTTTGATGAATCTAAAATACCTTCAATTTGTTCTCCATGTATCCAGACTTTCTTGCAAAAATGGTCTACTAAACATTTTAATCTTTTTTGAAAATCAGCTTTTAAAGTTCATCGACATTGACAATTGTTCCAATATTGAGGGTATACCACACACATGGTGTCACACGGAATCTGTCAAGGGTGCGGACACGACTGACCTTCCTAGAAGTCTAAGACATTCTAATGACAAACAAGACAAAATGGAGTGATCTTTCTCTAAATACACCTTTTACAACATGAAAACTACAAGTGTTTAGGCTTACCTTATTCCAAAACGCTGTTGTTGAAGTCCGTTCTTGACGATCCGGATGAGCTCCTCCTTCAAGTCAATTCCTGCAACCACAAACAATCAAACAATTACCAAGCACTTGCATTTCATATAATAAAACATATATTCAACATGCAGACCAAGGAACACATGAAATAACTCATTAACACAAGCTATTGAGAAAAATAAACCAGTTTGTATTAATAACGAAACAAAGAAACTCTTACAACCTGGCCTTGGTGTTGTGCAAGTTCCTCCCAGGGTCCATCAAGGGTTTTCCTCTACTTTGACAAAGCTCACCCTCTCCCAAGTAGAATCAAGTGAAGACAATCTCTCCTCACAAAGGCTCTAATGGAAGACCTAAATCCTGCAGCATTTACCCAAAGAAAATGTATAGCTCCAACCTCCTCTCCTTGTGGCTCAATGCCTTTATTTATAGTGCTGTAAAGAGGTTATTCAGGTCCACTATCAATGGGATCATCCCCCTCTATGGGTGGGATAGCTCCCTTATTGATGGGATAAGTTCCCCCTTAATAGAGATACATGAACCAACTGGAGGCGCATCCATTTCATCAAACCGACCTCTAGAATGTTCTAGAAGTAACCACAAGTAACTTTTTCAAGATAAAACTCGCGCATTTTGCCTTTTACAGAGGGACGCACCTGTCCCTTAACATACAGAGCGTCCATGGACGCAGATTTTGTGAACATGGTCAGCGTCCCCGCAGGTAAGGCTAGAGAGAACCTGCGACCCCAGAGATAAACATAGTTTTTACAAGACTTTCTCTCTTCTTTGAGTTTGAGATGGATAACAGAGGCATGAGACTTGCCTAAGAGGGTAGCATGACTGTTGATTTGAGCCATACTAACTGTAAGTAGTCAAGGTGACATTTTTTAGTGTAACAGATTGCCTCCTAAAGTGCGAAGCCTGGAATAGAGTAGGGTTTTGTAATTCTAGGAAGGGTGAAGCGCTTTATCATTTCAAGGATTGTCTTGTGGATGGCCTGGTTGGAACCTGCAATTTTCAACACAAAATACATGGATAAGATTATATCATCACTGAGGTAGGCATTCCCATACTCAGATTCAAAACTTTAACTAATGGACTAACTATTCTGATACAGGAATGATCTTGCAGTACATCATTTTTATAGACTTTTGTAGACACAGTATGGACGCAGCCATCTGTTTATGATAAGTCTACATAGACAATGAATACAAAACTCCTCGCAGCCTGGATGGTAGAAACTAGATCCAGGGTCTTCACTTCTACTTCCCGAATTGGTACGATTCTAGCCATGTGATTAAATGATTCGATGTCGAACATGGTAGAAACCACTTGATTACCAGTCAATGATGTAAACTGTTAACAAGCGTGAGAGAAACCACCAGTAATGTCAATGGTTCTCAAAGTACCAAGCACAACCCGTGAAATGTGAATAGATGTTTTGATGTCGAACACTTCACGGAATCCTCTGATCGAAAGTCAATGATGTAAACTGACGTCAAAGGCGAGAAACCTGCCATTGATGCATGCAGACTTCAAGGTACTGTCGATTCCTAAGTCATCTTTCTAGATAATGTGTCGATGTCGATAGAAAGCGACCCGTTGCAGGCAAGCCCGCAACACGAAATCATTGTTCAAGTTGAAGAAATGTTGCTGTAAGGACTGACTCAGGGATGGTCAAATGGATGACAAGTATTTTGCAGATGAAAGTTTTGCTTGCAGACCTCTTGAACACATAACGACACAACAGATGGCTTGGTGACGAATAACTCAAAGTTAATCCCCGGAACCCGGTTAAAGACTTTCAAAGTGATTTGGTCAACTGTGAGGTAAAAGATTTCCCAACCCAGGTGAATGAAAAGTGTCGTGTTCAAGAGCGGTAATAAAGTTTCTTCTGAGACAAAAGGTGACAAATAGGTTCATTCTTCTCTTTTTTCCCCCACCATTTCTGGCAAGTACCTCTTTATTTTTAACAAGCTTGAGGAGGATAACATATGCTTGATTATAAGCTCATCCTTCGGACGAGTCCAACCTAGTTTAAATTCGAACCCTAGGAAGGAGTGGTTCGTTCCTGTTTGTAATTGAACAGGTCCTCTACTGTAAAAGTTTAACGAGCCCAGTATAGGAGAAACTCGGCGTTTTTCAATTTTAGAGAGTCTGAAAAAACTAAAGGAGACTCCACGTTGAACTTTTTCGTATATTTGTGTCCCTCAAGCCCGAAAAAGTATAAAATAATACCTGGGGGAACCGCTTGATCTTGCGACCAAGGAGTACTTTCATAATAGTGTCGTTAACCTGAAAAGTAAAAAGCGATCAAGGACACGTCGTTTTATTTCCTTATCGAGTTCGAAACGACAAAAACCCGGCAATCTTTTCCTGATTTTGCGGTCAGAAAAGAGCTAAAAGGGGACCGTCTTTTAATTCCGTTTTAACGAGTGAAAAAGAAACACTCGGCGATCTTTTCATGTTTTAGGAGTCAGAAAAGGGCTTAAAAGATGACTCTGAAATTTTGTTTGTGAAAAATTACAATTTCCCTCGAAATCCCTTCGTCCTGCACAAAAGCGACACATTACTCATACCTGTTTAAAATAGGCAAAAATACATTCAAAAACATCTTTTCATGGTAAAAAATGAACTAATTCATCCAAAAAACCTATAAAAAGACCTTTTACCATGTCATTTTTACCGTTTCACTGTTGAGGTTGAAAAAGGAGCTTTTGACAAGAAACTTCCCGTGGTTGCTGCGGAAAATCTGACCGTCGGAATCGAACGCCGCTTCACCGAGGTATTTTACACATCCCACTCTTCATTTTTATCCGTTTAGTTTTTTGTTTTTGGTCTCTGTTTCATTTTTTGGGGGGGTTTTGGGTTCAAAATGCGCCCCTCGGCGGACGCAGGTGCCCTTCGGGTGACCTGCGTCCCCCGACTTTTTCTCACACGGGAAAAAGGTCGGGGGACGCAGTCCGCCTTCAGGCGAGCTGCGTCCGGACGCCCTGTGCTACAAAGCCGGGGTGCGTCTTCCGCAAAGGGCGCATTTAAAACCCAACTCTCTCAAAAAACCACCAAATTTGCTCAAATTAATTTCTAATTGACTCTTTTGATGTGCAGGACCTTAAACATGTTAGACTGGAGAGAGAGAGAGCACGTAGAGGACGATGAAGCTGCGATTAACCACCAACCCTCTCTGGATGCCTTAAGAACATGTGGATTGTACAAATATTGGACCATACCGGGCATGAGGGGCCAGGTAAGATTTTTGGAATGGCTGGTTGAGCGATGGAACGTTCAAGGATCAATGTTTTTACATTGGAGGGCACCAGCTCGAGATAGAGCCCTCGGATGTATACTTTCTCACTGGCTTGCCAAACAGAGGTGAGCAACTCAACCTTGCGGGGACCAGGCCGGGTGGCCAATCCCTTGATGATCTCCGCGAGGAGTGGTGCAGACCAGGGACTCGCCATAAAAAAGGCGTGGAGATAAAGCACATCGCTCTGGCGGAACTTAGAGTTATTGCATTTACGGTCACCAGGATTTGTGGCGCGGCCGCCTTGCACATTGCCTCCGGATCCCAAATGCGGATGGCAGTTGACTGTTACCAAGGCACCATCTTCAACTGGTGCGAAGCTGTGTCGGCTCATATGAAGAGCCAACTAACCAAGGCAAAGAACGGACGACTAAAAACTTTTGGATATGGGCCTATAGTCGTGAGCTTTGCCTTGGAGAGAGTTCCTATGCTGATCCCTCAGCAACTCACTGTTGATGACTTGGGTCCTCGGGAGCCAAAGCTTGTTCGATGGGTTGCGGTGATGGCCCGGCATCCTGACGAGGGTGCTGCAGTGGTTCGATTCTCAGACAGTTACTTCGACTGGCTAGAGGGCCAGCTTTTTGTGATACAAGACTTTCCATATGCCGGAATGGATTTCAGAGGTGATCCGGACATGGTTCTTCCACAGGGAGAACAATGGGATGACAGAGGTACTTTCATTTTCACAAGTTTTCTAATTATGTATTTTTTATTTTTCATATATATCGTCTCAAAGTAACAGTAAAATTTTAAAAATGCAGATGTTGGACCACAGCGTCCAGCCAATCTCCGGCCTTACGACAGACGACATCCAGCTGCACCGGCACCGGCCCCACAGGATGCGGCAGCAGAAGTACTAGCTGAGTTGGAGCATGATCTAGAGCGTCTCACGGCAGATATACCTGAGACTACTATGGACGACATTCCTATCAGGCTTCAGCGCTTCGTAGTCGCGGTCCCTGGACCGTTTAGGAGATTTTTGCGCAAGGTAGCCCGCGCAGTGGTGTCGTACAGAGAGCACCACCAGTGATTGACTAGTCACTTTTGTAGTCACATGTGACATTTTTGACTTTTTGTACTATCATTTTGCCGATCATAAGGTGTTTTAAACCTATGATCGAAGACGATGTATATATTTTTTGACACACTTCTATCTATATATATCACTATTACCGGCTTATCTTGTTTAACATATGTGATGAAATGTTTTTAAATTTACTTGCATGATTATTGTAAATGTCTGTCCAACATTCGAGAAGCAATTGCATCTGCTAATGTATTCAAAGACCTTGGAATATGTTGATATTCAATGTAATCAAATTCACGTTCCAAGAGACGCACTCTCAAAAACAACCTTAATAACACAGGATTTCTAATGGCATAAACTCTATTAAGCTGTAATACAACAAGTTCAGAATCTAACCTCACTATCAAACGTCGAATTCCAAATGAAATAGATTCGGATAATAATTCAACCACTGCACTGTATTCTGCAATGTTATTCGTTGTTTGACCGAGGCTTACCCCATGCATAGAAACTAACTCGTCAGAGGGCGAATAGATAACCCAAGCTGCGGAAGAGATATTCCGTGTACTACGACAAGCACCATCAGCAAATCCAATGTATGTTTGGAGAGGCGTCGACATCTACAATATCAAGAGTAAAACCAAGATAAGCCAGAATAATGACGAAAACCACACTCGCTAAACTAAGCACACTGACTAAACTAACACACTTGCTAGCTAGAAAGGAAATCTAACCTATCTAAAAATTTCTCCATCCATCATTTTAAGCATAATACCTCTTTAGGTAAAGTCCATTTCTGGGTTTGCCCAAAGAGTCCCCATCAAAATCAACTAACTCATAAGCCCCTTTTGCTAGCTTTCGCTTTACAATGTAGGGCCCATGCCACATGGGAACGAATTTTCCAGCACCTAGCTTATCGTTAGCTTGATCATATAATAGTACTAGGTCTCCTTCCGAAAAACTTCGAGGGGTTACATTTTTATCGTACTGAGCTTTCATTCGTTTCGCGTGAGTCTCGATAGCTAAAGTAGCGTCACGTCGAGTCTCATCTAATTTAGCCAAGTATAACAACCGTTTCTCCTCTTCGGAAGTAGCTGGAAGTAATTCGACAGCCATTTGAAGTGATGGGATTTCGCACTCAATAGGTAACACAGCTTCTAAGCCATAAACTAGCTGAAAAGGGGTGAAACCTGTTGAATTTTTCACTGAAGTTCGATATGCCCATAGCGCCGAAAATAACATGTTATGCCAATTCGTTCGATGGATACCAATGATCCGTCGAATCATGACGACTAGAACTTTGTTGATTGACTCAACCAAACCGTTGGCTTGCGGATAATAAGGTGTAGAGCTATCGTGGCGCAAACCAAGCTGGCTTGTAAGCTCAGTCATCATGACATTTCGAAAATGGCTTCCATGGTCCGTAATGATTGCTTGTGGGACACCAAACCTAGTTATGATATGATTGAATACGAAAAGTGCAGCTGTCTTGCCGCTTGCGTCGAATGTAGGCATCGCCTCGGCCCATTTAGTAAAATAATCAACCGCAAGGATGATATACGCATGCCCCCCGGCCGAGTGAGGGTTACAAGTAATAAAGTCAATGCCCCATTTGGCGAATGGACCAGCGGCAATTATAGGGTGGAGAGGAGCAGGTGGAGCGCGCATCTTGCGATCAAACACTTGACAGTTGTGGCATTTTCTGACGGCAAGGATACAATCTTTAAACATAGACGGCCAGAAATAGCCAGCGCGCAACACCTTCTGAGCTGTGGCATACCCAGACATATGACCGCCACATGCTCCAGAGTGACAATCATTCAAAACTCTCTCAGCCTCTTCGTGAGTTAAACAACGTCGAAAAACTAAGTCTGCCCCCAGGCGATAAAGTGTATCTCCAATAATTCTGTATTGCTGGGATTGAAACCGAATTTTTCGACGGTTTTCCTTGGAAGCTTCAGGCCGAAAGGTTTGGGTTTGGAGATAGATGATTATATCCCCATACCACGGATCTACAGTGCTAATAAGAAACAAAGATTCGTCCGCAATGGACTCCTCTGCCACAGTCTCTGTGTCAGCACTCGGGAAATCACACATCAATTCCGCAAAAACTAAAGATTTCTTAGACTTGGACTTCTCGAACTCCAAGTCGAACTCTTGCAGGATAACAATCCATTTAGAGTACTTGCCCCCTAGCAGTTGTTTTGTCAAAATATAAATCATAGGGTTGCAATCCGAAATAACTGTAGTCTTGCGGAGAAGAATGTAGTGACGAAAACGCTGGACAGCTTGAACGGCTGCCAGGGCCAATTTCTCCACATGTGAATATTTTAACTCAGTTGGATTTAAGGTTCTGCTAAGGTAATATATCACATGCTCTGCTTTGAATTCATCTTCTTGAACTAACACCATTCCAATGGTGGAATGCGAAGCTGCGAGGTATAAGAAGTAGTCCTGGTTGTAGTTGGGAGGATGCAATAACGGTGCATGGGTCAACGCGTGTTTCAGTGCATCAAAAGATTGTTGGGCAATCTCGTCCCAAAAGAATTGTGCGTTCTGTTTCAACAACCGTGTAAAACCTTTAGTGACCTCGGCGTAGTTTGGGATGAATCGGCGTAAAAAGTTCGCTTTCCCTTGCAAACTTTGGAGTTGGCGCAAACTCGAAGGAGGAGGCAATTGGATGATAGCCTCGACTTTCGAGGGATCGACGCGAATGCCGGTTTTGGAAACAACAAATCCCAGCAATCGACCTGTTTCTATACAGAAAACACACTTGTGGGGATTCAACCGAATTCGATAATGCCTACACCTCATAAAGATTGCTCGTAAATGGACAAGGTGATCAGCTCGTTGTAAAGAATGAGCAGGCAAATCATCGAGATAGGGTTGCACAATGTGCTTGATGTCATGAAATGCATAAGACATGGCCCGTTGAAAAGTGGCTCCGGCATTCTTAAGTTCAAAAGGTAATTTGCAATAAGCAAATGTCCCCCATGGACAAATGAATGCCGTTTTTGGTTGATCGGCAGGTAGAATATTGATTTGATTATAGCCTGAGAAACCATCCATGAAGGAAAACATCTCACTTCCGGCACAATCATCAATAATTTGATCGATATAAGGCGTAGGATAGTTGTCTTTTGGACAAGCTCGATTGATATCCCTATAGTCGATACAGATTCTTATTGTTCCTTGTTTTTTATTGACGGGAACAATATTCGATACCCAATCCGTTAACGGGATCGGATAAATGAAACCTGCTTTCAACAGCTTTTCGACTTCTGCTTTAATCGCAGCCGCTTTTCGAGGGTGAATCTGACGCAACCGTTGCCGAATGGGTTTAGCATCCGGGTAGGTTTTGATTTCATGAACAACAATGGCAGGATCAATTCCCGGCATTTCTTCGTAAGACCAGGCAAACACGTCGCGGAATTCTTGGAATAGGGCCTTGTAAGTTTGGATTTCTTCTTCAGTACATGCGGCACCTATATGAATGTTCTCCTCGATTCCGGGCTTCACTGAAATATCAATGGGAATAGTACGAGAAATATTCCCTAAATTCAGCTCTGAATCAGAATGTTTCGTTGGATCCTGAGCGTCTTTGACATATTCAGCGGTAAAGATAGATGAAAAATCATTTTCAAATGCATCATCCTTAGGTAAAAACGAAGATCTGTGATGGAGATCTTCCCATGGTAGATCATCTACACTTAGGATTTCGCGAAGTTGTTCGTCAGATGACACTTCTTCGGGAAACGTTATCCGTTCTAAGGGTGAGGTGAAAAGTGACTCTTCACTGACCACATTCATTTGGTCGGTTGAATGAAAGTCGGTAAAAGACATAAGAGCTTCATAAGCAATCTCATACGGACTCAACGGCATAACATCACCGAGTGAGTCTAGCTCAGAGTCAGAGGGAACATACCAAGGATCATCATAAATAATGTTTTCTGACGTGATCATATGAATTGTTGCGAACGAAGGGTCTGCATTGAGTGGAGGGAGAGGAAAAGTTCCCAGTAAACCGGAATCCTTAACTAAACCTACACCAATGTCCCTATAAGGGATTGTCGTTTTACCAACATGCTGGATAGTTTCTAAAGAGGTTGGGTCGGATGAAAAGTATGTCAGCTGATCAATAGTCACGATCTTACCGTTATGTGGAAACTTAATGACTCTGAAGACCGATGAAACGACCGCTGTCATAGCATATGACCAACTTCGACCCAAAAGAAGGTTGTAGTCTAGAGGGGCATCAACCACTTCCACATCCAGACTAACGGTTTTACCTTCGACCCCTATAGGCAATTCTTGTAGAATACCAAACGGACGGAACCCACGGCCATCAAAGGCCTTAAGGATGGTGGGGGATTGGTTCAACGAAGGAGAACCAAGCGATCTCCAACATTGAATCGACATAATACACGTAGAAGCTCCCTCATCAATCACAGTCCGATGAATAGGCCTGTTTTTGACTATCACTGGAATTTGGAAAGCCATTTGATGGGGGAGACGCGGTGTACTACTTTCTAGATCAAAGATCATTAGGTTCGGGTCCTGAACATCGACAGCTCCAATAGCCGACAAAAGCAATTTTCGTTGCGCTGGACATGATTGCAGCACTTCGAGTGCCGACATTGCTGAAGGTGAAACAGCTAAGTCTTCAACAATGTTGTAATTCTGGGCTGCTCTCGCATGTGGATTGAAAGCAGACCTTCGAAGTACACCCTTGGCGGGCGGCTTAATCACTAAGTCTGGGTTAGGTTTTTCGATCTGTAGTGGATCGGAACCAGGAGCTGAGGTTGATGGGTTAGAGTGAGAAGATTCTGCTTCTTTACCATCAACAGGAGCCTTACTACCATAATCTTGCGATCGAGTCGCAATCCTGACATGAGACATCATCAAAATGGGTTCTTCACTGGCATTCGAAGAAGAACCTATCATCTTATTTTCCTGCTCGGGAAATGGATTCTTTAACACAGCAGGAGTGGGAGAACCTTTAACTATTTTCACTACCTCGGCCCGATGAGGGCAGTCTCTCGTAAAATGATCTTCTTCACAAATGAGACAAGGATAACGAGGTTTGCGCTTTTCGTCATTGGTTTCCGACTTTTCCGTTTTCTCCTTTGGAGCCTTGTCTGCTTTAGCCTTCTTCTTTCCTTTCTTCTTTCCACCGTTTTTGGATTTGGCCGTAGATGACTCTACAGCGTGAATGTCGGCGGTAAGTTCAGGAGGAGAAGACTCTCCTGTCGGAGAATCAGGCAAAGTGATAATTGGAGTATTGGAGGTCTTGGAAGACTTCTTCTTACTCTTCGTAGTCACGATACCGATCATACCATCAGCGGCATGAGATCCCGAAGGAGCAGCAGCGATTTGGTTTGACTTTGGAAGATCCGGAATTTTCTCGTGTAACGTACCCGACTGAGTGTAAACTAAGTCAAGGTATTGTGCCTGAGCAATGACTTGCTCCTCAGTAACTACTCCGGCCTTAGCTACATCTTCAGTAATTCTTGGTAATAATGATTTTACAAACCATTCAGCTAAAATTTGGTCCGGGATAAAAACTTTCACTAATCTTCTTCGACGTCTCCACTCATGGATGTGATCAGAAATGTACGTGGATGTCGATTGTTTTAGCGAAGTTAATAATTCTGTACCATTATCGTATCTGACTGGTAACTGAAAATGAGTTAAGAATGAAGTAGCTAACTGGCTAAAGTTGTAAAAAGAAGCCCGTGGCAACTCAATGTACCACTTGGCTGCGAGACCAATGAGTGTACGCTGGAAAAGACGTAAGCGGATAGAATCATCTGAGATGGAATTTGATGCACACCAGAGGTGGTAAGTCATCACGTGATTAGACGGATCCTCTCCAGACTTACCTTCGAACTTGGGTATATCGCTGGGCAACTTATTTGGCATTGGCGGCCAGAACGGAAGATATTGAATTGGATCGTTCGTTAGGCGCGTCAAGTCGGGTAAATCTAAAGTCGCAATAAACGGTAACTGCCGGTTAGGATCTCTAAAACTCTGAGTCACAATACCAGCCCCAGGAGGAGGATATCCAGGATAACTAGGAACAGGAGTCGCATTTGGGATATTATATCCTCCTGGAAAACCAGGATTAACCGGACCGTACTGGGGTTGCTGAGGTGGTTGATAAGTGTACCCAGGATACGGTTGATACTGGTAAACCGGTTGTTGGGCAGCTTGCCCAGGTTGATACTGTCCCTGGTACGGAGGTTGAACAAATTGAGGTTGAGTAGTAACAACCGTACTTGTACCAGGTTGGCCTGCAGGCATCTGGACTGTGGTTTGAACCGTGGGTCCAGACAACGGTACAGATGTCTGAGGAGCGGTTACAGGGACAGTAGAAACCGGAGCTGCCGATACTCCAGAAGTAAGCATGGTAGATGAAGCGGTAGTTGCTGCAGCCGTGTGAGGTGGAGTACTAGGTGCAATTGGCGGCTGAGTAACTACGGAAGTTACAGGGGTCTGAACACTTGACTGGACAGGTTGCGGTTGCTGGGGTGGACCAGGAACTGCAGGTTGTCCTGCTTGAGGTACCGACTGTATACTTGGTTGCGACATCTGTTGACCCTGTGACGGATCCCATGTTAACATTCCAGGGTATTGACTCGTAACAGGTTGAGGATACTGAGATCCATAGCCGTATTGAGGATAGGGTTGATAACTGTAAGGTGTAGTCCCATATGATTGCCCTTGAGGTGGTTGATAACCTTGACCAGGGTATTGACCCGTAGGTTGATAACCTTGAGGTAAATACGAATACTGGGGTTGACCTTGACCTTGAGGTTGGTATCCTTGAGGTTGATACCCTTGGGGTTGATACCCTTGGGGTTGCCATCCTTGAGGTTGCCATCCTTGAGGTTGATATTGATACTGAGGTTGACTTTGGGGTACATATTGAGGCTGGGGTTGATACCCTTGGGGTTGATACCCTTGAGGTTGCCCCCCAGTCACGAATGAAGTACCTTGAGGTTGCCCCCCAGGCATTAACGAAGGTTGCCCCCCAGGCGGTAATTGGCCACCTTGAGGTTGGTTAATGGGAGTTGAACCTGACATCATATAAACGTCACCTATACTCAATGGTACATTACCACTGTTTCCAACTAATAACCCATGATCAACAGGTTGAGGAGATGCTCCCGCAAAGGTACCAGAAAGTGATTGATACCCAGTAGGAACAGAAGGACCGCCATGTAAAAATGATTCAGGACTTTGTGAAAACACAGATGACTGACCAGACATATTTACAGGAGAATGAATTCCTCTAGGTGGAACGGAGTACGAGGTGTAGAAAAACCTACTGAGTTGTCTAAAAAATTGGTTAATGCAAGGTACCAAGATTCACTTCTAGGAGGACTGTAAAAGATGGATTCACGCTCCCTTAGATCAAGGGTAATTAGATCTTCAGAATCAGAAACGCCTATTTCTTCCTCTGGAACAAGTTCTTCTATAGCAATTAATCCAACAGGAAGATTTTCGGTGATAATTCTTTCTATTCTTGGTGAATCAGGAACACTAGGAGTTGGAGTAACAGGTTCGGAAATTTCAGGTTCTTCGCCTGTTTCACTGGCAGATGAAAAACTACCAGCAAGCTCGGAAACTGTAACAGCTTCGGGATTGTAACCTGTTTCTAATCTTTGGTAATCTGGATGGACTACCAAAGAAGATTCTCCTTCTTCAGGTGAACCTACTTTACTGCCACTAGGAGTTACAAGGACCTTTAAACCCTCTAAATGACTGGGGTCGTCTCGAGGAGGTGAACCCCTAAGTTCACGGGATCTTCTCAACAATTCGGCCACAGAAACAACTTCAGGAGACTGGCCCGCAATGCGACGGGACCTTCTCGGTAATTCCGCCACAATTAAAGATTTTTAACTACAACACACGAAAACAAAGTAAAAAATTTCAAATCAAACCACCTAAAGTCTTCTAAAGAACCAATCAAATTTGAAGCACACGCCTAAATAATCTAGAGCGTCAAACCACACACAAACAGTAGTCTTCCGGACCAAAAACGCTAGTTGGTGATTAGGCCCAACCTCGCAGGATTCAGTACAGAAATAGTGGGTGGAACAGTTACCCCGACAACCTGCTTAATGAATAGACTGGACCAAGTTCCTCCACTTTAACCGTCTCGAAGTGAAGCGAACCCCCCAGAAAATCCAAGTGAGTATAACCGACGTCTGCTCCAGGTACAGTGGGACCTTCCCTCCACCGTCACCTTGGGTAGAATCCTAGATATTATGGCCACTAAGGTTACCAATCACAACAATTACACCTGGGGGAACAGTCTAAACTCCGACAGCACGCAAGGGCAGAGTAGCAAGCTCCAATCCCCTTACCGGCTCCTTGACAACAATCCAAGGTTTACCGATAAGTGACCCCTGGCTCCTCGACAATGGTTAATCCGAGGTTTACCGTTTGTAATACGTACTGCCTGGCGTCGTTCCCAACGAGGGAGGAATGATCCCCTCACTGGTTCGGACACGAGCTCGTGTTTCTCCTTTAAGAGGAGCTTTCCCAGAATGTAACTGAAACAATTGGATTTGTTCTACTCAAGATAGACTATCTGTTTGGTTTTGTAGTCTTGGAGAGTTAAGTACTCACCTACTCCAAGACCCTAGCCTAAGCTATGTTGGTGCTTCAGAGCCCTAGAAAAATAAAGATTACTAGATTGATTTTAATTTAAGCGTTACTTTTAAGGTTGTTTCTTAAGTCAAAAGGTGATGGAAGTGAAACTAGTGGTGTGTTGACTCGACTCGAAACCACTACAAAATGCACCTAAAATGATTTATCCACTACTTTACTTTTTCGATGAATTGCTTAACTAAAAAGTTGAGAGAATGCAATCTTTATAAAAGCAACTTCTTAATTGAAGACAATCAAAGAAACAATTCGTTTTTCTTTTCCAAGCATAAAAACATAACTTCTCTTTACATGCACGAAAAAACTCTTTTCTTCTTTTGAAAACAAAAAGCTACTTGAAACAAGACTTTTTAAGAAGATGTTTTTGTATTTTTCTTTTAATAAAGCAAGTAAATCTAATATAACCAAAAATCAATCTTAACAACTCTTAAAATCTATGAAAATGCACTCATAAGCAAACTAAAGGCAAATTTACTCTAAGCAATCTTAACGAGGCCAAAACTAACAATGATTATTTCTAAGGTGTTTTACTTGATCACAATCAAATCAAGGACTAGCTTATTGCAGAATCAAAAACTAGCCAAAACAAAACTCTAATCTTTTTGTTCTTTTTGTAAAATGGAAATCAATACTTTATAAACAAGTAATTCGAAATTTGACCCAAAACAACTCAAATGGCAAGTTGCTCACAAAAGGAGACTTTACGACAGGCCCGACTTCTAAGAAGGTTGACTAACCAGAGAGATCTAAGGCTGGACAACTTTCTACTATCAAAGTCACTACAAAGCCTTTCCAAAAATCAAACCCTAGGTCGAAACTTCGTTGAAAACCACTAAAACACTCAAAGCTCACAAAACAAGTTTAGGTGAAAATTCTTGACAGGGTACTAAAGGATCTGGGCAGAAAACACTAAGGAAAAACAAAATTTAAAAGTAATTTAAAGCAAAAATGGAATTTTCTTAACTTTTACAGGAAGACGCAGGCCACCCGTTGTCACAGGTGCGGCCCCGCACTGTGCAGTCGACAACAGCGCGTCCAAGGACGCACTGTGCAGCACACAGAGACTGCGTCCTTCTGGAAAAAGGAAGAAAAACTAAAGCCAACTAAATCTAAAGCTAAGCCACCCAAATACTAATTCTCACAGTCAAAAACCAGAAAATAAAAATGATTTTCTCAAAGCAAAGTTCATATAAAGGAAAAGACTCTCTCATTAATGGATTCCCCAGCGGAGTCGCCAATTTGTCACACGGAATCTGTCAAGGGTGCGGACACGACTGACCTTCCTAGAAGTCTAAGACATTCTAATGACAAACAAGACAAAATGGAGTGATCTTTCTCTAAATACACCTTTTACAACATGAAAACTACAAGTGTTTAGGCTTACTTATTCCAAAACGCTGTTGTTGAAGTCCGTTCTTGACGATCCGGATGAGCTCCTCCTTCAAGTCAATTCCTGCAACCACAAACAATCAAACAATTACCAAGCACTTGCATTTCATATAATAAAACATATATTCAACATGCAGACCAAGGAACACATGAAATAACTCATTAACACAAGCTATTGAGAAAAATAAACCAGTTTGTATTAATAACGAAACAAAGAAACTCTTACAACCTGGCCTTGGTGTTGTGCAAGTTCCTCCCAGGGTCCATCAAGGGTTTTCCTCTACTTTGACAAAGCTCACCCTCTCCTAAGTAGAATCAAGTGAAGACAATCTCTCCTCACAAAGGCTCTAATGGAAGACCTAAATCCTGCAGCATTTACCCAAAGAAAATGTATAGCTCCAACCTCCTCTCCTTGTGGCTCAATGCCTTTATTTATAGTGCTGTAAAGAGGTTATTCAGGTCCACTATCAATGGGATCATCCCCCTCTATGGGTGGGATAGCTCCCTTATTGATGGGATAAGTTCCCCCTTAATAGAGATACATGAACCAACTGGAGGCGCATCCATTTCATCAAACCGACCTCTAGAATGTTCTAGAAGTAACCACAAGTAACTTTTTCAAGATAAAACTCGCGCATTTTGCCTTTTACAGAGGGACGCACTTGTCCCTTAACATACAGAGCGTCCATGGACGCAGATTTTGTGAACATGGTCAGCGTCCCCGCAGACAAGGCTAGAGAGAACCTGCGACCCCAGAGATAAACATAGTTTTTACAAGACTTTCTCTCTTCTTTGAGTTTGAGATGGATAACAGAGGCATGAGACTTGCCTAAGAGGGTAGCATGACTGTTGATTTGAGCCATACTAACTGTAAGTAGTCAAGGTGACATTTTTTAGTGTAACACATGGCCTCCAACAATTCATCTCGAGGAAATCGTTCTCTTATCTCTAATGATAGTGATCTTGCAATTTCTATCAAATTTTGTCTCATTGAAATCACAATATTATCAAATTGGTCTCTTGACACGGGGCAATCTTTGGTGATTCGTCTTGTCTTACTAATATAATGAAAGGGAACCATATACCCACGCACTACGATACATAGTATCCCTTTTTCATCAAAGGTCAAAATTTTTTCAGTATTTTCTATATTGATGATCTCAGTCCAACTTTTAAACTCTGGACCAGTAAAAGAGTCTGGCATCATATACAAATTATCCAATGCAAGACATGCTGACTTTCTTGCATTTGTGTATTCCGCAATATACATTGTGCGATTCTGAGACATTTTCACGAGGACATTCATTTCATGTAGCATAGGAAGAATTCCAGCCAATGTCAATAATGTCTCTATATTAGTTAGTTGAGAAAGAAGATCTTGAGCTTTGTCTACATTATAGCGATTTTCATACATCAACCCTACCAAAGATTTGAACTCACTAAATAGTCTTTGAGCTGGTCCATTTAATGAGATCCATCTTGTATCAACATCTTTAAGTAGTTTTTTTCCATCCGTAATACCATCTGCAAATTGTTGAAACTCTAAATATCGTTTGGGACTACGAGAAAAGTATGCATGAGTCTCACGTACAAGATCTTCAACTTTTGAAACTGATGGAAACTTGCTTACTATTTTAAATGCAAGATTCATCCTATGAGCCATACAATGAATATTAAGCATATATGGTGAAGCTGATAGTTGTAGCCTAACACAAAGGTCATTCCTTTGTCCTTGAATTACCGCTGCTCCATTTGCTCCAACACATACCAACTTTTTTGCAATCATTAATTCATCCATACCACTTTCCTTCAATCCATTAAGAACAAGTTCATAAATATTTTCAGCTGTAGAAGTCTCTCTCATCTTATTAATCCCAAGTAGATATGAATGTCTAATATGGTCATTAACCATATAAATGCTCATGCAAATCCATGAAGTATTATCTATAGCTGTAACCTCATCTAAAGACAATGCCAAAAACCTAGCATTTGCAATCTTCTCTTTCAAATCATCCTTTTCTACTTGAGCAAGATATCCTGCCCATCCCCAACCACTAGTTACAGACCAATGAGAAGATGGAAAGTTTGGCACTTGAAGAAAAGATAGTAATTTCATGTGATCTGGATAATCTGTCATAGGACGACCTTTAAATAAGATGTGAAATACAGTGCTCAATTGTATCGTCTTGGATAACAAATTTCTTTCCATCGTCTTTTCAAATAGAGATATGATGGTTCCTCCGTCCGCCTCAAGTTTCCTCTTACATAATAAATATTTTTTATATTCTTCTGCATATTCAACATGTTGACATTCCTCGGAAGAATTCCATCTAATAATAGATTTCTCTTTACCATTTACAATTTTCTTTTCATACACCTTTTCTGCATGCTTTTGTACCGTATCTAGCTTCATCTGAAATTTCACTTCCTTTTGAGTTTTCCAACTACACGCAATACATCTAACTTGTCGGAAAAGCTCTTTCTCATTTGTAGGAGGTATTTCTTCAATAAATGGAAAACTTGAGACCCAATTTTCTTGGAATCGTCTTCCTATGGCCCACTGGCCTCTTTTCCTTTTCCGCGAATGGATTGTGTCACTTTCCAAGGAAAAATCTTTAACATTTTCATCACCAATTTCTGTTGAAACTGCATTTATCTCACCCTGACCACTTGAGGAACCTATTTCTTCATCCATCGTATGGATATCAAATGCATTTCCACAAGAGTTAACCTCTCTCTCAGTAACAGATTGTTCAAAGGAGCTTGAATCATGAAGAGAATGTGTATTTTTGGATGGAGCCTTTTGAAAGTATGGTAATACATCTGTTTTCCTTAATGGTTTCTTCCCATGATTATCTTTTGACATCTCACTAAATATTCCACAAGTAAAATTTCCAATCGATCTGCAAACCTGCATCAACAGTTTTCAAGCGTTGAGATATGCTTCATATAAATTCACTTGTTCATAGAAAATAGAATTATACTTTGCAAAATAATTGTTGAGTCAACATTGAAAGAACATATATCATAAATTGAATTTTGAGGCAAAATGGAATTTCACAAAAATTATTTAACAATGATAATGGGAAACTATTAAATTTTAAGACATAAAATATAATAATTCATTTGTATAATATTGAAACAACATCACTTTCTTTGAATTATTCCTAATTTCCTACAGAAGTTGGTTGACAGGATTCAGGACCTGGTCCCCTCCTCCCAAGCCAGCTTACAGTATGTCTACCATGCCCAAAACTCAAAAGCTAATGCTAAGCCAAATGAAAGGGTATTGCTACCTGAGGAAGAAATTTGAACAACCAGAAATCTAAGTATGGAAAGGGTAGAGCCTCCATCCCTTAGCATGTGAAAAATAAATGGTTAAAATATAATAAGATGGAAAGCTTAATTTGGAAGTCTTGACAGGATCAAGGAAAGCCACTATTACTTCCACATCAAGAGGTTTGTTTAGAGAAAAGCTCATCTACTGAAAGTCAGGGCTTCTTTCTGACCAATCACTAGCCTTAGGAAGATGAGACTTCAAGAGAAACAATCAAGTCTGAAGATATAGGAGTTGATGAATGCCATTGCTCAGTTGGCTTGGCATTCTCTGTTTTATAAATCAAACAGTGTAAGCGGAACTATTTTGAGGAGTGCAGAAGGTTTAAGCATGTCTAGTTCCAGTTTTTCCATTTTGCAGCATTCTCAGAAATTTTATAGTCTGGAGTATCAAAGAAAGTTATCTTAGGAATGTTCTCAACTATGATCAAAAGTCTAAAGACCTACCTGTTTTTACTGACATCTAAGTGACAACAATTTTCTCATGTAATTCTTCTTAAAGCCGAATTTTTCAAGGGGTTGTGCTCCAAGTGGGCTATTAGAGCCTGCCAACCCACAACTTCAATGACCAAAATATTCTAGGCAATACAGTTAGTACAGAAGAAATATATTTTATAGATATAGTATCATCGTTCAATACCTGCCAACAAAAAAATTTAAGCCTGACCAACTTGTAGGATGCTGCAAGTCAAGACTCAGATTGAAAGGTTGTCCTGCCTTTATTACAAAGTTCTATCTAATTTTGTAGCATAAGATATAAGGCTGAGAAACAATGTAGATAAGGCAAGATAATTTTATTTAAGTCTAAATAAAGCCTGACAGATAGGTAAATGGGACTACAAAGTACAACTAGTGATGCTAATATGTAGGGGAACCCTTATATGGTCTGGTTAAGAATTTAGAAAAATATTCAAATTCTACCCGGACTGTGGTAGGTATCCTAGGTTTATATCCTCAGTTAAATTTCAATATCTTTTTTCTAAACACAACTTAGTTTTGACTTAGTCTTTGATTTTCCATATGCTTCTCTACCAGCATACTGGCTCCCCTTGTGTTTTCTCTGTGAGCACTGCTTTGTAACCAAGCTTTGCTGTGTAGCCGACTGAATCAAGGTTGTTAGACCAATTTAATTCATCCTCCTTATCTCTAATTTTGATTGTACTTAGTTGCAATATGTTAAGTTGTTAACATAGCCAACTCGATTGTCAAACGAATATCCTTCCAAACCTGTTGACCTTGCTGATATCTAGTGCTGTTTCTGCATGGTGGTCAAATTTGGATCCACAATATCAGCTTGATTGTGTGCCATTGTTATGCAGGGTCTCAATAGTTTCTTCATTAATCTCCTGGAGCCTTTTAAACCTCACCTAGGGATCTTCACCTATTCTCACTTTCTCTCCATTTCCTATTCTCCACATTGTACTTAGTTGTAATATATAGACTGTTGTATAGACACTCTATATAACAGTGCAATTTGTCTTATAGCTTTACTAATTCTTTAGCAACAGTGCAATTTGTCTTCTTACCCTCCACAAGTCTTAACAATCAATTCTTCAATTATATGTTTAGCACCCTTCACTTGAAGATAGGATAATTCTTCCCATCAAGCTTAACGTTGGGTAGAGGGATGCTTTAAGATGAAGCTATCCTCCCCCTTGCTCAACAATTCTCTACAGATCTCAGAACAGAACCAAAGGTAATCTCAGGAACAACGCACTATACTACTATGACAAAGAACCACAATTCTGAAAGAAACATCAGTTTGGTTAGGATCTTCAAACAGCTACCAAGGAATCAAGCAAATGCTACTCTGCAATTCCAAGACTTCAAGTATCCAGATGCATTGCATTGCTCTATGGCACATCAATGCAATTAATTAAGCATAGAAATAACATCTCTATGTAGCGGCACTTAAAATATTACAAAAGGTGATCATTCACTGAGGTACATTCCAAAAAATATATAATTATTGTTGCCACATCATCTAGATTTAGAATAATAATCTATTGGAATGGACACATTGATAAAAATTCCATTGTTGAGTTTGGGTTTGAGTTATTTCTTCCTCTAACTGCTCTCCAAAGCTAACTATTCAAACCAAGTCACCCTTCAATGACATACAACTCACAAGGTTCTCAAAGGCAGAAAAATCAAAAGCGTATAACAGTTAATATGTCCTTTACTGCTCCATTTTCAGGTGAAAGATTCTCAGTAATATAAACAGATCTTCCAATAGTCAACATGTAACAACAACCAAGAAAATATAGGAATCCACCAATAAACTATAATGCAAGGTCTTTTTTCTCTTTTCGAAAGGTTTCCATGAAAAACTTGTTCAAATTCATTTGTAGAGTAAGCACATAAAACGTTACTGTAATTAACCTTGAGCATGGAACACAATTCTTCTTAATCTCCATGATATTCAAGAATCAAACTCCAATGGCAGCATTGGCTTCAACATGTCTTCCTTTTATCCCTTCAAAGCTGCCATGGGTCATGATGGCTTGATCAATGATCGCATGCTCTTAAGACCAACAGTCTATACATAATTAGACTACAGTCTATACAACAGTCTATACAGACACTGTTCAATCCAAATTTTGATTACAAACACCATTGAGGCCATACGGTATCTCCAATTTTTCACATCATTGAGGTCATCAGTATCTCCAGTTTCAAACAGCATTCAGGCCACATTTGCTTCAAAGTGCTTACAAGTATTGTCAAACGGCAGTACATTCTAAATTTACTCATATTACACTTGAGAACTAGAACACATACCGCTTGAGAAGAGAGCTGCTGCCGCTTCAAGTACCTCAAGTGTAATATGAGTAAAGTTAGGCCTAAGCACCTTTATTATTGAGATTGAGTGCTTTCAAATACCAGGAGACAGGTGTGTGTGTTGACTTCAAGTTTGGCCTGGGAGAATTATTACACACTTTAAGCAGATTCTGTGAGGTTTCAAGGCACAGTGGGAACAAATCTTCAACTAAAGAGGTTGAGAACTGTCTAGTGACCTAGAACAACTAAGTGGGTTATGCGAAGATATTTATTAAGGGTGGTTGTGTTGAAGGTAGTAGGGAGGTTTAGAACGCAAGACAGGGGCGAGTATAGTCACTGTGAGAAAGAACTTGTGGAAAATCTGGGAAAATCAAGATTGTTTGTTATGTCAAAGGTCAAAGGAATAGAGCAATTGACTAGTGGGTCATAACGTAAGGTTCCACAGTTAAGGCTGCTAGAAAAAGGGACCGGAAGAGCCAAAAATGGGAAGGTGAATGAATGAGATGGACTACGTTGAATGATGGAAATATGAGAGTAGCCAAAAGGTATGCATTAAGTGGTACTAGAGCAATATTGATGCTCTTGGGGATTGACAAGTGATTGAGGAGGTTTCTGCAGTGAACCAAAAATATTTATAAGATTGCTCGTGAAGAAGAGACATCAAAGTTGAGACAAAGAAACCAAGAAAATTTTGGGCAAGAGGAACCTAAGAAAAAAAGTGAGGAGAGAAAGAGATTGAGAACGGAATACAGGATTGGAGCATATTAAAGAAGTACCAACCAAGTGTAGAGCTAGGAAGAACTGAGATATTGAGACCTCAGAGGTTAAGGAACTAGTAGGTAACTGGTTTGTATTTTTTTTTAAATGTATACAAGGAGTTAATCCTTACAGTGGTAATAGTAGAAGGAGTGGTAACAGAGGACCAATAAAGTTCTTAAAGTGTATGGCAAGAAAATTACGACAAATAGGCTACAAAACAAAACATAGAAGGTTTCTAGCTGAGGTCCTCAAAGAGAAGAGAACAAGTGGAGTTCTCAAAAGGTGAGAAAAGTGTAGAAGCCATAGAAGACCAGAGCATGCTCAAGTGGGTTCCAGAGGAGGGAACCAGAGGAATACCAAAAGCCTAGGTTGAGGTGAAGTGGGTGAGATATTGGGTAACAAGTGATGGAGAAGAATTGTTAAAGGGGCTTGAGTGTAGCTCACAATGAGCAAGAGAAAGCTCACAAGAAAGGAGGAAAGAAGATGGCTACTGATGGACATAATTCAAAGAGAGGCCATAACAAAAGGGAGAAGCATGCCAAGGAAAATGGCATGAGTAAAGAAGAAATTGAAAAGGAGATTTATGAGTTGAAGGAGAGATTCAACATAGTCAAAATGAGGCTTGAAAGAGAATACCAAAGGTAGAGATGGGACCTAAGGAAGAAGGCCAAATTACTTGTCAGAAAAAAGATTTTAAGAGGAAGCCCCTTAAAGCTAGAAAGCTAGGGAGGAAGATGAAGCACCTGTTGAGCCTAAAGTTGAATTAGTTCACTATTTTGAACCAGAGCAGGGAATAGTCCTTGATGATGAGGAAGATGTTGAAGAGAGACTATCAGAGAGTCTCATGGACTGCATAAAGAGTTCAAATCAACATATGGATTTGTTGATAGAAGATATGGTGGAAAAAGCATCATAACAGTAGAGGGAGCTACACAAAGAGGATTTCGATGAGACAATAAATGAAAGTCTCATGGGAGGTTAGCTAGAAGTGCTCGTAACACTAACATATATACCATATGGGGCTAAAGAGCTTGGTGATTATGATATTGATGCTATGTGTATAGATGCAGATGATAAGGATTTTCAAGAGGGACAATCATTCATAGTTGTCATAAGAATAGAAGAAAGAGAAGGAGTACCTTCCTAAAGCATGGAAGGAAGACAAAATTTGATGTTGGAGGCATCAGAAGAGGCCAGGTAACCTTTTATTTTTAAAATTGGTGAATTTTATGTGAATGCATGCTTTGCATGTGAGGAGAATGGACAACTGGTCCAAAAGGAGAACGAGAGCACTAAAGAACTGAGTACAACGGCAGGCAAATGTTACTAGATAAGAGGTGGTTCAAGCAGACACGCCACCTTATGTTCCAGCCATTCTCTATTTAGCTCTACTGGCTTTCTTATACCTATACCAGGAACCCGAGCCCACTAGGAAGCCTTTCGCTCTTTTAGATCGTGTAATGCAATCTCAGATCTTCACTTCCTATGCCCTGAAACCAACCCTATATCTGTGTCCTGGCACTTCATAGAAGAAGCATTAAGGAAAGGCTATCCCGGCTGGGTGCTGCTGGTTTGAAAGAGCAAACCTACATCAACTCTAAAATCATCACTTACATCTGATCAGACCATCTCATTGACTAGAGAGATTGAATCCACTAGACTACCATCGATAAACAATCAACAGAACATCAACTAGCTATCACATAAAAGAAACCAAAAGACACTTACCGCTCCCACCGGCCGGCTGATGGAAATGGACTGACTACCGGAGATATTCGTGTTATTTCGTCTACACTGGTTTGTACACGAATGCGTGGGTTATACCGAGTACTTGGTGAATTATAAACCGCTGCAAATAAGAAACAAGTTCCATGAGTATAAAATCAACAAATACAAATGAATATTACATTTTTTATCATCACCCAACGAACAAGAACCAAACAAAACTCAAGTCTAAGGGAAGGTTTATCAACTTGATGTCGAAAGAAGTACCATGAACAGGTATACCCCATCTTCCGGAAAGCAATTGCAATCCCTGAGAAAAGAAATCATGAGCCGTTCAAATCCAAGAAACAATGGATACCGAAACCAGAGAAGAATAAGCGGATTGAAATCTGAAAATGCAAGAATATCCCACCGAAACTGCTGCTGCTAGATTTGTGAACTAGGATGAAAAAACCTATTTCAAAACCATTTTTATACAGGGACCCAGGGAGCCATATACACCAAAACAGCGGGCTGAATCCGTCAAAACAGGGAGCCGCCCTCGCTCCGCCCTCCATTTCAAAATAAATCTAACATCCCATGACCAAATCGACCCTCATCCCATGACCAAATCGACCCTCACAAACCACTCCCGGGACCAAATCGACCCTCACAAACCACTCCCAGACCAGAAAACCCAAACTGTAAATCAAAATGGGGGCGATTTTGATCAAATACGATTCCGCAAATATCAAAATGGGGCTATTTTGATCAAATACGATTCGGTTAGTTTATCCGCCCTGGGCTAAAATAAAAAAATAAATTAATTTTTAAATAAAATATGGGCTAATTATATTAAAAAAAAATTATTATTTTAATTAAAAATTCGCCCCATTAAAATATAAAAAGCCTTAAATTTCGCCTTTGGGCTATTATTCGCCCCTAAAATTAACCTTGGCGGCAGGATGGAGGTCGGCCGCTCATTAGTATTTCAGCACAACATCAGCATGGAGGGATTGACCTTGGTCTATGCCGAGCGTTGGATTGGAGAGAGGTGATGAGTTGGTATGTGATTGATGGAGTAACATTCATAGCCGAAGCTATAGCATAGCGGGAGCCATGAAGCCTTGATGCTTGTCCATGGTGGAATTAGGATCCGGGAGGATCTATTGATGGCAGGTCAAGTCATAGTTTAGTTTGGGATCCGAGCATTGAGGGATCCGTTCTTAGCTAAGTGGCACGGAGATATGACATCACCCAGTGGTTTGTATGGGATCCAGGTATTGATTCCTAGTTGCATGGGATGACTAGGTTCGCTGACAAATATGGATTGCTTGAGGGCAAGCAATCTTGGGGCAGAGGATTTGTGATGTTCCTTTTTCTGGTGTTCCTTATGGCATGGTTAGGATGGACCTTTAGAGTTGGGGGCAGACAGGTCACAGGTGCAGGTTTGCGTCATCGACAGGCCCAGGGGCTTTTGGTTGGGTTTTGAGGAGTTTTTATGAGGTTCGATGACATTCGCTTGGTATATTCCATCATCCACACAGTTTCCCTTTCGTTCCGTTGCATTCTAATAACTTTCAAAAATTGAGTTATTAATGGGCCTGACTCAATTAATTACGCTTAAGGTGGCATTTTGGGAGGAATACTTGGCAAAACACCTTAGTGTAATAGCTTGTTGGAACCAGAATGAGAAGATCTATAGGATGGGATGGCTAGAAGTGATTTTTAGTAGCTTGAGGAGGCATGGTGGCCAATTTACCATTTCCCCACATTAAAAAGAATATTTTAATTAAGGGAAATGTGCTTAATGATTAAAATAATAATAAAATTGGAGGTTCTAGAGGGGTCCATCAGATCTATAAAAGAGGAGGAGGAGGCCATTAGAGGACATCTTGGATTTGATATTTCTTCTTGTATGAGAGGTTGAGGACCTAGTTCTCTACTCCCTTGGTAGACCAGGATGGAGACCCTCGGGTGATTTAGTGAGATTGGGCGAGTACCCATATCCCCTTGGTGATTTCATCCAAAATTCACAGGAGAGCTCAGCAGTGACATTTTAGTTCAGTTTTGGAGGGCAAGCACAACATTGGAGCAGATTCTTGAGGCCAACTTTCCATCTCAGCTATTTTATTGTATCAGCGTGTAAACCCCAATTTCTATTGTAATAAAGTTGAGATTATTTCTGCCTATCATGTTATTGAATTGCATGCAATCT
Organism: Pinus tabuliformis; assembly: GCA_031772625.1. Lineage (NCBI taxonomy): Eukaryota > Viridiplantae > Streptophyta > Pinopsida > Pinales > Pinaceae > Pinus > Pinus tabuliformis. The sequence goes on from CM062818.1 coordinate 1,467,573,463, forward strand.
ATTTGTTCTATTTTACATGGAAATCTTTTGTGAATTGAATGGTTATATTATGGAGAAATTTTGGTTGAATTAATTTTCTACAAAATCTCTTGAAAGGGATATTACATGATGACCACAAATACATAGTCATTGCTATGCTTAGTAGAAAGAACGCTAGACATATAGTCAATGGAGATGGATTCCCAGGGCTGGTTAGGAGTATGCAGAGGAGTATACTGGCCTTGCATGTTAATGGTTGGCTTGGCGATGGCACAAGTAGTGTAGGATTTGATATATTTTCCAACATCCTGTCAGAGACTTGGCCAATAAAAATACTTTTGCAGTACTGCCACTATCTTCTCTACACCAAAGTGTCCCACGACCTGACTATAATGTGCCTCCCAAATCATCTTGGCATGCTCGCTTGAAGGAACACAAAGGTGTCCCAGGTGGCATAACAATGCATCCTGAAGGTGGAAGTCCGAAATTTACTTGCCATCCATCAACATCTGGTATGTGGTGGCGACTTCTAGATCATTTTTGTAAAGTTGCAGCCATCTAGAAGTCTCGTGCCCACGAGAGTCAAGAACAGTGGTCAGCGCCACAACCGATGGACGGTTGAGGCAATCTGCAACATTATTGGTGCTAACCTTGTTGTACTTAATGTTCAAATGAAATTGTTGCAGATATGTGGAAAATTTCTTATGGTAGTCGTTCTGCAACTTTCCTTGTGTCTAAATAAATTCAAAAGGATGGTGATCTATGTGGATGATTGTCTCCTTCTGCAGAATGTAATGTTTCCAATTTCGACAAGCCTGCTTGATGGAATACATCTCTTTATCATAGGTGGGATGTTTTCGAATTGTATTAGAGAGTGTCTCACTATGATAGGCCATTGGCCATTGGATGCACTTGCAGGGTGAGAACTGCACCAATAGCATAGTCCGAGGCATCTGTCTCAATTTGAAATGGTTGTTGCAGGTCTGACAATGTGAGTACTGGTGCAGAGTGTTAGTTTTTGTAGCATCAGAGTGTTCTAGCCACGAAATTTGGTGGAGAGGCTAGAATACATGAGATTTCCAAACCCTGAAAATTGTTTCTAGAAATTCTGCCTAGAAGTGTCTCAATTAGATTATTAACCATTTTTTAAATATTTCCTAAGTCAAAACTTAGGGAATGTGGTTAATGTTTATTTGGGGTAGCATCAGATGTGCTTTAGCCACGAAAATTGGTGGGGAGGATAAGGCACATGAAATATCCAATACCCAGAGAGGGTTTACGCAAATTCTAAATAGTTTGGGAGATATTAAAATAATTAATATTCTTAATGGAGTCCCTAAGTCTAAACTTAGGGAAAATAAAATATTAATGTGTTTTAATATAAATTGTGTTAGAATGGTCCAAAAGTCGTGGATCAAGCTAGATCTAATCTTAGCTGTTGATTAAGGACTTAATCTCGACTGTTGATTTGTCAACGAGAAAAGTATAAAGGAGGCTTGAGGGTCACTTGGAGAACACAGTGAGAGAGACCAGTCAGTTCAATTTCTGGAGCGGGGTTAGTTGAGAAATTGAACCAGTGGTCTGGTGAGCAGTCAGGAGGCAGCAAGTATGGAGCAGAGAGGCAGGATCAAAAACTGGAGATCAGCTCTGAGGCAAGAAAGGAAGACGCAGGGCTTTTAAGGCAGATGCAGAGGTAGCAGAAGACTGCGCAGTCACTTGTTGGGCCTGCGTGAGTGACGTAGAGAGGCCCAGGGCTGACGCAGTCAAGCAGGGGTTGATGCAGAGGGTTTGAGAGCCACGCAGAGGTCAGTTGGGCTGATGCTAGGATTGGGAGAAGTGCTAGAGAATTATTTCTCTCTGTGGGTAAGCTAGTTTGGCACCCTGTAGTACAGAAAAATTGTTGAATAATAAAATCCTCCCTTGCTACACCGGTTTTCCTACATTGGGTTTTTCCGGGGATTGTTGTCCAAAATATCTGTGTCAATGTGTTAATGCTTGTGCATATGTTTGTTTTTGTATTACGGTGTGATATCTGCAGCAACATTTATTTTAATGTTTATTGAAGTAATTTCATAAATAACTTATTGTGGAATAAGTAGGAGAAGTAAATCAGTTGCTGCAGTGATAGAATTTTCACAGTTAATTAATCAATATTAATTGATATAAGTCGAGAATAGTCTAGAAACTCACACGGATCGATCTAGAGATAATCCTAGCCATCGATTACATTTTAATCTTGGTTGTTGGTGCTCCAACAATGGATTATAAGATGAGGTCGATGTGGTGATGGAGAATACACTTGAGTAGTTTGATTTGCTTGGCAGATCAATTTCCTGAGTAGAAGCAATTAGTTGCCGAAGAGAGATCCAGAGATCGAAGCAATGAGTGAGGGGCAGGGACAGTGATCCAAAAGAAGTCTATTCCAGATCCGGAGAGGCAGCAGTAAGAGGGCTGAGTTTTCCCAGTGAGGTAGCGTAAAGGCCTGCACAGTTGCTTCAGAGAGGGTAGTTCGATTTGTTGAAGAGAAAATCTGTTCTCAGTTCCAATGGCCGGGCAAAGGTTCCAAAGGGCTGGAGAGACGTTTTTCTCAGTGGCAGAAAGCAAAATGACTTCATCATAGACCAGTCAAAGGCTTGACGTCATATAGACTGCGGAGTGTAGCACAGTGGCTAACGCAGAGGCTTCAATAGGCTAAGTTATCTGTAGGCAGGTTGTACTAGGATTACTTGTGGAGGAAGGGTAATTCCCTTCAATAATTTTTCCCATATTTTCTTGTTGTGGATTGCCAGTTTTAGGCATCCATATTGTACTCAGATTTCACTGCTTACTAATAATAAAAACCCTCACTACTGCATTGGGTTTCCCAAGTTGGGTTTTTCCAGGGACTTTTGTCCAAAAATAACGGTGTCATTTTTATTGTGTGTACTAGTATTTTCTCAGTTTCCAACACTATTTATTTCCACATTTTTATTTGTGAAGGTTGTAGTGTGTTTATTTCAATGTTTTCGTAGTAATAAAATGAATAACTAATATCAATTAGAAGAAATAATACCAGTTGCTGCAATAGGATTTCGGTTTTCAAAATTTTTCACATGGTATCAAAGCGCAGTTGATCAACCAAAGAGCTCAGAAGTGAAAGAGGAAATTTTTTTGTTCAGTGAGAGCAGCAGGCTGAAATTCCCAGGGGAAGCGCAGTGTTTTGCTAGGCAGGCTGAGTTACTTGAGGAAACTTAATTTTTCAGCAGAAAAATTCGATTTTCCTGATCGAGTAATTCCAGAGGCAGAGGGAGCAGCTCATATTTTTCGTTGGGAAGGTCTCTAGCTGGACGTAGAGGATTTTTACAGTAGTTTGCTAGAGTAGAGCTAGCGTTAGGTGGAAGAGAGAGAAGCACACATAGTTGAGAGAAAATTTCCCTCAAGGAACTTGTAGTCTCAGAAGTTCAGTTTTCCTCGTAGATTGGCAGTAGTTGTGAGTAGATCTTCTCACTCTAGAAGGGAGTGTGAGTTGCAGAGAAGCATCCAAGTAGAAGGAAAGATGGATTTTTGACAGTTCATTGAGATGGCCCCTACAAGGCTTCGTGATCAGGATAGGTTGGATGGAGCTTCCAACTATGTCATCTGGAACGTAAGGATGCCCTTCCTTCCAGATGAAAATGGCCTCAAAGCCTACAATGATAATGTAGTGGCAGTTCCAACTTCCCCCAGGATGTAAATCAATAGAAAGAATACAAAAATGAGATAGCGTGGGCGAAGAAATTGATCTTGGATGGAGTCCGGGATCATATTGTCTCACATATAGCTAGCAAAGATACTGCCAAATAGATGTGGGATGCTCTCTCCACATTATACCAGGGAACTTTCGAGCAGTAGAAGATGTTTCTTGAGGAGAAAATGAGATGCATACGGATGCAAGAGGGGAAAGGACTAGGATTCAGGAGGTCTGGGACCAATTGTTTGCTATTGGAGCAGCGCCTCAACCCACGGAGCTAGTGTGATTGGCAGTCAACAGTGTCTCAGAGGATTTGCAGGTTTTTGTGCAAAGCATATTGGGCAAAGATAGGCTACCAGATAGGGATAGGATGTGAGCTGATTTGCAACAATAGGAGTTGAGATGAGCTTTGTTGAAGAGCTCCATCAGTGGCAACAACAGTAGTGGATCAAAGGTGGTGAAGGATGAGGAGAATGTGGCCCTCACACCTAAGGGTCCCAATCAGGGGCATGGGGGGCAGAGAAAGAAGAAGGACCTGTCAAAGGTCAAATGCTTAAGGTGTGGTGAGCTTGGTCACTATAGTACTTAGTGTCCTCTCAGGAAGAAGGATAAGGAGGAGAAGCAAGACCAACAGGCAGCTTCAATGGAGATTGATAGGTTGTCCTCTTGTTTGGAGGAAGACTTCGCAATGTTCGCAGATATACCTGCAGGAATGAGGTGGGGAGATTTGGTACTGTCGTCCTAGAGAACTACAAAGATTGGGCAGGGTCCTTGAAGAGTCCAACTCATGGATCAATACTTGGCTATAGGAGCCCACAGTATTCAGTAGCAGGATGGATCAGTTGCAGTTGATGCAGTCAGAGACCGAGGTTAGAGAGACTAGTAGCAGTCAGATGTTGGGGAGAACAGTGCAGAGTTGGCAGCAGTGTAGTTGGCACAGTGCAGAGATATCAACAACGTAGATCCTTTAATGACAGTGCAAATGCTAGTAGAAACCAAAGACTCAGGTGATAGATGCATCATACTGAACACAGTTGATTCAGTGTTTTGGATGCTTTTCAGTTGCAGATGTTGCAGTTGCAGCAACAACATATGAGAGGGAGTTACAGTGCAAATGCAATGTTGGCAGCAATATGGCAGTGTTAGCAGCAACACAAATGTAGTGTATAGTAAAGTTGCGCAATGGTTGGTGGATAGTATGGCCATACATCAATAACATGATAGGAGATTGTGCAGAGACAGGGTGTTGTGGCAGGGAGTGAAACAGTAGAACACATTCCTCACTAAGAGGGAGTGTTAGTTTTTGTAGCATAGTATGTGTTGTGGCCACGAAATTTGGTGGAGAGGCTAGAACACATGAGATCTCCAAAACTCAGAATTCGTTTTTGGAAATTCCACCTAGAAGTGTTTCAATTAGATTACTAACCGTTTTTTAAATATTTCCTAAGTCTAAACTTAGGGAATATGGTTAATTAGTATTAATTGAGATAAGGCGAGAAGAGTCTAGAAACTCACACAGATCAATCCAGAGATGATCCTAGCCATCGATTATGTTTTAATCTTGGTCATTAGTGCTCCAACAGTGGCTTATAAGAGGAGGTCGATGTGGTGGTGGATAATACACTTGAGTAGTTCAATTTCCTTGGCAGATCGATTTCCTAAGTAGTAGCAGTAAGTTGTTGGAGAGAAAGACAAAGATCGAAGTAGTGAGTGAGGGGCAGGGACAGTGATCTGAAGGAAGTCTATTCCAGATCCGAAGAGGTAGTAGCAGCAAGAGGGCCGAGTTTTCCCAGCGAGGCAGCACAAAGGACTGCGCAGTTGCTTTAGAGTGGGCAGTTCGATTTGTTGAGGAGAAAATTCATTCTCAGTTCTAGTGGTCGAGAAGAGGTTATAGAGGGTCGGGGAGACGATTTTGTCAGCACTAGAAGGCAGAACGACTTCATCAGAGACTAGTTAGAGGATTGACATCATAGAGACACCATAGTGCAACGCAGAGGCTTCAAGAGGCCGAGTTTTCTGTAGGCAGGTTGTGTCGGGATTGCTTGTCTAGGAAGGGTAATTCCCTTCAGTAATTTTGCCCAGATTTTCTTGTTGTGGATTTCCAGTTTCAAGCATCCAGATTGTACTCAGATTTTCACTGCCACATAATAATAAAAACCCTCACTACTACATTGATTTTCCCAAGTTGGGTTTTTTCTGGGGACTTTTGTCCAAAAATAACAGTGTCATTTTTAATGTGTGCTAGTATTTTCACAATTTCCAACACTATTTATTTCTGTGGTTTTATTTGTGAAGGTTGAAGTGTGCTTATTTTGATGTTGCCATAGCAATAAATTGAATAATTAATTTATTAGTTAGAAGAAATAATACTAGTTGATGCAATAGGATTTCGGCTTTCGAAATTTTCACACAGAGGAAAGGAGGTGCTTCAGCTCAACGAATGTCTTCTGTGGTTACTCGGACCAAAGAAATTTTTCTTTCGCTCTGCCCTTGATAACTTGACTCAAAGGCTATGTGAGATGAGAGAATCTCGACACGAATCTTTGATAGAAATTGGAAACACCCAAAAACATGCGAAACACTGTTAAAGTGGTCGAGGCTGGCCAATCCTGAATGACTTCGAGTTTAGTTGAATCCACATGCATGCCTTGCTCATTAATGGTGTAACCAAATATTGGACATGGTCCATGTCAAAGGTACATTTCTCCAAGTTGGCACATAATTTGTGTTGGTGCAGGGTTTGAAGGACTTGCCGAGTATGTTGCTTCATCCACCAATATCCACCTAGATCACTTATTTACTTATTGAATAGCCCTAAATTTACAATTGTCTATCACACTTTCTAGGGTTTTTTTGCTTGTGTTGTTATAAACATTTGCATGCTATAAAATTACTATTAGAAATCCTAATTTATAATAGAAAAGTGTATCTTCTTGATTGTATGTCTTTGGGTAGCCATTTGAGCCTCTCATTAGGGGACTTTTGAGGTCTAAAATGGGCCTCCTAAGGAAACTATAAAATAATAGTGGAAATAATAAAATAAGATTTGATTACATCGTCAAATTTTAGAGGGAAAAAAGAAAAAACTATTTTTTCAACTTATCTCCCTATGGGTTTACTCAAATTTCAAGTGAAAACACTTGTTGGATGCAAAATTTGATTCCTCATCCAATGAGTACCCATTTTGCATACTTTTGATGGACCCTGCTATACAAAAAATGAGAAATACATGAAAAAACGTTATTTCAATCACGCTCATGGAAAATTTTAGGGGCTAATGTTCGCCCAGTGGGCTAATTTTCCATGATTTTTCCACAAAAAAGATTCGCCAATTTCCAATTTTATAAAAGACGATTCGCCCAAATTTTAGAATATAAAATTATTTTACCTTAAAAATCGCCAACATTATAGAGAGACTATATATAAAATAATTATAAATTTGATTAATTTTACAAATATATCAATAAACATTTATAATTTGCATATTAGGGATTAGTGAGATTCGCCAATGTTTTAAACTTCAAGAAAATTTTCCATCCTTAAAATTTTCCTTGATCACGCTTTTCACGCTTTTCATGTATTTCTCATTTTTCGTGTAGTGAGGTCCATCGAAAGTATGCAACATGGGTACTCCTTGGATGAGGAATTAAATTTTGCATCCAACGAGTACTCCCGCTCAAAATTTGAGTAAAACCTTAGGGAGATAAGTTGAAAATAAGAGTTGAAAAAGCAATTTTATTATTTTATTATTTTTTAATCTTTTTACTTTTTTACTCCAAAAATGGTGAATCATCCCCCATGGTTGATATCATCATCTTGAATCCTATTGGTTCTTATAAAGTTTATTTTGGTTGTACATTTTTCTTAGGAGGCCCATTTTAGACCTAAAAATTCCCCTAATGTCTGGACTAACGAAGCCTTTTAGATTTATCCATAGGGACCTTTGAACTCGCCTTCTTGAAAATATACCTTATATCACCCAAAACCTTAATAACTGAATATTTATCCTTGGATGATATTTTAGTAGGACACTTCGGGGGTAATTAGCCTAAGCTGCTTGTCCCTAAGATCTATTAGGGAAGCCTCCCTTGTGGAGATAACATTAACTACGAAAAGCGAATGAACAATTTCTAAGGTGATAGTGGTGATTGATCCCATTATTGCTGTCAATCTAGATTGCTTATTGAGGCTTTGCACTAAGGTGCCAGATTTTGTAGTAACAGTTGCCAAATTTCAAATTTTCACCAAGATTCTAGCCATTATTGATGTTTACAACTCATCTTGTTGGTTCCTATCAAAGGTGGTTTATAAACACCTTGGAAAGTCCCTTAGGAACTTTCTTTGAGCCACCTCAAACTAGAGAAAAGGCTTCCACAAAGTGAAATTGGTCATAATCAACACAAGGATTCAAGCACAAGATTTTTGTGCAAAAATGGTTGTCCAAAGGTGTTTCGTGAAACGAAGCTTAGAAGGCCCTTCTAAAGTATCATATGAGTTAAGGGAATTGATCAAGTGAGGCTAGCAAGGTTGTTCAAGCAAGGATAGTAGCGGTTGTATTTGTAGACCTTTGTGAGTTTGTCCTCACCCCTACCAAAGTCAAGAATGGTGGTTTTTGTTACTGAGGGTATTTGAAAGGTGAGGGAGGCCATAAATCCATTTCTCATATCTACGCTCTCCTTTAATGATCAATGTTTCTCATGACATTCATTTCATCTGACAAGAAGGGAGACTTATGGTTGAGACAACTTGGTTCTCTACTCATTGATTCTTCAAGAAAGGCCTCCAGTTAACCAATTGGATTTCTATTACATAAAATCATGTGTGGTTGTACTCATTAAAGATTAAACAAAGCTTTCATATTGCCCACGTCAATAAATTTCAAGTGGAAAGGTTTCAGTGTTTAACTCTGCATAATTTCATGCTTAAGTTGAGCTTGTGAATTGCACTTGGCGGAGAGATTGGAGAATGTGCTAAAGCAACACCTTCTACAAAGTATAAACCTGCGCTTGGCTATAGATGGTCTTTCTTGTTACCCACCAAGATGTAGTATTTTTTTTAAAGAAATTACTAGTAATAACATAGATGTATTAGAGGAACTATGAAATTCTTAGCAAAATATATTAAATGCTACAACCATATTCAAAATTTCAATCCATCAATGAAATGTCAACTAGGGTAAAATCAAAACTTAATTAGATTCTCGACAAAAAAATTGGCATACAAGGGAGGGTTTGGAACTTGAAACCATTCTCTGAAATATCAAGTTGAAATTTGATAATTGACCCAACAATTTGTGGCACTCTATTATAGAGAATTTGTCCATCAAAATTAGAGCTTGGCCTTCTAATAATTTAGCTCTCTTGGTAAATTCAACCCTCCTGAAGATAGTAATTTGGATCTCTTAGAATTACAAGTTTTGCCTCTTCCTGGAATTATGAATTGGACCCTTCTGGAAATATACATTCCCCCCCTACAAAATATTAAATTTGGTCTCCTCTTGAAGCGAACAATATTGCCTCCTTGATTTATCAATTCATGGTGGCCTCAACAAATTAATTCGCCCCCCCAACATATAAACTTGGCCTCTTTGAAAGATAACTCAGTTCAAGTAAATAGACTCAGCCTCTGCAAATGAACATGGCCCCTGTGAATAAACTCGATCTCCAGTAAATGAACTTGGCCTCAACAATATTTCGGCCTCTAGGAAGAACAATAACTCGACCCTCTAGAATATTACGGAAAATGGAAAACTTAGCCGCAAAAAATGATCCTACAATTATAACAATTCAACTCAGAAAATTAATGCTTTGACCAAGGGTTTCTCCTTTCGAAATCCACTCCAAACACCTACAAATGACAAATGGAAGATCTGAAGTGATCTCCTCCCAGCAGCCAACAAGGGTGGCACTTGAAGTCCACTGAAATGATTGGAAGAGTTCCGCTTGAAACCCTTGCACGAGACTCTCTTGAGCCAAGTCGATTTTGTTAATCTAGGTTGTCATTGATGTCAATAGTTTATCGTTGATATAGCAATGACTGGATGGCAAATATTCTTGAAGATGCCAGAAGAGGACTACACTTGGAATATTGCCTATATGACATAAACATGATGACATGCCCTACCTCCAATGATGATTTGATGATGACATGACAAACCTCCAATAATGTTGAAGGAGACAAGGTGATGAAGAAGGCAATCAAGGACATGATGGTGTCCCTACATTGAAGAAGTGTCAACGATGCACCATGATGAATGACCACACTTAGTGAAGATTAGATGATCACCATGATGACTATACTTGATGAACAACATGTCCTTACCTCACCTTGATGACCACACTTGATGATCCTAATGATGAAAGATTCCGTTGATGACATGAAACCCATCCATCAAGAATTTCCACTGTCCTCTATTTTTTCTGCACCATCCATTGACCAGTCACATAAAAACATATTTCTCACTCTTTAGAGGCAGCATCTGAACATGATACCAATGCCATCTTTTAGAGCATATTTTTAGCTTTCTAATGAGTTATCACATGCCTCAAAACTCCAAATATTCTAAGAGATATGAATTTTTAAAGATAAGGAAATTAATTCTGGTTATTGAGCTGACCTTACCTCCATAACTCATGTCGGCTTGCATGTGGACGTGGTTGTTTGTTGTGAGGATGAATAGGTATATATATAAGAGGTTAGACCTCTGTTTTTGTCAAGAAATTTCGGTGAAGATAAATAGAGGAGTATAGGGACAGCAAGGAGATCGAGGAGGATTTTTGCGAGGAATATTTGCTTGGGTTAAACTATGAATGGAAGACTATATGGTTGTGGTCTAAGCTACGGTTTTCAAGTCCAATACCTCTCCTAACATTGCAAATAGTGCGGTGAAGTGCAAACCTTATACCTTTACTCTGGTGCCTCTACATTTGGTTCATATCTAAGAAGAAGTGCATGCGTGTGAATTAAAAGGGATAAACAGATAGATAAGATAAGATAAGATAATTTTATTAATGTCCAACGAATGACCACAAAGTAGGTCAAAGGGACTGTCGGTTACATAAGGGGGCCGTGCCCAGTAGGAGAACCAATCGGTCTCCTCATAAAGACAAATGCTGAAAGGGAGATAGAAACTAAAAACTAAAAACGAGGCGGGTTGGGAAGAGCGAATGGAGCTCCAATCCCGGCCGCGCCTGTTGATGTCTAGACTGCGTCGTAGTCTCACTGGTGAAGAAGACCCTGGGGGCTCGGATGTGGAAGTCCGCTACTCCTAGCATTCGAGGCCGAGAGAAAAGAGCTGTGGGTAGTTCAGCAAAGTTTGCTGGTTTGAAGCGGTGGGCGCTGGTTGCCTCCCATTGTGTTGTCTCTGTGATCTAATGATCCTGGGCTGCCTTTCGGGGAGATGCCTGGAGCGGTTCTGCTGTTGGGCCCTCGTAAGTAAGGGGCCTCTCCTCTTAACTGAACGAGGGTCTGTCAATCTGTGTGAGCCGGACTGATCGATACACGGACTGGTTGATCTCTTGACTCCTCGGGTTGAGGGGAGTATGCTGAAGAAAGAGGTGATCTGACGAGTAGTATTGGGTCGGACGGGAGGCTAGAGGATATGCTCCCGATGCTTTAGAGTCTCCTGGATGTAAAGTGCAACACATCTCTGGTCCGTGTAGCTAAAGAAGCTGTTTAGGTTCTGTGGTCCTCTGAACAGACAGTGGTAGCGACCTCTGATCTCATAATATATCGGACAACCGAAGATAAAGTGCCATTCGGTTTCCACCTCCTGTGTATGGCATAGTCGGCAAGTCCTGTCAACTCTCTCTATCTGGTGGTCTGTCTCTACCCGGAGCCTATGTGATCCAACTCTGAACTGCCCGAGGGGGATCCGAAGAGCATGCATCCAATGTCGAAGCGTGTACTGGGGGCGGACTATAAGCCCGTCTCTGATACTCAAGAAGTGCTCTGCATAGAACGCCATCTTTGGGCGCAGTCCCCCCGGTGGGTTAACCCATGTGACCTGGATAAACCGCCTGTAGATGTCTTCCTTGATGATCTTGTTTAGTTCCTGCCTTGGGGGGAGTCCCCTGGGGGCATTCAGGGAATACCGAAAGGGGGGGAGATGATCTATATGGAGTCCCACTGCCTCGAGGAACTTCGAGACCCCTGTGTACCAACACTTGGCTTTTCCTGGTTGGGTGCGGTCGATGGCTTCAGAAGAGCAGTAGGCTTGATAAGGGTACCTTTCACGTCCTTTCAATGTATCTGCGAAGCTCCGGGCTCGGTGAAGAAAAGAGACCAGTCTGAAGGCTGTCTCAAGGCGGAAGGGTTGCGCACCAAACTCGGCCAGTATGATTTGGTGTGGGATAGTATGCTTGCAACGGATAATACGTCGGAGGAGAAGGGTTTGGGCTCTCTCCACTGCTGCCCAATCAGACTCAAGCAAGGAGGGGCCCCAAATTTCCGATCCGTACAGGACCGTGGGTCGGATCAGGGCGTCCATAAGGCTCAATTTGGACGAGATGTCCTGGAAGTGGTGGCGGAAACATTGTCTCTCTAAAATGGCTAGAGAGCCATACCCCTTATTGATCCGAGGTTGCAAAGCTGGCCGCAAACTGAATCGGGGGCCCGAAAACTGTACTCCCAAGTATGTGTAGCTATTGGTAATCTCCACTCTCTCTCCTTTGAAGAGAAATCGGAGATCTTGAGACTTCTTCGTCCCGTTGAAGACTATTACCTTTGTCTTACTCAGGTTCACTGATAATTTCCGGAGATCACAGAATAGGGCTAACGCATCCAGCGGCCTCTGGAGACCTTCTGGTGATGAGGATAAGAGTGCAATGTCATCTGCAAAGAGTAAGATATAGATCAAAACCTGATGAAGATAGCAACCGTCAGACTCCTGTATGTGTTCCCGCAGAAAGGCTTCGAGCTCATCAATATATATCCCAAATAAGGTGGGGGAGAGTGGGCACCCCTGCTTAACTCCAATCGTGCTCCGGATGAACTCAGACAGTCCCCCCACCGTGCGAAGACGGCCCAGGACAGACTCGTATAGACGCATAACAGCAATCAGCCGGGAGTTTGGGGTATTGGTGTCTTTGAGTCGCTATAGAAGATCCTCTCTCGGGACTGAATCAAAAGCCTTTCGGAAGTCCACAAAGCAGCAGTACACCTTCGAGGACCGGTGGCGTGCTTCCTTGATCACAGCACGGAGTGTAAAAATGTGGTCAATGGTCTGATGATCTGGCCTGAAACCAGCTTGGCCTCTGGCCCTGAGATCTCTTTCTTCAAAATCGCCTGAAAGCTTTCTATGGAGGATAGTAGCATAGAGTTTTGAGAATGTATGGCCCACCATAATTGTTCTGTAGTTGTTGGGGTCCGAGGTATCCCCTGACTTATGGATTGGATATATAATATGGTGGGACCATATGGGGGGGAACCCTTCTCGGACCACATGGTTGAAGAGATCTGCCAGGTATCCGACTAAGGGTCGGATGCCTTGGTTGAAAAATTCGGCTTGGAATCCTTCCTCGTCCGCTGCTTTGCTGCTATTCATCGCCCAGATGGCTTCCCTGACATCTTTATCAGTGAACAGGTGGCAGGAGAGGGGAGGGGATGTGACCTGGATCTGGGACTGTCCGGGAATGTCGTAGAGGCGGGAGGTGTGTGAGAACATGGAGACTGGATCGAGATCGGAGGGAGGAGGAGAGCGACGGGGGAGGATCTTGCCCCAGAATTGCTTGGGGGAATGGGTAAGGAGGGCGGAAAGCTCTCGTCTTTGTTGGGAGATGAACTGTCGTTTTTTGTGACGGAGGAGGCGACGGTAATTCTTTTGGATGGTAGAGTATGAGGGAAGGGACTGGCGGAAGGCTTGGCGGAGATCCTGGTGGAGGAGTTTACAATCTGTATCGTACCATTTGTTCATGGGGGAAGTTCCTGTCTTACGGGAGGTTGAGGGGGTTCGAATTGAGTGTGGAAAGGATTTAAGCGCCGACTCCCAGATTGCTGAGGAGAGACAGTGGTACTTATCGGAGACAGTCTCGAGACGGGAGAAGTCATCCGAGTCGGGGAGGATTTGTCTGAGTGAGGAGGAGAAAATGTCGGGGTCGCCCTCATCAAAACGGAAGATGGTTCTTCCTGGGGATTGGGGTGGGGGGTGGGTTGGTCGGGGGGGATCAAATTGAAGAGAAAGTGAAAGCAGTGCGTGGTCGGCTAGAGGGATGGGAGAAACAGAGAGATTCCGGATGAAAGGGAGCATTGCTCGACCGGTTAAGGCGTAATCCACCACACTAGCTCCTCCTCCGTGAGGTCTACACGTGAAGAAGTGGGATTCTGGGAAGCGCGAGAGGTCGTTCAGAATTATCAGATCATGCGATTCGCCCAGCTGTATAAGAAGTCTACCGTAGGCTGTGATGGGGCCCAGAGCGTCCTCCGAAGTCCTCTGTAAGCCTACTGAAGCCAGGTCAACACCCCTAGTGCAGAACACATCCTCGGACCGGTCATGGAGTGGGACCTGCTGGACCTTGGTACGGGCATTGAAATCCCCCATAATGATAATTTCTCCATCAGCTGAGTATTTAGTGATGTCTGGGTATATGTTGGTGAAGGGGTCCCTCTCTACACCATCGTGGATGGCAAACAGAGATGTGGTTGGGGGGAAGTAACAAACTGCAATAAAGATATCCCTCAAGGGTGGGGCTCCAGTTCTGATTCGGATCCACATGTATCTGGCATACTCATCTGTATTTGCCACTGTGACTCGGTCCCTGAGCCTGTCTTTGACTAGGCACGCTACTCCCCCTGATCCTCTGACTCCCCCTGAGCTCATTGTTTCCTGTCTACATACTGAATGCCATTGGTACCCTGTTATGTCTGGGAGAGGCCGAACTGGGCTCTCGTGGGTCTCTGTTACTAGAAGGATATCTGCTGACTCAAGGGCATCGTAGAGTAGCCCAGGCGAGGACCAAAAAGACCCATTTCCGTTCCAGCAGTGAATTGAAATCCCTGTTGTTCGGCGCCTCCCCAGGCGGACCCGTCATTTGGAACTGCCTGATCGAGGTGTCCATACTAGAGGGAAGGAGTCTCGAATGACCACACGGAGGTTCCTTATGACTGCCCATTTTCCCGCTTGTCTTGCTGCAGCCACTTGTTCCCTAGCCTGTTTGAGTTCAGCCACCTGTGCCCTAGTGAGATCCTCATCAAGGAATATCCTGTGTGGAAGGCCGAATAGCTTCCGTTTAGCTCGAAGAGCATAAAGGCGATCTGTGGTGTTATGGAATCGGATAAATAAGGTGGAGTCCTGTCCCAGCCAAGCTCTGTCTATATCTTATATCAGATATGTCGAGGGTGTCTCTCAAGAATCCTGAGGCCACCTCTATCGGATCTGCTGAAGAAAGAGGGAGAGGGAGACCTCTCACTTTGAGGTTTAGCTCTCTCGCTCTACGGGATCGCTCTTCCATGAGTTTGGCCTGTACAACTTCCTCTACTGCTGTGATAGGAGGGGATTTGTCTTTCCCCCGAACCACCTGTGCCCATGAGTTGATGTGTGTTTCTGTTTCTTGTCTGAGGGAATCCTGTTGTAAAATAATCTCCTCTTGCTTGTTCCTGATCTCCTGGATTTCTGCATGCAAAGTTGTCTCTGTGGGGTCTTCCTGCACTGATTTCCGAAGGGACAAGTTTTCCCCTTCCACAAAGGAAACTCTGTCATTGAGTGTGTTTACTTCGGCTCGGAGCTTGTCATTCTCAGTTTCAAGGGAATCTACCCGACGTAACAATTGTTTGATTTGAGATGTCCAGAAGGCGAAGTCTGACTCAATGGCAATGTCTCTGGGGCTATAGGTCTCTTCCGGTTGGTTAAGGCATTGGCGGAGGTAACTGGAAGGTCCTCTGTTGTTGAATGGGTTACTGAGGTGGATCTCGTGCTGTGGTTCCGTGTGTGTCTTCGGGGAACTCATATTTAACCTGTCATTTTAGAATTTGCAGGAGCAGATGAGGGTTTGCAGAGGTCGATGTGAGTTCGATGCTGTGAGCAGACGAGGGTTTGCAGAGGTCGATGTGAGTTCGATGCTGTGAGCAGACGAGGGTTTGCAGAGATGGGGGGCCGGCGTTATCTGATGGACGTCGTCGATTAGATGCTGGCCGACGCGGGCCGAGCAGGCAACCGCCGGTCGATCAGCCACGGGCCGTCGAGCAGACTCGGGCTTAAAGTTCGCGGGCCGTCGAGCAAGGGATGCGGGGAGCAGACGCAGGGATAGCAGACGCGGGGAGCAGGGGGGCAGCGACGTGGGGGAGAGCCGACGATGGCGGGGAGAGCAAACGCGGGGAGCAGGGAGCAGCGACGCGGGGAGGAGCCGACGCGGGCCGGCGGCGGGGAGAGCAGACTCGGGGAGCAGGGAGCGATGCGGGGGAGAGCCGACGGGGGCTGACGGCGGGGAGAGCAGACGCGGGGAGCAGGGAGCGATGCGGGGGAGAGCCGACGCGGGCTGACGGCGGGGAGAGCAGACGCGGGGAGCAGGAGCAGCGACGCGGGCCGACGGCGGGGAGAGCAGACGCGGGGAGCAGGACGCGGGCCGACGGCGGGGAGAGCAGACGCGGGGAGCAGGACGCGGGCCGACGATAAGCAAGAATGGATGTCCTTGGGGAAAGAAGACATGGTTATCAGAAACAACAAGGAGAATCCACAACAGTCAGAGTGCGTTGGAAATTTGGATGAATTCTGAATTGTTTTGTCTAGTTTGGTTCTAGGCTCTATGGAAAGAAATAACACATCTATTGCAAAACTATGATATTTCAGAACTGAGCACCTGTAGCACCATATTTTCAGACCTGTTGTGATCATTCTTTTGCAGATCTAGTGAAGTCTATTTTTGGACCTGTGTTCCTCTTCTCAAACCCGTGGAAATTGTTTGGCACCTCTTGAAAAGAAATTCGGACCTTAAGTGATATATAGTTGGAGATCCTTATTGGAAGCACTGTTTCAGAATTAGTTTACAGTGAAGTTTTTTTTTGGAGGAATAGTATTAAGTGAAGACCTTGCAAACAAAATTAAGATTGTTTTCATTGATAAACTTCAAAAAGTGCAATGTGATCTTCTTTGAACAGTCGGTGCAAACTTGGTGCAGTGTGGTGCTAACTCTTCTTGGGATGTGTGAAGACAGAACAGTTGGTGTATTATGGTGTAAATATCTTGATACAGTTGGCATGGTGCAAGAATTCTTGATGCTACAGTAAAGTTTTTATTTAGAAGTATTGGTGCCAAATTGATGAAGAAGTGTTGGTGAAGTACTGGTGACATTGGGTGCAAAAACATTGATGTAGAATTGATGAAGAAGTATGGTGCAAAATAGATGGTGCAGTATGGTGCAGAGTTGATGGTGCAGATTGGGTGATGAAGAATGGTGCAGTGTAGTAGGCTTAGTGCAGCATAGTGAAGAGACCTTGAAGACATCTTGAAGCACCCATTGAAGAGCTTGTGGAGAAATCTCTTGTTGGGAAAAACACTATGAAGACTCCCTTGAAAAGTTCTTGAAGAAGCCCTTGAAGAGGCTTAGAGCAGGTGCAGAACTTGGATTGCCTTTTGTAGACACCTTGAAGATCTTGAAGATAATGTTGAAGATGATGGTGCATTAGCCATCATGAGGTAGATTGAAAACATTGATTGGGTATTAGGAACAATAGTGGTGACACTTTCTGTATGACAAGGTTGTCATTGATGACGTGACGTAGAGAATACAGTGAAGTTGAAGATTGACAGGGCTTAGTGAAGAAGACTGTGGGAGCCGTGAAGTACAACTAAACATATCTTAATGAAGTGAAGCTGAGGGTTGGAGCCCAAGAGGTTGGAGCCTCGAAAAGACAAAGTTGGTGCCTTGAAGGATAGGGTTGGAGCCCAGAGGATCGGAGTCCTCAACAACCCAGGTCGAAGCCTGAACCAGATATAGGGTTGGAGCCCTTGAGGTCGGTGCCTCAAAATTGACAAGGTTGGAGCCTTGGAAGTCCAAGTCGGTGCTTGGCACATTACAGGTTGGAGCCTGGGGAATTGGTGATTGGTGTCTTCTTCTAGGGTTGGAGCCTTGCCTATACTGTACTTGATTCATTGTAAAGATTATATTAATAAAAGCATTTATTTCTATTGTTCATTTTGTGTTCTAAATATAAGTGATCTAACTGGTAAAAGTAACAATTGGAAAGAAATATTGATTCACCCCCCCTCTTAGTGTTTCCAATAGATTTTCATAGATATGATGGATGGAATAGGACGTCTGAGAATTGATTGTCTCTCCCTTTTTAAAGATTGTTGGATCTTTCTCCAACCTTCTAGAAGCACCTTTATTATTATTTTAATTGATAAAGTCACTAAGTGTTTTTTCTTATTTTCTCCAAGCGACTTTGCCTCGTCTATTTACTAATATTATAAAGTAGAGTTAGGAAAAATTTCTTGCCCACTTAACAATTTCCCCTTTTGTAGCCTAAAAGAGACGAGTTAGGCTAGTAGGAAAGACATCTCCATGCTCAAGTAATTGGGGACATTACAGTCCTCTGCACCCAAGATTGCTTGTCCTCAAGGAAGTGTAAACTTGGACGCTGAAGTATTTCCTCCCCTTCCCATGTTGCGTCCTCTATTGGTATATCCTTCCATCCAACAAGTTATTCCTTGATGATCCTATTTCTCAATCTCCTCTATCATCTCTAGTATCTCTGTCAGAACCAATACCAATTTTCCTTCCTCGTCCAAAGGAGACAACTCGAATGAAGATATGACTTGCTACCCCAATGCTTTCTTCAAACAAGACACGTGGAATACATTATATATCTTACTCCCTTCTGGAAGCTGTAACTCATAGGCTACCTCTCCCACTATTTTGGTGGTGTGTATGGCCCATAAAATCATGGCTTCGGCTTCTTTGCCCCTTTTCGATTGAGCGTGGACTGTTTATAAGGATGTAGGCACAAATATACTATGTCTCCCTTATCGAAACTCCTCTCGATCTGATGTCTATCAACATAAAATTTTTGTTGATTCTGTGTTGTATGTAAATTGTCCTTGAGAGCTTTGAGGATGCCTTGGCTCTCTTGGATCCAATCCTTAGACTTCGGGGCCCGATTGTATCCAAATACTAGCTCTGCAAATGAAAGGGCATCGTAACCATATAGAGCCCTGAATGGCAGCATCCCAATTGATATGTGATATGTGGTATTATAGCAATATTGTTCGTTGTGCCACCATTTCACCCAAGCCTTCTGCTTCCTTGTCACATGGTTCCTCAAGTAACCCTCTAGCCATTTGTTAACTATCTTTGTTTGCTTGTCGGTATGGGGGTGATAACTTGTGTTGGGTGTGAGATTTGTACCCACTAATCTGAAGATTTCTTGCCAAAATCTGCCCATAAATTTGCTATCTTTGTCAGTAACAATGGTGTAAACCTCCCGGAAGAATAACTCCACTACTTGAGCCACTGAATACCTAGAAGGGATCACAAAAAAAGGGGTGAACTTAGTCAACTTGTCCACCACAACATTGATGCAATCTCTCCCCTATACTAATGGTAACCCTGTGATGAAATCCATCGAGATGCTCTTTGACCTTTGCACTAGGATAGGCAATGGTTGAAGCAAGCTTGTTTGATGAGTGTGATCATCTTTGTTCTGCTAGAACATACCACACTCATGAACATATCTCACGATGTCCTCCTTGAACCCTTCCACGAGAATCTCTCTCTAATGGTCCTATAAGTCTTGAGGAATCCTGGATGCCCTGCCAATGGAGAATCATGTGCTACATGCATAATCTTCTCTTTCAGCTGAGACTCGGGAACCAAGTAAATCTTGTCCTTGTAGTAAATGATGTCATCGACCACCTTGTACTTGTCATCCTATAGCTGACGATCCAAGATCTCACAATCCAACTTGTCATTCAAGTATTCCACTAGAAGGTGGGATCTCCAATCCACCAAGATATCCATGAGAGAAAATGTTGTTGGACTCCTAAATAAGGCATTTGCAACCACATTGTTAATGCCCTTTACATATTCTGTCTTGAAATCATATCCTTGGATCTCGCTGACCCACTTTTGTTCCCTGTCATTAAGTTCCTTTTGGTCTAGAAGAAACTTGAGACTGTTATGATTGGTCTTCACCTTGAACTTGTTTCCTACATGTATGGCCTAAACTTGGCCTATGCATGCATAATGGCCAACATTTCCTTCTCATAGATGGAATAGAAGTTTTCATAATCTCTGAGCTTCTTGCTTTCAAATGCAATGGGATGATTATTCTACATCAAAACTCCTCCTATTCCTTCCCTTAAGGCATCACACTCAAGAACAAATGGTTGCGTAAAATTTGGTAAGGCTACCACAGGTAATGTGCTCATCACCTCCTTGAGCTGCTCAAAGGATCCGTGTGTTGTGTTAGTCCAAACAAAAGAACCTTTCTTGGTGAGGTTTGTAAGAGGTACTGCCAATTGAGAAAACCCCTTAACATACCGCTTGTAATATGTGCAAAGGACTAAGAAACCTTTCCACATCATCACATGCCTGGGAGTTGGCCACTCAATAATAGCTCAGATCTTCTTTTGGTGTACCTGGTACCGTTCAAACTAGCAAGGGGTTCTAGAGGGGCACTTGCTAGGTCAAGAGCAACAATGAAGCTAAAGCTCACTGTCACCATAGCTAAAGCTTCCTACTCTTTATGAACTTTCATCGATGGGAGGAGACCCGATATATATAGAGAATCACTTATGGAGGATAGATCAACTAAGATGGATGTGAAGTGATCTCGAGTACCCTTTCTAAGGAGAGACTCAAGAGTGGGACTTGCTTTTTAATCAAGGTACAGATTCTTCTAGGAAAAGGAGATGAGGATTTAAGAGCTAGGTTTAAGGAGTGTGAATTGTGAAGGAGCTTCCCAATCCCTAAAATCCTTATGGAACTTGGCTCCTCGAGTGGTTTTTGAAGAATTAACTTTGATGAGGTATGGGACCACACGAGTCCAAGTTGACGCAGACCAGGTCAATAGGAGGTAGTTTAGCAACCAATGATGAACTTGACCTAAACGAGGAGGAGAAGGGGATCGAAGAAATCATTTTCAGCCTAGGGAAACTTAGGGCAAAAACCAATCTCAAGGCTAGGTCTTGGGATATCTCACAATCCCACTGTCGGAATTCCCTCAAATTTGGAGGAGGCCTAGGAGACACACCAACGCAATAGAGGCCAAGAGATCAAAGCTTTTCTATGGGTGGTTTGTCAGGAAAATGATGCCCTAGGATCCCTAATGTGACTAGACCTAGAATAAAGAAAGAAAGGTGAAGAAAAATGATTCTTTAAGTGATCACCTTATGGTATATGAGTGCTTAATCCTTTGGGGAGATTGGATTCAAGAAGAATATGAGAATGGACTTTGTTTCTAGGTCAAGGAGGCTTCAAGGACAACTTCACTTGTCATTAGGGCAAAGGTGTTAAGTTTAGACATGTTCTATGCTAGAGCAATTTATTTCAATTTTCACAGTTAGCTCAATATCTTTTCCAAATTAGCAATCACATTAGCATTAAAGTAAATTGTAGATAGAACATAAATATAAATCACATAAGACAAGCCAAGACAAGAGGACACAAGATGTGGCGCTAGCCAGGGACAAACCCCAATGTGGGGAAACCCTTGATCAATTCTCCTTATATGTTCTTCAATAGTTCAGCAGAGAGAGATAGTACATTGACAACTGATGTCAACACTTTGACTTATCTAGATGAGAGCATAGATCATCTTTAAGAAGATGATACATGAAATCAGTTGAAGACATGTTGCTTCAATTGATTCTACAAGGTGAATCCTTCACCTACCACTGTGTTGCATCTCGTCATCATGCTGCACCTCATCGTGCTGGACCATGCTGCACCTCACCGTGCTACACCATGTTGCATCCATCATCACAATGCTAGACCTTATGACCGCTGCACCTAATGTTGTACTGCTGTCCCATGCGTCATTATTGAACCATGTTGTCCATGTTAGGTGTCCCATTGCTTGTTTGCTGTCCCTTGCATGCTTGGTGTACTTGCTGCTAAGTACCATACAGCTGTCCCAATGTTAGTTTGTTGTCCCTTGCATGCTGTTGTACCATTGTGCCACTGTGGCACAATGTCATGGCTGTCCCATTGTGCTTTGCCATACCATAACAACACCATGAATTTGCTGCACTAAATACTAGTTGTCCCATGTTGTACCATTGTACCATTGTTGTCCCGTTGTGCACTATATGCCATTGACCATTTTTGTCCCATTGTTGTACCATATGCTGCACCAAGTTTCCTTTGCTGCCCCATTGCTTATCATTGCAGCACCATGTAGCATTGTTGTCCCACTGCTGCACCATACTTCACCAAGTTGCCTTTGCTGTCCCATTGCTTATCATTGCTGCACCATGTAGCATTGTTGTCCCACTGTTGCACCATACTTCACCAAGTTGCCTTTGATGTCCCATTGCTTATCATTGCAACAACATGTAGCATTGTTGTCCCACTGTTGCACCATGCTTCACCAAGTTGCCTTTGCTGTCCCATTGCTTATCGTTGCAACACCATGTAGCATTGGTGTCCCACTGCTGCACCATACTTCTTGTTGTCCATACTGCGGCACCATACATCTTACTGTGATATACTATGCTGTCTATAATGTTACAACATTCATCATAAGACTTGGATCTATCATTCATGACTGTGATTGAATCCAAACGACAGATAGAGCATCCTTATTTAGAACAACATTAAGGATAGCTGAAGGTGTAGCTTCTTTATCTCAGCATTTACGTGTGAGAGCATTCCTTCCATGACAGCAATGGTATTCATTTCATGACTGCGTATAGGATAAGGGCTTTTCCTTTCATGATAGCAAGGGCATTCGATGTGTAGAGCACTTCTTCTAGGACAACGTTTAGGTGCCATCTCCATTAGGCAGTGTAGAGACTAGGTTCAAGGCATCTCTTCTCCTTAGACCTGCGGGTAGGGTTTCTCCATAGGGTAGTGTTATGGCTTCTCCATAGGGAAATGTAGGGCTTGCTGTTAGGCCTCCTTCACCGTGCTAGATCTCCCTTTACTTCTGCGTCTTGGGCTTCTTCATTAGGGCAGCGTAGAGCCTGGGGCACTCCCTCTAGATTAGGGCAACGTTATCCCTTAGGATCTCTCCTCCTACTAAAACCCACAGAAAAGTAGAGAGGAAGAGATCCCAAGTGTGTTGAAATGACTTGAAGGCCACCTCTATTTATACTAAAACGTTGAGCACAAGTGGGGTTTATTTGGTTGCTGGCTGACTTTGTCGAATTGTCCCATAACACAAATAAATTCATATCTCCATGAATACTTATCGGAATCAGATGATCTTTAGGTCAATCCTACACCTTTCGATTAGAGGGATCCAAAAAAAATATCAGTTGCCATTAATAAGATGACCCACATGGAGTTTGGCCCTAGTTGCCAATTTTAACACTCCCTCTCAACTAGGGAAACTCCATCCACTGATCCATATGTCCAATTGTACTATCTCTACCGTTAGTGCCTTGCACTCCTCTGCTCTGCTAAACCATGAAGAAGAAGAATTGATCGAGAATGTCTCATACCATTCTCTACTGACCCGAAGTCAGTTCCATATGAAGAGAGTGTGTCATATCACTCTTATTGACCTGAAGTCAGTTTTATTGATCCCAAATCAATATCACAAGAAAGTGTCTCAAAGAACTCATACTGATCCCAGATCAATGGAGGTCATCCTAGTATAGGGAGTATGGTAGATACAACGATGCGTCCATCGATAGTACTACTATGGTCCCTAACCCCATTTCCTTGCTCATTGATCAGATGAGAGGTACTTCCCATGAGTCCCAGACTGCATGGGTAGGATGCCTCGACAAGAGAACTAATCATCATGTCCCAAAGTCGCCACGGGGTACCACAAGGGAAGGTTGAGCCATTCACCTTGTACATAGCGCACCATTAGGGGAGGGTGAGTCGCCCTATGGTCGTGTGTTGCTCTAGTAAGTACCCCAAGCCCCCTCTAGAGCTCTCAGAGCTCAATGCATGCAACATGCAGGACCCTTATAAGAAGGTCTCTCAACGACTCCAAGTCGTTCGAGAAAGTCACAGATTTGACCTTTCATCGGGGCTTTGACAAAATGTTTGCGACTTGTACATCAATCTCAATGCGATGGAGCCTCCTTGATCATCGACATACCATATCCCAGATAAGGTAGTATCTGATGTCTATCTGCTGGAGCAATCATCGAATACGAGATTCCTCAATAATCGAATCCCCCCTGGTTGTCATAGAGAATCAAAGTGGTATTCATCATGTGTACAAATAGCTCATTGAAGAGCTTCCACAACTAGTAGACTTCACACGAGATCATACTCATAGCTATGTATTCGGTCTCAACGGTGCTTATAGAAACCGACTTCTGCTTCCTGCTCATCCATGATATCGAAGTAGAATCCAAAGGGGACTAGCATTGAGAAGTGCTCTAGTGATCCTCCACACTGCCTGCCCAGTCAACATTCGAATAATCATGCAGCTTCATATTTTTGGCAGTGTATCTCAATTCATGAGAGATTGTGCCTCGAAGATATCTCAGAAGATTCTTGGAACCAATCTAGTGAGGCTCAACCAAATATGAGCTCACCATGCTAACAACAAAACATATATCCAAATGGAAGTTCATCAAGAACATCAATGCAAATGATTTTATGAAATTCAAGGGCATTTCCCAAATCTGGTCTGTCATTACCACCATATAACTTCTGAAAGTTAATATCCTCAAGGTAGTCACTGGCTTGCAGTTTACCATTCCACATTTGTAATCCAACTCCCTCTTACTTCTGCAAGTGAGAGGGTCTGCACCTGTCAGAAATAGGTCGTCCTCAAAAGGTGCCGGTATGAGAGGTCTATCATCCACAACCTTTAAACAATGGTTTGGATCAGCTTCACTCTTAGTGAATTAGCTTCATTTGACAGCTATCAATCCTCTCATATCAAACCCGGGGTGGTTAGCTTCAAGCCATAAAGGGCTTTCTTCGCCCTGCATACATGAGATTCCTGATGAATCTCAAACCCCACAGGTTGTTCCAAACTTGTGGACCTGCTACATGAGGGGAATGGTCCCCTTGTGAGATTTTCCTTTGGTACATCTCAGACATGTACCTTCATGCTCCTTTTGAATTCAGGCATCCTTGTCATCATCTGACTCACAGACCTCCAGTGCTATGTGTCAACTGACATGGTCCCCAATGGACTTTCTGCAATTTGATACAAATTGCCAACCCTGAACCCACGAGTAAAAGCATCTTTGAAAATTCTATTTTCAAACACGTACCTTTCCATCGATGAATGCCACCCTGAAACCTTTGACTTCCATTGCCGAAATGGGGACCAGGTTCTTCTTGCGATCAGGTACATAAAAGAGATTCTGTAAATGAATTGAGTTACCCTCATTCAATTGAGGAGTAACATCCTACACCCTTTTCAGAATAGGTGGCATCGGCTCCAAGTATAATCCCACGATTGTTTCCATCTCTACCAAATTCGAGAGAGCACCCTTCTATCCGATGAGGTGCCTTGAAGCACTACAATCAATAAGCCAGATTCCCAAAGAATCTGAAGGAGAGGGCCAATACAAGATAACACTTCTTTATCTTATCAAAAACAACATTTGATTCTTCATACCTGGGGTTCCTTGCTTTCATTGAAGAGTTGGTTGTATCCTTGATGACCTGCATTACCTGTCATTCCTCTGATCATTGAAGATGTCCCTGGAATGATTGTTATCATCATCAAGTGATGTGTCCCTGCCAGTCGGACACTCCTTCGCATAATGGCCAAACTGCCTTTCCTTCCATCCTTAGATCTGGACTTCCCATAGAAGTGATCTTCAGGTAGGCCATCAAAAACTTCTGCTGTGCCATTTTGATAATTTTCTCTGCTTCGACTTCACCCTTGGTGAATTAGAAGAGGGATGAGGAATCCATTGATCCTTTTGTCCTTTCCCAACTGTCTTCAGTGATTGCTCTTTCACTCTTGCTTGGGCTTTGTCTTCACCTCAACTCTAATACCATGTTAAGTTTAGGTATGTTCTATGCAAGAGAAATTTATTTCAATTTTCACAGTTAGCTCAATATCTTTTCCAGATTAGCAATCACATCAGTATTAAAGTAAACTGCAGATAGAACATAAATATAAATTGCATAAGACAAGCCAAGACAAGAGGACACAAGATGTGGCACTAGCTAGGGACAAACCCCAATGTGGGGAAACCCTTGATCGATTCTTCTTATATGTTCTTCAATTGTTCAGAAGAGAGAGATAGTACATTTACAACTGAAGTCAACACTTTGACTTATCTAGATGAGAGCATAGACCATCTCTAAGAAGATGATACATGAGATCAGTTGGAGGCATGTTGCTTCAACTGATTCTCCAAGGTGACTCCACCTATCATCGTGTTGCATCTCGTCATCAATGATCACGCTGCACCTCACTGTGCTGCACCATGCTGCACCCATCATCACAATGTTGGACCTTATGACTGCTACACCTAATGCTGTACTGCTATCCCATGTGTCATGATTGAACCATGTTGTCCATGTTAGGTGTCCCATTGCTTGTTTTCTATCCCTTGCATGCTTGTTGTACCATTGCATGCTTGGTGTACTTGCTGCTAAGTACCATACAACTGTCCCAATGTTAGTTTGTTGTCCCTTGCATGTTGTTGTACCATTGTGCCACTGCTGCACAATGTCATGGTTGTCCTGTTGTGCTTTTCCATACCATAACAACACCATGAATTTTCTGCACTAAATACTAGTTGTCCCATGTTGTACCATTGTACCATTGCTGTCCCGTTGTGCACTATATGCCATTGACCATTTTTGTCCCATTGTTGTACCATATGCTGCACCATACTGCACCAAGTTGCCTTTGCTGTCCCATTGCTTATCATTGCAACACCATGTAGCATTGTTGTCCCACTATTGCACCATACTTCACCAAGTTGGCTTTGCTGCCCCATTGCTTATCATTGAAGCACCATGTAGCATTGTTGCCTCACTGCTACACCATACTTCACCAAGTTGCCTTTGCTGTCCCATTGCTTATCATTGCAGCACCATGTAGCATTGTTGTCCCACTGTTGCACCATACTTCTTGCTGTCCATACTGTTGCACCATACATCTTGCTGTCATATACTATGTTGTCTATAATGTTACAACATTCATCATAAGACTTGGATCTATCATTCATGACTGTGATTCAATCCAAACGGCAGATAGAGCATCCTTATTTAGAACAACGTTAAGGATAGCTAAAGGTGTGGCTTCTTTATCTCAGCGTTTACGTGTGAGAGCATTCCTTCCATGACAACAATGGTATTCCTTTCATGACTGCGTATAGGATAAGGGCTTTTCCTTTCATGACAACAAGGGCATTCCATGTGTAGAGCACTTCTTCTAGGACAACGTTTAGGTGCCATCTCCATTAGGCAGCGTAGCAACTAGGTTTAGGGCATCTCTTCTCCTTAGACCTGCAGCTAGGGTTTTTCCATAGGGCAGCGTTAGGGCTTCTCCATAGGGGCAGCGTTATGGCTTGTTGTTAGGCCTCCTTCACCATGCTAGATCTCCCTTTCCTCTTGCGTCTAGGGCTTCTTCATTAGGGTAGCGTAGAGCCTAGGGAACTCCCTCTAGATTAGGGCAACATTATCCTTTAGGATCTCTCCTACTAAAACCCAAAGACAAGTAGAGAGGAAGAGATCCCAAGGGTGTTGAAATGACTTGAAGGCCACCTCTATTTATACTAAAACGTTGAGCACAAGTGGGGTTTATTTGGTTGTTGGCCGACCTTGACGAATTGTCCCATAACACAAATAAATTCATATCTCCATGATTTCTTATCGGAATCAGATGATCTTTAGATCAATCCTACACCTCCTGATGAGAGGGATCCAAGAAAGATATCAGCTGCCATTAATAAGATGACCCACATGGATTTTGGCCCTATAATAAAGAAGGAAAGGTGAAGAAAAATGATTGTTTAAGTGATCACCTTATGGTAGATGAGTGCCTAATCCTTTGGGGAGATTGGATTCAAAAAGAATACGAGAATGGACTTCGTTTCTAGGTCAAGGAGGCTTCAAGGACAACTTCGCTTGTCATTAGGGCAAAGGAGAGTGACCTTAAAAGATTTTACACTTCATTTTGCAAGGCAAGATGGCTTCTCAAGATAAATTTGACCCCTAGGAGAATACGTTCAACATACATGGCCCATACATAGAGAGATGCACATAATTCCACAATTTCACATTAAATGCATACAACAATTAGCCCTAGTATAGTGAAAATCTCATCGTCAATGCATGTGACAACGTAAAAGAAGAAATAGCATTAAATTTGTGCTTACATGTAAGAGAATATATCCAACCATCAATAAACTTGCCAATCAAGAAGCTCCAAGATAAGAAAAGATTATCCAAACATCAAAATTCATCCATGCTCCAAAATTTCATCCACCAAGAAGGAATAGCGAAAATATCTAGAGAGATACCAATCAAAACCAAGTGATAATGATAAATGAACTCTCATTATTTGTATTTATACACTCCTTAATGAGTTTGATTTAGCTACTTGGGCCTACATTAGCGCCTAAATAAAAATAATGTGCAACTAACTAACTTTTGGTGACAAGCCCACCAAACTAGCTCATAGACAAAATAGCAAGCCTCTCAAGAGTTCAAATGATCAATCATACATGTTGGGCCATCTAAGAAGCTTGATGAAGTCCATAAGTGTCATAATGACGAATAGGACTCCCAAAAGTAATGGACAAGGGGTTGGCCCCTTGTTCTCCATCTAACAAACCTGTGGTGCTCCTAATTGGGTGTGAGGGAACACAAGTGACCTCATGGGTCTCCAAGTAAGTCGAAGATGCCTGTAGACCATCTGTAAGGGCTTAGATGATGGTGTAAGTAATGCCACACCAGCATACAATTTTTGGGTCATCTGCCAAGTGCATGGTACAACTGTGGAGCTGACTGGGAAAAGGGGAAGCAGGTGCATCTTCTTCGTCCAATAGGTGAATCTCGAGCAATCTCTGAACATCTCTGGGGATCCATGGAGTGTTTTCTACTACTATGGAGGCCCATGGCTCTCAACACACACCCTGCATGTGCCGATGTAGCCCCCTGGAGGGGTAGGACCCTGTATATGGATACCAAACCCAAAAAGGAGATCACTTGCATTCCTGCATAAAATTCAATACGTCCCCTAGCTTTCCAGTACAACAAGTCATCAAGGAAATCAAGTAAAAGAGATTACAAGCCATGGACAACACGTGGGCACTTTATAATGGCATGCCCTTCCATAGTGGGCTTTGGCATGTGCGAATGTCTCCAAGCTCCAAATGGGGTTAACCAAGTATTTTATTAGGTGGTTTCTACTTCTAAAAGGGATAGTATGTCCAAGGTACATCCTTTAAAGGGTGGTGGCATGTGATAAAGAGATGAATGGAGTAGGGTATGAAAAGGGCCAGCCCTGGGCCACATGCTGGGGTACAAAAGTAGCTAATAAAAGGGAAACCCAAACTTGGGTATATAATGTATAGGAGGGAGCAACCGTGGTACATGAGGTGCCCGAACTTGATTTTTCCACTCTTCTGTATATGCCTTTTTCCTTTTATGATTTTTCTTTAATTGATTGCTTGGGGCTCAAGGGATAAGAGCATGATGTGTGAGATATAGCAGTGGATAGCCATTTTAAGGTAGGGCAGTTCATTGCTCACCACGAGTTGGGACGATCATGGGTTCCTGAATGATAAAGTAGGCTCATCTAGGGCCTATAGGAACTAGGGTGATGGCCATGATGATGGGGGTAGAGCTCAAGCATTGGCTTTTCCCGACGTGCTAAATCTGTTTGTCCCGGCCATCTTTTGCATTTTGTGGTACATTTTCCTGTTGAATGTGGCCAATTATGCTTTTACTTTTCTTTTCAGTTGCATCAACCTACGGGGCAGAATTCCAGGCCCAACCCAAGGTGTGGGCAAGGGGAAGGGGAAGGTTAATGCTATGTGGACTCAGTGGAGGAATGTGGACCTAGGTGTTAGTTTTTCTAGCATCGGATGTGTTCTAGCCATGAGATTTGGTGGAGAGGCTAGAATACATGTATTCTCCAATACCCATAAATTGTTTATAGAAATTCCACCTAGAGATGACTTAATTAGATTTATTAGTCATTTTTTAATATTTCTGAAGTCTAAACTTAGGAAATACGATTAATTAATCAAAATTAATTAAGTCATGGAGATAAAGTTTTAGGAAAGTACATGGATCGATTTCTAGGTAATCCTAGCCATGCATTAAGATTTAATTGTGGTCATTGAAGTCTCAATGGAGGATTATAAGAAGATGTCGATGGGGCTTGGAGAAGACACACCAAATCAGTTGAGCATTTGATTTCGCTGGGAAATCGATCTCCAGAGTAGCAACATTTAGTTGCCGGAGGTGATTCAATGAGATTAATGCAGTGAGAGGGGCAGAGATAGTGAGGTCGGAGGAAGCTTTTCTAGTTCCGGTGAGTACATTGCAGAGAGGCAGAGATTGCCACAAAGAGGCAGCGTAGAGCCCTCTTGGGGAGATTTTCGTTTTGCTGGGGAGAAGGAGAAATTCTGAGCCAGAAGTTGGGAAGAGGCTCCGGAGGTAAAGAGTATCAGTGTCCCAGACAATAGTTGACGAGACAGTGAGAGGAGACATAGTTGTGAGCTTGTGGGACGCAGTAACTGTGTAGGCTGACGCAGTGACTGCGCAGAGGGAGTAAGGAGTAGCTTAATTCAAGTTGAGGTCAGCGTTGGATCACCTATGGAGTGAGAAATTTTTCTCACTAGTTATTATTGCCAGTTATTTCTCTGTTTGGATTGCTAGTTTAAGCATCCATATATTGTACTCATATTTTCACTACTGCTTAATAATAAAACCCTCAGCTGCTGCACCGGTCTTCCCAAGTTGGGTTTGTCCGGGGACTTCGTCCAAAAATAAAGGTGTATTTTGTGTGTGCGCATCTATTCCTTCCAACGCTTTTATTTGTTCCGCAGTATTTGTTTTGTGAAAGTCGCAATGTATTTGTTTTGATATTTGCCGTAGCACATAACAAATAATTTGTTTAATTAAATTAGAAAATAGAAGAAATAACATCAGTTGTTGGACAACTCAGTAGTAGAAGGGAAAAGGAATTTCGTAGCTCTGCGTAAGCAATAGTTCAAAACCCTCAGAGGCAGCATAGTTTCTTGGCCAAGAGGGTCAATTTCTTGAGGAAAAATCGATTTCTCTAAGAGAGTGATAGAGAAATTGGATTTCTCTAGTTCGAGGATTACTAGTGGCAGAAGCAGCCAATATTTTCCTTCCAGAGCAGATCTGTAGCTGGACGCAATATTTTGCAGTGGTTTCTAGTGCAAAATAACACCAAGAGGAAGAAAGAGAGCACACACGGGAAATTTTCCTCAGAGGACTTCTAGCTTCAGAAGTTCAATTTTCTCTTGCAGATCAGTAGTTGTTGTGAGCATATTTACTCACTCCAACAGGGAGTGCGTAGAGCCTAGCAGCAACTAAGCAGAAGAGGAGGAGGATTTAGACTTATTTTGCTAAAATGGCCATTGCTGGACTATGAGATCAGGACATGTTGGATGGTGCTTCCAACCATGTCATCTGGAAGGCAATGATGTCCTTCCTTCTGGATGAATATGGCTTGAAGCCATTCATAGATGCAGTAGTAGCTATCCCCACGGATGCAGTAGATGGCGAGGGCAAAGAGGTTGATTCTTGATGGTGTTCGAGATCACATTATATCACACATAGCGAGCCAGGGAATGACTAAGGAAATGTGGGGTACACTTCCACCCTATTCCAAGGCACTTCTAAGCAACGAAAGATGTATTTGGAGGAAAAGCTGAGATGCACCAGGATGCAGAAGGGGGAATGCATAGACCCCTACCTCACCGGGATTCAGAAGATCTGGGATCATTTGTCAGCTGTTGGAGCAGCACCTCAAGCCATAAAGCTAGTATGATTGACACTCAATAGTGTCTCCGAGGAGTGGCAGGTATTCGTCCAAAGTATTTTGGGCAGAGAAATCTTGCCAAAGTGGGACAGGATGTGAGCCGATTTGCAGCAGGGGGAGTTGAGGTGAGACTTAGTGAAGAGCCCCATCCTTGGCGCAATAGCGGTTCAAAGCAGGTGAAGGAGGAGGAGAATGTGGCCCTCTCATCGAAGGGTCCCACTCAAGGATAGGGGGAGTAATGAAAGAAGAAGAAGGTCCTGTCAAAGGTCAAGTGCTTCATATGTGGTGAGCTTGGCCACTACAACACTCATTGTCCTCTCAGGAAGAAGGACAAGGAGGAGAAGTAGGACCAGCAGGTAGCATCAACAGAGATCGATAGGCTATCCTCCTGGTTGGAGGAAGACTTCGCCATGTTTGCTGACATACCCCTAGGAGTCAAATGGGGTGATTTGGTTTTGTAGCCCCAGAGTGCTACAGATGGGCAGGTTTCTTGAGGAGGTCCATCTCTTGAATCAGTACCTTGATGTAGGGGCCCACAATATTCAGTAGCATGATGGATTAGTGGCCGTAGATGCAGTCAGATGCCAGAGTGACAGATGTAGAGTCTAGTTGCATGTCAGATGCTGGGGAACGTAGTGCAAAGTTTGCAGCAGTGCAGTTGACACAATGTAGAGTCAGTAGCAGCGCAGATGCCTCAGTGACAACCCAGATACTAGCAACAGTCGGAGACTCAGGTGATAGATGTATCATATTGATCACAGTTGATTTAGTATTTTGGATGCTTTTTAGTTGCAAATGTTGCAGTTGCAGCAACAATAGATGGAGAGGGAGTTGCAATGCAGATGCAGTGTTGGCAACAGTTTTGTAGAGTTAGCAGCAACACAGATGTAGCGTATATCAGAGTTGCGCAGTGGTTGATGGGGAGCAACAACCAGACATCAGTAGCATGACAAGAGACGATGCAAAGACATGGTGTTGTTTTGGTGGGTTGTAGCACTAGAACACATTCCTCACTAAGAGGGAGTGTTAGTTTTTGTAGCATCGGATGTGTTGTAGCCACGAGATTTGGTGGAGAGGCTAGAATACATGTATTCTCCAATACCCATAAATCGTTTATGGAAATTCCACCTAGAGACGACTTAATTAGATTTATTAATCAGTTTTTAATATTTCCTAAGTCTAAACTTAGGAAATATGATAAATTAATCAGAATTAATTAAGTCATGGTGAGAATGTTCTAGAAAAGTACATGGATCGATTTCTAGTTACCATCGATTAAGATTTAATCGTGGTTGTTGAAGTCTCAATGGAGGATTATAAGAAGAAGTTTATGGGGCTTGGAGAAGACACACCAAATTAGTTGAGCATTCAATTTTTGTGGGAAATTGATCTCTAGAGTAGTAGCATTTAGTTGCCGGAGGTGATTCAATGAGATTGAAGCAATGAGAGATGGGCAAAGATAGTGAGGCCAAAGGAAGCTTTCCAGTTTCGGCGAGTACATTGCAGAGAGACAGAGATTGTCACAGAGAGGTAGCGCAGAGCCCTCTTGGGCAGATTTCCGTTTTGCTGGGGAGAAGGAGAAATTATGAGCCATATGTTAGGTAGAGGGTTCAGAGGCAAAGAGTATCAGTTTCTTAGACAGTAGTTGACGAGACAGTGAGAGGAGATGTACTTGTGAGCTTTTGGGACGCAGTAACTATGTAGGCTGATGCAGTGACTGCGCAGAGGGACTAAGGAGCAACTCAATTTGCGCTGAGGTCAGTGTTGGATCACCTATGGAGTGAGAATTTTTTCTCACTAATTATTATTGCCGGTTATTTCTTTGTTTGGATTGCTAGTTTAAGAATCCATAGATTGTACTTAGATTTTCACTATCGCTTAATAATAAAACCCTCAGATGTTGTACCAGTTTTCCCAAGTTGGGTTTTTTTGGGGATTTAGTCCAAAAATAACGGTGTATTTTGTGTGTGCATCTATTTCTTCTAGCGCTTTTATTTCTTTCGCAGTATTTGTTGTATGAAGGTTGCAGTGTATTTGTTTTGACATTTTTCTTAACACACAACAAATAATTTGTTTAATTAAATTAACAAATAGAAGAAATAACATTAGTTGCTGCAATAGGATTCGAGGTTAGCAGAATTTTCACAGTGGGAGAAATGATGAATGGGGTTATAATGAGTGGAAAGGGAGTAATATATGTGGATGAAGGAGCGGGACCACGCAACCAAAATTGGGGTTTCCCATGTAGTACCATCCCTAAAGCCCAAGGGTCAGTAAAAGAGATCCCACAGGACTAGGGTCCAAGGTTAACATGCAAAAATAGGTCTAGGGATCAAGAGCACAAACCTATCCCACTCTTTCTGCTAAATCCCTCCATTAATCCATGCCCCAAAGTGTCCATGATAAACAAACTACAATACTCAATTACCAAATGACAAAACATACCTTTAGGTTCGGGAGCCCACATTCAAACATACGATCATAACAAATGGGTGAGGGACCACATGGTTGCCTCAGGGGGTGAAGAAATAGCACAACAATTTAATTGGTCGCTGCAAGGGGTTGCTAGTTGCCGGCTGAGGACCATCTTGGAGAAAAAAATTCTTCGAGGTATGTCACCCAAAAAATGGTGGGTGACATCTGGCTCTAATTGGGACGTGATCTCTCGAAGAAGTGGACAAAGCTACTCGAACGAGAGGTCACGAGAAATCCAACAATCTCTTGGTTACCGTAGAACTATTACCTACACATATAATAGATGGAAAAGAAAACATGGGGGAGCATGCTTTGGCGGTGTCCCATGATCGCACATTCTTAGACCCATAAAATCGACTCATAGAAATAAACTTTCAAATGCAATTTTTAAATCTAAGTGCAGCTAATATATCATGTGAAATATCATATGACATTAGTTGTGTTGCAAAATCAACATGCAATGCATCCTACTCTACCATGCATATGGTACAATTTCAAGTCTCAAGGAAAGGGGTGATACGACTTAATGTGACTGGCTCGGGACAAAGTTCGACGTTGAGTCTAGCAATGTAATAACAGTCCTTCCCAACTTTTCCATGAATATTGATAGCCATTTGGTCTCTATCAACCAAGACCAAGTCCCCAATCTTATCCTCCTTTTTAGGCTTCCACTTTTTACTCGCCTTGGGATTTGGTTGTTTGAGAATGCAGACTTCTTGTGATGGGAGAATAGGAGAAGGCTTCTCGATTTCATGTGTTTCATAGTATGGGATTGGTCCAGGCTTGATCACATGAGAAAGGTAGGTAGGCTCTCTATAGAGGACAAAAGGGGTACCATCGGTTTGTGGGATAGTTTCATATGACAAGTCCGTTTGGAGATGAGAATAGAAGGCTTCTCGATTTAATATGTTTCATAGTATGGGATTGGTCCAGGCTTGATCACATGAGAAAGGTAGGTAGGCTCTCTATAGAGGACAAAAGGGGTATCATTGGTTTGTGGGATAGTTTCATATGACAAGTCCATTTGGAGATGGCCTCCAATCGTGGCTCCCCACTTCCTAGATAAGAGCATCCCCCATACATCAGGGACATCTATGACCACAACATCCATGAGAAGCGATATATCAGGGTTCCTAGCCAAAGAGACCTTTAGGTCTTTTATGAGACCTTCCACCTCTACGAGCTTAGAGTTAAAACCACATACCTTTTTGTATGGGCGAGTGATGTTGAGACCCAATTGCTTCATAACTTTTAAAAGCGTTATGTTTGCAGAAGCCCCTGAGTCTAGCATATAATTGTGTAAGAAGAGGTCATTGATAGCTAAATTGAGCATAAATGGTTCATACTCAGGGTTTCAGTTAGGAATATGAATTTTTTGTAAGTCTTCGGGTAATTCTTCTTCCTGAATACCTAGGGACTTCTTGATTTGTTGTTGTTGCTTGGGAAGTTTTGCAATTTCTTTCAAAGGAACGGGTATGGTTATTTTCCCTATGGCAGCCCCTACATCAATGTCAAGCCTAGCCTCTTTTCCCTTCTCTTTCTTCTTGATGTTTTCTCTCCTTGGAGGTTCCTTTTTTGAATTGGCTTTGGTTGAGGGATCCTTTTTGGGAGTAATTTCAGGGAGAGGCTCCTTGGAAGGGTCTTGCTAGGCCAATTTGTCTTCTTTAGATGGTTCCTTAGAGGTTGTAGGGTCTTTGTTATTTTCCTTTCGTGAATATTGGACCCCTTTGAACCTTCCCTTGCTATCAGTATTAAGAAAGGGTTCTTCCTTTTCTTCTTTAAGGGTGACCTCACTAATGGAAGGGTGCATGTATGAAAATGTCAGATTCCACAAGGTTAGCTTGCTCATTTATTTCTTCATTATCACTTTCCC
The DNA here is from genome assembly GCA_031772625.1 of Pinus tabuliformis. Taxonomy (NCBI): domain Eukaryota; kingdom Viridiplantae; phylum Streptophyta; class Pinopsida; order Pinales; family Pinaceae; genus Pinus; species Pinus tabuliformis. The sequence goes on from CM062818.1 coordinate 1,467,609,561, forward strand.
CCTCTTCACTTGCCTCATCCTTAGAATACGAGTCTTGCTCAATTGCGTTAGTTGGAGCCAAAGTGTTTGGGATTTGAGATGAGCT